>JAZKLR010000353.1:0-662226 GCA_037103525.1 Ganaspis brasiliensis
ATTTTTTGGAACTATACATGAGGCAAGCTTTGTAATAACGTCAGAATTATACATGAAAAATTTTTATTTATTTAAATATTAGGGGAAATCTGGGGGGATGTCATAAGGGATAGATGGCCAATTCAAATATTTTTACAGAAATTGACTCAAAAGGTCACTCATTCTAAACTAAATTTCTTCGTTTTGCATTTAAACACAAAGAAAAGCAAAATTTGGCAAAAAATAATAAAAAATTAAATATAATACTTCCTTTTTATTTTGTCTATTACTCCAGTACTGAAAAATTTCAACTTGTTAAAATATCTATTTATTGTGGTGATATTCTTTAAGATAAGACTTATTTTTGTGTTTTGTTTATTCTTTCATGTAATAAACTCAAAATGATATATTAATTATATTTATTTACTTAAATAATAGGTGTGGCAAACTCTCCCTTACACCTATGGCCATCTCACACTACGATTGGCCATCTCTCCCTGAATGTCACTTTTTACAAAACATTAATTTTATGATTGTTAACATTAAAATATTTTATATTATTTATGGTTGTTTTAAAGTTAAATAGTCAATGTTTAATTAACAATAAACATCAATATATAAATGTTGTTTTTTTTATTTTTATGGACCTTTATAGAAAGTATGGCCATCTCCCCGGACTTACCCTAGCAGTATTCAGGATTTCTCAAAAGTTTTCAGGAATTTCTTAGAGATTTCCATAGACTTCCAAAGTATTTCCAAGGGATTTTCTAAGATTTCTCAGGAATTTTAAGAGATTTCTAAGGAGATCACAGGAATTTTCCATGAGTTTTCGGAAATTACTCAGGAATTTCTCAAGAATTCCCAGGAACTTTACAAAAATTCCAAGGATTTACCAGGAATTCCCATAGATTTCCCAGGTATTCCTGGGAATTTCCGAGGGAATAATTTAGAGGAAGTTTCTTAGAATTCCAAGGGGTTTTTATAAGATTCTTCAGGAACTTTCCAAGCACTGGACTATCCAGGAATTCCTAACAGATTTTCAGGAATTCTCAGGGATTTGCCAGAAGTTCTCATGAATTTCCAAAGAATACCAGGAATTTCACAAGAATGCCAAGGATGTTTCAGAATTTTCTTGGATTTTCCATGCATTTTTAAGGATTTTCCGAGGATTTCTTAGGTATTTTCCAGGATATTCCCAAAAGTCCCCTAAAATTCCGAAGAAGTTTCCAAGTATTCACAAGATTTTTTCTGGAGTTGCCATGATATTACAGCAATTTCCAAGTATTTCACAAGGATTTTCTAGGATTATCTAGGAATCCTAAGAGATTTTTAAGGAGTTCCTAGGAATTTTCCATGAGTTCTTGGAAATTAACCAGGAATTTTCAAGAATTCCAGGAATTTCGAAAAAATTTCAAGGATTTACTAGCAATTCCCATAGATTTCCCAGGTATTCCTAGGAATTTTCCAGGAGTTCCCAGGTATTTCCCAGAAGTTTCTGAAAAGTTCCTCAAGATTTAAAGGGAGTTTCTTAGAATTCCCAAAGATTTCCCAATAGTTTAAAGATATTTCAAAGGGGTTTTATAAGATTTCTCAGGAATTTTCATTGCACTGGACTCTAATTCCAAGGAATTCTCCAGGATTTTTCAAGAATTCCCAAGGATTTTTCAGAAATTCCCTTGGATTCTCCATGCATTTTTAGGAATTTCCGAGGAGTTCTCAGGTTTTCTTCAGGATATTACCAACTGTTCCCCAGAATTACCAGGAAGTTTCCAATTATTTACAAGGATTTTCTAGAATTTTCTTGGAATTCTAAGAGATTTTTAAGGAGTTCCCATGAATTTTCCATGAGTTCTCGGAAATTAACCAGGAATTTCCCAAGAATTCTCAGGAATTTCACAAAAATTCCAAGGATTTACCAGCAATGCTCAAAGATTTCCCAGGTATTCCTAGACATTTTCCAGGAGTTCCCAGCTATTTCCCAGGAGTTTAAATATATTTCACAGGAATTTTATAAGATTTCTTAGGAATTTTCCAAGCACCAGACTCTCAAGGAATTCCTAAGGATTTTTCAGAAATTACCATGAATTTTCCAGAAGTTCTCATGAATTTCCAAAGAGTACCCAGGAATTTCACAAGAATTCCAAGGAATTTTCAGAAATTTCTTTGGATTTTCAATGCATTTTTAGGAATTTCCGGGGATTTCTCAGGTAGGGGAGAGTGGCCATCAATGTACCAGTTTTCTCAATGAACCATTTCATTTTTCTAAGAAACAATTAAATAAAAATTCTCCTATTTTTAAATATAAATGAAGTTTGCATAGACACACTATGTCCATAAATTTGAGACGTGTGGCTTTATTCTTTACAAAGAAAACTGAAAAAATTGTTTTTGATGTACTGAAGAAAAAATTTACCTAAAATACAAACACGTTTTTTAATTGAAATAAGGTAATTTAAAAATAAATAAACTTACGATTTATTTTGTATCGGGCCTTAACTATAATATTCTAATGAGATAAAGATTTTGAAATATTGGATTAAGTTATAAAAAACCATTTTTGTTGCAAATGTCATGTTGATTCAATGTACCGGGGAACAATGAACCACCTGTAATTTCAGTGTATTTTCGATTTCCAGAGTGGTATGCCTGATTATAAAACTAGGCATGCGTACAGCATGTTACAGCGATAGTTATCAGTACCTTTCTCAACATAGCAAAACTAAAATGCCATTTTAGCTAGTTAACTTAAATTTGAGGTATAATTATGTTATACATTATCAATTAAAAAGTGTTAAGTAATAATTTTTTATAGTATTTGATAGAAAATAAGTTTTTTTACAAAGTGAAAATTGCAATATTATTAATTATTGTTGAACATTTTTAGTGTTTTTATAGAGGTGGTTCATTGTGTACCCAGGTTGTTGAAAATGAAAATAGCTTGTTAGTTTAGAAAAATCCTAAATTTTATTATTTAATTAAAATAAATCGTGTATAATATGTGTGCATTACCTAGAGAAGTGTTGTAGTTTTATATTGATGCAAAGAAGTGCTTGAAATTGGTGAAATTCAATAAGTACTTTGACCTTGAAAAAAACCCGGTACATTGATGGCCACTCTCCCCTATTCTTCAAGATATTTCCTAAAGTACCCTGGAATTCCAAAGAAGTTTCCAAGTATTCACAAGGTTTTTTCTGGAGTTGTCATGGATATTACAGCAATTTCCAGGTATTTCACAAGGATTTCCCAATCATTTTTCAGGAATTCCCTAGAATTTTCTAGATGTTCCTATGAATTTTCCAAGAGTACCCAGGAATTCCAAGGATATGCCAGAAATTCTCATGGATTTTTTATGTATTCCTAACAATTTTCCAGATGTTCCTAGGTATTTTCCAGTAGTTTTTCTAAAGTTTCACAGAATTCACAAGGATTTTCCAGCAGTTTCCAGGTAGTTAACAGTGATTTCCTAGGAGTTTTCAGGAATTACCCAGGTATTTTCTGGAATTCCCAGGAATTTTCTAGGAATTCCCAGGAATTTCCCAAGAGTTCTCAGGAATTCCCTAGGGATTTCTCAGGAATTTTCCAAGATTTTTATCCCTAGGAAACCCCATAGCGCAAAGCGGTGCTATTAGCTATAAACAACGGATGGACGGACGGACAGACAAACAGACATAAATTGTTCTTTTTTTAATTTTCAGATTTCTGTCGTCTCAAAATGTAAAATACTATAATAATTTGAAAGTTTTGAGCAATGGTTCTCTATTTTTAACGATTCTTTGACATTTCCATCATTTATTTCTTTTCACAGCAACCACAATATTCTCGTACATTTTCTTTTTTGTTAATCTTTCTATATATTTTCTCGAGTTGTTATTGAGACGGTGGTGAAAAGTTTTCCGCCTTAACTGCAATTTCGTACCTGATACTCATAGGTAGATATCCGGGAAGGAGTGTATTCACTGCCAATCGAAAGTCGAGTCACATTAACGACAACGAACACTTATTGCCAGTGAAAGAGTCACTCGTTACGAGCTGTTGATACACTGTTGCTGACAATTCGTTATAAAATTCTCCTGTCGTCTTTAGTGACTCTATACTCGACTCTCGCAGTCTCTTAGCAGTACAACTTGCACGATTACTACTACAAAACAAAATCAGCCTCAAGCATCTTATTTTTCTCTCATTTTTTTTCTCTTCTTTTTGACCAGTTACTCCAGAGAGCTTACGATAAATTTGTCATTAGGTTTACGCCCACTTTTATGCATTTCGCCAAAGAAATGACATGTCGACGAAAGTTAATTGATCGACAACAAACGCCGCATCATAAGAAGTAAAATTGTACAAGTTTCGATGTCATTAACTTCACTCCTTTAGGATTTATGTTGTTTGATTGCTCGCTTTTTTCTCAACTGTAACACATTTTTTATTTTTATCATTCAAATTGTTTGAATACCTGTTTGAAAACTTCATTTGCACTGAGTTAATTGTAAAAATGTTTGCGTCTGGTTCCATATGAATGAAGAATGTTTGTATATTGGTGGTTAGTTTATTGATTTATTGTTTTATTTATTGGCTTATTTAGTCGTTTATTCATTTAAATTTATATTCTCGTTTTGAAAGGAATGCAAAAAATGAAAAGTTTAATATCGTAAAATTGAAAAAACGACGTTTAATTTCATAAATTTGCAAAAAAATATACGCAGATAGCTCAGTCGAGTCGATTTTCAATGTAGAATGTTTTTCATGCAGAAGCTACAATAGAAAAGTGACATTATTGGCAATTTTATAATAAGAAACGTAATTTTTTGTGTCATAAAAAATGAAAAATTCCCATCATTCTATCAGTTTCTTATTAATTATACACTGAAAAAATTAAAAGACAGTTGCTGCACTTTTGAAGGGCAGTTGTTGAACCTTTTAAAAAAAGTTAACTTCACACCAAGGAAATCACATGCAAAATAATAATTGTGAAGTTAGTTGATTTATTAAATATTGTCTACGGTGCAGCAACTGTCCTTTAATTTTTTCAGTGTAGTACTTCGAAATAATCGAGTCATCTCGTTTTAAGGAATATAATTTTTATATTCAATTAAATTTGTTTTCCAACATCAAAATTTTTTTTGGGAAAAATCGTATGATTGATAAAAAGAAGATGTAGTTTACATAGAAGGGTAATTTTAATTTTTAAACAAAATTGTAGTTACATATAATTTTTATATTTATTAGTATTTTTGCACTTTCTACTTTTAAATAATTCACTTCTCATTGTCAGTAGTTTTTTCTTCTTATAGAATTACTTTTCAAATTTTTAGTTAGTTTTAGTTTCTTAACATTTTGTAGTTATTATGCCACTTTCAAGTAATTCACTTTATTTTCTAGTTATTTTTTACATTACAGTTGTTTGTTTCTTTTTATTTTCTTCACGATCTAGTCATTTTGTTATTCATTTTCATTTTGATGTATATTTCATTTTCTAGTTTATTTCAAATCATTGTGAGTTTAAAAAGTTCTATTAACGTTTTTATTATTTAGTTTCTTTCGCTTTTAAATTATTTTTTTACTTCATAGTAAATTTTCCCCGAGATTTGTTTAAACTTCCAACAATTTTTAGACTCTAGTTATTTTTTTCACTTTTTAGTCATTTTGCTTCCTCATAGAGGAAGCGTTGTGATCGTTAAGATTTTCGATTTTCCAAAAATAGTGTAAATCGACTCAGTTTCATCTGAAAAGTTCAAATTTTCATTCCTGAGAAAATGTCCGGATGTGCGTGTGAGTGTGTGTATGTGTGTGTGTATGTGGTAAAGTTTTTGTCGCCAGGATATCTCGAGAACGCTTCAACGGATTTTAATAAAATTTGGATGACATATGAAGCTCACAAATATCTAAATTTGGACACAGGGATTTTTGGAAATACCCAATCACATTTTTTTTAGCACCTTTTTTCATCGAAAAATATCGTTTTTTGGCAAAAAAGTTGTTTATGCTAAAAATTCAGACAAATGAATGAAAAAATCATATTCCTTGTTTCAAAACGAATCGATTGACCTATATAAAGTATATAATTGACCAAAAACTCACGTAATAATTCATGATTTTTCAGTTTTTTTCATCAAAAAATCTCGTTTTTGGAAATTTCTTTAAAAAAAAATTTTTTTCATGCTAAAAATTCAACCAAACGAATTACAAAATCATATTCCTTGTCTCAAAACGAATCGATTGACCTATATAAAGTATATAATTGACTAAAAACCCACGTAATAATACTTATTTGCATAAAAATAAATAATAATTAATTTAAAATTAAATTATTATTTTTTATATTATAAATAAATTTATTGCTTCCTCTATGAAGAAGCAAATTATCTTGCTTCCTTGGAAGTGAAGTGTCCATGAAATGGACAGAATTCACACCTAGTTTATTCAGTTTTGATTTACCCTCTTTTAATACCAAAATACACTTGTTGTTACAAATTAACTACGTATTTCTCATAAATTTTTAGTTATTTTATTAAGCTTCTGATTATTTTCTTATTTTCTTGTCGGTTTTTTTAATTTCAATCACCTATTAAGTTTTCAATTATTTTTTTTTTATCCAAGTGAATTTAAGAAATTTGTAACTATTTTTCACAAGTTTCGATTTATTTTCTTTAATTTCTAGTGATATTATCAGTGTCTAGTAATTTCTAATAATTTTCTTTCAGTCATTTTTCTAAACTTACCAAAATTTTTACTTTCTAATTATTTTTTTTTTCATTTTCCAGTTATTTTTCTTTATGTTTAGTTATTTTTTCGACTTTTTAGAGGTTTTTAACAGTTTAGAGAATGAAACTTCATGTTTTCTCATTCTTGTACCTTTAGAAATCTCAATTAGTAAAAAACTACTAATTTAGTAATTAAAGTGATTTTCAGGTTACATTAAATCACTAAATAAATTAGTACCTTTGTGTCCATTAATTTTTTTTAGTCTTTTTTTACTATTAATTGGTCCAACTCGACTACTGAATTTTCTACTATTACTTCTATTATTTTCAATTTTTCAGTGGCTTAGGAACCGGAGGGGCAAAAGTGGCAGTTGGTCGAAAATGTTAGGGGGGTCTCCGAAAGTTAGGACCAAATTTGTTTCATTTTTGGGGTGAAAAGGAATATTTTTCCTGAGGAGTAGAAATAGATCAATGCACGCCTTCATTGAGTTTTTCACATTGAAAATCAAAATTTCGACTTTTTGATTAAAAAAAAAAGAGCGGGGGTCTTGAAAGTTGAAACCTAATTTTTTTTATTCTTGAAGTAAAATGGAACGTATTTCCTGAGAAGTGGAAAGAGATTCGAGCACGCTTTCACTAAAAAAAAATTTTGTTAATTTAACATATGATTTGGGTGAAAATTTCAAGGCAGCAGAAAGTCATCCATATATGTATGTAAATTTAACATCAAAATAAAGAGAATTTAACAATGATCTAGAGTTAATCTTAAGAATTTCATTCACCTGAAAATCACATGCAGCAAAAATCACAGATAGTTTTTTCTGTGTTGTGATTTCTACTTTAGTGATGAATTTGGTCGTTATAATTACGTTCATTTCATATTTTTTGTTCTTTAAATCTATAATTCAAGTGATTAATACATCTGATTTGCCAAGTTTATTATAACTGTATGATTAAATAAAATTATATAGGGGAGACCGGGGCTAGTTGTAACAGGGGTAAGAAGTAACACTGAATTTTCACAGTATATTTGACTTTATGACTTCAAGTATTCGACTATTTTTTATCTTTAGAACCATGAGAATAGATAAAAACTACCAGTAGGCTACCAGAAAGAATAATAAGAGATTTTTTGTAAATGTGTCAGTTTTGACAGGTAAACAAGGAAAAATGAAATTCGTAAACTTTGATTTTTTAATACATAATATTATTTTATTATCTCTATTTTGAGCATAGATATTCTAAATATATCTGTCTTTACTACGCTATATTAAATTTTACTGAAAATAACAAAATAATATTAAAAAATACAATTAACCTAACCTTCGTGCTTTGGGGCAGGTTGTAACAGTTTTTTGGGGTTAGTTGTAACATGTTTCGCGAGCATAATGTTTATATTTGTGTAACTACCAGGTAAGATTGCATGAAATAATATTAATATTTTTAATTTATTTCAATTCCTAATTATGAATTTATAATAAAAAGAATGTAAGGAAGAAAAAATCGAATTCAATTTAATACTTTTTCTCACAGCTCCTTCTATGTGTGAAACATAACCTTAAATATAATAAAAAATAAAGAGTTCTAACTTTTAAAACTCGCTACGGAAAAGTGTGAACATCAACATCGGAAAAATATTGCTTACAGCTACATTGCAACTTAATATAAAGATTTTAATTATTAATTTTTATAATTGGAACAGTTAAAAACATTTTAAAATTTTTTATTGGTTTCTTAACTAAGTTGAAATTGGTGATTTCGATGTTAAATAATAAAATAAACATAATTTCAAGATTTTCATTTACAAATTTGCCATAAACAGATACGAAAAAGTTAAAAAATTAAAATTTGATGAGAAATAAAAAATCATTGATTTGACAGTTTTGATTTTATGATTTATTATTATTAATTGGCAAGTTGAAAGACGGTAAAGTGTTTTAATACAGTAAGACGTTGTAAAAAACTTATTGTGGTACTTATTTTTCGAGAACAATAATACAATTGTATAATTTTATTATTGTTACAATGTGCCCCATTGCTGTTACAACTAGCCCCAGCGCGGGGCAAGTTGTAACAGTCAATTTTTTTTTAAAAAACATTAATTGTAAGAAAAAGGTATACTTTTGAATATTTTTTTTGCTCTGATTTGCTGTATGAATAATTGCTTTATCGATAAAAGCAATAATAGTTTTAAAATATTTGATACATTTCACAATATATACAATTTTCTGAAAATTGTTACAACTAGCCCCGGCCTTCCCTAATTGTGATCAGTAGGAATCAAAATTACCATTTTCTAACATTTACAATAATATTTTGGAATAATTACAACATTAGTTAGTAACAATATTATAGGTGCTGATGATTTTTCAATTCTTGTTGTTCGAAATATCTTCAGAGCAGTTTTAAATACAGGTGTTTATCTCAAATTCGAGGTATTATTTACCTTTTGTTTTTTCTGTGGCGTCACAGTGAAGTTTGATAACAGTTGCAATTTTAGTAACTGTTACAGAGACGGTTTGTAACAGTTGCCATGCTATGATTACCAACAATCAAAATTAGTCGTATACAAATGCGCCTAATTTTAATTATAAATTATGTAATCATAGTTGAAGATTGAGCTAGATTTAAAAAAAAAGTGAATATCGCCCACGAGAGGAATGTGAATGTAAGGAATGATGGGAAGCGATATAAGCCGGAAAAAAGAGACACGAGGCAGGTAAACGTGACGGATAATCACTATCGCCAAGGTAATTCTATCCGTCTCTTCTCGACGGGGCTATCGAACCCAAAGCCTTAACCTTTACGTTCATCCAGAACAAGTTTGAACGACTATGCTATTCGTGTAGAGTGTAGACGCCTGGATATAGATATATAGTGTCCGCCTGAAACACATTTGTGTGCGTGTACTCACTATAAAACACTCTCTATAACGCAGTATTACACATTTTCCTGCATATTTCAAGCCCACATCTCTTTCAACTCTCCAACTACTTTTCATACCCGACTCCCACAAATTTCTTTCTCTCAAATTTTATTTATACTGAAAATTTCATCATTGTGAAAGGCATTCATTATTTGGATTAGTTCACTACCGATGCCTCCAATTCGTATATACGAAAATTGATCTTGATATTTTTATGGGAAAATGTAATATCCGCTTTTATGATGTGAATAAAATTTATGATAATGTACATTTTACGGTGAGAGCTGTTTAAATATGTATCGTGAGTTGAAGAATGTCTGATGAATTTTAATATAATATTCCCTGCTATATTTAAAATATGTTATAAGCGAAAATATGACTTTAATAATGTAATGGGTCTTTAAATGTCTTATGTGTGCTTTTTAATGTATAATGTTACTTCAAATTCGTGATGTGAGTTTCAGAGGGTAATATGGTTAGAAATGTATAATAAAATTATAAATGTATATATAATATGGTAATAAATGTGTAATATGTTCAGAAATGTATAATATGATCATAAATGTATAATATAAATCTACATGCAATAATTTCAAATATAACTTTCAATAGGATAGTCCAAAGCGCTTTTTTAAATAAAAAAAAATTCAACCTTTCTGCAGCTGGCATAAGTTAAAGAATATTGATGTTTTCTCTGATTACAAGAAACAACACATGATTGGGAAACATAAAATAAGATTTGCCTACAAAGAGACTCATTGAGAGAAACATTTACAAACGTCTCATGCTACGTGCGTCATGGACAGTATTTTTTTCTTCTTTTTATTCTTTTCTAACGATCCTTTCTAAAGACGAGTTAGTAACCGGATATTCATTGTACATATGTACATCCATAGCGCACGATTGGTACACAGTAAGCTCGCAGAAACGACAAGAATGCGAATTTCACACGAGGTTTCTTTCTGTTTCAGGTAAGCAAGGCACGCGAACCAGATTCTTTTGCTTCGGGGCATGCTAGTTCTTCCACGACCTATGATTCGAGAAACACTTTTCTCAAAATTCCAATCCAGACCTACGGTAACGTTTTTGATCTTTTTAAACAGAAATTCATAATTTTATAAATATAGGCTTCCATGGGTGTTTGCAAAATATGCAGAATAACACTACAATTTTAATTAATACGTGTTCTTATATTTTTTCGAGCATTTTTCTACATTTTAGTTAAGGGCATGTGATGGAATATGACGTCACTTGTATAAGAAAAATTTGTCCATAAACATTCTACTGAAATACTAAATATTGCGACCGAGGGGTAGTCAACTCCGGTAAATTCGAAAAATGGCAAAAAACAAAATAATTTAAAAATTAAGACAATTATAGGAATAACTGTTGGAAATAAATGATAATTGAAAGACTGAATTGAAAATCAAAGAAAATAATTGAAAATTAAGGAAAGTAATAAAAAAATGAAGAAATAAATTGAAAATGTAAAAATTAAATTGAAATTTGAAAATATAATTAATAATTGAAAAAGAAATTACAAAAAAAGACGAAAATAATTGACGATTAAAAACAAAATTCGAAAAATGGCTAGATTAGTATACAACTAATTTTTTTTTTAAATAAAACAATAAACATTAAATTTCAAGAAAATAACTGCAGAAAGAAAAATTAAAAAAATTATAGGAATAATTGTTGAAAATAACTGTAAAATGAACAACTGGATTGAAACTTGAAAGTAAAAAATAACTGAAATTGAAGAAAATAATTGAAAATTAAAGAAAACAATTAAAAATTTAAGAAAATAATTAAAAATTTAAGAATAGAATTAAAATTTAAAGAATATAATAAAAGATTGAAAAAAATAACTGAAAAAAGGCGAGAATCACTGAATATGGAAGAGAATTATTGCAAACTGAAAATAGGAATTGAAATTTGAAAAAAAATTGAGAATTTAAAAAATATTTGAACAATTGAATTTCAAATTAAAGAAACTTATTAATAATTGAAAAAAAAATTACCCAAATACGAGAATTTAAAAACATTAATAAAAATAATTAAAAATTGAAGAAACTAACTTAAAATTGTAGAAAAATAATTGAAAAAACATTTCAAAATGACAAGAATAATTGACAATTGAAAAAAAATCGAAAACTGACAAAAATAATCGACAAGAGAGAAAAATAACAAAAAAATTAAAGAATAATTCTAAAATTTTAGGAGAATAAATAACATTTGAAAAAATTGTAGGATTAATAAAAAGAAATAATTGAAAAATAACGAAAACTAGAAGAAAATATCTGAAAAATGAAGAAAACAATTGACAATTGAAAACAAAATTCGAAAAATGGCTAAAATAATCAACAATTTGATAAAATAATTTAAAAAATTAAACAATAAACATTAAATTTAAACTAAATAATTGAAAAATTAGGCAAATTATAGAAATAATTGTAAATTGAGTAACTGAATTGAAAAAGAAAAAAAAATGAAATTGATGAAAATAATGAATAATTGAAGAATGTAATTGAAATTTGAAAAGATAATAAAAAAATTTAAAAAGTAATTTTAAAAATCACATAATTATTAAATACAGAAAAAAAAAATTAAAAACTGAAGAACTGAATTGAAAATTTAAAAAAATAGTTATAGAATTGAACATTTGAATTGATAATTTAAAACAATTTTTATGATTGTTTAAAAAAAAATTTATAATCAGATAATTATTGAATATTGAAGAATTAATTGAAAATTGAAAAAATTAATGGAATTTAAAATTGAAGAGAATAATTTAAATTTGAAAAATGGAATTGAAGAATGGAATCAAAATCTGTAGAATATAATTGAACAACTGTATTTAAAATTAAAGAAATTTATTGATGTAAAAAAAATAATTGTTATAAGTCGATAATTTTTTACGATTAAAGAAAATAATTGACAATTTAAAAATGGAATTGAAATTTGAAGAGAATAATGAGAAATTAAAGAAAATAGTTGTAGAAAATTGAGGAAAGAAGATAATTAAAAAAAAATTTGAAACGAAATTTTAAAACAGTTTTTATGATCGAAAAAATTAATTGAAAAGGACAAAAATCTTTTAATATTGAAGAATTAGTTAAAAATCGTACAAATAATTGAACATTGAAGAATATAATTGAAATTAGAAAAATATAATTAAAAATTGAAAAAGTTATTGATAAAACCCGAGAATTATTAAATGCAGAAGAAAAAGTTGAAAACTGAAAAATGGAATTACTAAATTTTAAAAAAAAATTAAGAATTAAAGGCAAAATTTGAACAATCGAATTTAAAATTAAATAAACTTATTGATAATTGAAAAAAAGTAATTGACCAAAAGCGGAAATTTTTTAATATTGAAGTAATAATTGAAAATTAAAAAATAAAATGAAATTTGAAGAAAATAATTGAGTATTGAAGAAAATAGTTGTAGAATTGAAAAATTGAATTGGAATTTTAAAACAATTTTTATGAGTGAAATAAATAAATGAAAACATCTGAGAATTATTAAATATTATTTTTAAATGAATTGAAAATTAAAGAACTAAATTGAAGCTGTATGATAATAATTGATATTTGTAGGAAAAATTACAAAATGACAAAAATAATTAAATATTTAGGAAAGTAATTGAGAAATGAGGAAAATAATTGACAATATTGAAACAAAATTCTAAAACTGACGAAAATAAAAAATAATCGACAACAGAACAAAATAATTAAAAAATGTAAAGAAGAATTACAAAATTTAAAGAGAATAATTGTAATTTGAAAACTGTTGATAATTATAGAAAAAATTATAGATTTATTAATAATGAAATTAAAAGTATTCAACTGATATTTTTTTTAATTGTAAATTTTATCTACATTTTTTAAAAAATAGCTGTTTGAAAACAAAAAATATCTAAGTGCCAAACTTCAGGTGAGGACAGAAAAAATGAATGAATGAAGAAATGGAAGATTTTGCTAATTATTTATTAGTTATATATATTCTCCTAAATATTAGCTAATATTCTCGGATTTTCAAGTTTTCCAAATATTTCCTTTAAGAATATATTCTTCATACGCTCTAAAATGGAGTTAACGACCCCTCTCTAACTCAAAATTGTTTAAATTTAGCTTTTAAATGCATTTTTTTTAAAATTCGCTGATTTTTTGAAATATAAGAAAATTAATTTTAATTCTAAATTCAAACAAATTTGAGTCAGGCAGACCTTTTTAATGATATTTCAAGTAATTCTACAAATTTTAGTCTCAAAATATTTATGATTTTAAGATAAAGTGTCCGAACAAATTTTCCTGTACCAGTGACGTCAGTTTCCATTACACGACCTTAAATGTAGGATTTTTTAAAGAGTTGGACAAAATATTTTGTAATACAAACCAGACACAACTTCTTTGTGATATTTCTGTCCATTCAAGGTTTTTTTATATTTAAAAGAAAGTTGAAAAAATCTGTACGACGTTGACATAACCTCAAACTAGAAAGTGGTTTAACAGAATGATAAAAAATTAAAACTAATTTCACCTAATTTGGAAAGATTGTTATACATTTTTCAGGAAGCTTATTTTGATCTTTGAAATATTTTATTTAAAATTTGGCTTTTCTCATCAAATAAACCAGATGAAAATTATGTCCATTTCCTTAACATTTGGCTTCCATGTAAGCAAAATAATTTCCTTCCTCATAGAAGAAACAATACATTAATAATAAAAAAAAGTTCATTGCAGAAGTTATTAAAAAAAAGAATTTTAAATGCAAAAAAAAAATTAAAAAACATGAATTATTTTATCAATTTTTGATCATTATAAATCCTTTTCAGATGAGGAATATGATTTTATTATTTATTAAGTTGTATTTTTAGCATGGAAAAAAATTTTGGCAAAAAACGATTTTTTTCGATGAAAAAATTATCTCTAATTGCTAGTGAAAACCTACAAATTGATAGTAAAAACTACTAATTCACATTTGTAAGAGTTACTAATGTGAATTTTTTTAGGGTAAAAAACGATTTTCTAGTTTGGGGGTACAAATGGAGAGAAACTCCATAAATATTTTTTTTATTTCCTGTTAAAAACCACTTTTTAATTTAAGGTTATGTTATAAGGGGTTGAACCTCCTTAAGAGAAAAAATAAGAAAAAAGTAGAGTTACTATTACTTTTATGACAATCTTGATTTTATGAACTTTTGAGTTTACCTTTTTCATTTTATATTAAATTTTATTTCTCTTTTTTGATATTTTCGTTCTATAGTTTCTTTTTATTTTTATGTTAATTTTATTTTAATGTTACCTTTGTATTCCTGTTACCTTTATTTCGTATTAGCTTTATTTTCCCATTTCTTTTATTCTCCTATTTTCTTTATTTTCCTATTATCTTCATTGTCCTTTTCATGCTGATTTTACCTTCTTTCATGATTCTCATCTCCTTTTGTTTATAATTGTTAAACTTTATTTTACACAAATGCTCTCATACTCTTATTAATACAATTATCATTATTTTTTCTTTGAATCGTAAATGTTTGGTTTTTTAAATTAAAAATGCATACTCTTTAAAAAAGAAAATTATCTACTTTTTTAAAACTCCAATAACTATCAAGAATTCTAAAAAGAAACTCTTTCCAGAATCTTTCAAGTTTGAGAACCTTCTCAAGTTCTAAAAATTTAAAATTCTTACCTTTCTTTTCGAACTCGGCTTGCATTTCTTAAAAGAATTTGATCTCTTTTTGCATATTTAACTTGGAAGCAGATGGTAAACGCTGTTTTTAAAGAAGAAATAACCAGAGATTTTCTATATTTTCTCAAAAACTAATAAAATTTTTATTTAATTTTATTTATTTTTAAATAAAGAATTAATCATGAGTCAAGCGCAAGGAAACATAATGCAATTTTTGACTTCGTTTTAAGTTGATAATTACATTATATATCTATCAGTATTTAGTGTTTTTCGGTATTACTTTATAGTCATTAATTTAATTTTTACTATCTAAATTTAAATAAAAGCTTCTGTTTTAAATGCAAAACTTAAAAAGTTTTAAATTTCACTAATTTTTTACTCTTTCTGTCCTCACACAACTTACTTTTTTTCCTAAAATTTTTTTTAAATAATGAGATGTTAATGAATAAAAATTGGATGTATTTAAATTGCCGATCAAGTATATTAATAAGTTAATAACTCTTTTTTTCAAGAGCTAATTGAAGTATGAAGTTTGAAAAAAAAATTTCGGTTGTTTTTACCTCAACAGTATAATTGAAAAAAAATTTGGATATAAAATTTTTAATATAGCTAAAATGACATTTTTACAATTGCATTAAGGTAGCCAATTGTGCAATAAACAAAAATAACTCTTTATAAAGATTCATTAAAATCGGAATGGGTTCAATGTTATTTAGACAGTGAAAAAAATGTTGCACGTATAATGAAAGTTTGAGTCGTTTAGAATTTTAACGATATTGACAAATGTTTTAAGTGAAACAATTAACATATTTTTAGGAATAGCTAAAACTTCGTCAGAGATTGCCAGGTACAATTTTTCAGAATAAACAATATTCACTGAAAAGTGTCCATATTAGGGTCAGAACTTATGTATTTAAAACAGAGTAATTTAATTATTCAAACATTGATCCTAGAATCACATTCTTCTACAAATTATTTACAACTGGTTCATGAAACCTGGAACTTAATTTTTGTTGCAGTAACTAAAATTTTCTTAGGTATTAACAGAAAATTGTTTTTGATTGAATTAAGCCACAAAGCTATTTTTTTAAAGTTTAAACCAAATTGGATTTAAATAATCGGAAATTGCTTTAAAAGAAACTTACTGCAAATTATTTTAATCTACCACAATTTTCTGTATTGTTATGAAACTAATTTTACCGATTTAGGTTTTAGTATTCCGTTTTTGTGACTGAATAACTTTGCAGAAAGATTTCCAGGTTTTTTTATAAAAACAGCTTTTACAAAATATATATGTGACTGTCCATGACAAAACGTGCCTTAGCTCCAAAAAATAAATTTTAATTTTTAATGCCAACCGACAGATTTTTATTTGCTCTTTCATTTTCAAAAATAAAAAATTGTTATATTAATGAAATTTCGGTGTTATTAAACAAGAAGCGTAGGCACGTTACATTGGTTTCAATGCATTGCTGCAACTTTAAACGCTCACCCTGTAAAGTTGACGTTTGGGAGCACGTTTTCTCATGGACGGTCAAAGTTTAAAGTAGCTTTGGAGCTACTTTAAAACCGCGTATCTGCAAATCCTTTAAAGGCTATTTTTAGTGCAATTTACCATGCAACATAGCCCTTAATGAACTTGCAGATATCGCTCCGACGATAGGTTTTTTCCATTACTCTATAAAAAAAAACTCTTAACAAACTTTTCAAACTAATTTTACCAATTCCGATTTAGATATTCCGTATTCTCGACTGGTTTACTTTTCAGACAATTTTCCAGGTTTTCTTATAAAATCAGCCTTTACAAAATATACGCCGTGGCGTATATTAAAAAAAAAAAGAATTCATCTATCTCACTCTTGGGGGCCCCTAAACCTCGGGTTTTTGAATCGCCCCTATTTTTAAGCGACTGTAAACCAAAAATGACGTTCCAAACTCGAGGAACGCAGTTTGTTGCTCGCACTGCATCACCAACAAAAACTAATTAAAATGATTGAACAGAAGAGTGGAAATTGAATAGAAAAAATTATTGAAATAGCGAGGATTGGAGGCTTGAAGTGAGGCACTTGAAAAGTCATAATAATCGTAGGGCACTGTTTATCATCCCTGGGATGGTCGACGAGCGAACCGAATCGAGCCACATGCTTCCCGTTAAAGTTCCAAACTGTACACACAGGTCGGTGCTCGTGCTTTATGGTGTGACCGTGCCCAGACCGCGTATATCCTCGCTCCATTATTAATTTCATACCAAGGCAGAAAGTGCACGTGCACTGTAGCACGTGTGGGTTTTCTCTCTAGTCCTCGTGTTCTACGTTGAAGCATACGGCTGAAACCTTGCCGTGTACTGTAGACTGTAGATTCACATGCACAATCAACATATATTCCTCCCTACGACACATGTTTTATGTATAATTCACATTATACACATAATTATATAACATACATAACCATATAACATGCATACATTAAGGCAGCATTGTCCGAGGGAGAATAGAGTGTGAATAAGAAGGGAAACGCGTGGGTCGTACACCTCAGTCGCGAAATCACGAGATGCACTTGCCACTCGAGGACCTTGAGTTGGAATCGCCGTGTCTCGTGTCTCAAGGTGTTCGAGACCTGGTCTCCATCTCTATCTGCAAGAAGCCATTGTTTGTCGATCTCGCCACCCGAACAGTGCAATCGATTCATTCTCCCAAAGGTGCAATCATTTTTCCCATGAGACTCCAGCCGATTTCTGATCACCTCGAAATATTCCAAGGTCTGCTGATATTTTTAAATGCGCGATATTGTTCTCTAACATATTATATGTTTGTTACAAAGAGAGCAAAAGTTTATTGGCATTGGCTATGAAAGGGAAATTATAATATTAGTTGTCTATGACGAATAATTTGCGATTAAGGTAAATGTCCCAGTTTGGGAAGGCGTACCGATTTGTGCACAGTTATTCATATATGTGTAAATTAAAACGTAAATTAATTAGAAATAATGTTATGGATAGTTACTTTTTATTCTATAAAGTATTTTATAATTAAAATACATTTTTTTATAGCTAAAAATTCTTTAATAATACAATAAAAAATATAAATACGTATAGCGTTTTGACACTTCTAATCAATCAAGAGAAATATGTTGTCATCTTGAAAAATTCGTCAGCTGACAGGTTAACGAAACAGAGCTCAAAAGAGCAATAAAAAGTGAACTTTTATAAAATGAATAGTTTTAAATATTTGATGTGAGACTAATTTACAGTTTTGAACCAGAAGTGCGCATTATGATGAGTAGATTTTAAAGTGTACAAGAAAAATACAAATCGGTACACACAAAGTGTGTAGGTCTTTATTTGTGAACGCGGAATTAAAAGTATTAATAAACAATACAATTTTCATACTTTTTATAAGTAAAGTCTATTTTCAATATCTTTAACCTTCATACTTTCCGAATAAATTGTAAAATTTTAGACAAACAGACTTTAACTGTTAATTGATTGGAAAAAAGTGTCAGGTATCAGCGTTAGTGTTGTTTCTTTGTAATTAATGTACTATAAATAGTGTTTTAACTGCTAAGTTTATTATAATTTATTCAAAATATTCCCAATGCTATTGTCACAAAATGCAGATTCATATGTATTTTTAGTGTTTTTACGGTTTTTTATGTTCTCTAAAAAGTGAGGTTGTGTTTCACCTATTTATTTTTAATTTTGAAGTAACTAGAAATTATTAGAAGAAAGAACTGGAAAGTATTTACTATAATGGAATGAAGACATAATATATTGTTAAAATTATTTGTTTTATTAATGAATTAATTAAAAATTAAAAAAATTAAATTACTTTAATAAGGTAGTTAAAATTAAGTATAATTATAAATCTGTGCACTAATTGGTACACCTCTTTACCCAAATTGGATCGATCTGAACATAAGCGTGCACAAATTGGTACCGTACATTTAATTCATAAAAACACAATAAATTACTATATTTTGTCAATAAAACTTTGTTTAAAGTCTCATTTACTTTTTAGAATTTATTGATCATTTTCTCGTGAGTAGAATCTAAGTCCTGTCCCAAAATGGGGAACGGGGTAGTAATTCGCTTGTTGTATAATTCGTGGGAGAAAATAAGCCGAACCTTATAAGCTAATCATCGTCGAAATATAATTACTTTTGCATCGATAGTCTACCGCAAATGTTTAGATTTTGAAACTGATTGTGTCACGCTTTGAGCATCAAAACTGAATGTTTGCTTGAAATGTGGTTCTGTTTATTCTTTAATTATAATTTTATCAACGACTTGGATATTTTCTATATGGCAATTTATTAATAGTTGCTAACAATTTAATTATGGTGGATCTGTAAAACTATGTCAGCGGTGCAATGTTTCTTTTTTTTTTAATCTAAGGAATAAAACTACAAGATTTAACCGATAACGTAATTTTATATCGTTACAATATCCAGTCGTTTGATATAACAGATTCTTTCTGTTTTCATAAATTTTATGGACGTAGACTATCAATCCTCAAAATTCATTTTTTTTTTATAAAATCAAAGATATTATTTTTTATGCGTAAACCCTTTCTCTCTCTCTCTCTAAAGCGTTGCGATTTTTTTAAAAGTTTTATATTGTATTGTTTCTTGAAATTTTAATGAAAAATAATAAAGACTGCTTTTTATGACTCTAATTTGTATTTAAAAAATTATTAGATAAATATATAGTTTCGTTACAAGTTGTTGGACTTCTAAAGTTATTAAGAATTTTGGATTAGGGCTAAGTCCACGGAGCCGTACGATATCATGTTATTAATTATTAAAACCTTTATAACAATATTTTATAAGTAGTTTTAAAGTATCAGTATATATTTTTAAGACTACATTTAACTGAAATAGCTAATTGAACCCTAATATTTATAATTTTTCAAGTGAAATAAAAAATTATATATAAGCTTCAACAATCAAGTTTGACTTGTTATTTTCGGTATTTTTTTTTTTTTTACTTCTAATGAGTATAATTTTTTCAGCAGAAAACGAAATCATGTAAAATTTATGAAAGGTCTAAGTCTAAAAAAAGTATTGAATCGTGTGCCCTTAACGTGTTATGGCAATAAAATTTTCATAAAATCAACAATTTTATTTTGCTTTAACTTTAAATGGTCTCTTAGGGTTTTAAATATAACATATTGAAGGATTATGTCCGGGAGAAATTCCTAAATAGTTTATTTTCAAAGTTTCATACAAGACACTCTAAACAGGATTACGCTAAAAGGTTTGCAAATAGCTCATTTGATGTGATAAAAATAAATTTACATATTAAAAAACAGGATTTAAAATTTTTTTTATGAAATGTTAATAACTTTCGATAAAATTGCATTAGAAGGTTCGCTAATAGTTTAATCGATGCGTTTTTAAAAAATACAAAGAAAATAACTTTTTTTTTAAAAAAATATCCAATTTTGCAAAAAAACGATTTTTTCAACATTTTTAAGTGCGAAAAAAATATAGTTAGAATTGATTGATTGGGTTCAAAGGTATGCCATAATTTGTCCCCCTGAAAAACAAAATTATAATTTCGTAAAAGAAAATGGTTATCTTTCGTAATAGTTTAATATAAACATCATTTATAAAATCTTTTTATAAACATTTGTGATTTTGGGCTTGAAATATGTCAAGATATATCAAAAAATCGCAATCGAAGATTTGGGTGCAAAACAATACTTCCTCTATGAGAAAGCAATAATATTACATTTTTAATAATTTCAAGTCATTCTAATTAAAATAAATCCTAACGCCAATTAAATTAAACTTTAAAATTTTAAATAATTTAAATTTCAACAATCAACAGTTAATTTGTTTGCATTTAATTTAATTTTACTTCAAATATTTGCAATCAATTCTTATTTTCTAATTTCATAATTAATTTTTCCCTTGTTTCAAAATTTTTTTGAAGGCAGAAACAGATTTTTTCCTCAAACTTTATGATTGTTTTTAGATTCACTCGTTTTTTATAGGGGTCATCCTCAAAGCATGTGATACTTTAGGGGGGAGGGGGTATCAGAAAAATATCATGCTATATGTTAAAAAAAATTTAAATTTATGGAAAAAGTATCACGGGGGGGGGGGGGGTCAAATTTCCGAAAATATGTATCATTTTCTTCATTTTGGAAATAATTTGCCAAAAACTGTTATTTTTAAGGAATTATTTATTACTTTTCTAGACTTTTAACTTCTTTTTTTAAATTTTTTGCTTTATTCTTTCTAGTTTCATAATTTCTTTTTTGTTTCTTACATAATTTTGTTAATCACTTTTTGAACTTTTAATAATTTGGTTAATTTTTATTTTATAATTTCTAATTTTATCAAAATATTTAATTGGCATATTTTTTTATAATTTATCAATTTTTTTATATTTTTTAAAGATTCTACTTCTTCTTTTTTCTATTTTATATAAATTTGAACTTATAATGAACTTTTTATTTTATCATCCTTTTTTTATTTTTAAAAATATTTTTCCTCTTCTCAAAAATGTTTAATTTCTTTTTATTTAATTTTTCACTTTCAAAAGAAATTTCCTTATGGTTTTTTTGTAGGCTTTTGAATTATCTTTTTGCAGCTTCTTTTTTATCTTAATTTTCCGAATTTTAAAGCACATTATTCTCAACTTTCTTATTTTTTCGTTATTTATAATAATGTTTGCAATACTTTTAGTTATTTTTTCTTTTTTTCATTTCTTCGATTTTTAAAGGTTTTTCTTTTGTTATTTTTCATTAAATGCTCTTACCTTTTAAAAATATATTCAGTATTTTTTACCTTTCCTATAATTTCTTTATTCTTTCGTTGATTTTTTTTCATAGTTTATCGGATGTTATACAATTTTTAAATAATTTTTTTAATTTGTCTTTGTTTAGTTATTTTTGCAACTAATCTTAATATTTGAGTCAAAGCTTTTAATATTGAACTCGTATTGTTATTAATTATTATTATCAATAACATTTAATCAGTGTAAAATTCCAAAAATAACAAAATGTGATTTTATTTTTTTCTTTCTAACTTTATGTTGAAATTCTTGATTTTAAATTAAAAAGAAATTACCCAAACTGCAATTAATGTGGTTCAAATTCCGTTTTGAAAAGTATTAAAATTTTAATTTTCAATCGGAATGCTTTTTTGGAACATCCAACACATTTTGAGTAACTTAAAATTGAACAAGCAACTGAAAATTTACATAGAATAACTGAAACTTTAAATTTTTATTAAGAATAGATCAAATTTATGCTGATGAATTGTAAATTTTCTTCCGGTAAGGCGAAAAATTTGGTAGTAAAATGTAAAGTTTCTAACTGAATAATTAAATATGAGTTTCCAGTACTTTTGTAGTTTACATTTCTATAATTTCACCTATCGAAAAAATGTCACATGGTAAAATCATCATTTTCGTTCAATAAATTCTTTCTATACCGAGAAAATGTGCAATCATTTTCAAAAAAATGTATTTAGCATTTTTTCCTGACATTTTGAATTCTCGATTAGCGTCTTTTTCAGAAATAAGAATCATTATTAGTGAAAAATTCTGTAATGATTTCCGTCGGATAGGAAGTCTGCGAAGCATGTGCTCATACAAAAAAAAGTGATGAATTGATGATATGCATCTACTAGAAATTACGTTGCTCTTTAATTAGTCATATCTTTATGGTTGTGTAGCAGCTCACCTCACTGGCTTCCTTCAGTTAACCCTAATGAACCTCAGTTAACTTTAATTGATCTTGATTACTTTTATTCAATTTTCTTATTTATTTTTTAATTCCTCGTTCATTACATGACAATATATTGTTGGTTCATTGTTATTTATGTATATCAATTACCTGAAATTCTAAATTTACAAACCTATTCAAATTACACAAAAATAACGAAAAAAATAATGAAAAAAAAAACAATTTGTTTAATAAAAAAGAATTAGAAAATAATTGATTCTATTACGATGTATCATGTGAGTATCATCCGTATGTAAAATTATGTGATCCTAATGCATCATCTTCGTGTAACATATCATCATCATTTGTATAAGTAACGTATGATTATCATCTGAACATAACATATTATCATTTGCACATAGCTTATGATCATCTGTATATAATAAACGATCATCTGCACGTAATTTTTCTGTATATATATAAGACATGATTATCTGTATATAAGTCATGATTATCTGTATACAATTTAACACAGGATCATCCGTATATAACACATGATGATCATCAGTATGTAACATATGAACTTGAACGAATATATGAACACAATTATGGACAAAATACGTGGTTATCATTTGTATAGATGACCTGGGTATAAAATATATCTGAATATAACACGTGATCATCATTTGTAAGTAACACATGAACATGAAGGAATATATGATGACAATTAAGTACAAAATACATGGTCATTATTTGCATAGAATATACGGTCACTGTAGAAATCACATTCATGGAACATGTGGCCATCATCATGACCCGAGAATAAACAATCGTATACACAATTTCCTAATGAAACTATAGAAGTTTGTCACTTGAAAGCTCGCTTGAAAGTATGTTGAAGAAATTAGACATTTCAAAAGCACTGTAATTTGATGGAATTTAAAATTGAAACCCGGATATAATGAGAAAGATAAAACTGCCATAATTCAAGAATCCAACACCGCAGAAGTTGACAATAAAAAAGCACTTTGTAGAATCACGTTGCGGTCATAAAGACTTTAACAATCTCGTGGCGCGAGTTACAGTTTAACTACACAGAGCAACGTCTAAAAAAAGACATTGCATAACGGGAAAAACAGAAATGTTTATTCTATGCAGTATCGATCGATACTCGAAATGTCATGCCAGTGCTAAATGCCAGAAGCCGATGAGAAAAGTAAAACTGTTTGATTTTCTACATTTTGTTTTCACATAAAACCTACACACTTCTATTTCATAATTCACGTCACTCTTGGGTTTTAATGTACAACGAGAATACAAAGACCAATCTGGGTATATTTCTGTCTATAGTATATACAAAATGAATCTTCGTTTCAGCAAAGAGTCATTTGTGAAATTGATTCCTCGTCCTTAAGGGCATATGTTAAAAAATGACGTCACTGGTATAGGCAAAATTTGTCAGTAAACTTTCTCCTAAAATACTAAATATTATGATATCAAACTTTGTAGCATTACTTAAAATATCATTAAGAAGTTCTCTCTGACCCAAATTTGCTTAAATTTTGCTTTAAAATTAATTTTTTAGCACTTTCAAATATCAGCGAATTTAAAAAAAAATTGATTTGATGGCAAAATTCAAACAAACTTGGGTCAGAGAGACCTTTCTTATGATATTTTTAAGTACACTGTAAAAACAAGTGTCTTATTTTAAGACATTTTAGTCCTCACTTTTAAGACGTTTTAAAGTGTCTTAATTTTAAACCAATGAGAAAGCATCTTTCAAAATTATTAACCAATGATATAGCTTGAAATAACCGTAAGACGCTTTCTTAATGTCTTGTGTCTTAAAATAAGACACTTAGAAGACAGCAGTTTTTGCAGTGTAATTCCACAAAGTTTGGAGTTGAAATATTTATTATTTTAGGAGAAAGTTTACGGACAAACTTTGCTTATATATTATATGTCGTCATTCTCCATTACATGCCCTTAAGGTAAGTAAGCACAGTTTATGCCAAAACTATAATGCTTGAGATTAAGGGTATTTTTTGGGATAATTTATCATCATACTTTAGTATCATAGACTTATTTATTAGGTATTGTTTGTTTTTATTGATTTTGTCTGATGAGAAACCCTTATTTTTAAAAAATAGATTTAACACTTTCAATGCTTTTATTCGCTGAAACCGAATCCGAAGCGAATGCTAGAATCTTAAAAAACTGCTCAGAACACGAAAAAACCCCAAAGAAACAAATTTTTATGTCCGGGACACTATGATAGTTATATTACTACGTAATTTTGTCCGCTGATTCCGCATTCGACATAAAAATAATCAGATTGTCTAAATTTTTTTAAATAATTTAAAAAAACCGAAAAAAATTTTTTTAGCTGGGACACTATGTTAGTAAATTTTTACGTATTTTTCTCAGCTGAATCCGAATCCGAAGTAAGTATAAACAGATTGACTAAAATTTTTGAAATATTCACAAAAAAAACTGCTCAAAAAACCCGAAAAAACCAAAAAATAATTTTTTATTGTCCGGGACACTGTGATAGTGTATTCCTACGAGTATATTAGATTTCAAAATTCCAAATGGCGGATCCAATATGTTCGCCAAAAATTTTGAAATACATCAGAAGTTAACTAATTTCTGTAGAACTTTATACAACTTCGCATTTTTGGGTCACAAAATATAAATCTAATGTCCGATTTCTTATAAATGTCAGATAAAATATGACTGCAAAAAATTTGGAAAAACTTAATGTGTTAACGAATTTTATAAAACTTAGCACTGGAAGCTTTTTTAAGTTGGAGCATATGAACCTAAAATCAGGTTTTCAATACTTTAAATGAGAAATGCAATGTATATTAAATTTTTGAAAAAATGTCGGAAGTTATTGCATTTTATAAAAATTCATGTTTGGGCGTTTTTTTGACTAACAAAATATTAATTTACGAAGTAAAAATCCGTTAATGTTGAAATATACATTTGCAATTTCTAATTTTGATGTTTTCCACTTTTTTGGGAATCTAAGGTCAGGTTTGATTTGTAAAAAATGTTAAACTAGTGAATTCCTCAGGTCGCAAAATATAAATTTGAAATCCGATTTCCAAAATTTTAAATGGTGGCTTAAATGAGACCGCCAAATTTGAATAAAAATTCGTGTTTTTAATTGAGTTAAGATGCTAATTTACAGAACAAAATATTCAAAATTTTCTTCAAGTTTATTTTTTATATTTATATTTTATATATACTTATATACTTGCAACAAAAAGTTCATAAACGTCATGGGACATATTTCTTCAAGTATATTTTCTATATATTATTTATCATTCAGTGAAAATTCCTTAAAATAATTATCGAAGTTTTTTGCAGCGTTTCTTCCTTATTTTCTGCAATTTTTCTTCTTTTGCTCTAATTTTAGTTACGTAAAGTCACATTTTATACCTGTCAATATTTTACATTTTGACACATTTTTCATAAATCGTGAAATACTAAAATAAAATTTATTAAGCAATTCGTGTAAGAGTTATTATTCTTTTAAATTTTGACGCTTTAATTTATTAAAAATTATATTACAATTTTATGTACCCAATAAAATGTATTATTTATTCAGTTTTACAGTTAATACGTAACTCAAAATAATTATAAAATGTAGACAGATTGCAAAATTATTTCTATTAATACATTTTCAAATAATTTTTATAATTAAAATTTTTTTTAATTCCTTGCCATTTACAAAGTATTTTAATTTCCTAAAATTTTCTATTCCCAAAACTAAAAAAAAAGTTCTTAAAATAATTCAAACTTTGCATACAATTTCCTTAAACTTTCCACAGAAATTCCACAGCAATTCCACGAATTTTTTGAAAAATAGAAATTCTAGTCGGGGAATTTCAAAGCGGTGCTTTCCATAGAATCTTGCGTAAAAATTATATAGAAACAATTTTCATAAACAAATTACTTTTAAATTTTCTTTCAAATTACATAAAATTCCCGTAAAATTTTGATGGAAAGTTCATCAAATTTTAGGCAAATATAAATTTTAGCTTGAATTTCCAGGGGGTTTTCCACTGAATTTCAGAGATTCGATAAAAGTTTTATAGAAAAAACCTCCGTGAAAAGTTTTTCTTGAAATTTCCCTTCAATGACCTAAAAATTTTCTGATAATTTTTATCAAAACTCAGTTCATTTTTAAGAAAATAAAAATTTTGTTTTGAATTCCCTATAGATTTAATTTGCAAAGAATTTTAGAAGTTCTGTTAAAAATAAATAAAAAAGAGATTTTCTTATAACTTTTCACTTTTTCTAGAGAATTTCTTCAAAATGCACATTAAAATTTAGTAAAATTTTCGAAAAATATAAATTCCGGTTGGAATTTTTAAGGTGCACTTTCCTTAAAAAATTCGTAATTTTTCACTGAAAATTCTAATTAAAAAATTTTTGTAAAAAAATTTTCTAAACAACATTCACAATTTTCATGGAATTTGCATAGATTTTCCAAGAAAATTTCATGAAATTTTTCAGGAAATAGAAATTTTGATTGTACTTTCCACGGGGACCTTTAAATTTTACAAATTACACAACAATTTTACAGAATTTTTTTTTTATTTTCTTTTCAATTTCCAGGAAATGGTCGTATAATTTCTAAGAAAATTCTGTGAAATTTTCAGATAATAGAAATTCCTGTTGGACTTTCCGGATAATCCTTTCGATAGAATCTTAGAGATTAGATAAAAATTCTAGAGAAAGAATTTCTTTAAAAAAAATTCATTAGAATTTTCTTTCAATTTTCGTAGAATTTCTACGAAAAGTTCATTAAATATAGGAAAATAGAAGTTCAAATTTGCATTTTTGGTATTCCCTAAACATGGAATGTTATAGATTGCGTAAAATTTCTAAAGGAAAAATTTCTCAAAAAAATATCCTTAAAATTTTCATAGAATTCCCATTTTGTTTTGTGTACAATCTCCGTGGTACTTTCGGAAATGGAAAATTTATGTTAAAATGTTTTTCTTTAAAAAAAGGTTCCCTTAAATTTCCATACATTTTTCATATCATTTCCATCGAGATGGATTTCTGCAAAATCTTTATTAAGCATTCGCTAAATTTTCTTCACATAAAAATTCCAATTTCAATTTTCAGGATTTACTATCCATGATGTCAAACATTTCTTTATAATTTCACTATATTTTTCTTTCGCAAAACTTTTTTAAATTTTACACTGGAATGAATTCCAACTCGATTTTATTGACTTTCTAAGTTTTAATTCCTTTCAGTTATTTTTGAATTTTACCAATATTCCGCAATGCTATATAGCTTGTGCTGGCAAATTTGATGAAATTCTGAAACTATTGAAAAAATATGCAATTTATTGTGTTGAGTGTTATGTTGACGCAAATAGGGAAAATATTTCATACTTGGTTGCAAAAGGTACGGGAGAGAAAGTAAATTGCAAAAGTTGGGTGCGTAGGCACGCGTACATGTTGCTTTTCAAAGCGATTTGTAGCAACGATCAAAAGAGACCCAACCACATTGCAAAGAGACAGATAAACAGTGACGGATATGGCCGGTCGATCATGCGTGGCAAGGTAAACGCGACGATAGTAGCCACGTTCTTAAATGAACCGTAACGAGACGCACGACCAAACCAAAAGCTACTTCATTCGGCGATAGCCACGATCACTCAACCAACGCATATTTAAATCAATTTGTGATAGTGTGTCAAGTTTATTTCCATATCTAATTCGAGTTGCCGTACTCCCAATAGTTAGTTACGCGATACCAACATCCAATCCTGACTTGTGTCTCGACAAATCCAACACATTTTTTCATTTTCACAATTATGTCATACTATTTCAGACGTGTTATTAATTGCACTTAGCTCGTATAAAAGTATTTGTTCGTATTTAAATGTTACATAATTTTTGTTTTCTTGTAAATGTTACACGAATTATTATTGAATGTGTTATTCAATACTATGAGGATTATTATTTGACATAATTTCCATGTATTCGAATTATCATTTGACACCATTTTTATATCCGAATTATCAATTGACATTTCTTTGTATTTATGTAAATTAGCATTTGACATATTTTTATGTATCCGAATTATCATTTGATGTAGTTTTCATTTATCCGAATTGTCATTTCACGAACTTGTCATTTGTCCGAATTATCATTTGAACTAATTTTTAATTATGAGAATTAACATTTGATCTATTTTTTATTTAACTTATTTATCATTTCACATACTTGTGGCTTTTATGAACTGTGATTTAACCTATTTATTTCTCATAACTCCAAATTGACATTTGCCAGTCTTTTCAATTTAGCCGCATTATTAATAACCCTTTGCAGCACGGCAGGACACCAGAGTCTCACTTTAATTTTTTAGGGTTTCGTGGCCCAGGGCCAAAATCCTCATAACGAGACATTGGTGTCCGTCAGTCCGTCCGTCGTTCACAGCAAATAAAGAATCCCTGGGAAATTCCCAGAAAATGCCTGCGAACCTCGTAAAAATTTTAAGGAAATTCCTGGGAATCCCTGAGAAATTTCTGTAAAACCATAAGAAATGGCTAAGAAACCTCTGCGACTCCTTAAGAAATCGTTGGGAATCCCTGAGAGTCCCTAACAAATACCTAATAATACCTGGTAAATTCCTGGGAAACTCTAGAGAATCTCAAAGAAATTCCTGGAAAATTCCTAGGAATCCGTAGA
The DNA here is from genome assembly GCA_037103525.1 of Ganaspis brasiliensis. Lineage (NCBI taxonomy): Eukaryota > Metazoa > Arthropoda > Insecta > Hymenoptera > Figitidae > Ganaspis > Ganaspis brasiliensis. The sequence continues at coordinate 29,694 of JAZKLR010000353.1, forward strand.
AAATTCTTAAGAAATCTCTGCGAAATTCTAGGGAGTCCCTGGGAGAATCTGAAAAATTCCTAGAAATTCTTGGGGAAATCCCTGGAAAGTTTTAGGAAATTCCTAAGAATCTATGGGGAATCTCTAAGAAATTCCTGGAAAAATCCTAGGAATCCCTGGAGAATCTCTGAGAAATTTCTGAAAAATATTTGGGAAATCGACAGGAATCCTGGAATCCCTAGAAGTCCCTGAGAAATTTCTAGGAACACCTGGGAAGTTCCTGTGAACCTCTGAAATATTTCTAGGAAATCTATGGGAATTCTTGAAAAATTCCGGGAAATCCCTGAAAAATTCCGGGAAATCCCTGAAATATCCTGAAAACTGCTTGGAAATCACAGAACATTTCTGTAAAATTCCGGGTAATCCATTAGAATTCCTGGAAACTTCTGGGAATCCCTGAAAAATTCCTGAGAAGTCCTGGGAAATTCTTGGGAAGCTTCGGAGAATTTCTAGGAAATCGCTGGAAATACTTGGAAAATCGCTTGAAAACCCCTGGAAAAACCCTTAAGAAATGTTTGGAATATTCCAAGAAATCCTTAGGAGTCTCTCAAAAATGTCTAGGAATACCTGGGAAATTCCTGGGAACCTCTGGAAAATCTCGGAGAAATTCCTGGAAAATTTGAAATAAATTTCTACGAAACTCTAAGGAATCCCTGGGAGTCCCTGAGAAATTTCTAGAAATTCCTGGGACATTCCTGCAAAATCCCTAGGAATACCTGGAAAATTTCTAGGAAACCCTTGGAAAATTCCGGGAAATCTCTTTAACATACCTGAAAATTCCTGAAAAATTCCGGACATTCTAATCCCTGAGAAATTCCTAGGAATACCTGGGAAATTTCTGTGAACCTCTGAAATATTTCTAGGAAATACTTGGGAAATCCTTGGAAAATCCCTGGAAATTCCTGAAAAATCGCTTGATATTCTAAGGAAATTTCTGGAAAATTCCGGAAATTCTAATCCCTGAGAAATTTCCAGGAATACCTGGGAAACTTCGGAAAAATTTCTAGTTAATTCTAGGGAAATCCTTGGGAAATTCCTGAAAAAATGCTTGAAATCAATTTTTTTATTTTTAATTATTGATTAGCAGAACCGCACAAACCAAATTAAAAATCGCTTTATATTTTAAGGAAATCACTGAAAAATTTTGGATATTGTAGTCCCTAAGAAATTCCTAGGAATATCTGGGAATTTTCTACGAACCTCTAGAAAATTTTCATCGGACATCCTTGAAAAATCACTGGAAATTCCTGAAAAATCACTTGATATTCTAAGGAAATCTCTAAAAAAATTCCGGAAATTCTAGTCCCTGAGAAACTTGTAGGAATACCTGGGAAATTTCTGGAAACCTCGAAAAAATTTCTAGGCAATTCTTGGGAAATTCCTGAAAAATCGCTTGAATTGAATTTTTTTTAAATATTGACTAGCAGAACCGCACAAACCAAATTAAAATTTCTAGGAAATCTATGGGTCCTTGGAAAATCCTTGGAAAATCACTGGAAATTCTTGAATAATCGCTTGAAAATCTAAGGAAGTCTTTGCAAAATTCCGGAAAATCTCTAGGAAATCCATGAGAACTACTGGGAATTCCTTGGAAATCTCTGAAATTTTTTTTAGGAAATCAGTAAAAAATAACAGGAAATCCCTGGAGTACATGGGAAATTCCTGGCAAATTCTTGGGAATCTCTGGAAAATTTCTAGGAAATTCATGGGAAATAGCTGGGAAATTTCTGGAAGCCTCGGAAATATTTCTAGGTAATTCTTGGGAAATCCTTGGGAAAACCCTGGAAAATTCCGAAAAATCACTGGGAAACCCATGAAAATTACTGGAGAATCCTTGTAAATCTCTGAAAATTTTTTAGGAAATCGCTGAAAAATAACAAGAAATCTGTGGAGTACATGAGAAATTCCTGGGAAATCCATGGGAATCGCTGGAAAATTTCTAGCAAAGTCCCTAGGAAATCCTGAGAGTCTCAGAGTAATTCCTAGAAATAGCTGGAAAGTTCCTGGCAAATTTCAAGGAATTCCTTGGAAATCCCTGAAAGTTCCAGGAAATCCTTGGGAATTTCTGGAAAATTTCTACGAATTCCCTAAGAATCCCTGAGAGTATCTGAGTAATTCCTAGAAGTAGCTGGAAAGTTCCTGGAAAATTCCAAGGAATTGCTTGGAAATCCCTAAAAGTTCCTGGGAAATAACTGGAAATCTCTGGAAAATTTCTGGAAGTTCCTAGGAAGTCCCTTGAAAGCATATATCGAATGAAAAATCGATATTTCGAATCGAAAATCGATATTTTGAATCCCCAATCGATATATCGAATCCCAAGTCGATATGTTTTTCGTATTTCTGCCTGAAACAATTTTTTTCTATTTTAAAGAATTCCTGCTGCAAAAGGTTACATTTTTTCATTTATCTGAATTATCATTTGTCCGATTTCGAGTTTTCTACAAATCTAAATAACACATAACCTGAATCTAAACTCATTTACTCGAAACTGATTTTGGCATAATTTCCAATACATGGAATTAAACTATTGTTTAACATTTTTTCATCTATTTGAATTCTTATTTCGATGTCCGATTTATCATTTTACATACTTTCTAAATAACCGCAAACTCTTGAATTAATAATCCTTGAAATTAAATTTGACATACCCAATTATCATTTGACTAAAATTTCATTTGGCATGAACCCAATTTGGCATACAGAAATAAATAATTCATTAAATATAACAAATTATCATTATAAAAATAACTATTTTTCGTAATAAGTCAATTCACAAAATTTAATACTTTATATATGATTTATAAAGCAGTTTCCTAAAGCAATTCAAAATTTTTTTGGATATATTCCTCAAATAGCACGTAATATTGAGAAAACATTGCAACAACATTCAATGTTTTGATAAAGTTAAGTAATGAACATATATCTAAAGAGTTTAGAATTTGGTCTTATTCAGGTATATGAAAAGTGAGTCAAATGAGAATTCGAATCAATAAAAAGTATGTCAAATGATAATTCGAATACATGAATAATATGGCAATTATAATTCAAATAATTGTATCTACTGAAAATTTGGAATAAAAAGTTCTGTAAATCATGAACGTGAAGCAATTCAATACCCTCATATAATAAATCAAATAAATGAAATCCCTAATTAGAAAGTAATAGATTTAAAAAATTCCAAAAGTAGCATTAAATGGAACGTGGAGAAAATCACTTTTTATTTTACGCATATTTCGAAACTCCAGAAAATCGGTAAAACTTTTTTCTTTTACTTTTTGGGGGGAAAATGCCGTTCCGTAAAAGGGGATGCGCATGCAAGAGAGAAATTTATGTGATTTCTGTGCGAATTTTCGGACCTCCCAATTTTTTGTAACAATTCTCGGGAAAGTGCATTGTAGTCGAAAATTCTGTGAACATTCCCAACGGATGGCTTGTGCCTAGAATAAGGATGGGACCCGAAAACGACCCCTGTTCCATTCAATTACAAATGTTCGTTTTCGATGGGAACTAGGAGTGACGAGATGCATGGTTAGATTGACCCTAGTAGGTAAGTCTCGTGTGCTTTTCGCTTTGACTCTGAACTTCGAAATGCAGGCCATTGAACTTTGAAAGCCCCACACCTACCAACGCTGCAGTCTGCTGATCCAAAATTATCTTTCGACTCGCTCCTAGACACGTGCATCGCGTCCTACTGACATTCTGTTTCCTCTACATCTATATATGCTTCGGTGAAACTCATTAACTGGCCTTTTTTTAAAAGCGGTAATGCAATAACCACAAACGCCGAAAATAACAGCTGTTTACCAAATTCCCGATAGATTAGTAGTATTCAAAAATTAGGCAATTTGGTTGTAAGAAAGTTGACAAAATATAATCAGAGGGAACTAATAAAACGTTTCATAAATCTATAAACGAATAGTAGTGATCTCATTAACAGTTCTAATTACCGGAAAAATCGGAAGTAAATCGTAAATTTCGATCAAGTTTAAACCCAAGTAAAAGTGAAACATTGACAAAAAAAAAATTTATCAATTTCCTTAACACTGGAAGGACGAGGAACTTAATTATCAATAGTCTCTTTCTACAAAAGAAAAAAGAGGCCATCTACTACTTGAGTTGTACCAAGTCACACATTAATTATCCAACCAGCAAATCTGTTATTCAATGACTGTTAGAAAGACGGAAACGAATGATAATTACACTGAAATAGTGATTGGCAAGTTTCAAAGTTGAACTGAACTTTCAACCCAGTCTGCTCCTCGAGATGAATCTTTTCGGATCGTATTCAGATGAGGTGTCAATCTGTTTGTGTTTGGTGTAAGATAGCATCAATGAATCGAGAGATAACACACTTGGTCGATCAAGTTCTGATGTGTTTAAAACATTGTACATTTATCCGACCGGTATGCGCTCAATGAAAGCAAGGTTGATTTCAAGGAGATTGCAATTCCTGATCGATTATGCGCTTGTTCCAGTTCCCCCCCTTTTCCCCTCCTGCTACTCATTTTTTACACTTTTCTCAAGTAAAAGCCACGGCTTTTTTCCAAACCTTCAAGAAAAACAACCATCGATGTTTACGATTATTGAATGTTTATCAATCTTCTTGCAAAAACCGGTTATTATTGGAAAATCTGCAGAGATTATTTATTACAATTTAAAACAATTTTGAAACTTGGTATTAAATCAAGATGCTTTATTTGATCAAATGAGAGGTTTATTTAATTAGACTTTAGTAAAGTTAAAGGGTTTGTGGGGCAGCTGAAACTAAAACACAATACTTGGTAATGGTTGCTACGGTTGCTATGGTGATAGTTGCTATGGCGATGGTTGCTATGGTGACGGTTGCTACGGAGACGATTGCTATGGTAATGGTCACGGTTGCTACAATCACAGTTGCTAATGTGACGGTTGCTATGGTGACAGTTGCTATGGTGAAAGTTGCTATGGTAACGGTTGCTATGGTGACAGTTGCTATAGTGAAAGTTGCTATGGTAACGGTTGCTATGGTGACAGTTGCTTTAGTGAAAGTTGCTATGGTGACGGTTGCTACGGAGACGATTGCTATGGTACTGGTCACGGTTGCTACAATCACGGTTGCTCATGTGACGGTTGCTATGGTGACGTTTTCTATGGTGAAAGTTGCTATGGTGACGGTTGCCATGGTGACAGTTGCTATAGTGAAAGTTACTATGGTGACGGTTGCTACGGAGACGATTGCTATGGTACTGGTCATGGTTGCTACAATCACGGTTGCTAATGTGACAGTTGATATGGTGATGTTTTCTATGGTGACGGTTACTACGTCGACGGTTGTTATATTAACGATTGCTACGGTGACGGTTGCTATGGTGACAGTTGCTATGATGAAAGTTGCTATGGTGACGGTTGCTACAATTACGGTTGCTATGGTGACGTTTTCTATAGTGACGGTTGCTACGGTGACGATTGTTATATTAACGATTTCTATGGTATCGGTTGCTATGGTGACGGTTACTATGGTGACAGTTGTTACGGTGACGGTTGCTATGGTGCAAAAAAAAATTCCCATAGAAAAAACAAATTTTTTAAATCAATGCAGAATTGACTTTCAGTAAACGATCATGACCATGACGATCGTGAATCAATTTTATAAATGTACCTAATAATTAAGAATGAAGAACGCGAATGAATTTTCATTTTCACTCGCTGAGAAATAACTGGGACATTTAAATGGATTTTTTTGCCGCCTTTCCCTGTGAAAGGAATTCAGAGCTACACAATCGCCTTCCAAGCTGTGTCACAGTCTGAATAAAATTATACATGTAGGCAAGTAAATGTAACGTCGAATGTCGATCGAGTGCGCTTTGACTATCGGGGCTGAGAATTTCTTCAAGTGTAGAGTACACTTAATAACTCGGCGTAAACGCGGAAGCAATTGGCACGCGCCTTGCCGTATCTCGATTTGCAACTTGCGAAAGAAATGGAACCGAGCGACATTCTCTCCTCCACCTCTAAACTTTCCGATCGAAAGGCGCCACGTAATCGCACCAAACTCTGCCATTCTCGATTCCATCTTCGAAGAACGAATGACGAAATCCTGCCAGCGCGGTTACCCTTTCTGTTTTTTTCTCCTCTTTTTTTTACGAATTAAAAGACAAATTATTACGAGATTCTTCCAAGATCGAAAACTTTCTGCCATCTTGGTCATCGGCGGTTAATCGAATTTCTGAAATTAGTCGCCAAATACTGTTGAAAGAAATTGCTTGATCAAAAATTTACGATCAAGTATTTCATGATTTAAGAAAAATTTGTTAAAGATTTAATTTTGGAGCTTCTTCTTTGGTGCTAGACAAACGTGACACAGTAATTATGATGATTCGTAACTAAAACACGTGATCCTCAGAAACCGAAATAAGTGTTGATTAGTAATCGTTGCTTAGCAGCTGAAGTAACTGTTGCTTAATAACTGCTGCTTAGCAACCGAAATAAGTGTTACATAGGGACCGTAATAAGTGCGTCTTAATAATCGCTGCTTAGCAACCTAAACAATAGTTACTTATAGTATCTAACAAGTAACACTACCCAAGTGTCAATCGCAAATCACATTGAGACTATGTGCGTTTTGAAGATAATTGGAAAATATTAGTTAAGAAATTTTTCATTTTGGCAGACATGATGTTTTAAGGGTTGTAAATAGGGGTTGAAATTTCTATTATAATACAAATGCAAAAAGCTCATTGACCAGACTAGTGGGATACTTAAAAAAAAGAATAATGGGGTGAAGTTATGGGATGAAAGGAAAGTTAATGATGAAATAAAACACATATTGCTTCATTGTTTAAACAATTGTTGTTTAAACAATTATTGTTTAACAATTATTGTTTAACAATTATTGTTTAAACAAATTAAGTATCCCACTAGTCTGGTCAATGAGCTTTTTGCATTTGTATTATAATAGAAATTTCAACCCCTATTTACAACCCTTAAAACATCATGTCTGCCAAAATGAAAAATTTCTTAACTAATATTTTCCAATTATCTTCAAAATGCACATAGTCTCAATGTGATTTGCGATTGACACTTGGGTAGTGTTACTTGTAAGTAACTATTGTAAGTAAATAAACTATTGTAAAATAAGTGTAGCTTAGTAATCCTAATAAGAGTTGCTTAGTCACCGTTACTTACACTGTTAAAAATTTGTGGATTATTCACCAACTTTTCATTGTGATTATTCCACATTTTCTAGGGAAAATGTTTTCCCCCAAAAAATTCGTGAATATTACCAAGAGATATGGTGAAAAATCCCCAAAAGTCTGATGAATTTGCCATTCCCTAAAAAACTTGTGATTTTTTCTTAACTTTTAAGATATTTTCCTTTAAAATTGGGAAAAATTCACCAAGTTTTTTGGAAAAAAAATATTCAATAGAATGTTGGTGAATTTTTTCCAAATTTTTAGGGAAACGCACATTTAATAGTACATAATAATAATAATAATAATAATTAATAAACAAATTCAAGATAACATTTTTCAATTAACTTTTTTAAAAATTTAACGTAATTTAATTTAAACAATATTTTTTTATTACGAAATTGAAATTTGTTTTTTACATCATTGTAACTGGCGATAAGGCTTATTATTTCGAACTATATTTTATAGAAATTTGATAAAGAACAGCATTGATTTGTATGTACAAATAATTTAATAAGAATATATAAGCTTACCTAATTTGTATCTTTAGTTTTTAACCCAGCATTTGCATTTATTCATAAATTAGCGATTTTAAAATAAAACAATGAAAGGCTGGATCATTTTACTAAACGCAATTTATTAGTAAAACACATTATAAACTAATCATCTTATAATTGACAGTGTTACTCTGTGTGTAGTCTGTAGTAAGAATGTCTTCAAATTTCTTATGAATCCCTACAGCGTGCGTTGCGTAGGTAGTTGGTTAGGGCTGCGGACTGTTAGTATTAGGGTCGTGCGTTCAATCTCCAGCGGAAGGGGATTTTTCTGTTAGGTAGGCAATATTATTAGTTATAAATAGTTAAAGAGACTAATACTAATACTGTTTGTTGTCTTCGAAATTTTTTTTTTTATTTAATTGCAGTTGGGGAATAGTTTGTCGACATTAGTTCGATGTAATTGCACGACGATGTCTTAGGGAAAATTCACCAAATAATCTTAGGGAATATTCCACAAATTTTAAGGCTAAATTCACTAAAAAATTTTGGGGAAAATTTCACAAATTTTCCAGAATTTTCCCAAAATTTTTATGGTGAAATTTCCCTAAAAATTTTTTGGGAATAATCACGAATTGTTTGTGGAAAGAAGCGTCAACAGAATTTTAGGGAATTTCCACTAAAATTGTTTACAGTGTAGCAACCGAAATAAGTGTTACTTAGCGACCATAATAAGTGCAGCTTAGTAACCGTTCCTTAGAAACCGAAACAAGTGTACTTAGCAACCGAAGTCATGGTTGCATAGTAGCCGTTGCTTAGCAACCAAAATAAGTGTTGCTAAGTAACCGTTTCTTAGCAACTGAAAGAAGTGTTAAATACTGACCGTTGCTTAGTAACCGTAATAAGTGTTGTTTAGTAACCGTTGCTTACCTACTGTAATAAGTGTTGCTTAGTAACCGTTGCATAGCAACCGAAATAAATGTTACTGACTAATTGATGCTTAGGAACCGTAATAAGTGTTGCATAGTAAGCGTTGCTTAGCAACCGAAATAAGTGTTACTTAGCGACCATAATAAGTGCAGCTTAGTAACCGTTTCTTAGCAACCGAAAGAAGTGTTAAATACTGACCGTTGCTTAGTAACCGTAATAAGTGTTGCATAGTAACCGTTGGTCCGTTGCTTAGCAACCGAAATAAGTGTTGCTAAGTAACCTTTTCTTAGCAACTGAAAAAAGTGTTACATACTAACCGTTGCTTATTAACCGTAACAAGTGATGTTTAGTAACCGTTACTTAGCTACTGTAATAAGTGTTGCTTAGTAACCGGTGCCTAGCAACCGAAATACATGTTACTGACTAATTGATGCTTAGTAACCGTAATAAGTGTTGTTTAGTAACCGTTGCTTAGCTACTGTAATAAATGTTGCTTAGTAACCGGTGCTTAGCTACCGTAATAAGTGTTACTTCCTAACCGTTGCTTAGCTAACGTAATAAGTGCTTAGCATCCGAAAAAATGTTACTTTGTAACCGTAATAAGTGTTGTTTAGTAACCGTTGTTTAACAACCGTAATAAGTGTTGCTTAGTTACCGTTGCTTGGCAATCGAAACTGGTGCTTCTTATCGACCGAAGCAAGCCCTGCGCATTCTGATATTTTTAACCTATCAATAAAATTGTTAATAAAATTTCTTATTTAATTCTACTTTCTATTCATTTAATCAATTTCCAGAAAATACTAACTTTCAATTCAATTTTTTATTTGCACAATTATTCACCATCATACACGAAATATTTTTAACTTTATAAAATACCGCATTACATGCGTCTAAAGAATTTTTTAATAATACTTATGAAACATTGTCGCACACTTGAGCACTCATTCAATATAACTAAGCACAATGTGTAAATGGCTGATTCCAGAAAAAATCGAAAATGGCTTCACCGAGTTCATCAAATTTTTTTTTACTCATTATTGAATTTTTTTTCTCAAGCCGTATTTTATGGCTTATTTGATTAAAATATTATAATGGTCCCCAACTGTTTTGAGTTTGATATTTTTCAATGGAATATAAAGGTAAAATTTAGTGAGGGAATGATGATGAGGGAATGACGAATCGAAACAAAATGACCATAACCTCAGAAACATAACCTTACTTCCCTATGCACTGTGAACAATGCGATATAAACACTGGAAACATGTGCAAATACACTATGATTAGTAAATTAAAATGTGTTTATCTATTTATAAATCAACATGAGGGAATGACGTGAAGAAATGTATTTTTTAAAAATCTCATTGATAAATTAGTTTTAACAAAATATCCTTTCTACAAACGTTTGCTGCAGTATAGGTTGTCAATAACAATGTTGCCATTTTTCAAAAAACTTAAGGTGGAACTTGGTAGGCATTAAAACTTTGCTGCAATCACACTGTTTCAAAGCGGTGAGGGAATGATAATTTTTTCAAGGACAAATTTTGAAGTATATTTAAAAATACTTCCATTCGCTGTTTTTAAATTATAAACTCGTGTAGATACAGTTAATACTATCTTATATAAATAAAAAATAAAATAACAAACAATTAGTAAGGAATTTTACGTTTTAAGTTAATGATTCTCTTCGAATTCAGCAGTTAGGACATAGTGAGGGAATGATTTTCAGGGTACTCTCTTGGACATATATTCTTTGTTTATCATATAAGAAATAAATTTGTTTCATAAATTCGTACATCTAGTATAGTAGTATTATTAAAAAAAATAACTTTTCATAACCAACAATCCTGATTTTCAGAAATCATTAAGGACATCAATTTCGATTTTTTTCTGGAATCAGCCAAATATAATTATCAAGTTTAAAAAATATTTTTCATCAATAGAAATTGTTTTAGAGTAATAATACGATTGAATGAATGTAAATTGAAAATGAATTATGCATGTGAGAAAGACTTGATAAATAATCAAATAATCTTATCACTTGAATTAGTAATTAAATAACATACGTTTTATTTGTATACACAAGTTAAACATACATCGGTAGGTTTTCATGTGGGTAGAATCGACAGTCTATTGTGTTAAGGTTTCGTTTCAAATAAAAGCGGAATCATTATTACAATCGGTAACCTTGAATTTTATAGCGCCTTTCGAAATTTTTTAGACTTTCAGAAGTCGGGGCCGAAGTTCAGCGAACGTTTCTCAAAGGTGAGCGTCCTGTTCTTCAAGGCTGCCACAATTGTTTCTTTCAGAAGACACTTTTTTCACTGAAGCATTCACTTGAAGCCTTTGTATCAAATATAGGAAAAAAAAGGCTGAGTAAAACGCAGTTTTTATCAAAATTACTGTTTTTTATCTTTATTAAGACCATTTCTATTCTTATAAATTATTGTCAGTAAATTTTTCTTATACATTTAATTTAAAGTTTCCTAAAATGTGATACAGTACATTAAAACCTTTGTTTTTGGACAAAATTCTTATCTATTAAATAAATTTCTGTAATTGTGTGTATTTTCCTTTGACATGAAATTTTATTTGCTGTAGCATAATTTCCTTTGATCTGACGAAATTCTTTTCACTTTTCAATAAGATGATGAATTTATTTAAATTTCCTTTGATTAAGTTAAAGTTTCTCAGGTGTGATAAATTTTCTTCTGATTTTACACTGGTGTGATGCAAGTCGCTGTTTGAACTAGTCAATTTTTTCATTTTACTTAATTTCCTTTGATTTAATAAAGCTCCCTTTCATTTAACGAAATCCTCCTTTATATTTAACGTAATTCTCTTTCAGAATTTTCTTTAATATGATGTAATTTTCTTTTTTTTTTATGCAATTCTGTTTCTTTAAAATCCACATTACCACATTTAACTCAAATCAGAATCGATTTTAATAAAAAATTACACTCATATTTCGTCGATTATATGATTTTCCTACCCTTGGAGTGAAGTGGATAAAAAGAGGGTCACATTTGTCAGACGATGAGATTACAAAAAAATGGCATTGAAAGACAGCTGCATAAAGTGTAAACTTCAAATCTAAAGAGCTAAAACTCCAAAATCTGTGATTGTGAAGCTGCAGCGGAGGCAAAACTTATTCATTGAATGTGATCCGAAAAGTTTAAAGCGTAGGTGTCTCTTTCACTATTTTTTTTTCTCTTTCCTTTCTCTTTTATTCACTCTCTCCTTTCATTTTTTTGTGAGTGTATTACTCGCAACCACTCTTCTCATCTCTCTCGCTCTGCCATTATCCCAGTCCACCTTGCTACATCTTTTTCGCCTCGTCCTCTTTCCCTTCGGTAGACAGCTGTTTCAAAATTCCTATACCTTCTATCTCACTAACCTCTCCCAGTGTGGCAAACGTTTTTGAAAGAAAACTAATGTTTGTGGATCTTCACCATTCAACAAAAAAGTTTTGTATTGCACCCTTATTTCATCATTCAATTCATTCTTTATCTACAAAGAATCGTTCCCGATAAAACACATTTTTCACTGAAGAAGTTTCCAAAAAAATGTTATTTTTACTAAATGTTGATTCAAATTTAAAACAACTTTTAATTTCCAAATGAATTTAAAAATTCTGGGAAAATTTTTAATAAATTATCTTCTTGCAGTTTTGTCTGTTGATTCTCTATTGTTTAGTTGATTAATTTCAAAATTTGGAAAAAACTTTGTCGGGATAAATTTTTACAGAATGGAAATTTACTCGATGGATTTTAAATCTGGAGGTTGAAAAACGTAATTTTATGAAAAGTACAACTTCTTTAAAATGTATTATTAAACAATAGAAAGTTTTTTGGTTTATTGATTTGATTACTTCCTATATCAGATTCCAAAAATTCCGGAAACTTTTTAAGAATTAAGTATATTCCTAAAATCAATTGATTTTATGGCTGCTGCTTCATTACGATAAAAAATATTTCTTTTTTCTCCTCTATGAATTTTTTATTTTTCAGCTAATTAACTTCAAACTTTGGGAAAAACCTTGTTAGTGATGAAGGAAAAACTTTGTCGGGAGAAGTTTTCACGGAATAAAAATGTGTTCAGTGGATATTTTAACTGAAGATTAAAAAACGCATATTTATAAAAATCACTACTTCTTTTATGTCTATTATTGAACAATCGGAAGTATTTCCGGTTTATGGATTAAGTTTTCATTAGTACTTATCTTAGATTTTTTTAAAAATAAAAATGTTGATATATTGGTTACGAAATATAACGGTGAAAATTCACTCAAATTAGATTCTTTTAGGTAAAAACTGAGAAATAACATGTTTATTTGCATTCATATAAATAAATACGCAAAATTCCGGAAACATTTTAAACAGTGAGGACGTTCCCAAAATCAGTGATTGCTTCTCTACGCGGTAAAAAATATTATTTTCTTTTTCTCTTAAACTTTTTAGCCGACAAATTTAAAACTTTGGAAAAAGCTTCTTTAATAATAAAGGCAAAACTTTGTCGTGAGAATTTTTTACAACATGAAAATTCCCTCGACAATTTTTTAATCTAAAGGTTGAGAACCCCGCATTTATGAAAATTACAACTTGTTTATAACTTATAACTAAACAACATGAAGTTTTTTTTTGGATATTTATATATTTGCGAGTATTTAAATTTTAGGAAATTAATTTAATTAAACGATTCAACTTAATAGACTTAAATTTAATCTTAAATCCTGTGAATTCCAATATTTCAACTTAACGAAATAAATTTATTTAAATGAATCAATTTAATTTAATGAAATTAAACTTATAAATTTAATTAAAAATCCAATTTATTTTACCGAATCGTCAATTAATTATGGATTAGTAATAATGACCCGGATCACCAGTAAATTTCAATCAATTAAGAATCAGAGTTATTAATTCACAAGTATGCAAATTTGCAAAATACATCAGTAATGTTTTTTTTTCTTATTTTATTTTCAAAATACAGGTTCTTTTTGTAACTTACTTTCAATTATTAATTAATATAATAACTGCAGCACTATTTTAATTCTCGCACAATTTATAACCTTTATGCAGAAATCTATTAGCGTCCATTGATCTCAGGCAGATCGAGTATTGGATCTTAATTCTTGGAGATTTAAAGTCTATAGGTACACATGTTCATATGTAGAATATATATTGTACTTAGATTTATGATCTGCAGCTTGTAGCTACTTGTAATCAGCAACACTTTTAGCATCTGGACAGATAAGAAGCTTATGATATGCGGCAGTAGGTATGTTCCAGAAAGGAGTTATTACTTTACACATTTTCTCCCATTTGACCACACCTATGGTGAATGTGTTTCTGCAAAAGGTTTAATTTACACGAGCCAATCGCCACTCAACAGGTGTTTTCATTCATTTGTAAAAATAATTCAAAATCAGTTTTTTCAAGAATCATTTATTTAAAAAAAAATGTATGTTTAGCCTAAATCCGCCTTTGTTTTAGGAGACGTTCGATTTGTTGGCATTAAATTTGATCTTGAATTTTCTGTTCTACTAAAAACTTAAAAAATTTGTTGTAAAACAGCAATAATCGTTTTATCTAATTTGATTAAATGAGGTAACGTAAATTTAAATATACTTAGAATTCATATTGTTAATGCAAAAAATTAATTGTTTAATTAAGTTTTTTCCCAGTTTTTTTATTGCAATTGGTGTGATATTCTGAATTACAAAAGACACATTTTCTTCTGTTTTTTGAGCAGTTTGATACTGTTAATTTCTGAGATGAAATTTGCAGCTTCGTTAAATTAAAGTGACGATTCTTGGCGTACTTTCACGTAATGCGGAGCGATGCAATGCGAAAGCTGTTTCTTTAAGCGCGAAGGTGCATTTGCATACGTAAACGGCGGTCGAGTGCATCGCCCGTTCGATAAACTCCCTCGACAAATATCTTCACTCCCTTTTATAGCCGCGGTATGTCTTCTTCGTTAGATAGAACTATTTACTCGAGTCTCGCATTAAAGGAGACCACTTACGAGTTTATTTCTAGAATGAAAAACGTCTGCAAATTTTCTTTCTAATTGAAAGAAATGTTTACCAAATGAATTTTGGTACCAGCAAGGCGACAAAGAAATACAAATTTTTAAAAATAATCAATTATTAAATAATTTTTTACTGCAAATAATTTTGCTACTTTCAGCGCCGTCTCAGGGGGGAAACAAATTGAGAATTCACCAAAATGATAATTTTTTTTACTAGTGAGGGAAGTAGACATTTCTCCCACTAGTGAAGAAAATGGCCATTTTTTCAACTAGTGACCAAAATGACTATTTTTGCTTCCTCATAGAGGAAGTTTTGTATTCGGTAATATTTACAAATTTTTTAAAATGCTTCAAATTAATTTTTCTCTATCTAGAAATGTGTTATATGAGTTCCTGATCAAATGTCCGAATGTATGTCTGTGTATATATGTGCGTGTGTGTGTATATGAAAGTGTGTGTGTGTGTAATTTTTCTTGTGAACACAATAATTGGAAAACGCTTCAACGGATTGAAATAAAATTTGACATGGTTATTTTTAATACTAAGATCTTGAATCTGACACAAGGGTTTTTAAAACTAACCATTACAAAAATTTTTATTAAATTTTAATTTGTTTAAAATTTTGTTTTTTCAACAAACATTTTTTTAACCTTTAAATTTTACTTAATATATAAAAAATCATATTCCTTGTTTAAAACCAAACCGATTTACCTAAATAAAGTTTATATTTTGTCAAAATTTTAAAGAATAAATCCCAATTTTCAAATGCTTAAAAAATTGAAAATATTAATATTTAAAAAATTTATTGCTTCCTCGATGAAGAAGCAAATATCTTTTCTGACGTGGAAGTAAAATGTTCATGAAATGAACAAAATCCTCGGCTTGTTTTACGAGTGTTGAAAATAGTAATTTTTCACACTAGTGTCAAAAATGGTCGTTTCTGACACTAGTGTTGTAAGTGATAATTTGAAGCGTCTATTTTTATCAATTATGACGAAAATAGTTATTTTTTCCACTAGTGATGGAAATGTTAATTTTTCCCATTAGTGACGGAAATGGATAATTGGTTGATGTCGTATAGCCGTTTAAAAAAAAGTTGATAATGCTTTGAAATTTAGATAGGTACAAAATATTACCACTTGATATTAAAAAAAATTGCACTCTAAAATAAGGTAGATATTATAAAAAATTATGAAATTTGGAGATCAGTTATAACAAATCTTGTTTCATTTTCTACGTAATAATTGATAATAAATAATAATTATTATCATATTGAATAATAATTTTTCATTTTGAAAAATGTAGGTCACTCATTAAATGTCATAAAATGTCGCTTTGTTCACAGGCATTATTTTGATTGAAGTAATTTTCTAGGTCATCATTAAATGCACATTATAAATGTATAAAGGCGTGGGTCTCTTGTGAAAAAAGAATATATAGATCACATTTCCTTCGGTAATTTGATTCGTTGGTACAGACTTACGGAGTAGGTTTGCGATTGACCACGACGCAGTAATGAGCGTTTTTTCTCATTAACGTTGGCCGCTTACTATTTAGAAAGTAATACGTTTACACACAACCGGAAAAAAATATTGTGAAGCAAACTTTTAATAAATAAAGTACACAATCGATAGAAAAAAGTTTTCAATTTAAAAAAAAAAAAAAAATGTAACTAAAAAAAATTCAAGTTTCATTCAGTAACCTTCTTTTTATTTTCCTGTCTATTGCTATTTTTTGATATTGAAACTATTGTAAAAATTCTACTAATAATAAAGACGAAATTAAATTAACCCTAGAGGGCAAATGTATACGTATTTATATAATTCTGCTGCTGGAAAATAATTTTCCGCTTCAAGTGTTTTGAAAGGTTTCGCGACATTTCTACATTTATGGGAAAAATGTCCATATGTTTTCCAGCAGCGACGAATGATGACATATGTCAGTTAAATTTCAAACCGTTAAAGTTATTTGTTTGGTAATTGGAACCCTGTCTCGTAACATTTTCACATCTAGTATTTCAGTTTTTCTCTTTGTTTTAGATTCGGAAATATCGGTTATTTATCGCATATATATTTATTGCTTTTGCGGAGTTACTTCTGTAAATTTAAGTTGAGAGAATGTTGGACAATTAGGATATATAAGAGGTTGAGATGTGGGATTAAGATGGTTGTTGTTGGTTAAAAATGAGAGATTGTCTGTCCCCGAAAAACCCAAAGGTCTCCTCTGGCGAGGATTTTGAAACGAGAATCACTTTTCTAGCTATTGCGCTCGTCCTTTTCTCACGACATCGACACACCTAAACCTTCCATCAACAGCTGGCCAATCTCCGATCCCAGCTGCGCTTCCTGCCCTCGCCAAGTCATTTTGAACCTCTCTTTTCTAGCTATCTCAAGTCTAAAAAGACTTCGGCGAGGCAAGACTCAAGCATTACTTTTCATTGACTTGAACGAACCGAGGAGAATCTACTCAGATGATCCTTGGAATCGATTCCACCAAGAAACTTGATAAAAGTACATACAATAAAAACTAGTCTGTCTCGATTGTCTGTTTTAACGTTTCGGAAAAATTCTATTTTCCTAAGAAATAACAACTGCTGCAGCATTCTAACAACATCGCGACGCAGCTTTAATCTCGTTTCAACTTTAATTTTGTTTTAACGAGAATTTTATAATAATAATAATTAGACCACAACGACAGAAGTTGGTTTCTAAAATTTTAAAAATTTTATTTTAAAGACAACAATATTTTGATTCGAAATACCATCAACTTGACAATAAGAACAATATAATGTTAAAAAATATCATCGAAGTAATGGCAACAATATATTAATAATACCATTATCTTACAACTTGCAGCAACATCGTAAATAAGAGTAAAATCCACACGAGCTTCAACGTCAGCAAAAAGATTTGCTTCCTTATGGAGGAAGCAATAAAAACAAATCTAAAACTAGGAGAAAATTATGTCCATTTCGTGGACATATCACTTCCATATAAACAAAAAATTTATTTCCTCATAGAAGAAGCAATAAGTCAGGGGAAAAGCAGGTAATTTTTAAAATGAAATTTTGCAGACACCCTGAAAAAGGTGCTCAAAAAAATTTGATTGGGTTTATTAAAAAATCCCTGTGTCCAAATTTAGATATTTATAAGTTTAATAAGTCATCAAAGTTTTATTGAAATTTGTTGAAAATGGAAATTTATGCTTTTTAGATGAAAATAAGTCAATTTAGACTATTTTTGGAAAATCGAAAATCTTAACGATTAAATCAAAATCATATAAAAATGTTTTTAACGGTTATTTTTAAAAAACCCTGTGTCTAATTCCAGATTTTAGCAGGAAAAATAACCATACCAAATTTTATTTAAATCTGTTAAACTGTTTTTGAGTTATCGTGTTCACAAGAAAAAGTACATCATCATACATACACTCACACACACACACATATTCACATATTCACATATATCCGGCTATTTCATCAGGATCTCATATAACACATTTCTAGATAGACAAAAGTTAATTTGAAGCACTTCAAAAAATTGTTGAAAATTGTAATTTTTACTACTAGTGGAGAAAATAGTAATTTTTACCACTAATGTAGGAAATGGCTATTTTTCCCACAAGTGAAGAAAATGGTCCTTTTTCTAGCTGCTCACTAAAATGATCATTTTCCCCACTGGTAACGAAATCACATGTTTCATAATGTAATACTTATTTTCCTACTAGTAACTAAAGTAATAATTTTACCCACTAGAGATGAAATTATCATGATAATCATATGTGATAATAATTGTAATTTTTTCTAACGTTTCTGGAAATGGATATTTTCTGATGCTCATTTTTTACATTTGTTACAAAAATGGTAATTTTTCCAGACCAGTGATGAAAAGTTTCTTTTTTGTCACTAGTGACAAACAGGAACAGTCATTTTTGCTTCCTCATGAAAAAAGCTTTGTGTTGGTTCAAGTTAACAAATTTTTAAAATGCTTTTTAAATTAACTTACCTCTATCTAGAAATGTGTTATATGAGTTCCTAATCGAATGTCCGGACTTATGTGTGTATGTGTGTGTATGTATGTGTGCGTGTGAGTGTGTATTTGTATGTACTTATTTGTGAACACGATAACTCGAAAACGCTTTAACGGATTTAAATAAAATTTGGTATGGTTATTTTTAATACAAAACTCTGGAATCAGACACAAGTGTTTTTAAAAATAACCGTTACAAAAGAATTTTATCAAATTTTTGTTTTTTGAAAAATGCTTAAAAAAAAATTTTAATCTATAAATTCAACTTAATATATAAAAAAATTATATTCCTTACTTCAAAACAAATTGATTGACTTATATATAGTTTATGTTTTATCAAGATTTTAAAAATTAATCGTAATTTTTAAATTTTTAAAAAATTGAAATTTTTAATGTTTGAAAAATTTAATTATTGGTTCATTAATGAGGAAGCAAATCTTTTTGCTGACGTGAGAGGTGAAAGCAAAATTTTAGAAAATAAACATAATCTTTGGCTTGTTTTACTAGTGATGAAAATGGAAAAATCCGTTTTTCCTACTAGTGTCGAAAGTTCCGATTTTTACTACGAGTGATGTATGTGACTTTTTGTTCTACTAAAAATGATTATTTTTCAAACAAGTGAATAAAATAGTTATTTTGCCCAGTAAAAGTAAAAATACCATGTTTTCCTTTAAGTAAATTTCTTAAATTTTTGTTGAAATTAGTAAAATCTCATATTTTTTAATCCGTTAAAATTCCGGTTGATTTGAAAAAATTATTTTCGTTTTTACTTTTGAATTTCTTGAAATCCTTGCGAATCTTATAATTTTTGTTATTTTGACTTGTCAAAATGTCTGTTGACTGTGTCTGGTTGATTTTATACCATAATATTCTAATTTAACAAAATTAGATATTTGATTTGTGATTGTAGGTAAAAATTTATGCATTATTATTTAATTTAATGTGATCATTTTTTTGATTTAATGAATTTACCTCGGAATTTACCATTGACTTGATAAGACTGTTGTACAAATTTTAAAAAAAACTCTGTATTTCAGTTAATCAATTTATAGTAAATTTATAGTAAAAATGTAATAGTACATTTATTTATTATTTATCATTTTTCTCACGAATTTTAATTTCCTTTTCATAAAACTCCACACTACTACACTTTACCAAAATCACGATCTATTTCAATAAAAATTACACACTCATAATCATTCGAGTCTATGATTTCTCCACCCTTGCCAGAATAAAAAGAGGGTCAAAATTAGTCAGACGATGAGATTACAAAAAAGAAGTAGTGTCCTAAAAACAGCTGCACACAATCTAAACCTCAATGCAGAGAAATCTAAATTTTCGAAAAGTGTACCAAGCCAACTGAAAACCTTGAGAGTGGAAAAAAATAATAATAAATAATGTGACCTCGATGTTGAGTTGCAACAAATAAAGATGATGCGTTACTTGACATTTCAAGTTATCGATGGAAGAGAACTGCGTTCAACTCGACCACAAGATTGCATCTGCTTGCATAATGAATAGTCGCGCGAATTGCGAAGAAAGCTTACGACCTTGCTGTCGTTTACCATACCGGGAATCCTTTCCTTCGTGAAATTCGCAAATGTTCCTACCCAGAACGAAAAGAGAAAATTCGAGGCTTACATCTTCCTTTCAGTTTTTTTGAATCAGTTGCACAAGTTCCTTTCCACACCATGAAAATATATTTTAACAAAAGTTACATTCTGAATAAGGTAGTTTTAGTTTTTTTTTTTATTTCAACCAGAAAACAATATTCATTTTACAAAAAAAGCAACAATTAACAAAAGAAGTGACAAAATTGGGAACGAGGCTGCGATTTGAATAATGCACAATTTTCTCATAAAATCCAAACGTCTGAGAAAATTTTAACCGCGTCATTGTTTGCGTTTAAAGATTTGCATTAGGAAAATGGTTTGGTTTACATGACAAAACGTCTGGGTGATAAAGAAGTAGCAAATTGAAATTGAAAGAACAAATGAAATTGTTTTTCTTAAATCAAGTATAATGCTTTCGGATTAGCCGGAAAGTTTTGCTTTTGTATGGATTATTGTTTCTATAACAACCAAAATGATTGTTGCTTCCGTATTAACCAAAAAGAGTTTTGCTCCCATGTAAATCAAAAAAATTGCTGCTTTCAGGTCAAACAATTAAGTTGATGCTTCCATATCAACCAAAACGATTTTTGTTTCCAGGTCAATCAAAATAAGGATTATTACTTTCAAGTTAATTAAAACACTGAAAAAAATGTTTAGTCATATCAACAAAAAGTTGGTTGAGCCAACCAAATTTTTGTTGCTGTGACTAAAAATTTGGTTGAGCCAACAAAATTTTTGTTGATATGACTAAACGTTTTTTTCAGTGAAACATTCTATTGCTTCCATATTAACAAAAAAAATCTTATTGTCTCCTTTTCCATACCAATCAAAACGATTGTTATTTCTATATCAATCAAAAGGATTATTGTTTCCATAACAGACAGAAAGATTTTTACTTCCATGTAAATCAAAAGGATTGATGCTTCCATGTCAAACAATGATAATATGGTTGCTTTCATATCAACCAAAAAGACTTTTGTTCCATGTCAATAAAAAGAATTATTACTAACAAGTTAATTAAAAACGTTGTATTGCTTCTATACTAACCAAATGAATCTTATTGTTTTCAAACTAATCAAAAGGATTGTTGTTTCCATATCAATCAAAAGGATTATGGTTTCCATAATAGCTAACATGATTGTTGCCTACATATTAACCAAAAAGACTTTTACATCTGTGTGAATCAAAAGGATAACTGCTTCAATGCCAAACAATAAGATTGTTGGTATCATGTCAACCAAAATGATTGTTGCTTTCATATTAACCAAAAGCATTGTTACCTCCATGTCTATCGAAAAAATTGTTGCTTCCATGCCAATCAATAGGTTTGTTATTGCTTCCTTATCAACCAAAAATAGTGCATCACTTACACATTAACCAAAAACATTCGTTTGTTTCCATCTCAACCAAAAGGTTCGTTCCTTCCACACCAAACAAAAAATTGTTGTTTCCAAAAAGGTTCTATTACTTCTATTTTTATCAAAAACGTTAAATTGCTCTTAAATTTAAAATTGCTGCCATACCATTAAAAAATAGTTTGTTGTTTCTATGGAAACCAAAAATTTTTTCCCTTTTACATAATTCAAAAGAGGTGTTGCTTCCACATCAACTAAACTGTTTGTCACCCAAACTAAATAGTTTTCTCAATCTATACTTAAAAAAAAATATGAACATGAAGTAGATGCATATTTGTAAAGCCGATCCAAGTTCTATAAATGACTTTCAAAAGACTTTGTGAAAAGTTTACGACACTTGAAGAACACGTACCCAGTTGAAATTTTGATGGGATTGTAGAAAAAAATCCACAAGTGCAAAACCGCTTTCAGAAGTTAGAAACAAGCTGCGAAAAAGTTCAAGGTTTACCGTTAAATCGAAATTGGGAATCGAGGTGAGAGACACTGAAAGGAAAGGAAATAAAAGGGGAAAATAAAAGACATAACCGCCAAGAAGAGGCAAGGTGAGAACGGTCTCGGGGAATCTATCTTGTCATTCTGTCGAACCACAAGCGTTGCGATACCGCAGAAATATTGATTTCATCTGTCTCTTCTAAAACCCATCACAGCTTCTGTAAAAATTTTTGAAAAGTAGGTTTCGTTATTTCTTGGGAATCTTCATATATAAAGATAAGAAACTGTATAAATATAAACTCTTCAAATAAATCAATTATCAATTATACCAGGGTGGAATGAAATCAACTAAAACAACAGATTATGTCCAAACAATGATCTTTGTTTAAAAACATGTCCGAGTTAATCTATTCAGAGACTTTGAATGGTTCTTGAAATGTATTTACTGAAAATAAAATTGAAAATGACCTGAGCCCTTGATTTGGGTAGAGATAGAGGCAAATTCTTGAAGGCCCTTTAAAAAATCTTTTCAAAGGATTTTGAGACAAGAAGTCCTTTACCTAACCCTAACTAGCGCAGGTGATTCGCATAGACCTGCTTGATCCCTTGGCAGCCCACTTCGATCCTGTCTGGTCACGGCAATAGGGAGTTTCCCCTGTCGCCAGCTGACATGGAAAACCCACGACACCGGTTTCTTTAAAAATCAGCTGTCTTTCAACTCCATTATCCTCCTATCAAAACTAACCTAGGAGGTGATAATTTTCTGAAAGGGCTGTAAAAAAGCACTTTCCTAATTGACTAAAAACATAATTTTTTTTTATATTGATTCTTTTTTTACAAAGAGCCTCTTGCCAAATGGAAATAACTGTAGGAATAACAGGTTTTCCTCTCTTATTAAAAAATCTATTTATAAATTTATATTTTTTAAAAATTAGAAAAAACAACATTAAATTCATCGAAGTTTAAGAGTTTCAATAATTCAGATCATCGATTGGGTAATTGTATGGAAGAACAAAGCAGTGGCTAGAAATAAATGGAATATAATATTATTATTATATAATTTATTAATATTAAAAATATAATATAATGCACATCAATTTAATATACATGTATATAATATATACAACATTTATATATTTTTTGCACGCCCCCCCCCCCTCAGCTTCTTAATAAAAAATCTCTTCCTACTTGCTCGAAAATAATAAATAGAAGTTGATTTAAATTAACTAGAAAAAAAAACAGAAAATTTAATCTAAAATAATAGAAAAATAAGAAGTTAGAGAAAAAATAAAAGGAAGACGAATTATTAAAAAGATAAAAAAATTATTAGAAAATTGAAAAATTACGAAAATTATTAGAAACTGATAAAAATTAATAAATTGACTTGAAAACAGGTGCTTACGAAGGGGGAAATTTTGGGGGTTCAAACTCCCCCTCAACAATTTCAAAACTTCGCCCAAAATTTCAACCTCCAAAATTTTTTTTTACATCCCTGATTGAAAAATAACAAGAAAATGAAGAAAAATTCTTAGAAAATGGAAAATTGATTATATTAAAGAAAAAAATCCAGAAATTAGAAATATTAATTAAATACGAAAAATTATTTAGACATTGAAAAAAATATAACTAAAAAGTAGAGGAATATTACGAGAGTGTAAAATAATAATTACAGGTTGATTAAAAATGACCAGAAAGGGGCAAAATTTACCATAAATAGAAAAAGAATAACAAATTGCAGGAAAATAATTGTTGAAAAAAAGATTAGGTGCCAGAGTTGAGTGCTAAAAATAACTAGAAGTTAAAACACTAGAAAGAAAAGAAAACAGACAAGAGAGTATAAGAGTAACTTAATTTAAGAAAATCAACTAGAAATGAGGAAAAGTAAACAAAAACGAAAAATAATAGAGACATTTTTAGAAAAAGATAATTTGAAAATATAGAAATATTACTAGAATGAAAAATAATAATCAAAAGTTGATTAAAAATAACAAGATAGGGATGAAAATTACAATAATTACCAAATATTGTTTGTTTTATTATATAAATGCATTATCGCCATATCGCCATAATTATATTTGATTAATTATTTTTTATGTCGACATATTCAAGTATACTCGAAAAAATTTTTGGTTACCCATGTATGGTCCTACTTGGACTGCGAGAGTAATTGTAAATAAATAAATAAATAAAATAAAAAACGAATATCTACTAAATTGGAGGAAAATAATTGAAAAATAAAGATAAAGAACTACTCTCTAAATTTGAAACAGCGCAAAGTATACAGCTATTTCAAAACAGAGTATATACGCTGGTGAATTAGTGAATTTCGCTGTTAATCAGTGAAAAAATCGCTTTTTGATCAGCGTATATACGCTGTTTTGAAACAGCGGTATACTTTGGGCTGGTTAAACAGCGAATTTTCGCTGTTTCAAATTTAGAGAGTAGAGTTAAGTGTTAAAAATAACTAAAAGTACGTAAATAACTAAGAATACACTAGAAGATATAAGAATAACTAAATTAAAGAAATGCAACTGGAAATAAGAAAAATAAATATAGGCTAAAAAATATTTATAAAGTTTTTTTATATAAGTTATAAATTGAAAAAAAAACAGAAAATTATATAAATGTGACTATAATACTAGGAAAAAAATAACTAGAAAGACTAAAAGTTGACTAAAAATAGCTAGGAAAAAAATTACCATGAAGAAAAAGTCAATCTACAAATTGAAGAGAAAATAAACTAAAAATGAAGAAGAATTACTGTAAAATGAAAAAGTAACTAGAAGTAGAAGAAATAAATAGTTGGAAAACAAATAAATAACACTCTGAAAAATAACTATAGAAAGTGGATTAAAAACCGATAAACTGATGAAAATTATTAAAATGATGTATTTAAAAGTATGTATAAATTCAAAAAAATTACTAGAAAATTAATAATAACTAAAAGTTGATTAAATATAACTAAAAAAAAAATAAAATAACAAATAACAAAGCTGAAAAATAATTTAAAAAAAGTAAAAATTAACTTTGAAAAATATAATGAAAAAATGAAAATAAAGGACAAATAATTTGGTTGTTAAAAAGCACTAGAAAGTATAAAATTCAACTGCATAATATTGATGAAAATTACTACAATTTTTTGAAAAATAACTAGAAAATCTAGAAAAATTACTAGAAAGAAAAATTATATTTAAAAGTTGATTAATAAAATATAATTAATATTTTTACTAAATAAAAATAAAAATTAATTAACAAAACTGTAAAATAAGAAAGAATTACTATAAAGTGAAAAATAACTAGACTTAAGAAAAAATTGAAGAAAAAAAGTTTCAGACTTCTTAAATAAAACAATTAGAAACAAAATTTAAAAAAAGATGTGAAAAAAGCTGTGGTAAAAGAAAGTGGTAAGATGTGGTAAAAGATAAAAATATAAAGGAACAAAATAACTATAAAATATAAATCGAATGAAGATTGACCCCGAGAATAACGAATTGAAAAAAAACTATAAAATAAAGAAGAATTACAAAAAAAAAAAAATTTGATGAATAAAAACATGCCAAAGTTTTTAAAAATAACTAGAAAGTATAAAATGTAATTAAATACTGCTGAAAATTACTAGAATATTTTGAAAAATAACTGGAAAATGCGGAAGTTTCGGGATGATGTACGTTCTTCCCCCTTCCCTAATCCCAATTAAATAAAAAACATAATTTGAGCTACTTTCTTTTAAAACTAAGATTTAAAATTTGAAGACACCAAGTTATTCAAATATGAGTGGACGAGTCAAACAACTTGGAGCTGAAAAGTTCGCAAGAGAAAGTGGTGACAATGACACAGTGGTCCCAAACGACAATTTACTGTTCATAGTTCACTAGCGACTTGAATTTTTTTTTAAATCTGCAGCAAATATTTTTAAAAACTTAATAATATGTTCGGTTGATTAATAAATTTTATGAAAATGCAAAATTAGGTCAAACTAGTGGAGAAGCTTATAATATTACTCATTTTGAGGTTAAAAAATGGATTGGAAATGTTTGTTAAAACAGCAACAGATTTAAAACAAATAAATAATTGAAATATTTATAAGTTAAAATTTTAATTTACATATAAGTCTAGTGTAAAATTCTCGTTTTGATATAGTAAAAACTACAACTTCACGTTATTCAACTCTTACTATTGTGAATTTGTAGTTTTTACAATCAATTTTTGTAGTTTTTTTTACTAATAATTAGTAATTTTTCACTAATTCTTAGTAGAAATTTTTACTAATTCATTTTGTGAACGACTTTTCATTATTTCATTAGTAGTTTTTCACTAATTCAGATTTAGAGAGGATAAAGGATGAATAATAATGGATGAGTGGTTGAAAGTGAATGATGAAAGATGGATGATAGACGTAGAATGATAAAAGATTGTTTGGTATAAAGTTATGGATGATTATAAAGGTGTTTTTAATTCAGATAAATTTGGTGCATTTAATCATTTACTACCTGACAGAATACTTAGATCAAAATATGAAGGATGTATTGGTGCAAAATTGTCTAAAGAAAGGGTTACTATTCCTCCTGGTACGAATATGTATGAAACAGAAGAAGATTAAAAAAAAATCAACCAACAAAGATTCTTTCAAAATTAATCGTTTAAACACATATTATCAATCTAAGAATTCTTAAAAATAAATTTAGATTATGATTTAAAAATTAGGATAGCAAAAAGTTCCGTTAGTGTAGAAGCAGAAGAGCATTTTTGTTCATATCGTGTTGACAGCATCGGTAAAAATTTTTTTACACAATTTTCTGATTATATTTAATTAATAATAACGTTTAATTTAATGAATGCGGTTGAACTACATCCATCTTTTCGGAAATTCAATTTTTAAATCAGAGCTTTCCAATAAATTTCGTTGTGAGCATTCAGAAACTATTAAAAATGATTATATGTAACTCTTAACTGTAATGATCAGTTTGAAAGTGTGATATACAACACGGGAATTATTATTATTATATTGCCGAAAAGTTTAGCACGCACATAATTCTTGCGGCCAATTATAGTATCATCAGAGAGTTGTTTCGTAATTTTTGAACCTTTTAACCATCGTAAAACATTATTATGAGGGCAATTTAGCAGAACGTAAATTGCGAATATCGTTTGCAAAACAGCAACCGATTAATCCGTGAAAATGATCAGCTTTCGTCGAAGCAATAATCGATATAAAATTACTGTAACCTTCGCTGCAGTGCAACAATGAAATTAACACGGTATTTTTGTAAAATTAATCCAAACTGTAAAAAATGTTCAAACATTTGTTGAATTGTTACAAAACAGTACAAAATTCACGAAATTTAAATTGAATTCAATGCAAACAATATAATACATGACTGTTCATTTTCAGGGATTGAAGAAAGTTATGTTTTGCTGAAAAGCTAATTTTTAATTCCACAAAAGACGTTTTTCCGAATGAAAGGGACTTTTTTCCAAATCATGTAATCTATGGAAATGGAAATATATTTTGTAAGGTATGTGAATAGAATCGAAAAGGGCGAGTTTACGTATTAAAATCTTTTAAAAGATCCATTTATCATGGGACAACAATAATCATATGATGCGATTTTATCAAGTCAAAATCACTTTTCATCAAATGTCGGTTGACACTTTTTGTGCAAGGAACACGTCTCGAGAAACGGGGACGTAGACCCTAAAAGGTCCTTTTTAAAACTACTGTACAAAACTATAGATGAAAAGTATCCTAACATATTAAACTCATGCAGGTATGAACCTATATGAACCTATGAGCCTATGAACTTATATGACGACTGGGAAAGAAGTGGAAAGGTACAAGGCAGGTGCGACTGTACTAATACGATTCAAAATACTGAAGGGAGAAAATGAATTCCAAGGGAAGGCTAAGATATTGCTAGACTCTATGCCAAGAATCAACCAAGGGAGAAAGGGATATCCAATTATTAAAATTAAGGCTCTATCGCCTTTTAAAAAATACCCTGATACCCTCAAATGGTCCCTTAAACTTTGCTAAACATGACGCGGAAAGATATTAATTAATCGACTGTTTAAAAATCTTTTGTATCCAAGTACAATAGTAAGTCTTTTTTTATGAACATTAGCTTGTTAAAAATATTTAAGTAATAAGTTACGTAGAGAGATAGAGACAGAAAATAATTTATATATTTTCTATATTTATTTGTTACTTTCTTTTTCGGAGTATAACTCGGTTGGTAACTTTATAAATTTTTTGATAGATTGTCTACAAGTAAAAAAGCAACAAATAATGTTAGAAAAAGCATTATTAAATTCTGCGTTAAATGAATTTTACTTGATGGCATTGCACTAATTAGATCCTGAAATACAAAGCTAGAAAGACAGTAAAAAGTATCTTTAGTTAACTACTTCTCTTGAATTTAGCTTTTCGAAAAACCGAGAAAATTGAAGAAATATTGAATAAAAATATGAGCTAGATGGCAAAATTTAAAATAAGCTTTAGAAAATTAAAAAAAGTGCATTTGTTATTGAGTTATCGGTAAAAATGTGAAGGTGTGTTGTGACCAATTTTTGTTGGAACTGCTTCATGCATCAGAGATTACACAAAATACTTTTATATTTTATTTTAAAAAGGAATACACGTTTTATAAATTTATTAGATTCATTTAATAGCTTAATTTACAGCGCACATTTTCACGTTTTTCAAAAATTTTTATTTACACTTTTGATCAGCTGCCGCACCCTGATTCTTACGTCACGCATTAGGGATCGGTAACAGCAAACTTTTATATTTTCTATTGCAATTTGGTAACGGATAAACATTTTGTAATGTTTCAAAGTGCATTTTAAAGCTGAAATTCTAGCGTAGCCTTCATGCTTTTTCGAAAAATGTTATCTAATTTTTTGACCAACTGACAAAACACAATTTTAAGTCATGCGGCAAAGCTCGGACAAGAAGTATCTTCACATTTTCATTTTTATTTCAATAATAGATGAACGTTTTTAAATTTGCTGAAATGTATTTTAAAGCTTAGATTCTAGCGCACATTTTCGATTTTTACAAAAATTTTTATATACATTTTTGACTGGCTGAGGCACCTTGATTCTTACGTCACGCAGCAGGGATCGGTTACAGGTTTCATTTATATTTTCAGTTGTAATTCTGTTACAGATAAACATTTTTTAATTTCTCTAGGTGCATTTTAAAGCTAAAACTCTGGCGCAGCTTAATGCTTTTTTCGAAAATTTTTATCTACATTTTTTACTGACTGACAAAACATGATTTTTTAGTCACGCGGCAAAGATCGGCCACAAAGCATCTTCACAATTTCATTTTTATTTTAATAATGGATAAACGTTTTTAAATTTGCCAAAATGTATTTCAAAGCTTGGATTCTAGCGCACATTTTCGATTTTTACAAAAATTTTTATCTACATTTTTGACCGACTGACGCACCCTGATTCTTACGTCACGCAGCAGGGATCGGTTACAGGTTTCATCTATATTTTCAGTTATAATTCTGTAACAGATAAACATTTTTTAATTTTTCAAAGTGCATTTTAAAGCTAAAACCTTAGCGCAGCTTAATGCTTTTTTCGAAAATTTGTATCTATATTTCTTACCAACTAATAAAACATGATTTTTTAGTCAAGCGGCAAAGATCGGTCACAAAGCGCATATTCACATTTCCAAATTTAATTTAATAACGAGTGAAAGTTTTCAAATTTGCCGAGATGAATTTTAAAGCTAAAACTCTAGCTCACATTTTCGTATTTTTTTAAAATTGTTATCTACACTTTTGAGCAGTTGCAACACCCTGATTGTTGTAGCTCGCAGCAAAGATCGTTTGCAGCAACCCTTTACATTTTCGATTGCAATTCGGTAACGGATAAACATTTTCTCATTTTTTAAGGTACTTTTTAAAGCTAAAATTCTAACACAGCTTTATACTTTTTCCAAAAATTATACAAGGAGATAGATTTTTTGTAACATTGCGTCTTTTGTGATTATTCTGCGCCTATTTTTTTTGTTTATATTCAATATTGTAGAAAAACAGAAAATTATCATGTATTTAAATGTTTTTGAGCAAGTAAAAGACAATATTGTAATTTTGTTTTTCGATAATCATTATTTAATATTAATGTAACAAAATTTTTAATTTTGTCATTCGTATTCTAGAGAGTTACAGTTATTAATTACTTAACAACTATGCATGACGACATTTAAAACTACATGTGCCACGTTTATTATAATTAATAATTATATTCCACACGTGGTGTACAATTGCTCAGATCTGTGTGAGTGTATTGATGTCCGCCTAGCAACTAGGGGTAAAATAGGCTCGCCTATTGCGTCACGTGTCCAATTCTTCCAGGGCTTGGCAATTCAAGCCTGAATGAATCATTATTTCCACTTCAAAATTAGCTTCAACCATATTAAAAATTACGTTCTTTCTAACAGTAATTGAACAATTATACTTAACTAATTAAACATAATAATAAATATTAATAATCATAATTTTTATTAATAATCTTGATAAATAATAATAGTAACTATATATATCTTGACGGTAGATTTATACCATGTTTTTTTTCACCTGGAAAAACCTCAAGAAACTGAAATGGATATAAAATTGTATTTCTGAAAGATTCTCACCAATGAAATAATTCTAGTCTTGCAAAAAGGTGTCGAGACTGTCTCATTTCAAAAACAATTTTTCCTTCCTGAAATGAATGCGCATTTAAAATGTGGCAGCAGATCAAGATTTTGCATACTGTTTCATTTTCACGTAATGCGCTCTTTTCAAGGCAATTTTGAAGTTTATAGCACTAAAAATAGCAAATAAGACAGTTATTACCGGCTTTTTTTTAAATTCCAGTTTAAATGAATATTATTATACACGTATTTAATAGATGATTTTCTCTGTCTATTTTTGCATTAGAAAGCAGACTATCATTCGAATTTTAGACTCGTGTGCTTGAAGAAAGATTGGGTAACAGACAGTGATAAGAGCAGCTGATTATGAGATTATTTATATAGTCGACAAGGCAATCTGGAGATTAATAAGAGACGATCTGATAAAGCGTGTAGATTGCCACATGTTTTGAAATTCACAAATATGAAACAATCAAAAATCACATACCGACTAATTTTTAGCCTAGTGTCAAATGGCGAAAAATTCAAAATGGCGCAGATAGGACATTTATATATAAAGTGAAATTAAGTCATTGATTGAGATGCAGGGCACATATGCATGAATGATAAATATGTAAGTTTGTAGAACACATGTGCGACAGATTTTCCAAGAGTATAGGCTTATGAGCTTTCGAGTCACATATTCACAATAATATATATATATATATATATGTATATATAAGAGGGATCGGACAATGTGGATCATTGGGCACAAATGTTGCTAAGTAGAGTATATAATGCTGTAGTAGGAATAGTAGGATGTAGGAAGAAGGAAGACACACACAGGATATAGTTATAGACACATAAGCAATATGGAATATATGGATATATAGGCGAGCAATGTGCGGTCAATGTCGTCGTGCGTCTCTCCGTGGTCATTGTCCCGTCGGTACACTATCTATCGAACCCAGCTGCATGTACGATATAAATGGATATAGGTGGATACCATCGGGCGTACGGAAAGCGAGACAGAGGAGAGATCAGTGCAAAGAAACGGAGAGAGAAGCTGCGAGAATGAGAGCTCCAAGATACTCTCTGAACCTGACAAAAGCCGACCTTCGCTCTGACATTCACTCCACGTCCGCGCTTCTCCGTCCTTCCAGGGCCGTAGACTGGAATTCGATTCTAGAAAAGGGACTCTGGTGGGGAGGAGACTGAGAATATTTTTTAAGAAAGACTTGTCTTGCTTTATACAAGCTAATAAAAATGATAAGCTCACTTCATGGAAAAAGGTGAGTTGGCTGCTGAAGCTAACAAAAATTAGCAGCAAATTTCTAGTCATCATAGCCAAATATTAAAGCTGACATATATACGATTTACTTTCTGCACTGAATTTTATTTGAGCTTATTAAAATATCGATAATATCATAATAATATGATGCGTGTTTTTTTCTGCTAACAAGACAAGTTTTATAATAAAATATGTTAAATAAGGATATTTTTAAACTGTGAAAGTTTAATAATAAGTCGTATTGAATAAATTTTTTTGAGCAAATGACACACAACAGATTCTTATAAAAAGTTAATTTATTCTAATTTAATTAGTAATTTAAGCAAATAACATACATTTTTTTTACTTTAAAATGCTTCAGTTCGGTGATTAAAATCTATATTTGTAAAACAATTATTAAACTTATTCATCAAATAGCAAAATCAAACAAAAGTCTATAATCTAACCTCTTAATCGATATGTCATACTGTTGATTGTAAGAAAAAAGTTTATTAACAAAGAATTTTCAATTTAAAAATATATGGACTTAACCAAGACGATTTTTACTCGAAATAACAAGAAACTAGATTTATTAACTTTTGAAAACTTACTCCTCAAATACTCTTATCTAATCTAGAAACAATTATACATATTATTATTACTTTTATAGAATTTATTTCGCAGAAAATAAATAAAAATAAAAAGAAAGTTATACATGAAAATGTTACTTACACTTACAGGGTACTCCGTATACAACTTTTTTCTTCATTTATTGTTTTTATATCTACAACCTTCAAAATGTTTGTTCAGCTTAAAAAAGTTTTGTAGGAAACTGTAATAAAATTTTTTTTTGTCACAACAAAACCATTTTGTTGCTCGTATATCAACAAAAAAATTTTGTTAAGCCAAAAAAACTTTCGTTTTGCTTTCCAAACCTTTTTTTCAGTGTGTTCAATTTTTTGCCTATAGGGGAGACCGAGGAGGAAAGTAACAGAGGTGGAAAGTAACAACGCTTATAACTTCTAAACCAATGAGCGAGCCAATGAGCGGACAGACATAGTCCTCAAATAAGTTTTAGTCAGTTTCGACCCCTCTGCCTCCCCCAAATTATGTTAGGGGTCTACCATAAACTATATATCTGAAACTGACCTTTTGTGCAAAAATTACGTCAAAAGTAAGTTTTTGTCTAAATTTTCAAAATATCATATTTTTTGATTTTATAGATATTTTAAATATACTTTTCGTTTTTTTGAAGCTTTTTTATTTATCTTTAAGTCGTGCTAGTGCATAATTAAAAAATGCGAAATACTTTTGTGTAATTTAAACTTGTTTTTTGAAATCCAAGGAAAAGAGGGGTGAGGTGCAAAGTAACACGTTGTTACTTTCCTCCTCATCTAATGCTTTATTTTTAAAATCCTCCTCCTTTTTTATAAAAATGTGATTTTATATGTTTATTTTATATTTTAAAGATTAAATATTGGACTTTTGATTTGAATTTTTAAGAAACGATGCTTTTTTAATGTCATTGCTATTCAACGAATACTAAATAGATCAAAAAAACTTGATTTCAAAAAAGTGCAAAAATATCTGCCAATTATGTACAAAATGTAGTTAATATCACTTTGTTTTTTTATATGTTCATAATAAAAAAAAATTTAAATTAATAGCAGTTTTATATTTGAAATTATAGCCTTAATTTTAAAGTGTTACTTTCCTCCTTCGTGCTGTTACTTTCCACCTCAGGAGTGAGGAGGAAAGTAACAAATAAAGAGCTGATTAAAAAGTCCTGCAGTGAACTATCAAATTATTATTAATGTTTAATTCCAATTTTATTTAATAGGTGAAAGTCCAAGCTTTCGATGAATATGTTTACAGAACTTATCCGACAAATAGTTTTAATGCTAACATCAAAAAACTGATTTTTGTTACTTTCCTCCTCGGTCTCCCCTATATAATATGAGAATGTGTCAACAATACTTTGACCGGTTTTTATCCCCTTTTCGCCCCCAAGCAAAATTAAAATAACAATGTAAAACTTTAAAAATTTATAATATCTGTTTAGGTTCACGTTATATGTAAAACTGTTGTACACGTAATCTGTTTTATTTTACGTGTAATTTAAGAAAAAAAATTACAGAAATTTTTATTTGAAAGATTACAAACTATTTGAAGCTTTAATGTTTTTTATTTTTGTCAATTTTGGTCAAAAATGGCCATCCAACGAACCTTATATATAGTTTTAGCAACTTAAAAAGTATTCCAAAGATGAAGGCCATAAGTAAATTTTTACTCAAGTTATCATGAACGAAAGATTTTCCACAGACAGACAGACAGACAGTTGTGTAATACCCATTTTTTCGGAATCAGGAGATCTCAAAACATCGAGAAATGTAGGAATTAGTAAAAGTTCAAAATCGCACAAATTTAATATTTTCTCATTTTAGATGAGAATGTAAAACGAAAATGTAAAAAAATAATTAAAAAGCCTTCAATTCACCCAAAGCTAAATTTTATACTTCATATAGGTCATTTGATTCGTTTTGAGACAAGGAATATGGTTTTT
This sequence comes from Ganaspis brasiliensis, assembly GCA_037103525.1. Classification (NCBI taxonomy): domain Eukaryota; kingdom Metazoa; phylum Arthropoda; class Insecta; order Hymenoptera; family Figitidae; genus Ganaspis; species Ganaspis brasiliensis. Next base: position 64,309 of record JAZKLR010000353.1, read on the forward strand.
TATTCATTAAGTTGTATTTTTAGAATGAACAAATTTTTTCCACAAAGAACGTTTTTTTCGATAAAAAAGGTGATAAAAAAAATTTCACAAGGTATTTTTAAAAATCCCTGTGTCCAAATTGAGATATTTATGATATTAATAAGCCTTTGAAATGTTATTAAAATCCATTGAGGCGTTTTCGAGATATTCTGACTACAAAAAAGTTACTACATACACACAAACACAAATATGGACATTTGTTTAAGGGGGGGGGGGGAGGTATGGTTTAAATAGCAAAAAAAAACCCTTTTTAAACATTTTTTTTTTTTTTGACGAAACTACTAAATATTTTTTAATCCTTTTATTACTACATTATTTAGTAACTTTTAAAGTAACTTTTTGAATTTTTTAAGAAAAAATGTCCAGAAACAACGGAGTTGCAGCCACTTCCAGTAGGCCATGTCGAAAATTTTTCATTTTACGGTGTCCCGGATTTAAAATCGTAGAATCATCTGAAACTCATGGGATTAAGAAAAATTAGTTATTTGGAAGTATACCTCCCAGTCAACGTTGCCCTTTTATTTTTTTTTTTTGCTTCTGATCGATTGTGCAGCCTTTTTTAGGCTAAAAAACGTACTTTGACATTAAACGACCATAAAAAAATAGAGAAAACATTTTTTTTAATAAAAGGGCAACGTTGACTGGGAGGTATACTTCCAAATAACTAATTTTTCTTAATCCCATGAGTTTCAGATGATTCTACGATTTTAAATCCGGGACACCGTAAAATGAAAAATTTTCGAAGTGGTCTACTGGAAGTGGCTGCAACTCCGTTGTTTCTGGACATTTGTGTCTTAAAAAATTCAAAAAGTTACTTTAAAAGTTACTAAATAATGTAGTAATAAAAGGATTAAAAAATATTTAGTAGTTTCGTCAAAAAAAATGTTTAAAAAGGGTTTTTTTTTGCTATTTAAACCATACCCCCCCCCCCCCTTAAGAAAAAGCATAAGAATGAAAATTTTAGCTTTTTAGATGAAACTAAGTCGATTTAGACTGTTTTTGGAAAATCGAAAATCTTACTCTCTAAATCTGAATTAGTGGTTTTCTACTAATGAATTAGCGAAAAGTGAGCTACTATTAAAAAAGTAAGAATTTTACTAATTTTTAGTAGAAAACTACTAAGAATTAGTAGTTTTCTACTAAGAATTAGTAATTTTCTACTAAGAATTAGTAGTTTTCTACTAAGAATTAGTAGTTTTCTACTATATGAATTAGAGAAAAATGAGCCATGAATTTGACTAATTCATAGTAGAAAACTACTAATTCTTAGTAGAAAACTACTAATTCAGATTTAGAGAGTAACGATCACAAAGCTTTCTCTATGAGGAAGTTCGTTTTTGTGCTATTATCTCATAAAATATTCAAAATTTCAAAAAATGGTTTAGGTAAAAGTTGTAGTTCTTATAAGAATACACATTTTATGATGTATGCAGTTTCTGACAAATGTCAATATTTCTCCAGACAAATGCAAAAAACTGTTAATCGCCATATAGGTATATGTTAAGTACTATTGCAGAATCGTTACTTGTCCTAACTTTGAAGTTTTTTTAATCTGAACCAATCATAAAAGTGGTGTATTTTATCACCAAAACATTTGCACATTAAAATCCATTACAAATTAATATCTAAAATCCTCCATTGTACAATATATTACTCGTACAATGCATACTTAACGACATTTACATTTTTTCTCTCCCCATATGTTAATTACCATATTTAGTCGTACCATTTGACATCACCTGCCATGTTACCATTTATTGCACTATTTCCCCTTTTGTTTTTTCAAACGATCTTGACCTGTGAACAGAAAATAATGAATAGAGAATAATGCTCTGGTGTAGTTATATTTAGAGAAGTACACAGCTTGATATATGTAGGCGTTGAATATACGGAAACTTTTGTTTCACTCTACGAAACGTATTAGGTGTCCCAAGTTCAATTTAAACTTCAGACAGGAGATAAAAAAATGTATGACCTAGTCAACCTTGAATACCTTTGTGATTTCTTTTCTCTATTTGACTGAAAATGTTGAAGGCTAGCCATTAGCAACGGCGATAAAAACTTTTTTTGAACGCCATTGCAATCATAGTTCAAACACTTTCAAACTAATCTTAACGTTAGATAATAGAAAAGAACAACAAAGATATATATCTATTCTTATTGTGTTTCAAGACCAACTATCACAGGAACAGAAAAAAACATTATACTTTTTCCATGATTTTAGTAGTTGCTATGATCATATTGTAAATTTTACGATCGTACGATAATCTTTGGTATGCTTTGTAATATTATTCTACGAGTTTTTTGAACTTTACTATGATGTTGAATTTTTGTTCTTTTTAATGCTTTTTTGTTTATTTTATGCATCTTGGTCTTTTCTGTAGGCACATCTTATGCAAATTAGTACTTTATGATTTAAAGTACATCCTTTGCATCTTAGTCTTTATAATTTTAGGTACATCCTAAGTATTTTGGTTTTTATGATTTTAGGTACAAGTTTGCTTGATTTTAGGTACAATGGTACATCCTGATGTGTATATTTGGTTTTTTCGCGGGTTTTCTTACAATTTTGTATACGTATATCCAATGCATCTTGGATTTAATGATCCTAAAGAGATTGTTGGATTTACTAATCGGACTGTTAATCATATATACATCTAATTCTTGCTGTAGCCGATGTAGAAAATTTTTTGGAATAACTATTTCGAGAACAATATTTGGGATTGTAATGATTGTATAATAAAACCATTTTAGGTGTTTGCCACTACAACCATTTCAAAATTTTCAGTACACATTAGCCAATAACTTTAATACAACAACGCATCGAGTTTCTCAACTCCAATTTTATCAATTCAATTTATAAACCCAACAATCCTTCTTCCTCCGATGGTTGCATCTTGGTCTTTATGATTTTGGTACAACGTTGTATGTTGGTTGATTTTAGGTCCATCCTGTTTTAATTTTCTTATAACGGTTCAGAAAAAAATAGTTTATCAACGACAGCTGATTTTATGATTTATTTATGCCAAATCTATTAATTGTTTGTTGTATTTTGATTAAAAAAACGAAATTACCAATTATTTTTGTTATTAAGGAACAGGGGCATTGATTGCAATGTTACAAATTTAGGTACATTCTATTCATCCTCATTGAATCTAAAAATATATAAATAAACGATTTTATAAAACATATTAAAAATTTTTTTACCGAATAACACAAACATAAGGTCATATAATTTACAAAAGTAGTTTAATATCGTTTGACCCAAGAAAAATTAATGTTTTTTGACAATTTTATAACTGTTAAAGTGTTAATACATCCACGTGACCCAAATCCTAAGTCTTATCGTCTAACGATTTACGAATAATTTCAATTCTTTAAACAGTTTTTATCTAACTCAATAACTAATTCAAGGCTAGAGGTTTCTTTTAGCGTGCAAATAATTGCAGATTTTCCCAAAGAAGTTGACATTGATTCATGGTTCATAAATTTAGGCTAACAGAAATTTGCGACACAGATGTTTGGTGTTATAGATGTATGTATTTGAAAGAGAATGTTTCAAATGGCTACGGCCCTGAATTAGTCTCTTTCTCTCTCGTACTCTCGGAAACTGGGTACAATCCTCTCTGGGACTGGTCCCAACTGGTGGGCACAAAGACCCGTCATTCCAGCATCCGACCAACTAGATATGTCCTTCTCCTTCTGCTTCATCGTGTTTGTCCCAGTCGAGCCTCTTCTTATTTTCTTCTTCTTCTTCCTCCACCTCCACCACCTTTTCTTCTTTTTCTTCCTCTTCTTCGTTTCCCTTCGGTAAAGTTCAGTTCTACTTCAGACATCAGGCGAAGAGATTTTTCAGACCATTGAAAGGAACAAGTACAAAGTACTTTGCTATTGCAAACACTCGTTGGACCTCTTTACTTGCAATCGGGCACTGCGAATACGTTTCAACTTGAACAATAACAAGAAGGGTTGAGAAAATTCCTTCAATTGTGGGAACAGTCTAATCTGCTATATTTCCGAGCTTTTAAACTTAGAGTGCTAATAAGGGAGCAGGTGCAAAATATTTGTTGGCATTTTTTCGATTTTTTTTTCTTTTTTTTCTACATTAGGAAAGAAATGAGAAAAAGAGTTAAAGAGAAATTGCTCTGGTTTAGGTATTTTTTTAAACTTGTAGATCATTTTTACGAGAAATTCTCTCATTGATGAAATTTTGAGTTTGGACAATTTTTAGGTTATGTGTTAGTTGATTAAAGTTGTTTTAAATAGAAACGAATTGAATTGAGCTCTAAATGTCTCCCGTAAAATTTGATACAAACACCTGTTCAACAGTCGGAAATTGAAATACCAAGGACAGACAACAGCTGTTTATTTACTGCTTATAAAATTAAGGGCTTAACGCCTGACGTGTCTCGATAGTTTAAAACTATTTTTTAACTCGTTTCTAAACATATTTCTGGGACTAGGAAGCATATTTCGTTAAGTTCGAATTATTATCTTATCTATTTTAAATTAAATTATATCTTATAAAGGCACGCCTTTCAACTATTTTAGACACCTTTATTTAATACATACAATATAATTATTTAAATTTTAAACAAAAGTTTGTTAAAGTACCATAAGGGTTCTTTTATACTTTTAGTACATACGGTATTTTTTACTTGTTTTACTTCCAAACTAAAGGTACTTTTGTACTTACGGTATTTTAGATCAAAACGAGGATCAAAATGTACTACAAGTACAAAATTTACACGTTTATAATCATGAATTTAACTCTACATACTCCCAAAATTCATTCCTGCACAATAATCTCTCACTTTGAACGAAATTTAATTGAATTGTTTGATTAAGCAATTGCAAAATATTTCGGCATTCTACCGAAGTGATTAATTGTCCCACTCAAATAATTAGTAAAAGCAAATAATTTTGTAATTATATCGTTTTCAGCTGTCAAGTCAATTAAGCTGTCAAACGATTTCACGACAATTAATTATTACCAAATTATCAAGTCAATTTTCAAGTCAAAATGTGAACTCGAATGTGAATAAAACAATAATTGAAACAGGAATATAAGCGAGCTGAGAAACTCCATCATAAAGTAAAATACATCAATAAAACATTGAATAAGGAGATTTTGAAAAAAATTATTGAAATATTCAAGCAAAGCGACTCTTGTTTTGTCGTATGGATTTTTCTCATTTTTTGTTTCTTTTTCTTGTAAGCAAGTTATCGTCGAAGCAAATCTTGTCTCAGTGTGTAAGAATTTGTACCCTTTCCTGTTGAGATTCACAAGGATTTTCGCATCAGCTTACGAAAGGTGAATTCGACCTTGAACCCTGCAGTTGGGAGAGAACGTCGATCGTGATTGGTCGCAGCATTTTTCGACGGTTCCCAGTCGAGAACGCCACAAGCGTCACGAGCTTGGGAAATGTTTCAACTCTCCTTTTCGTGCCTTGCAAAATCAAAATATTCCCTTCATTCTTAAATATTTATCCCACAATTATCCCGAATTTCAATACACTTTTCAATACAATATTACTGGGAAATTAAAACGAACAGGAAATACCACGTTTTAGTAATCTTTTCTAGAGTAAAATTTAATTTATTTTTAAAAACTGGTGAAATTTTAGATGTTTTTTAGGATTTAATTCAGCGAATAATAATAAAAATAATAAAAATTTACAAAGTGACTATTTTATGAAAGTATGTACTACTTTAAACACAAAAGTACCTAAATACTAATAGTACCTTTAAGGGCATGTAATGAAGAATGACGTCAGTAGTATAGGCAAAATTTGTCCGTAAACTTTCTCTTAAAATAATAAATATTTTGACACTAAACTTTGTGGAATTACTTAAAATACCATTAAGAAGATCTCTCTGATCCAAGTTTGTTTAAATTTTGCTATAAAATTAACTTTTTAAAAAATTAGCTGATTTTCGGAGAATTAACAAAATTAATTTTAAGGCAAAATTTAAACAAACTTGGGTCAGAGAGACCTTCTTAATAATATTTTAAGTAATTCCACAAAGTTTGGTTTAAAAATATTTATTATTTTAAGAGAAAGTTTACGGACAAATTCTACCTATACTAGTGACGTCATTCTTCATCACATACCCTTAATATAGAAATACCTTTAATTCAAAAATATCTTATTGAATGTAAAATTTCTTAGTACAAAAGTATCTTTGAATAATACACACATATTCGTAATTTACGAATAATGGATCAAAATTAATTTTATAAATATTTTGGAAATATTTTAGAAATCATGGAATTTAGTACATAACTAAAACTTCTAGGGTGCATAATACAAAAGTCAAACAGCCAAAATTCACAATAGCGGATCCAATATGGCGATCAAAATGATTAAAAAACAAATTATTGGATTTTAATAAAACTTTATATCTAGGGGTTTTTGGGGTCGCTGTTTCCGAATATGAAAACCGAAATTCAAAATGGAGGATCCATTATGGCGGTCGAATTTTAAAAAGTCAGTGCGAGTTACTAATAAACAATTATCAATTTCGACTAACAAAATTGTATTCAAGTTCTAAAAGGAAAAAACTTACTTATAAGGTGTCCTTTAAGTTTTTCACATGAATAACAAGGCTAAACTACCCTTGAAAATTACACATAATAAAAATGATCAAAAATAATTTTGAAAAAATTTATCATTTTCTAAAAAAAAAATTGGTTTACGATTTTAAACCAACAAACTATGTGAGGGAGATGCCTCCTTAGTTTTTCAAATGATAACAAGGGTAAACTACCCTTCAAAGACACCGGTTACTAAAATAAATAAAAAATAATTTTGAAAAAATTTGTCAATTTTCACAAAATGATTTCGTTTTAGTTCTAAAACAATGGAAGTTACTTGGGAGGATGCTCCCTAATTTTTCCAGATGAAGACGAAGCTAGAGTACCCTTAAAAGTCACCCCTTACAAAAATAATAATCGAAAATCATTTTGAAAACGATTATTAAATTTGAAATTATTATCCTAGGGCTATATAGCCCTAGGACCCTGTATTCTTTAAATAAATAAATAAATTATAAATAAATAAATAAAATAAATGCGTCAAAAAATTGTTCTCTACATTCTAAAATGAAGAAACTTATTTAAAAGGATGCTCTATAATTATTTTATATGATAACAAGGGTAAACTACCCTTAAAAGTTAACCCTACCTAAAATAATCGAAAAAGATGTTGAAAATATCAATTTCTACAACAAAATTTTATTCTAGTTCTAAAACAAAGAAATTTACTTAGAAGGACATACTATAATTTTTCTAGATGATAGCAATGGTAAAGTACCCTTCAAAGTTACCCCTTACGAAAATAAACGAAAAATAAATTTGAAGAAAATTATCAATTTCCAGCACAAAATAATTTTGTTCTAGTTCTAAAACGAAGAAAGTTACTTAGGTGGATTCTCCCTAATTTTTCCAGGCGATAATAATGAGGGTAGAATACCCTTAAAACTTACCCTTTAAACAAATAATCAAAAATCATTTTGAAAAAAATTATTAATTTCGACAAAAATTAAGAGGCATCCTTCCAAGTAACTTCCTTAGTTTTAGAAATAGAATAAACATTTTTGTGGAAATTGATCATTTTTTTAAAAATTATGTTCGATTATTTTAGTTGCGGGTAACTTTAAAGGTTAATTTACCTTTGTTATCACCTGGAAAACATTAGAGAGCATCCTTATAAGTAAATTTCTTTCGTTTTACAACTTAACTAACATTTTTTTTCAAAATTATTTTCGATTATTTTAGTTAAGGTCAACTTTTAGGGGTAGTTTACCCTTTTCATGATCTGTAATAATAAAATGTAATCCTTCTAAATAAATTTATTCGTTTTAGAACTTGGAGACATTTTTTTTGGCGAAACTGATAATTTTTTCAAAATCTTATTTGAGTATTTTAACTTAGGGCGACCTTTAAAGGTAATTTACCCTTGTTATCATCGGGAAAAATTATACTGAATTTTTATAAGGGCATGTGATGGATTGTGACGTCACTAGTATAGGCAAAATATGTCCGTAAGTTTTCTCTTAAAATATTTAATATTTTGTCATGAAACTTGGTAAAATTACTTAAAATGTCATTAGGAAGGTCTCTCATATCCGAGTTTGTTTAAATTTTAGATCAAAATTGATTTTTAAAAAATTTTGCAATTTTTCGAAAATTTCCAAAAATTAATTTTTGGACAAAATTCAAACAATCTCGGGTCTAAGAGACCTTCCTAATGACATATTAAGTAATTCTACTAAGTTCTATGACAAAATATTAAATATTTTAAGAGAAAAGTTACGGACAAATTTTGCCTATACCAGTGACGTCATACTCCATCACATGCCCTTAAATAAGTTTCTTTGTTTTACAATTTGAATAACATTTTTTTATGAAAATTAATCATTTTTTCAAAATTATTTTTAATTATTTTAGTTTGGGTTAACTTTTAAGGGTAATTTACCCTTGTCATCAGATAAAAAAATTAGGGGGGTTTCTTTTAAGTAAGTTACTTCGTTTTAGAATGTGAAAAAAAAATTGTTGGCGAAATTAATAATATTAAGTTTAAAAAAAAAATTGAATTAAAATATATTCAAAAAAATATTATTTTAGTAATGGGTGAATTTAAGGGTAATTTGCCTTTTTATTATGTGTAAACATTGGGGGGCATCCTCCAAAGTAACTTCCTTCGTTTTAGAACTAGAACAAAATTCGTTTGTAAAAATTGGTAATTTTTATCAAAGTATTTTTCGAATATTTGACTTAGGGGTGACTTTGAAGGGTAGTTTACGCTTGTCATGAATTAAGAAAATTATAGGGCATCTCTCTGACTTCGTCTTAAATCTTGAAAAACATTTTTTTGTGGAAATTGATAATTTTTTCAAAATTATTTTCGATTATTTTGATTAGATGTAATTTGTAAGGATAGTTTATACCCTTGTCATTATTTGGAAAACCGAGAAGGCATTCTGATAAGTTTATTCATTTTAGAACTTAAATAAAATTTCTGTGTCGGAATTGATAATTTTGTTTAAAGTAAATCGCACTAATTTTACAAAAATAGTCCGCCACATTTTCGATCCGCCATTTTAAGTTTTGGATTTCTATTTTCATATTCGTAATCAGCGACCCCAAAAATATCTTTCTTTATATAGGTACCAAGTTATACATAGAAAAACAGTCTAAAAAATGATCGAAAAATGGTATGCATTTGGAAACGATTTTTAGGTAAAAACTCGAACACAGAAGGGTTAATTTGTATTATTTATAATATGAAATTTTTACTGATTAAAATGTACCTAATAATAAAAATATTCACTAAAAAGTTAACATGATTTTCACAATTAATTCTGCTCAGTTTCCACTTGAAATAAGTACTTAAAAGGCATGAAACAAAAACAATTAATTCTGCTGTTGTTTCTTCTTTCTTTTGTAATTTTTAATTGCAATGTTTCATTATTTAGTTGCATTTACAAAATTCCGGAGTAGGACTGCCGCATAGCTCTCGAGCATAAAATCAGGAAGTCTACTTCTTAAGTTATGTTTTATACAAACTACGTACCGTTTACATTTTACTATATGCAATACAGTGTCTTGACTACAAATGGATCCTTAATCAACAGAAAACATATATCAGAAAAAGAGCCCATTCTTATGAATTGCTCAACACATGGGAACCTTTGTCAAACTAGGTAAAATAACTTGACACAACTTTCAAGAATCTCATTCCAAGAATATTATTTTTCACCGTTTCCAACATAATTCACTGAAAAAATTAACAATGTAATCATAACAAACTAGTTTTGTTGTCAAATTTTTGCTGGTTTCATCAAATTTCAGTTTTATAACAAGTGATTATAAATCCCATTTGACATATGGGAATTATGTCAATTGAGTTTTATGTCAAGTGAGTTTTATCTTTTATGCCAAATGGAATTTATGCCAAATGAGATTTATGCCAAGTGAGATTTATGCCAAATAGGATCTATGCCAAGTGAGTTTTATGCCAAATGGAATTTGTGCCACATGGGATTTATGCCAATTGAATTTTATGCCAATTGGGATTTATGTCAAATGGGCTATAGGGAATATTCATGCGCCTGATTTTATTATCAATCGTGATTGTAATGATTTGTTATCAGCATTATTTGACTTTCTATTACCTCGAGATACAAAATAACCACGTGTAGTTAATATTGTATAATTTATAAATAATGAAGGGTGATAACTCTCAATTAAAATGATTATAATTGAAATGTGTGCAGAGCTGTAGACAGTGAGAATTATTGAAATTTATATATGTGAAACATCATTATCGAGGGATATGAAATATGAATTGATTTTTCAAGAAATAATGATAGTATTAGGTTGAAAATGTATCACTAGCTGACAAGAATTATTTTCCGCGGTGCTTGATTAGATAATGTCAGTATGAGCGAGAATCGAACACGCGGTAGCGTGCTTAATTGGTCGTTTAGCAATCAAGATCTGTACCGGTTTCATCTTATGATCTCTTTCAACTCACGTTTCGTGAAAGCTATATAATTTTCTCGTATTCCTACAGAATCGTGAACTATCACTGTCTTCAATGACTTTTCAACTTCTCGTTACTCAAGTCACTCAAACTCTTTATATGTTTGGATTAGTTTCGTACAAATATGCAAATTTTTTTAAGAAGAAGCAACTTTAATTTACATCTGTAATCATCCAGAGTTTCAGAAATACATAATTAAAGTATTGTAAATTGATATTAAACGTAAAGAAAATAACGTATAAATTTTATTGAAATATTTTCCACTTTAAGAAAAAAGGCGAATTTTTTTTTAAATTAAATTTTCTTAATTCCTAGAATTTTTTTATCGGTATACATTTTAAGTTATTTGAAAATTAACCAAAGAAAATTTCAATTCATTTTAATTGAAAATCAAATTTTTATTGTTTCTGATTTTAAGTGTATCTATCTAAAATTTAGTAAAATTTTAATTTAAGGAAATTGATTCAAACTTGCATTAGTTCAAAATTCAGATAAATTAAAATTCAATTAAATCAAGTTATTTAAATTTCAATTAACTCAAAATTCAATTTACTGAAATTTTAATTAACTCCAATTTTATTAAAATCTAAGTCAAATTTATTCAAAATTGGTTCTATTCAATTTTCCAATAATTACATACAATTTTAATTCATATAAGGTACAATTAATAATTCAAAATTAATATTCAACTTTGAATTTTACTGAATTCCAATCAACTCATATGGCAATTTATTTAAATTTCAATTAATTATAATTTCAATTAACTTAAGCTCATGCTTATTTAATATTTAATAAAATTAAATTTCAATCAATTCGTACATTAAATTAGTCAAATTTCAATTAATTCAAGTTACAGTTTACAAAAATTCGAATCAATTTAATTTTAATAAAGTCAAACATAAATTTATTCAAATTCGAATTAATACAAATTTTAATTATAATGTATGTTTCAATTAATTTCAGTTTCATATAATTTAAATTGAAATGATTGAATTTATGAATTCAATATTTATATTGAACGATTAGAATTTAATCTTTCTATTTGTCCATATTGCAATTTATTCAAATCTCAATTAATTGCAATTTCGATTAATTTAACTTCATATTTATTCAAATTTTAATGAAAACAAAATGTTATTTACAGATTTACTGCATGTATTGTAATATATTTGAACTTTAATCCATCAAATTTCAATTAATCCAAACCACAATTTTTTAAACTTTAATTCATTCTGATTTCAAGTAATTCAAAATTTAACAAATACCAATTTTAATTAATATAAATTCTAAATAATTCCAATTTTTATTATTTTAATTAAAGAAAATTTAATCAAATCTAACTTTAATCAATTTAAAATGTAATTTATTTAAATTTCAATTAATCAAATTTTCAATATTTACTTGAAACCTCGTTTTAAACTTAAATTTATTTACATTTCTCTGAATTCAAGTTTTTAGTTTATTAAAATTATTAAATATAAAATTATTGAACTAGTTCCAATTTTTAAAGATTTTTCATTTTAGTTAAATCAAATTTAATAAAATGAAAATTAAATCAAAATCAGTTTTAATCAATTGGTATTTCAGTTTATGAAAATATTTTTTTTTAAATTTCACTTAATTTTAATTTCAACTAATTAAGGCTTAAATTTATTCAAATTTTTAATTGAATCAAACTTTAACCAATTTATAATGTAATATACTTAAATTTCAATTAATCTGAATTTCAATTAATTTAAACTTAATTTTATTCAAATTTCTATAAATTGAAGTTTCAGTTTTTTAAAATTTCAATAAATTAAAGTTCTAATATATTACTTTTTTAATTAATTCAAATTTTAATTTTTTTAAATGTCAATTGATTTTAACTTTCGCTGACTATAATTTTAATCAATCCAAATTCATAAAAACCATATTGCCAAAATAATAAATTAAAATTCATCTCAAATACAAACCAGCAAAATTCCGATAATAAAAATGGAAATATACATAAAATTTACCAATATTAATATTTTAATCGATTTCTTTAAAATGTTGAATTAATTGTAATTTAATTTGTATCGATTGAAATTTTCATTTATGTAAATGTCAATCAGTTAAAATTTTAATTTATAAAAATTCTAATTTTTAAAATTTTCAATTTACCCTAATTTAGTTCAACCCCAATTTTAATCAACTTAAATTGCAATCAATCAATCTAAAATTGTATTGATAGAAGCTTCAAAACACCCTCAAGTTAATCGAATCAACTTTCAATAGATTTTAATTATTTTAATAGTCGGATTTCAAGTGCTCAAATTTTTTCTAGATGCGTGTTTCAATGTGTAATTGATTCCAATTAAAACTGATTCAAACTCAAATCAGTCAATAAAAACAAGTTGCAAAGTTTTTTTGTCATCAAGAAATAATAATAATCGTAATGTCTGGTTTTTAGCAATAGTGCACGGTAAAAAAAGTTCGTATGAACTATCAAAAGTATTCACTGTAATAGGTAAACTTATAGCTAGAATGGAGCCATGGATAATCCAAATTCGCTACAATAGTGAAAATGACATATTTCTTAAGATATTTAACTACATTATAGATGCATTATGAATAGGGTATAAATTCGATATGTCTGAAATAGTGATATTGAGAATCATCGAAATAGTCATTATCAACATATAACTGAAGTAAGATGCATACATAATTATCATGCAAATCTAAGATTTGAGAATTTAAAAAAAACCTTTTTAACAAGAGTCATAATTTTAAGAATGCTGATTGACGAAACGGCATTCTGAATATAGTTTTAAATATTTCCGATTAATAAAATATTTATTGTTTCTATTTTGCCAATTATATTATGAATCGGATTCAAAAATTTGGGGTTAGATTGTCATATATATTTCAAACTTAAATTAAAAACTTTTAACAACTGGACTTCTTAAATAAAGTATGAGCTCTATCATAAATATTGTAATACTTTTATAACTTGAACAAATATATGTATATTTTCGTCAGATGTACTTATTATACCATCCGAAAATTTGGAACCTTTTTTGCACTCATGATAACGAATTAAGGTTTTTTTTGGAAAGTAGAGAAAGATTCTTGCTTACCTATATGCTGGATTAATTAATTTACAGTTTTTAGGAGCAACAACAACCCTCAAATCGAAAGTTATAAAGTATATTTTCAAAATTCAAGAAAAATTATCGATTTAACAGAGGTTATGTATTTCCTCTAATTCCATTTAATTCAAATAGATTTTACAAATGCAACACACATTTTTCCTCTGAAAATGTACCAACAATAAAATAAGTAAGAATATTATAAGTTAAATCTTAATAGACTTGTATAAATAAAAAGAAATTTAGAAATTAATATACTGCTCCCTCGCGACTGTCTGCTATAGACTAAACCGACCAAACCACGTGACAATATTATCAAAACATTGGATGGACAAAAATTATTGTAACCACAATAGTGGAAATATATTAACATATAAATAGCAGGATTAAATGTTTTTATATTAGAAAATTGGATATATCGCCTTATAGCTTATTCTGTTATTTGTGAAGTAAGTGAAAAGTGAATACCTACGCACTGATATTCAATATCACTGTTTTAGGTATTTGATTTATATATACCGAAAAATATTATAACTATTTCATGAATGAGTATTGCTTTTTTATAAGTTGTCCATTTGTACTTTAAAGATAATAAACCTGTATTTATCATAAACAATATTCAATTTAGTTAAGGAAGTAAAAATACGAATATGCATATTTCAAATTAAACATTGATTTAAACTGAATAAACGATTTAAGCAATCGAGTGAGTTGAATTTCTTAATTTACTTATATTAATAATTTTTTGTATCCACGTTCATAAATTTTTTACCGTGTGCAAAGTTTATTTATTGAAATATTGAAACCGCATGAAAATTGCAATTAGTCAATAATTGTAACAAGTTTTATACAAAAAATTGATGAAAATCTTGAGCAATTTAATTTTAAGAGGAAATTTTAGTTTTACTTTTTAAATTACTAAAAGGGCGGCAAAATTATCTGTAAAATTTCTTGAGTCAACTGACACAATTTTATCAGCTTTTTTCTCCCTGTTGGCCGGAATTTATAGAGTAAATATCGAAAATTCTGAGAAAGATGTTTGCACCGAGAGATGTGAACGTTGCAGCACGAATGCAGGTATATAGTAAAACCGTTCTATTCAGGATTTCAGGTCAGGGGTTCAGATGCTTCTTTGTAAGCTGCAGCATCTTCCACCACAGCTTCTAAAAATCATCTCCAGGCCCCGATTCGAAAGCAATATTCTTTCAACTTAGGACAAATTCAGATTTCAAAAACATCCCAATAATTTCTCAAATTCGAATGTCAGAAAGTGCAAAATAATCACGACATACAATTTTTTAAAAAAATACATTCAGTTCAGTATTGCATTAAATTTTTCTAAATTTGACGAATTGAATTTGGATTTTAAAACATTAAATTTAACAATAAATTTGAATTTTTTTAACTTGTTTGGTTCTGGGGTTCGATCCCCAGCAGAGTTAAGTCCAATTTTTTCACAGTTAAAAAAATTATTTTTTTGTATTTTCTTTTCAAAAGAATTTGTGTTTAATTTACAGAAAGGTTTGACTAAACTTTAAAATCTGATGATTGTTTAATTTTTTTGTTAACTTGGGGATTATATTTAGATATTAGACGAAAGGGAATTACCTTAATATAACACGCAACATGTGGATGACCCCTTTACAGTAATTACTTGAAACTTCATAATTAAATGATCGATGAAATACCAGCTGATTTCAGTTCTTACAAAAAACATTTTTATTTCGTATATTTAATGTCAAAACTACGTTAATATATTCCAGACTGAATTTGACTTAAAGCATATTTCAATAATAATTTTTAATATTGAAATCCGAATTAATTTTGCATTTAAAAGTAGATTTTTATTCAAAAAGTGTGTAATATTTTTTAGTTTTTGTGGAGAAATAATGTTGATGTTTAAAAGAAGAAGTTACGAAAAGTGGACAGAAATATTTCTTGACTTTTGAATTTTAAATAAAATTTAAATGAGGAAATATATTCTCGAGACTTGACTCGTGAATTCTGTTCTCCAAAACAGGGAACACTCAGCTTTAGACTGAGCACAGTTCTCCGGTCCTTTCACCTTTCCCTTCACTGTCCGCGCATTTGTCATTCCTTTTAGTCTTCAGTCCCAGCCTCCTGACTGACTTCCTTTTACCTGTGGGCCTCAGGACTATCAGACCCATTCCTAAAAGGGCCTTTTACTTGGGACCAAGTCTATGGCCTTGGGTTTCCCGCGCATGTAAAAATGCCTTCAGACATCTTCAGCACAATGAAGACGGTAGATTTGCCACCCATTCTATACTGTCTTCAAAGCTTTTCAAAAAACAATGACAATAATTAATTACAAAATTATTTTATTCTTGAAAATGTAATTCTTTTCTACCTACTTTCCCTCTTTTTTTCTTTGTCACTTTCCTTTTTCATTTTCTCTTTCTTTATTTAATTCCATCTTTCTTTTGTTCCTTCCTTGATTATTTCTCTCTCTCTCTCTCTCTCTCTCCCTCTTTCTCTCTCTTGTACTTTTTTCATTCAAAATGAATGACTTTTCAAATTAAAATACACCTATTTCCTTGACTTTTATTCAGGAATTTTTTTTTCAGCTGTGGACCATTATATGCGGAAATCAGTGGTTCTTAGGCACTCTCTCACTTTCCTGTTGGTGTTACCTTCACTCGCTCTCCGTGTCACGTCTGGTAAAAGTTAAACATTCTCTTTTCGTTAGTTTAATAGAGGAGAAATGCGTGAGCAAGAGTGACGCATTATTGCGTCGTCACATCCGCTGGCAGATACGTCCTTTCGCCAAATCACTTCCCGCATATATACCTACCGCTTCCGTGACAAAGATAAGACAGATCTCCATCCGGTTGTCACAATATTCCTCCCACTATTCGGCAATTATTTTATTTCTCACCAATTTCCCCGAAAAAACCACCCATTTTCAAAAAGTAATTTTATCTTTAGAGATTGTATTCATCGGGCGAGAGTTGAAGTTTATTTGACACCATTTACAATTGAGACGAACCTTATTTTCAATTTCACATTTTCAATAGAAAAAAAACTTGCTTTAAATTATAAATACTTTTAATTATATTAAATATTCTTGTGTTAAGATCCAATAAAATTGATTAGATTTTAATATTATTTATTTAAATGATTACGATTACAATTTTTACTTTAAGAAATAAATTTTGTTCCAAAAAATGTTGAAAATTCGGAAAAGAAGTTTTTCTTTTTTTTCTTATGCAGAAGAATGTTTGTTCTGAATTTGTAATTTTTGCTTTCGAGACAAAGTTTTTCACTTATTTTAGCATCAAAGTAAAAAACCAAATTGAGGAAATTGAAAAAGTTAAGTACTAATTATATGCAGTTTTCATTTTAATTACAATAATGAACATTCGGAAAATGTAACAATAGAAAATGCAAAATTTGTTAAAATAAAGAAAAAAACTGGAAAAATTAAACATAAATAAAAATGAAAATGTGACGCGTTACGAAGGAAGGGACCTAAGATCAAAATGTTAGGTTATGTTCAGTGATAGTTTTACCTTGATTTAAATATATTAAAAACCGCTGCTATACAACTTATAAGTTGTAGCTCAATAAAAGTATTTATTTAGTGTGAGTAATTTTTGGTATTAATTTTTTGTAAACATTGCTTCCTCCATCTTCATAGAGATTAATACAAACATCTCTAAGTTTTAATGAATAGCTCCCAAAAAAAACAAATTAAATAGGCCAATTGATGCATTTTTGAATTGTCAACAAAACGAACAAAAATTATTTTTCAAAAAATTTATAACAAAAAGCAAAAAAACATAAAATAAAATTTATTTTTATAAAAATTTTCAATTTTTGAAACCTTTATAACTTGGAACAGGATTATAGTAAAAGGTTCGCAAATAGCCTCGCAAATAGCTCATTCGATGAGTTTTTTAATCACCTACATAATAATGAAAATATATTGAAGTTTGTGATAAAGCATAGAAATCAAATTATTAAAAAACTAGATTTTTAAAATTTTCGATTTTTAAAATGCTAATAACTTTAGATTAAATTGCGCTAGAGGGTTCGCTAGTAGCTTAATCGATGCGTTTTTAAAAAATAAAACGGATAAAGTACTTAGATTTAAACTTTTCTAAAAAAATATAAAAGTTTGCAAAAAAACGATTTTCTCAAAATTTTTAAATGCGAAAAAAAATAGTTAGAATTGATCGATCGGGTTCAAACGTAATGTGGACATACTCACCCACATAAACACACATACACACGCGGACATTTCTTAAAAACTTCATTTTTGACATCCTGAGGTCGAAATATGTCGAGATATGTCAAAAAATCGAAATCGATAATTTGAGGGTAAAACGATACTTTCTCTATGCGGAAGCAAAATAACTAGAAAATGTAGAAAAACCATAAAAAATTTAAATGATATCTAGAATTTGCTTAGAAGTAATTAAAAAGAGAAGAATAAATTTCTATAAAGTAAAAAAAGAGCGAATATATAAAGAGAAAAAAACTCGAAGATAGAAAAGAATTGCTTTACTATGAAAGAACTAATTGAAATTTATAAAATAACTAGAAAGTGAACAAAATATTTAAACAGATATCTAGAAAATAGTGGAATATTACTAAAGGGAAATACTATTTTTAAAAAGTGAATAATTTGAAATTTTGAAAAACAACCAGAAAATAAGAAAAAATAACTGAAAGTGACAAAAATTACTATAAAAATAAGAAATAAATACTGTAAACTAAAATCTGAATATAAAATATCTAGCTTTGAAAAAGGATAACAAAGAAGTACAGAATAATTACTAGAAAATGAACGAAAAGAAACAATAAAATGTAGGAAACAACTAGAAAATCAGAAGAAGTTCATGAAAATTGAGAGAGAAAAAAAACTTTAATACAATATAATTGGGCTAGAATTTATTAAAAAAAACTATATAATAATAGAAACTTTACATAAAAGTGTAAGAATATCTAAATTAAAAAAAACTATTAACAATATAAAAAAAAAGAATCGAAAAAATATCTAGACATCAAAAGTTAACTAAGGCATAGAGAAAAACCAGAAGAAAAATTACTAAAAAGTAAAAGAATAACTAGAATGACTAGAAGTTAACAAAAAATGACTAGAAAAAAAGAAAGAATTTGCTTAGGAAATGAAAAAAATAATCATAAGTTAAAGAACAATAATTTGAAATGACAAAATTACGGAAAATTTAAAAATATGTAACTATATGTTTATCAAATTTTCTAGATTGTATTGAAACAACCATAAAATGCAGGAAAAATACTAGAAAGTAACGCAATGTATAGAAGGTGATTAAAAATTACTGCAAAAAGAGAAAAACTACTAGGCGTTGAATAAAGAATGGAAAAAAACTATAAAATAAAAAAGTATTATCTACTACAAAGTGAAAAAAAACTTGACGAAGAAAAATAACTGAAAAAAGAAAAAGTACTATAGTTTTTCAAAATAACTAGGAAATGTAAAAAGTAACTATTTACTAACATGAATAACTAGAAAATTTAGAAGATGCATGTATGCATTTCTTTAAATTTTAAATCAAAATAAAATAGTTTTTAAAATATAAACATGGTTTATGAAAGACCGCCCCTAAGAATGATGTTTTTTTAGCGTTTAACTCGTAAAAAATCCAAAATTTGTAAAAATGTTTCAGACAAAAGTTCTAAATCTTGCAAAAATACACTCCTAATGTAGTGTACATTATTTCCAGAAAATAAATAGTTTATGAGAAAAGTGTAAAAAAACTGTAAAACACCGAAGACCTTGCTGCAACTACTGTTGTTTAAAACTTTCTTCTGTTTGCCTCCACATTCTGTTGATTTAAACAATGGTAATTAAGAGACAACCACGCGGCCATAGGCCGAACGGCAACTGCTCTTTCCATCTTTTTATATGATTCGATTTACAAAGTTTGCGTTTTTTATTAACTAAATGCATACAATCATAATTTTCAAGGGTTTTTTTATAGTTCTCACCATGATATTCAAAGCGCCAATTTTTACTATGATATTCCTAATCAGAGGGTCAAAGGAAGCAAGTGTATTGACTATCAAAGAAATGTGCTAAAAAGTAGATCTAAAAAACCTAAAAACTATTCGGAAGTATATTCGTTTTCTAATACCAATTAGAATGTTTGACTAAGAAGAAATTGAAATTCTTACTAATTTATTTAATAGATAAATCAACATTATTAAATTACTCAATAGTGACGTCAATGGAGATCTCAAATCCGAC
The DNA here is from genome assembly GCA_037103525.1 of Ganaspis brasiliensis. NCBI lineage: Eukaryota > Metazoa > Arthropoda > Insecta > Hymenoptera > Figitidae > Ganaspis > Ganaspis brasiliensis. The sequence goes on from JAZKLR010000353.1 coordinate 84,264, forward strand.
AGTACACTGAAAAAAATATTTCCGTGGAACTGCGATAATTATGGGCAGATTGGCAATATTTTATTGCTGTTTTGGGAACTGCCATACGTATTGGTGTTTTAGCCATACGGCTGTGTGAAATCGCGAGTCATATTATAAGGTTAGGTAAAATGGACAGTGGCGCACCGATGCATTATGTCAAACTTCTACATAACCTGTCAACCATACTCAAATGTCTAATCTCATCACAGTATTTTTTTCAGTGTAGAAAAAGACAAAGATGTAAATAGGGTGCGGCCACACGATTTTTGAAAAAACCATTTTCATCTTTCTCTTTCCTCGAGTTTTGTATAATAGTGGCTTAAGTTTGTCTCTAACTTTTTCCAAAAAAGAAAATATAGAGTAAGACAAACTTATGCCACTGTCATAGGAGAAATAACGATGAGAATTGTTTTTTTAGAAGGTGTGTGTTTGTCTGATAATCGCTTTCTTTTTCTACTGTCTGATATAAAATCTTCCAAAGTTTATGATGCATAATATAGTTGTTTCAATATTTTTTAGGAGATGAAAAATAGATCTAAAAAATAGAATCATTATGCAACGTTTTGATACTTTTAGGTTTTGAGTGACACTGTTCCTCAAACTCAGATTTGTTCAGCAGAAAATGTTTCATGATCGCTGTAATCGTTTCATTTTAGAAAAATAATCTTGCAGTTGATAAAATTTAACATACTTCGTGTACTGCTTTTAATACAAGCAATTGTTTGTAATGTTTTGTGATAATGTTGCATATGAAGGATAGTGAACGTTTGTGCGAAACTGCGCGTACACGCACTCCACTTGGATTAATTTGACGTTCGACCGGTCGTCGGTCAGACCAAGAGGGAGATCTGTGAAACCCCAATAAACGAGGGTTGGGTCCCCAGATACCCCTGCAATTTCTCTCGTCCCTTTGGCCTCTGGTGTTGTCTCGCTTTGGCCCAGTCGATGCGACGTGGTGACTCGACTCACTGAATCGAATTGGACGATAGGGATGATAGTGTTTCAGTAGCGGCTTCAATATGTCAACTGCCCCTGGATTCTCCTCTGTCCAAAAAATCACTTTGAACAATTAAAAAAATTCACACTTCATCAACCACCAGCTTTCAATTTTGCAATTACCCCAAGACCTTTAATTTAATTTTTTAAAATCACGGTTTCTGAGTCCCACCTGAACAAAGGTCAGGTGTTTCCTCAATTTTTTGTTCAATAGTAATTTTTAAAAATTTCAGAAAAATGCATTAATTTAGCTACCGAATGATAGATTTCAAATTATATTATTACAAAATGACAATTGATTAAAATTCTGTACAAACATCTTGATTATTTTACGTTTAATAAACTTGGCAGAGATCGATATAAAATTTTCGGACCCTTTGTGCACCCCAGGGTACGCAGACATTTTCCTCTTTCAAATAATGCACGGTGTTTGTTTGATTTAAATATTTAACCCCAATGTTAAAATGGTAGGAAATGAAATTCCAAGGGGAAAATTTCATCAGAATGTCACACAATATGTGCGACATATATCTCTGGTTATTTATTTTAATTTGAAATTCCATAATTGTAAAACTTAGTTAAAAATAGTGTAATAAATGCGGTAATTTAATAATAGTCCAGGAAGTGATGGGCCCCTTTGTTATAATATATGCCCCTTGTGTATCAAACAAGCATTAGCACCATTTATATTGTCAAAATTTGCACATTTAAATTGCAAATGTTGCATGGACATTAATGAATATTGCGATAATGCAGATGGCGTTATTGCCTTTTTGATACATGCAGTTTCCATATTTAACTCACTTCCTCGAAAATATTGTTTTAAAATAAAAATTAATTCTGCGATGTAGAATAGCAATTGAATTTATTTTCAATTAACAACAAAAGTTTCAAAAAAAATTTAAGAAAAATTTATTTACTTCCACTTTACTTGCACGTCAATTCCATTTCAATTCCACTTCACTTCCACTGTAAATCCACTTCATTTCCACTTCAATCTCATTTCAAGTCCACTTCATTTCCACATCAATTTCCTTTCTATTTCACTTCACTTCCATTTCAATTCCACTTCAAGTCCACTTTATTTCCACTTCAATATCATTTCAAGCTCACTTCACTTCCACTGTAAGTCCACTTCATTTCACTTCCACTTCAATTCCATTTCAAATCCACTTCACTTCCACTTTAAGTTGATTTCACTTTCTCTTCAACCTCAAATGCACAGCTATTGGCCATACCTATATGAAGGACGGATGGACGCCAGAATCTCGTTATAAGGGTTTCGGCCCTGGGCCACGAAACCCTAACAAAGCAAATAGAATTCTGTTTGACTAAAAATTTGATCAAAAATTTTATTATGCGATTTCCTTATGCTCGACGGAGCAACCTCTTGCCACGCTGCTGCTCAGAAAATGTTTTACTTCATATTATTTTTATTATTATTAAAATTATAAAATGCTATTAAAATTTTACATCATTCTTTTATGAAGTTACTGTGGAAAACCTCGAATGATATCAATATAGTGTCTTTTAAGGATTTCAAAAACATCTTGTTCTATCGGCTGCAGAGAGTACAATGCAACTATTTCACCTTTTTTTAATTGTGATAAGAGGCAGGTGAGAAGAAGTATTGTCAACTAATAATAACGCTTTTTGTGGTAAGTTTTGTTTAATGTCCGTAATGTAGCTACGGACTTATTTGTTTTGAAATATCAGCGCCATATTATCTTCGGTGATGGTTTTCTTTCCCTAGAAGAGAAAAAAAAATCGATTGTTTCTACAACTAATGTAATTTACATAAAAACTATTAAAAATTTCTCATTACTTAGGAAAATTCAGTAAAAATCCCTTGACTGACGCGGCATTTTGATAAATTTCCAGGTCATTGGCATTGCTGATAATAGTTTTTATTGTAAACTGTAAAATAAGTTGCATGATTGTAAGCAGTTTTAGCAAGAGGATAAGTAAAGCATTACATATTCAACTGGTCAATAATTATTATCAGCCCCCTAAAGAGGCTAGCCCCTGACTGTATTGCACGGTGATCAAGGCACTATTGTTGCCGCGATAGCACTATCGTATTTGGTTTATCGAAAGCGTTGCTACCGGATATCTCGGGGAAAAAACAAGGTTGGCTAAGCTAGCCTAACGCCTAAACTACGCAGGTAACAGTAAGCCCGTAAGCGTAACGCATAAGCCCAAAGGGAGTCGAGGCGGCAGGCAGCCAGGCAGGCAGGGTGAAGCTGCAGCTGCAGCTGCAGGGCGCCTTTTGCTGGGCGTACAGAACTGAACCTTGTCATTACCCCCGTCCCCCACCTCAGTCTGAACCTTGCGCGAAGCAGTCGGTGCGTTGCGTCGCGGCGCGCTCAGTCACTCTCAGTCGTCAGTCTTTGCTCGGCCGTTGGAGGGGCGATGTCGCTGTCAGACTTTTTTTTCCACTAGGGATTTGTAGTTTTGCCGTGACTCCGATTATCGTCCTCTCCCTCGAAACTAAAAACATCATCGACTCAAAATTACGGTTCCGTTGACAGTTGTCTCGTATGTATTGTGTGACAAAAAAACCTTAAAACTCTCTGCTAGGCGAAGCTGATAGCCCGTCTGCAGTGAGACGGGTAAAACTAGTGGTGTGTGCGCAAGTGCAATATAATAAAAAAAAAGTAAAAGCGCAGGTTTAAATAGAATTGTGCTTTCTTTTGGATACGTCGCATGCGGATATGGATTGGGCGATCAAGGCGCGCGTAACGTAAGTCGAAAGGTTGATTTTTAAACAAAGTCTCATCATGTGCCTTCTATGAAATTTGTGTCTGCGCGCGACCACGGGGCGGGGTTTTATGTCGCTTCGCTCCGAGGTGCACCGAACGCTCGATACGATTACATGACCGACGGACTTGGTATCTGATACCAGCGATCCTCTTCCGCTACGGAAAAATCGGATACGATGTTACCACACGTGTGACCGGAAACCTCAAGTGGATCTGTAATGCGAGACCTGAACCTCATTGATGATAGGATGTGGCTTGAATCTGGTTCTTTGTCCTGAATCTCGTCTCTAGTTGAAGCGTACCCATGGGCTTCAAACAGTCCACTTTTTCCGATTGGATGCTTCCTTAATGATCATCCTCTGAGATAAATGAGCCTCTCCGTCCTATGACTTCTCTCTAGCTGCTAAACACTTTTTGTACAATGATCATTTTTCTCCATAACTGATCATACTTCTGTACAACTTCACTATTTCTGCACAGTTTCTTTGTGCAAACTCACTATTTCCGAACACTCTTTGGACACATTCACTATTTCCGAGCAGTTTTGTACAAATTCACCATACCTGAACATATAGGCCCTTCAACACCACTTCTTTTATGCAACAGGACAAAATTTTAATTGAAGAACGTTTTATCAAACTTAAACCGTGGAAAATGAAATTTTAAACAAATAAAAATTTTGTGAAAAGACAATATTGTGTATTAATGGTTTTACATGAATTCAGTCACTCCGTTTTAAAAACTACGGTGCAATTTTGAGACAGACAACTGGCTTTTTCTACTGAAAATGGCTTTAAACAATTTTGTTTGAAACTTTGTAAAAATGGAGTTCTTGACTTGTCCATCGAAAATCACCTGGGACTTGAAATAAAAAATGACCAGTTTTTAGTTACCAGGGTTTAAAGTTGGAAATTGAGTTTGTTTCCGACCAGTAGTCATTCGGACAAAACAGTAGAAAAGGATTATTGGCCAGACTTACATTATTTCCAAGTTGTGCCCTAGTAACTCAAAGACTAGTTATTTTGTTTACAATATGCATACGGGAATTTGTAATGATCCCGAGAACTAGATTTTTACAATGTTTCAAAAAAATTGGCTAAAGTCACTTTGTCTAGGAGAACAATTTTTGTACAATGAAGATTTTTTTTGGCTAACGCATAAAGCTACTCAGTTACATTTCTGGAATTATAAAATTAAATATTTTCTCAATGTTGTTTCGTTAAAAAAAATCTTTCGGTTTAACAAAACAAAGGTTTCCTATAGCTAAAAAGCTTTATACAACAAATTTATCGCTGTAAATTGTTGGTTCAATTACGAAAAATTAATTCCTCTTCAACAGAAAACTCTAATTTGTGCAATGGAATAGATTTTGTGTATCAGAAATGATTCTTCTTTATTGGATATATGCAGGAATAATACTTCCTACATCATTCTTCTATAAAAAAAAGTTCGTGTACAATGGGATAAATTTTATGCATCAGAAACGGTTGGACACAATTGGTTTTATAGCAAAATAATCCAATTTTACGTCAATGTTTACATAGAGCATTTTTTTGTGTGGTGAAATAAATCTTTTACAGCAAAAATGGTTACCATATGGTTTCATGAATAAATTATGAGTATACTTCTACAGCAAAATAATTTGTGGAATACGTATTGAACGACAAAAATGGACATACCATTGATCCAATCTTTTTTGGTGAAGCAAAAAAGTAGGTACAGCAAAACGGCAGTGAAATTATTCTGCATGATGTAGTTGGTCACACCTCCCTTTAAAAAAAATCCTTTGTGTATTACGATGTCTGGAACAGGAAACTCTGATTTGTGCAGTGGAATAAGTTTTGTGACAAAAATTTCTGAATTTGGTTTTAAAACAGAATAATCCTTTTGGTTGTCAATGTTCCTGTGGAGTGAATCCTTTTTTGAATATCAATGTTCTTGTGGAGTGAATCCTGTTTTGTCCAGTGGAATAAGTTTTCCACGACAAAATGTTTGCACATCATTGGTTTTATATATTCAAAATAATCCCTTTGTGTTATTTGCAGACAGTAAAACTTTCTTTGTTCAGTGAAATAGGTTTTATTCGGGGAAAATAGTTGCACGTCGTTGGTTTTACACAAAATAATATTTTTGCACATGAAATATTCTCGAACAGCAAACCTTGAATTTTACAGTGATGTGAGGTCTTGCAGTTTGAATTTCGCCCATCAAAATGGCTGCACATCCGTGGCTTTATATAAGAATAATCCTTTTGCACATCATTATTCTCATACAGCAGAGCCTTTTGTATAGAATGGAAGGGGTCTTTTATGACAAAAATGGTTGCACATCATTGGTTTTATATAACATTGATCTTATTGTACATTGGTATTCTTATGTTTTTGTACAGTAAACCCTTTTTTTTGTACAGTGGAATAGGTTTTACACATCCCAATTTCTTACAAACCATTTCCCTAATCATAATTTTACACGACTCAAAAATTGTCACGATCGTATTAGAACAAATCCTTTGATTATTAGTAGTAACAGTGGCTTTGAACGATCCATTACTCGATGCTCGAAATGAGATAACTGACATTCGTGAATGATAAATCAACTAATGACGAATTAAGATATCGGCAAATCTTCATCATTACGACTGTATTCTTCATTTTAGCTTTTTAGAAAGGCACTTTAGTAGATAAACTTTCCACACGAGCGCTATTTAGAAGGATAAACTTTCCTTATGAACGTTACTTAAGAGGGCAAACTTTCGTTATGAAAGGTACTTAACAGGGTAAACTTTCGATAAGAAAGGTTCCTTTCTGATAATTCGAGTTATATTCCAAAAGATTATTCATGCTATTCTGAGTAACACTAAAAATATTCCATAGAGTTGTCATGTTCCAAAGACAAGTTTATGGATATTTTATGGAGTTTATCGTTGGAACTTGCTTCAGCGGAAAAATCTGAGGGAGGAAACTGCAATAAAACCGGTAATGCTTTCATTGATATTCTTGAGTGATATCATGCATCTGATTACACAGATTCTGAAATACCAAGAATGTTATCTGAATCTGGTTAGCTGGTGCTAATTGCTGATGCACATCTGTTTCTTGAGAACTTACTTTGTACAATTTTCAAACTATCTATATAACAGTGCAAAAATGTTAAAACACTGAATCATTAGTTTATTGTCTGTTCATCATTTTTTATCCTTAATCATCATTTATTTGCCAATTGTTTGATCATTTGTTTCCGGAAATTTTAGACCTCTTTTTATTCGAAAAGACTTTTCGGATTCTATTTAAGAAGTAGTTTTCTTATTCTTGAGAAAAATTATCTAGATTTAAAAACTCTCCCAATTCTTGAAAGAACGGTTTAATCAGTTGTGGTTCTTTATTGAATAAGACTTCGTTGTCAAGCTGCTACTGCAGGATGCATTTTATTACGAAACGTGTTGTTGCGAACGGAAGTCGTTTTTATCGCTCTTGTACTAAAATTCCAATTCCAGTAGGATTTTACCGTTTTGCTTAGCCGGAGGGCCGGAGATGGCTAACGTATGGGATGAATTTGTTTCTCCGTGTTCCGCAAACAACAGACCCTATTAAGATTCAAAACTACCGAGATCTGCTTACCATCTGGTGCGCAGCTTTGCTCTCAGTAGTAGCTTTCTTGACTAACTTAGTTGGCTTAAGCACCTCTTGTAGAAACTAATGCACTTTCAAGACATTTATAAAATTCTTAACTCTTAAGAAAATGAGACTTCATTTTTTGAAAATACTTTAGAAAAGTTAACATTTTTTTAAATGGTATTGAATAGATTGTGGTTTGGGATCAGTAAAGTAGTTTCTATTTAATAAATGCTTTTTAAACTAGTTATATATTTATATATATAAGCATCTAAACAACTGCAAGAGTACATAAAAAAATATCTATAAAAAATATGCCTATAAAATTTTACACATCAATAGAGTAACACACACTTGCAGATAAATATAGAGAAAGAAAAATAAACATGTGTAGGAAGATACAATTAGGATGCATAGACAAAAATGTAAGCATATGTGTGTTCTGTATTGTGTAACTAAATTTTGTGAATATGTATTGTTACATAAATTTCAGTGCAATTCTAGTGGATTTTTTAATCAATATAAGAGTGGTGAGAGTTATTTTCAGGACAGTGGAACAGGTGCATTTCACAAAAGTTATAAACCCGTTATAATTTGTTTTTAGAACTTGAAACAATGTCATACGTAACTGCACTTGTGCGTATGTTTCTCTTTAGTGTCTGGCATTCTCTTTGCTTAGTTTTTATTTTGAAAAATTCTTCAGATACAAACAAATCATTGGTCTTCCGTCAAAGAAACAGTATCCTGTTTTGTTAAAACAATCACGTTGAATAGGGCCCGTATCATTTTGACACAAATTTTTTCGGGCAACTTGTTATATTGTACTCCAAAGGATGAATGTTATATTTTACTCCTTCTGAAATCAAAGATTTTTAAGTCTTATTTATTAAATAATTGATTTTATTACATTAAATTAATATTAAAATACTTAATTAATCCAGTAAGTTCAATTATTGAATAATTAGAACTTAAAAATATTTGATTTTAGTTGGAGTAAAATATAACATTCATCTTCGGGAGTACAATATAACAAGTTGCCCGAAACAATTTGTGTCAAAATGATACGGGCCCGTTGAATATTTCCGCCTCGAATTTGGATGTTAAAGAAATTTTAATTATCAAAATCAGTGCATTAGGTGAAAAATTTACAACTAATAATGCAATTTTTAGGACGATAAGTAATTTCAAAATATGCAAAACAATTTTAAAATGTGATCAACCATTTTTAAAAAACTGCCAGTTTCTTTTTATGACCAACAATTTAATTTAAAAATGATGTGAAATATTTCTGAATAGAATAGGAAATTCTCAAAAAATGGTACTGAATATAGTTGAGTGATTTTAAATTCTGGAACCAAACTTTCACTTCTCTCGTGGCCCGACTCTACATTTTTTTTAAATTGCGAGTATAAAGTGAAAATTTACGCATAAATTGCGTTTTTTGTTATTAATTTTAAGTGAGTTTGTACAAATTGTCACACTGATTGCATCAATTGTTTCAAGAAATCGATTAATCCGATCGGAACGAAATCATATTTCTTCATTGGGACTTTTACTTCATGTAATATTGAGTTTTTTTATTCTAACTACACAATAATTTTCAATCTTTCTTTGGCCTTTTAGTTTTTTCAAACTTATCACAAACTGGAAAAATTAACTATTCTAAAATACTTTGAAAAATTGTCTCTTAATTTTCTAAATTATTTTCCAATTGGAAAACTTGTTTCTATATTTTTTTGAAAATTGCTTCTTAATTTGAAAAATTATTTCTTAACTTGAAAATTTTTTTTCTAACTTAAATGGTTGTTTTCTAACTTGACAAGTTGTTTTATAAAATTGAAAGTTATTTAACCAAGTTTGAAAGTTATTTTCATCTATACAAATTGACTGCAATGTAAAATTTTTTTTTTAATTTAGAAGAATAGTTTCTAATTTATGTAGTTTTTGAATGAATTTTGAATGATTAATTTAATGTTAAATAGTAAATTAATGCTTTTTAACTTAGAATGGTTTTATTGCAGAGCAAATATAAATAATTGTTGAAGCGAATTAAAAAGTGTTCAAAAGTATTAAACAAGTCTTGTACTAATGAAATATGCTCGTGTATCTTAATTATTATCAATTAGTTGTTATCGTCAACAAATCACCGATATAAACCCAAACGAGTTTTGCAAGAGCACATTACTTTTGTAATTAGGTAATTGGAAAATATGTACGACGATAGTAGCTGACATTGATAGTGACTACTCGTTGTTATCGATGGTATTTTCAAGCACACGTTTTTCTTAACTAATTACTAATTATTTTTCAAATTGTAAATTTATTTTGATTTTCTTTTTTTCACTATTTTGACTTTTATTATGTTCTTCTGCAGTTTTTAAAATACTGTATTATCTTTTTGTCTTAAATTCATTAGATTTTCAATGTTTTTATATTTTTAAGTGTAGCAGATTTTTACATTCTTTATGATTTTTCCGTTTTTATTTTTTAATTTTTAGGATTTTAGTTTTTACATTCTCGTCTCCAAGTATCTTTTGTAAATCAATGCGTTTATTTTCTTTATGAAAGGTAGATTTTATTAGATTTTCTCGTTATTAGTTTTTTTATTTGTAAGGTTAGTGTAGTTTTCGTTAAAATGTCATCAATGTATGATAAAATGGTATATAGCCATCGACAACGAGGTTAGATTGCCGAAAAATCGCAGAATTATAATTATCACAGTTAAATTTGTCTTTTAATCTAAAATTTCACCGAAAATTCATTATGTGCAAAACACATTAAAAAAACAAGATAGCGAGTATCGGGTATCATAGTATTTCAGATCCCTATGAGACAGAAAGATTTGTCACAGAAAAAATAAATAAATAACTTTTACATTTATGAAGATTTAGTTTTCATTTTGGATTCGAACTTAGACTATGGCTGTATTTAATTTTAACAAGTGGTTAAAAATATTATAAACAGCACTTAATTCGGTAGGATAATCTATTTGGATTTGGATTAAAAATTAAAAGAATTGGAAAGAATTAAAGAACTAAACAGCAAGTGAGCAAGGTTAGGAATAAAATACTACTCAGTTCAGGGATGTAAAGATAATTTACCTCACGTAAATTACATAGTTTGTTACATGTTAATTACGTACGTAATTTACGTTCTAATTCCTGTAAGGGCGAAGTCACATGCAGAGGATTAGGGGATCAGCGGAATAAAACAGACCAATCAGATAATTGGTCACATTGCACATTTTTTATTAGTCTATTCAAATTCTCTAAACCTCCGCATCTAACTTCACCCTAAGCAATGTATTTCTTCGGTGTGGGGGTAATAAACGTATTTTACATTAATGTAATTTACAATCTGCGCATAATCAGTTTTCAATTGTTTCGGCCCTAATGTAAAAGAAAAAAAGAGAGGCCATGTCATCTGTCACTTTTGTTCTACTGGTTAAGGCCAAAGATTTTAACACATGCGCACTAAAAATTTCTTGAAATGAAAAGGTTTATTGGAGGGATCAGTCATATGGAGCATAATAAAATATTAGCAGAATAGACTTTAGCCAATCAAAATTTAGTCTCTAGTGGTAGAGTAATATTTGACACTAGAGACTAAATTTTGATTGGCTAAAGTCTATTTTGCTCCATGTGAATGCGCCCTAAGGGCGTCGTCCTATGGCTGCGTTTTGCCATGCGTTGTAATGAGAGAGAAAATGACACATGTATACTTAGTCCTTTTCTTTTTTATTATGACGCAACGGAAAACGTGGTCATGGGGCTTCACTGTACGAAAGATAGATCGTGTATTGTGTATCTGTTCTTTTTTCTTCACTGAAACGAAAGAAAAAAATAATGGGCTGTCCACAATGTAATGTCGCAAGCATAGACTATTCGACAGAAAAGGACAGTCAATATTTCAGTCTTTTTCTATCATATGAAACACAACCGCAGCCATGTGTGCCTTAATTTCCGGACGAAAATCCGCTAGCAAAGTACACACTTTGGGTGTCATTTCTAGGTTGCCTCAGTCTATGTCCTAGGGTGAAATCTCATGTAAATAGAAAGCAGAAAACTACAAGTGCAAGAGAGACAGATGGATATCACTGTCTCTCTCACTCTCATATTTTCTGCTTTCATTTTTGCGCTTTCTGCTCACAGTGACTTAACCCTTTACATTTCTTTCATAGGCATGAAATAAAGTAACATAGAAACGACACACAAAGTGGAAATTTCACAAGTATGTACATTTTTCGACAGGAAGTTTAAGCAGATATAGCAAAGCTGTACGTTTGCATTTAGACTTACGTCGTACCATAGGAAACTCTTTGTCTCTTTCTTTTTTATATAACTAGCTTCAGAAAATTAAGGGGAGGTGGACAAACGAACTTCTATACATGTTATCCGAAAGTTGCTAGATTCAATCTACCTAAGTTACTCTAAGTTTAGTAATTCTCAGATAAAATGTATAGGTTCCTCTACCAAAGAAAGACAGAATTAGGTTCTGTCGAGGGTTCATTTTAACGGCAGCGTACTAAACCATTAGTGCGAAAATAACAAAAGTATATCTGTATCTTTTTTGCTCCTATGGTCTAGTGACAAAGCGCAAAGAAAAACGCAGTTATGGGATTTTACTCTTACTAGCCTAAGCAAAATGAATATGTATACGAGAATAAAGCATGAGATATAAATGGACAGAAACTGAGGTAGAAAAAGACAGAGACTATTTCTATCTTTTTTTTATCTCATACTCTGTTCTCGTCTACGTATTTATTCTGCTTAAAACATATTTCAATAATTAACTTTAGCACATAAAGAAAGAGGTTTACCCTATTGGAAGCGCATTGCATCGTAAAAAGCCTATATAGTGACGTCATTCTGTCTTTCTTTTTGGAAGTCAATAAAATAGAATAGAAAGAGAAAGGGTGTCACTATAGTATCGTCTTACTGTCTTTTACATAGAAAGGCGACCAATTCTCTGAAGAAAAATTTGTCTGAAAACCAGGGAAAAAACTTACTAGATGATTACAAGATGTAAAGAGATAGAAAAGGACTCACATATACTTTATCCTTTTCTATCTCATTACAACGCAACGCAAAACGGAATCATGGGGGCTGCGGACTTAGAATAAAATATATACACATAATGGAAAATGTTACTAGATTTAACCCTAGTAACTTTCAGATAAAATATAAAGAAATTCGTTGGTCCCTGTCTCTAAAGGTCCATTTACACCTTTGATAAAAAAATGTTTATTTTTTTACATTGGAGTAAAAAGGACAGATACACAGTCTGTCTTCCTCGCTCCAATGCAAAAAAAAAAAAAAAAATTCCGAAGGTGTAAATTAAATGGACCTTAATAATGCGAGAAAAATAGACAGAAATATCTTCCATCTTTTTCTATGTCATATTAAATTTGATGATTTATGTATCGCTGTATACTTTAGCGATTTGGGATAGCCATTTAAAAATCCTGTTCACAGTTCTGACAGTCGGTTATGCCAAAAGTCATTTAATAATAAGAAGAAGAAAAATCCTGTTGGAGAAAAAGAGATAGAATGTTAAGCGTTAAATAAATTGTGGTTTTCATTTCTTTTTTTCTTTTGTAGGACTTGTAACTAGGAAAAAAAGACAGAATGATGTTAGGGCACACTGATAAAAGGAAAGGGACAAAACATATGTTTTTCTCTTCGTCTCTTTTCTGTCTCATTACGATGCAACGCAAAACACAGTCATGGGAAGTTCATGATTGGCTAGTAATTTTCCGAGAACATTACTATCCAATCATAAAAGTTTTCAGGGAAAATGGTCATTATCGATATTATTCGATAATCGACTATCATATTCGATATTAAAGACAGAGAGATCTTTTGTCCTTTTCTACCTCATTCTACAGTTTAAAATTTTTAATTGTCCTTCGAACTAATTGTAAATAGAACCTTAAAATACTTTCCAAGTAACTTGATTTTACATTGTTAAAACGATCTTGGTTGTTTTTTAAGTCGAAGACTTAAAGAACATTCACATCTTCAGTAAAAATAAATTTTCAAGAATTGGTGTAAAAGGACGGATATCAAATTTAAATTTAACTAAATTTCATTTCATTTGTCTTATTCCATTATTGTCACTATTTTTCAGAATTGGATACGTTTTACAAAAGGTGTGAATACTCAATTATGTTCCACATCCTTTACATATATAGCGCATTTAACGTATCTTACGTAAAACTCTGAACTATGCGTAACTGCACAACCCTGTCGATAGCTCATTGTCAGTTCAGTTTGGCATTTTGTCTGGTTTGGCTGTGTGTCGCTTCCAAGTTTTCGCACACGTTGGAAAGTCTAGAAGTTGTGATTAAACAAAATAGCCGCCTAATTAAAAGTGCTCAGTTATTCGCTAATTGTGAAATAATTCTAATAATAAAGGTGCATAAGTTTAGAATTGTTTAACTAGAACAAAAACTGTAGTGAAATAAGCGTTAGTGATAATTATTTCAGTAAGTTTAATCAAATATATAATTTTGAGGTTATGTTACCATCACTTGTTATAACTTATCCTCAGAGTTTATCCAGTTGTTGACCTAAATTCTCTATTATTCTTCAGCTAATTTACAGATATTTTAACTAATACACTTTTTCGTTGTTTCTTAATTCTATCACACTTGATAAAGTCCAGTCCACATTTTGACTAGAATTCAAACACTGTCTTTGTAAAATTCCCAGCATTTTCTTCATTGTTACGTTATTTGTTTCTTGTCACATTCTACAATACTGATTCTCGGAAATTTTAAAAATAAACTCTCAACTTCAAGCAGTTGATTTTTGTAAATTCGAATCTCACTTGCTTTTTGCTATAAATTAGTAAATTTATTATAGATTTATATTAAATATTCAGAAAATGTACATTTGTTTTTTTCAGTTTTTCACAAACGACAGAAATTGTTGAATTTATTGCTAGATTGATTTTAAATTTGATTGTTGTTTAGTGTGATAAAAGTTATTAATACATTGAAAAATACTGGAATGAAAAATTTCTTGAATGGAATGTGAGTTGCCATTGACATGCATATTAAAAATAAATGACATAAAAAAGTGAATGCTCCATTTCTATCTATACTCTTGTGTAATAGCGACCTTGGGCTTCAAACGTTTTCTCATCTTGAAATAAACGATTCTCGAGTCCGCGGCAAATGCAAAACGTGAAAGGTAGTTCCATAATGTGAATTCTCGTTGGCGTGTATTTACATGCGTGGTACGCGATACGGATACATGTACTCAACACATCTGAGTACAACTTCTGCCAGAAATGGACCTTATCGTTTCCAGGCGCCAGCAACTTCTCGGACCAACAGAGCTCCTTTTATGCAAATTGAAACCTTAATAAATACAGACACGAGTGACGTGTGCACCCAACGAATTTTTCTCTAATAAATCCAAACAAACGAATTTTTTTTCGTGGAAACGAGTTTCGCGTCTTTTATTTATTTATTTTTTATTAATATATATTATCTTTTTTTCTCGGATCGGATCCTAAACAAAGTCTGCGTTTAAAGACTTAAAATTTGTTACTTTCTGATTTGTTAGTAAACAACATTGGCTTATCTTTTTCTTTTTTCTGGAAAAACTGACCAAACTTGATTTCTCCGCCCCGTGGAACTTGAATTCAAGGTTATAACGAGACTTATCGCATGCTGCTTTGAATTTTGTTCTGAAATTAACTTTATCGTTAAACAGAACTTTTATTTTCTTGTGGACAAGTGTTTATTCTTTAATTATTTCTAAAATAACGAATTTTTGTTTAACTGGATGATTTTGTAGATTGTAAAGTTCCAACGATGGTAAACTTGGTCAGTTTAAAAAAGAATCAATTTTTTGTTTATTTGTTGTCTGTGTTTATATTTCTATTCACGTTTTATCTTTATTTGAAATTATGGTATTTACTTGCACTTATTAATTGTTTTATTTATTTATTTAGTTAAACTAATTTTTCTAATGATTTGCATTTATTTATTTGTTTTTATTTTTATTGTTTTAATCAATTTGTGTTTAATTATTCACTGTCATTTATTTTTTTTATAAAAGAAACTCATTTGTGTGTCTTTTGTTGGAAACGGATTTTATCATCTTATTATAATTTAATTCGAAATTTAAAATTCAACATGAAATCTAAAGGAAAAATCTTCCTCCTCGGTTCTGTTCCAGAATTCCCAGGCGCAGTACATTGGACGCTGAAAATCGATAGACCGACGGCGACTCGATAAATTTTAACGTTGGCGCACCATCGCGACTTTTCTTCTCACAAAAAATGAAAAAGACATTGCGAAACGACTATACCAATCGAGAAAACAAGAAAAGATCGTTTCAAGAGATTGTTTCCTCTCCGAATAACTCGGAAAACAAAAGAAGGTATTAAATTAAATTCAAATTACCAAAATCAAATTAAATTAAATTAAACACATTTTGACGTTTTTGATAAAGAAAAGTGTTTTTTGACAAAAAATAAAGAGAGAGAGAGAGAGAGAGAGAGTGTCGATCTGAAAATTAAGAGGGTCTTTTGAGTTTAATGACCTCCTCTTTGCAATCATCTCACGATAGAAAGCTCCCTTCACCAAA
Source organism: Ganaspis brasiliensis (assembly GCA_037103525.1). Lineage (NCBI taxonomy): Eukaryota > Metazoa > Arthropoda > Insecta > Hymenoptera > Figitidae > Ganaspis > Ganaspis brasiliensis. Next base: position 100,257 of record JAZKLR010000353.1, read on the forward strand.
GGATGCTGTCCTATTCATTATTGTATACCTTTTTTTTTTCATCAATCTTTCGTGACCGGAAGTAGGAAATGTGGCGGAAACTGTCGTACAAAATTGAAAGTCAGCCGTCCATTATTGTTTGGAAAAAGGCTCTTTTCATTTAGCAATGAAATGTTCCCAATTTCTCCACAAATTTCCAAACTGTCTGTACAAAGACAGGGACTTACTCAACTTTTTTTTTAACTTTAAACATAAATCTATGCTTGTTAGAATATTTTTTTAACATTTAAACGTTTTTGTATCTCTTAGAAAGTCTTTATTTCTTTGTTAGTTTTTTTTTTTTTTTGCTATTGAACGTTTTTTTTGTAATTAGTAGTTTATAATATATAATTTACAAATAAATTTTGTCTATTAAGCAGTGAATACTTTTTTATATTTAACAGGTTTTAATGTTTTTTTCAGAGACCGTAACGAAAGTAATTTGATACATATTTGGAGTTTTTTCAAAATATCTCGTAAAAGTCAATAGATTTTACTTAAAGATTAAAATCAAATGTAAGACAAATAATAGTTGTATTGTATTAAAATTTTTAGATTTATTTTAAATTTATTGTTATTTCGCTTGATCCGTAATTCGAACCAAAACAAACTAATTAGGTTTAGCTAAATAACAGAAAATTAAAAATCAATTTTTAAATTTTAACACCGTACAACCATTATTTGCCTAACTTTTGATGAATTGATTCCAATTTTTAAGGATGTTCAATCTATTAACATAACCTCAAACTATAAATGGTTTTTAAAATTGATTTCACACAATCTTGAAAGACACAGTTGTACATTTTTAAAAAAGAATTTGGTTAATACAAAATTTATTACCAAATAATATTTATTTAACATTTTGTGTTTTTTCTTTAAAGTTTGTGAACAATCGTAATTTTTATCCAATTTTGACAAATAAAAGCTCATTTTAATCTTTGAAACATTCTCTACAAATCAAAGTTCACAAACTTTGAAAAAAAAACACAAAATGTTAAATAATTATTATTTAATAACAAATTTTGTCTGAACTTACTTTTTTTTAAAAAATGTACAGCTTGTTTCTTCAAAAGTAGGTGAAATTAACTTCAATAATATTTTTATTTTACATGAAAAACCATTTTCAAGTTTGAGATTATGTCAATGGGTTGAACTCCTTAAGTTAGCTTTGATATATTATGAAAAGACGCCAAAAACCAAATTACTTTCGTGACGGTCTCTTGTTTTTTAATTATTAATTCAATAATAAAACTATCCTATAATAATATTGATAATAATTACAATAATTATAAAAGAATTATTAAAAAGAAACTGAGGTAAATAAGTAAACATACAACAAACTTTTTGAAATAATAATATAGTACAAGTACAGAGTACAAAGTACCTAGTAGCAGGTTTCCACATCCTATGCAAAAAAAAAAGAAAATAATTAAAATATGTAATAATAACAACAACAACATAATTACACATTTACATTAGTTTTTTTTTACATCAAATTTTTGTTGATATAACTAAACATTTTTTTCAGTGTATGAAAAAAGTCTGTTTACGTTTAAAATAAATCATTATTGATTTTCATTGTTGGATCCTAAAGCCCAAACAGTCTTGAAAAATAATTTCAGATAATGTTTTTACAAGTCAAAACTTGTGTCAATTATTTCTCTTGTCCAAATTATTTTTATATTATTAAAAACTACATATTTTATAACCATTATTAAAGATTTAGTTTCTTATATTATATTACCTTTTTTCCAATTCCAAAATAGCAATAAATCAACAGTGATTTTTTTCCTCCATCTGTTTTTCCATTTCGTTCAAAAATCTATAAAAATTAGTTCCACCCATCTGTTTTATTCATTTCGTCAAAAATCCATATATAAAAAAAAAAATGAAACACGTGGCCTGCCATATAATTTGTAGCACATTTCGCGTCAGATGATGGAGCTTAAATTTTCAAATGCGGGAAACGCAGGCATTTTAGGTTGGGTCTCCTTTGTAAAGACTGAAAGCTAGAGAGTGATTTCACTTGGGAATTGAGGCTAAAACTTGGGGAATAAACAGAGACAAGAAATACTGACCCTTGGCAGGGAACAGGCTGCTTTTGTCGGTAGAAACCGTCGATGGCTGAATCAGCAACGACTGGTTTTCTCAAGGGCCCTGGAGTCTAAGTTTGCTTCAAAATTCCAGACAAAGTATCGGGCAGGATGTGGCTTGTGTAGGCCAGTCTCTTCCATTTGGTACAGTCTTCTGCTTTAATCTTTCTCTCTTTCCCCACTTTGTCTCCTTTCTTAGCCAATCTTTGACGCTGAAATACTTCTCGAACTAAGCACATAGAGCCCCCTATTCATTCGATGAAAATTAGAATCCAGATTCTCGTTTTTTTAGCCATTTCATGCTCGAGGCTTTAATTAGACTTGATCCTCTCAGTTTTCAACTGAATTTCTTTTCGAAGCCGATTACTGATCTTTTTTTAAAGATATTCTTTAATTTTGAAGGGAAAAAAAACTGTAAATTATGTATAGTAAATGTTTTTATTTTTTATTATAATTTTGTTTTTATTGTTACAATGTATTGAAGAAACTAAAGTACGGGAGGTAGTAATTTTTAGATAAAATGGAAAAAAATTGTCATTTTTGACAGGCTTTTCACTTTCCTGAAAAGTGAGGTTAGGTTTCAAGTTTTATTTTCGAAGTATCTCTAAATATACACGAAAAAAGTAATTAAAAGCACTTATTAATACATTTTTATTCTTTTTAGGGGAATATTTTAAATAATAATTGTTGCTAAAAATTTTTTGTGCTTAAATCTAGAAAGGTTTTATTTTCTGACAGATATACTAACCTCGAAAACCGCATTTGCAAGACATGCATACATTATGCCACTTTTTTTTCAAGTACATATTAAATTATTTTGCAGCGTAATAGTTCTTTAAATTGTTACGTAATAATTAAAGAATTAAATTACGGAAGTCTCAACTTCGCGAGGCGTACTTGATACTTAAACTTCCAGAGATGATTTCAATTTGACATTCACAAATTAGGGAGTCTTTTTTTTTTCTTCTTTTTTTTTTTTTTTTTAGATATTTGCTTTGTAGAATGAGAATATTTTCTCTGATATTTAAACAGTTTTCGAAAGGAGTAAAAGTCATTTGAGCAGAGATCTGGCTGTTATCACTTCTTCGCTAATACGACTCTCTGCAAGAATGACTTCCACTAAAATTGCAAATTTACATAAATGAAGTATGTAACAGCAAACGAGAAACGCGCTAGACGTGAAGTGCCCTTGAACTCAATACCTTACTTCAAGAAACGACTTAGAAAGATCAATCGCTGCTATCTGTAAAAAAAACTTGGTGAGAGAAATATCACTTGTTAGTTACTATTAAAAGTGTTATTTATTCCTCTTAAGAGTAAATATAGTTTTGTTAAAATTGTTTCTTTGAAAATTTAAAATAAACTTTACGAATGAGTTTTGTATAGTATTTTTCTTTCTTTTTTAAGTAAAGTGACTTCTTTTTAAAATATTAATTGTCTTTTTCAAAATTCAGTTAATTTTTAGAAAATTAATCAGCTTTTTACAAAATTCAGTAGCCTTTTTTTAAAAGAATTAAAAAAATCGAGTTCTTTATCAAATATTAAGAATGAACAGTTGACTTATTTGAGTCATGAAATATTGAAAACGTTCTTAAAATAAAAACTTTTCATTTAAATTAATTTCGACAGTAATTTTGTAATGCTTTATTTTCATTGATACTAAAAAATTCGTTTTAATTATTTTTTTTATTTTTATTCTAATTGTAAATTAAGAATCGCCAAGTCCCATATGTCTTGTACATGTCCTTGAGCATTACAGAATGACTCGTCTTTAAAGATTAATTGAAATCTCATTAAAATGTAATTACAGTCTTTTTTTAACATTGAAATATTCTCATTTAATAAAATATTGAATACCGATCTTAAAAAGTGGTAAAAACGGCTTTAAAAAGTAATTTAAATATTCTCCTCAAAAAGCAATTAAAATCGCCTCGTTAAAAATTAATTAAACACTTTTTATTAAAATTAAATTTACTTTCAAGCAGAATGGCGCTAAAAATTTAACTTACATAAGTACTGAATAATTTTACAAATTAATTAATATTTCCTGTAATAAAATGTGGGAAATATTAAAAAATAATACAATTTTTTAAAAATACATACTTATTTATTTAATTAACTTGAATCCTTTTTGCTTAAATAAAGTTTTAATTTGCTTGGAACATACAAACTTTTTAAATTATTTATTAAATATATTTTTTATCAATTTTTTTTTTGCAAAGTTTTGTAATTTTTTTTTTAATTGAAACATTATTCGAATGGTTCTGAAGGTTTTAACAAGTTTTTAACTTAAGTAGAATTTTCTAATCTGGTGCCTTGAAACTATCTAGTCTGCGCATTTCTCCGGAAGTAGATAAGAGTTGGTACGCAGTTGAAGGAAAAGTACAGTTACGTTGCCTTTCAAAAATAGTCACTTAAAATCGTTACGTCTAACGGCCTACTTACCTCTTACCTAACTGACTAGCTACCTAACCTGTCTCATTGCCATGGTGATAGTACATTTCTCATTATGGCCGTAATAGTTGACGTTACTACTTATTTATTAGAAAATCAGGCCTCTTTGATTTTCATAATATCATAATCTCGAACATCCTAAAATTGAATTCTATTCGTCTTAAAATCCAATTGAATTAAAATTAAATCTTCAATTAAAGTTAAATTTAATTTAACTATATTTTCACTTAAAATTAAATTTAATTTAATTGAATCGCCATTCAAAGTTCAATTTAATTTGATTCAATTTTCACTTAAAATTAAATTAAATAAAAATGTGTATTTTATTTAAAATTGAGTTACCTTAAGCTTAATTTGAAATAACATTTTAATTTTATCTTGCAGACAAATTGAAAATGTTTGCCCCATTGAAATTAATTTATAGATAAATTCAGCTTTAATTTTCAGTTTAATAGATTTTTGAAGAGATGACAAACAGCGTGAAATTTAAAACTACCTTAATTAAATATTTATAATATAAATAATATTTAAATTTAAGTGCAATGAAAGTTTTTTTTTTGTTATTAAATATTAATTAAAGAATTTATTTTGTATAAATTAGCTAAAATTTTATTAAATTTTAGACTACCGTGGTGGAAATAAGAGTGAAAGAACTAGCATTCCTTAAGCTTAGAAATAGTTATAAGCTACTAAATTTAAAGTTGGAAGTCTGTTCAACGTTCTTCGTCATAAAGGAATAAAAAGTTCATTGAAACTGAAATTCGTTGCCTTTCCATGAACTTTGGCAAATAATTTTTTTTTATTTTTAGACGGATACTTGAGAACTGACACATGTAAACCTTTTTGCTTTCAGACTGGGCCGTGTCGTAGGCAGCAAAAATGAAGGCAAGAGGTACACAATTGTTTACGTTTTTCGCAAAATTTAAACTAAATAAATCTTAATTTAAAAGATAACTAAAAAAGTATTTTTGATTTTTCGAGAAATACGCTTTTATTTTTGAAAAGTAATGAGGTTTTGAATAAAACGATTATTGATATTTTTGAAACATATTTTGGTGTTAATGAGAAATTTAAATTTCATTTTACTGAAAAATCTTATCGTAGCTTTAAAAAAAGCTAGATTTTATTTTAAAAAATACTTCTTTGCAAAATAAAAAAGACGTCTAAAGCAATACTATAGATTAATTTTTATAAAGTATTTTGAATGAAAAAAGGCTTATAAAATATAAAAATATAAAGAATGTTAAAAATATTAAATTTTGAATTATTAGAATTAACATTTTCGGACAGTTTTTAAAAGATACTTTCAAATTATCTATTTATTATATTTAGTCGGAAATTTACAAACAATTTCTTCAATATTTTCTAAATAATTTAGATTTTCTACAAATTGTGTCATATTTTCAAAATTTGAAGTGTATTTTACAAAAAATCAAAAATATTTCCAAATAGTAATTAACATTTTTCAAAAATCTTTATTACTTTTTAAAAGAAGGCAAAATTTTCCAAAATCATTTAAATATTTTTTCGAAAAATAATTAAATATTTTCAAGAAATATTATTGACAATTTAAATTTACTACACAACACATTTTTATTGAATTCGTAGGGAACTTTCCAAAATGGCTGTCGTAATAGTCATTTTTCTGCATCATTTGCATGAATTTTAGTAATTGAACTAAAAAAGTTTGCAAAATTTACGTAAATTGAATATCAGTAAAATTGACAGAAACAAATCTATTTTGACTAAAGTTTGTATTATTTTTTTTTTTTTTTTATAAGCAAGAAAATTATTTTTATTAAAAAGTTTAAAAGAAATAGATTTTAAAATAATCGAGGGGCTTTTCACTCAAGAATCATGGATTTCTTAATTTTAGCGTCAAAAAAATCTTAAAGAAATCTTTAAGGTAATCTTTGGGAATCATTGAGAATCTGAGAATCTTGGTAATCTTTTGGAAATCTATTTAGAAATCCTATTGAAGTTTTTTCAGTGTGTGTTGCACTCACACTTACTAACGTGTAGACGAAAGTCGACTATTGACGATTAAGTCCGAAGTTTAACGATTCTTTCCATTCTTTTTCAACCATCCTAACTGACATTACTCTCAGGTTATGTTGATCTGTTTTTGTTTTGGCTACATGCTTTACCACAATTTTAACTAGAAGAATGCGACATTGCAGATATAATTAAGGTGAAGAATCCACAAATCTAATTCTGTGAATATATGTTAGTTTTTATCAAAATTTCCCTTAAGCTACGAATGACAAGTTTTGTGAATTTTAATTTTATAGCAGTTCAAGACTAGGTATTTTCCTTATCTTAACATTTATTGTTTTACCTTTTTGAAAAAAGAAATAAAGTTTTTACACGTGTGTTCTATGCGAGGTTTCATGTTCCATAATAAACAAAAAATACATGAAAATATGTACTGTTTTAGTTAGAATTTTGAAGTTATATGTTGTGAATAATCTAAAGCAGCTTGTTTATAGTAACTATACAAACTATTTTGTTTATTTTAATATAAATATAATCGCAAATAATAATTTTACCAATTATTTTTATTGATTTACAGAAACACTTAATCACACTTAATACTTTATGATCTTCATGTATTCTGCGACACACAAACATGCACTTGCCTGCACAAACATTGTAAAAGCGAATACCCGATCCTTACCGAATTCAGCCGAAGCTGAATTCGGTCTTGGCAGTAGGTAGGTAGTCTTGAGAATCACTGAGAATCCCTGAGAATCCCAAGGAAATCTTAGGAATCAATCTGGGAATCAATTCAAATCAGCAAGAATCTTAAGGACAAAAACAGAATCAAAAAATCTTTGATTCCCAGATTTCCTGAGTGAAAAGCCCCTCGAAAATAATGAACAAGAGAGCAGGCGAATAAGCCTGCTGTCTTAAATCATCTGCACTGATTTAAATGAACACTATTACAGTGGCCATATTTTTTTTCCACTGCTTTAATAAGAAATAATAATAATTAAATTTTTTTTCAATTTTTAAGAAGAATGCAATGTTTAAAAAAAGACTTGACAAATTTTCCAAGAAGTTTCGAACTTTTCAAGAAGTATTCCAATATTTCTGAACAAAGAAATTTATGAATATTTTCAAGTGAGTTTCACGAAAGCAAGAAATTTATCGTAATTTGCAGTGAATTGAAGTTGAAATAAGATAAAACGCCACATTTTTGGTTGACTCGAGAAGCACATGTAGGTTTTATCAGTATTTGTTAGAGTAGGCGTTGGTTTATTTGCTCGTGAAAATAGCTCCGATTCTGAACTACTGGCGCTCCAAAGTGTAATATAACATTCGCGAGTCGAGACCGTGTCGTCATCCGCAGCTGTTTTCATTCAACGTCGCCCTTCTTAGTTAGCAACTTCCTCTGTGGCCGCGTTTAATTGCCCGTACTTTCATACTTTCTTAGTTGTAGTTTATTTTTTTTCCAGAATTAATTCCTGTAATAAATATGATAATAAAAGCAAAAAGGCCGGACACAAGTTGTGGCAACAAATGGTTTAAAAGACAAGTTGATTTAAAAAGTGTATATCTTGAGAGAGCTTGAGACAAAGAGTATCCGAAACGAGTATTTCCTGTTTTCAGTTCACTTGAAATTTTTTTTCTTCTCTAGTGGCACAGCCACCGAGATCGGTCGCTATTCCACTTTATAATCTGTCGTGTGACCCGCGCGTATGTGATAAGGGTCAATTAATCTTAATGGATCCGTCGGACGTCATGGGACAAACCACTTTTACGATGGACCTTTATGCTCGACGACAACATCATACTAATGACACGTTATGCTCACGTAAAAACAGATCTTGGAATTCGTGTTGCATTTAAATTGACTACCATAAATTTCTTTAAAAGTTAATTATCTTATCGAAATTTTGAGTTATTATAACTTGTCGATTTAACAAATAAAGCATAGATAGTAAGTAGTTGATTGTTTGATATCATAGCTAGTTTCCCATTGGGTTGGTTTTCTCGTGGAATCAACGAAAAAGTTTGTTGAGTTTCGTAAAATTAGCGGATGCCATCAGAAGGTAACAATTACCGTCAGAATGATATTGTTTACCATCAGAACGATGTTTATTACTATTAGGATGATGTTCATTATCATCAGAATATTGGCGATATCATCAGTACGGTTAGGATATCATTAAAATGGTAACGATCATCAAAAAGATATTTTAGATATCAAAATGGTTAGATTACCATCAGGATGGTATCAGTACCATTAACACAGTATCTAAAATAACTCAAGCAAATTTGAATTGCTTTAAATTGACAGTTAAATTTGCTTGAACTGACAGTTGAGCATAACTAACAAAAACCTATTCAACTGTGTAAGAGGAATATTATACCAGTTATAAGAATACTATAAACGTATTAGTAGATGACGTCACTCTATTCATTAGATGGAACCATTGATAACTGTCTATTGACTGTGACAAATCAGTCTTACCTCAGAAGTCAAGCTGTTCAACTGATTTTAATAAATAACATGCTTTTTCCATTTCACTAATATGCGACTAATCATTACATGTTACTGATAAAATGAATTTATCACTTGGTGTAACCAACTGTGTCTTATTGACCCGAACAGATTGATAATTTCCTCGTTTTATTATTATACGTTATGTCCTCACCTCTCACAATTGAATTCAACAATTTAACTTTTCAAAGTTGACCTAGTTTTTCAAAAGCTAAAGGAGTTTCCAAATTAGGCGCGCTTAACTCGATAAATTCTTTCATACATCGCTGTTTAAACAGAACCTCATCATAATGCTTTCTGATGATCAGTTCTGAACTTTAAACCGATTTTACGGCTCTTGAGTTCACCATAAACAATTCGCAAATGATGAAAGTCATTTAACGAGTTAAAAAATAAATAAATTGCACAGGTTTGCAAATTATCCGCTGGCTCGTAAAAAAATCTTGAGCATGCAGAGATGCGTTTGGTATGGTGATTACGAAACGTGGTAAAAGCGCGTTTTTAGAAAGTGCAAATACTCGAAAAGTTTTAAATCCTGCCGAGTGAGTCGGTAGGATGACAAGTGGCGGACGTTGATCGTTCGAAGAAGCCAGAGTTAAAGACGATTTTTGCCAAGTAACAGTCGTAACGGCACTACCAGGCACTGAACTTACATGTCAGCGAAACGGATAGTAAATACATGCTCGTAAATAGCAACTCTTCCCGAAGAGTATTCGATGCGAGGTTACGCTAAGTTCCAGCAATGCTCAATTATGCCTCGATACATTTATTATGAACGCCACACCATAAATATTTCTTACTGTCATTGGCGTCTAGATTATTTCTCCAGTCTCTGAAAGCTTTCTCGTAAAATCTCGCCGCCTCTCATGTATAAAAGCTTTTTCGAAAAAAAATTCCCCCTGCAGGGATGGCGCGCTATAAAATTTGAAATGAAATTTGAAGCCCTTTGCCATAAACTCTCTCGGCAAATCTGGAAAAACTGATTTGAGAATCCGTCTACTTTTCCGATTTAATGCCTCGTTACTCACGAATGAAATTTGAATACAATCGATGGTCGTAAAAGAGGGATGCATCGGGATAAATCACTCGAGGTGTGCCTGCATTCAATGGATTAAGTTCATTCATCTTATTTTTTTAACTGAGGACACAAGAGAGATGGAAATTTATTAACACACCCTTTACCAGATCTTTATTCTCCCGTTATACCACCATTTTGATTGGAAATCTAACGTATATTAAATTATCTTAACGACCATTCGTTAATTAGTAAATTGTCATAAATTTTGCCAAGTTTGTAGCAGAAAATAAATTCATTCAACTTAATTGATCAAGTATCAATTAAACATCAAATTTTATCGAAATTTCGAAACAGTCACTTGAAAATAAAACACACGAATTTATTGTACTTTCAATTAGTATAAAAAGGTTGAGAAACGATGAAGAAATTCGGTGACCTTTCGGTGGTCTTAAAAAGAACTTTTGTCTGTGTTATAATGGCTGTCATATGGTTTCACAAGAGCAAAGACAATAAACCTCGCGCAATTTGCCGGTTTGGCCCATTGTCAGGGGACTTATTTCATTTGTCACCGCGGGTCTTGCACTCTCTTTCCACTCGAGTGAACCTCAAAATTGGAGCGCTTTCTCGTTTCTCGGGTCTTTATCAGGGACTCACTTCAGTCTCTCCCTTTAGCTTTGATATCGATCAACATTACGTATGGACGCGTGCGCGACACTCTTTATACGCTTAATAACTCCTTAAAAAATGCTCACGCACGCCTTGCAGTACCTTTTCGTAAGCAACGATAAATATATTACCAAACGAAAAGACCGGGCCGCCCGTTGACCCATTTGTGAAACTGCAAGACTCACGTTGCCACACACCTCTCTTTCGAGATTACAAAACTTTACGGTTGACGAATTGCGCGGGCTCAAAACCACTGACTTTTGACATCCAGGCCACAGATTTAAAGATTTTTCGGTTACGCTATTTCGATTGTTGAAATGTTTGTTGAAATGTTTGTTGAAACCTCGCTTGGTGTTCACACCAATTCAAAATAACATTCATAAACCTCACATGTCATCAGAGTTACTTCAAATCCTTTAAAGGCTATTTTTAGTGCAATTTGCATTGCAATATAGCCCTTAAGGAATTTGTAGAGACTCGATATTGCAGTAGCTTCGACGATATAACTCCTTTTGTCCTTTCAATTGTTTAAATTCAGTTCAGATAATTCAAGTCATAATAAAGTTAAATTAAACACGTGGCCGTTTCTCAAAACGCTGGCCATTTTCTTACTTTAGTGAAGTCATACATCCAAACTAGACGAATAAATGGAAAAAACCTTTTTCTGCATTTTAAAATCGGTAAACTTCAGCTAATTAGGAGTGGAAATAGAGGTGAAAATCTTTGTTAAAATAAATCAATATTTATGTGACCGATAGAGACACGTACGAAGTTATATTTTTGTCAAAAAGTCAGATTAAACAATGCTTTTCATTATTATAAAGGTTGTTAAAGATGCTACAAGAATTTAAAATTAGTTTGAAATAGGAATGAAAGTAGTGAATTAGTTTTTAAATATAGACAAACTTTACATGCTCTCAAAGTAGAAAAACAGCATTTTGTGGTAACGCTTTTCAATGGAAGTATGTTATTTTTAACAAAATGAGTCATAAAAAGTTACATTTGGATGAGAAATACAAATAGTTAAGATTCCGAAACAATCGTCTAATTTTAAGTTAGAAGATTAACCTATTCAGAATGCCAAAAATTTGTATTTCATAACGTTTAACCTATTAACGCCGGGACAGACGAAAAAAACATTTTAAAGAATTAGCATATATAATTTCTAAGGTAAAATTTACAGGTCTTTCAGACTCTGCAATTAGAATTTGTTTATAACAAACATACCAAAAGTTATAACTAACTTTATTTAAAAAAGACACGATTTTTCGAGGAAACACATACAACTTTTATAAAGAAATTCATTGTAATAGACCCCAAATACTGTCCTTAATCACAGTCGATTAGAGCTGATTTAAGGTTTGAAAATCTCAGTCTTCATACTGGATCTGCCATTATAAAATTTTAAAACTTGACTTCAGATTCGTAATCAACAACCCCAAAAATCCCTAAGTAACAATTTTCAAGCAAATTTAATTATTTTTTGAAAAATCATCTGCCATATTGGATCCGTCATTTGGAATTTTTAAAATCGAATGTCAAATTCGTAATCAGCGACCACAAAAATCACAAAGTAACAAGTTTTAACCAAATTAAATCAATTTTAAAAAAATCATCTGCCATATGGGATCCGTTATTTTGAATGGCGCATCCAATATGGCGGATGAAATTTTGAATTTACATATAAGATTAGTAATTACTTTTGTTACGTTTGTTATAAACGAATTCTAATAGCAGAATTTCAAAGACTGGTAAATTTTACCTTAGAAATGCAAGACCTTTAAAGCGTTAATGGTTTTAATGATTCATTTTGTCAAAAATAACATTATTCATAACCACTGCCATAACATTAAAATATTTGTTTTATTTTAAAAATTGGAAAATATACTTTCAGATTAACTTTTAACCTGACAAACTGACCATACAGAATTTTATGTCCGATTCTTCTTTAAAAAGATTTCCTTGCAGACGTTCTGCTTAAAATTGTAAGAATATTAGCGTATTATGAGTCACAGGAAGTAGAATGTGTAATCTGATTAAACCCGAAAGACGTTGACGATTGATTAGTCTCCAAGAAATTTGATCGTAATCGTCTGAATCAATGTTTTGACTAAACTCGTTTATTTTAGTAATAAATCAACTTAATTATTCATATTGCAAATATTTTGTTCAAACAGAACATAATTTCGTTTAACATATGGTATTGTATTTGTGTTTGAAAATATATTCCATTGAGTATACTGTATTAAAAATACGATGTTTTAAAAAAATTTTGTTAAAAGAGCCACTTGAGTTAAAGACTTGATTACAATTATTAAATGAAATGATGCGGGTACCGTGGAGCTCTTTATAAAACTATTTTTTATGGTATATCCGTCCGAGGACAAAAGCCATTTTATCAACTCTCCTTGAAATTCTGAGAACGAATCGCCTCTGGGAAAGAACCAATGAAACGGCCAAGTTCAGATGTGTAACGTTGTAAAACCCGCCATTTCGCCTTCTGTAATGCTCGAGCGGGCTTTAACGATCCAATCCCCGGAACGATCGAGAGAACGGTTTGAAAGGATTTGTCGGAATCTGCCGTCTTCTCGGTCGATTCCTTGCAGCAAATGCCTAGTGTTAAAATAAGGGAAGAATGAGCAAAGATAAAAGCCGCAAATGTCCGAAAATGACTGGTGTAAATTAAGCAAATTTTGGTCTTTCTCTAAGAGTTCAGATTTCGTTCTGCTTATATACTCGAAATTTTAACGATGCAGTTTTCACTCGAGTAGAAAGGTATACTCATAAATTATGATCGTTGACTTCAAGATCAACGAGTTGACCCAAATATATCTCATTTTATGCTATCGTATTTCAGAGAGAATTGCTAGTTTCATTTGCAAAATTTTGTCCGTCTCCAAAAACCAAAAATTGAGGGTAGAAAAGATTGTTTTAAAAGGAATGTCATTCATTCGTTTTCTGTGGGTAACCGTTTGCTTAGCCAAGAGAAGAAAACGGTTACTTCTTTTCTGTTGAAAGAACTTGGCAAACTGCTTTGTATCGAATCCAGACGCTTTTGTTTGGCATTGATACGGACCTGGACAAAGACCGATGTTTTCGAGCTGGTCGATAGTGGTCCGAGGGAAAGGGCAGATAGGCACTTAAGCTTGTGCGAGGTCGAGGGCACCAATGAGAACGCATACCATCTGATGCTGTACCATTAAAACACTTGATGACAATTATACAAAGTCCTCTTTGGAACTTAGACCTCAACTTCCAAGGCCATCATGTTCTTCCTCAAGTTCAATGACCCAGAACTTTCCCATTATTAACATTCTGATCATTAAAGTCTTTTTTGCCAACACCCTGAGTTTTTATCAACAAATTTTATCAATTTTCGTCATACTTATCGTCTCGACAACAATTAATAGCTTCTTCATAATTTTTTTCCAAACAGCACGTCATTTTTATGAATAATTTGTTCTATCTACTATTACACTTTCTTGTTTATGTTCTCTTTCTTTTCTCGCATGAAAGATAAAAATATAGTTCAGCCAACTAATATTTTAATCATTAGTAATTTCCTGTAACAGGATTACCAAGATTATCAGCAGAATTCTGGTTTAAGGAAGACATTGATTGATGTATTAGTTCGTTATATTGATCCACATGCAATGGGGTAATTAATTCTCATCATTAATTCAAATAGGAAAATAAACCCTGTTTGGCGTAAGTCGGTTTCACAGACTGAAAGAGCGACAAGTAGTCTGACCTCTTTGATAAACGCGTTTGCAATCGCTGAAGCACCGGAAGATCATCAAAGAGGTCGAGATGAAAAGGTCAAGATTCGACAATCTACTCTTTCTGCAGAAAAAACTCTCGTTATTCTTCAGAGTACTGGTAAGAGTGGTGACATTCACATCACGCTATTGATAAATAAAAGAATTGCCCAACTGTGGAGCATTCATTTTTTAGGTTTTTCTACAACATGCCACAATGGCCCCTCACAAGAAGTATGCGGGTCCTTCGTTCTTTACAACCTCTCTTTCAACCAATAGAGCACAACACAGCCTCATAAAGGGAAGGGGTATTCAATTATTTCTTAGCACCGACAGGGTATCTCTCTTCTCAAAGTAAATGTCTGAAAAAATTACCTTTTGTTAACTGAGATGTAAAGGCTACCTATAGTAAAATAGTGCTATCTGGAATCTCAGCACCGAGAGTAATGACCTTATTTCTTATCCGATTCGCCTTTATATTCATCTGTATCATATTCCGTTTTTGTATCACCACCAAGACTGTCGTCTTCAATCTTCATCGAAAACGTCATAATCTATCATCAACTTGAAAGCTGATTAAAAATGGTGCCAATTTATCTAAATAACTTTTTAGAATTGTCAAAACTATTACGCTTTAAAATATAGCTCTTGATTAAACTTAACTGAGTTTGCTTAACAATTGATTGAAATTTCTCAACATCCGCTTATATATTCTCTAACTCATCGGAAACACAATTTATCAAATCATCGTTCACTGGAGCCACATTTTTTTTACTCCTTAAGAAGCGTCATCCTCAATCTTCATCTCCTCCATCATCAATTCCTTTAGATATTTTCCACAGCGTGTGGCTGGCAAGGAACAAACACCATTTGTACACTTCCAAGATGAGACGAATTGGCACGATTGTCTGGATGACGCAACAACTATGACCCGATCGCTCTTCTTCTATCAATGGTTGCGCGCTTTTAGAAGGCAGCTGCCAACTCTCGGTCTCCAACTTTTCCGTGTTGTAGGGTATAATACAAACGACCTAATATCGCGTGGCACGTGCGAGTGCAAAACTAGTACAAGTCACGTTTAGGAAGACTTATTATATCGATCGATCGCCGCCTTCTTTTTGGCGAGTGCGCTGAACCTACATACGAAGCCATAGATAGAAAATACCCACCAGTCAACTGCACTCATGTTTCGAGTAATCCTTTGAACAAAGCGTAATCCAATCCACAAAGGCATTATAATTTTCATCTGCCTTGTGAATTGTTGCTGCTTCCTCTTGTGCATCTATGCGATTCGCTACATTTGGCACAATTGAGTAATTAGCTCGTTTGACAATTATAGTCGTTCAATTTATTACGCTAAAAAAGTACGGTTACCTAATAAATTTGGTTTAAAAAAGTTGAAATACCACTTTTGGTTTAATCTTTTTGGATATCGTCCACATAAATGTTTAGCTCGCTCCTTATCTAAAGTCAGTCGAGATTTGTAAGTCATGTTCCTTTGCGAAGTCCTTGAAAAATACAGAGCTAGAACTGGATTAGAATCCGGTAATTAAAACTAGTCCGAGCGTAAAAACGGGAAGTATGGAGCAGTAGTTGCAAGATGAAAATTCGCTGACCCCCTGCAGAGAGAGACTGTCGAGACAGAATCTCAAGGATCCAGAGCAGGATTCCTGGGAGCCTTGTGCGTTAACTCGAAGGGCCAGAACGAGTTGAATGCTTTCAAGACAAAGAGGACAAAGGCCCAGATCTGCTGGCGCTGCTGTCGCTCTGCTCGGAAACGATTTGTGCTGCAAACTATACACCAACATCTTTACAAGTTCGCACGCTTATGCCTGGACCTCGCGATTGCTGCAGAATACTTTCACTGGTTTCACGGCCAACAGACACGTTACACGATGCTAATAATACTGGTTTCGTGCTACTATTACTCGAGCTGAACACCACGTATCTCAGCGTGGACGCGTCTGATTTCCATTACACAACGGGAAGAAAAGAAGCTATCCTGCCTTCTAAATCATCGCAGGAGTGGCAATAAAAGAACATCAGAATTGTTAAAGTGAGGGTACTCTTCTGGTGAGGCATTAAAATAAGTGTCCTGCCTTGGGAATGGTATTTCTTTGTTGTTCAGCTGAATAGAAAACCTTCGATTTGTTGGAAAAAGTCTCGTGGATGATCGATATCTGTTATTGATACTGGTACATGATTTTCTATTTGTATAAAGATTGTTAGGTACAGCAGCTCACAAATGATTACTTGTTAGATAGATTCGCCTTTGTTGAAAATCTAGGAAGCAAATAACGTTTGATATCACAATCATTCGTGAAAGATATTGCATCTCTTGTCTTCACCTTCATCTTTAACAGTTGTTTATTCAATTATTTCAGTTGTTCATTAGCTAGATATCGATATTGATTGATCGGTTTCTCCTAGCTTAGTTGTTGATTAATCAGTTACTCATTGATTACTATCTCTTAGTCATTTAGTTGTCTAATGATTACATGTTGATTATTTAGCTGTATACTGATTTCTGTTGGCCATTTAGCTGCAGATTATCTGCTGCATATTTAGCTGTAAATTATCTTTTGCATATTTAGCTTTATTTTTCGTTCTAAACTATTATCTCTTGCACATTTAGCCGTAGATTATCCGCTGACTATTCAGTAATGGACTAATCAGCAATTATAAACGCTAGAGTTGTTGTTAATCCATAAAAATTTCTAATTTCTATATAGCACATGACATCATAGCCACTTGACAAACCTCCTTTCCCTCAGTAGAACTTTATTCAAGCCTTATTACCAAGTCGATTCTCGAGTAAGAAAAGAATGTAATTTCTTGAAAATGTGTCTACCAATCGATCTTGACCTCGATTCTTGCAGAGCTGCAGCTATTACTAGAAGCGGTGCATTTACATGGCAACCGTTTCCATTAGCAGTCGTTCTAGACTCGCATTTTACTTTGACGTACGCTCGATACCCCTCTAATTGGCTCCGTCTCGAAGCGGAAGGCTTTACACGGATTGTACACGTATTGTCCTTACACGGGGTGTAGGATGTCGTTGACATGCGTTCGACATCCGCCGGAAGAAGCGCTGCTCTTCAAGGGACAATGCGCCACTGAAGAAACACACACACATACACACACACACACTGACCCATCGAATATTAAAATACAGAAGGCTGCACTATGTTACCAACAGCCTGTGTGAATACACAACTCAATATGGTTACACAACCGATGGCTTTACATATGCTGCAGCTTATGCAAGGATCTTGATATCAGTCTTTTTTGTTCATCACCTTGCAGGTTCTTTTATTCACTAGCTCTCCACTTCCTCTCATTTTTCTCTCCTTTACCTTCACTTCGATTCTGCATTATAACAAAGATCGAAGCTGTTTATAATTAACACACTAAGGAACATTTCCAACCAAACGGAAATTGAGACAGAGATATTAAAATAAACGACCGTCATAAATTGCTCACTAGGTTTTTAATTTGCTACAAATCATCTATATAGACACAAGGAAGATAAAATAAGTCAAATTATTCATGTTTTTATCTGGTAACTAACAAAAGTTAGCGTAGGATACCAAATACCCTTTTCTGGCGATAAACAACGAACCTATATAGTCTCCACCAGACATCCAATTAGATGATTTTAGACATTAATGATCATTTCAGTAGGCTGTGGATTAATTAGATGCGTGGTTACTGATGATTAGTTATTATTGATCAGTTTTTGTTGACTAGTTATTATTGAATAGTTTTTCTTGTCTAGTTGTTATTGATTATTTTTTGTTGACTGGTAATTAGCTTCTGATGACTGTTTATCAGCTTTTCACGTGAAAAAACAGAATGTAATGCTCTGATAGAGTAAAGTACAGATTCTCATTTGTTTCTTTGACAAAATATCTGGATCTTGTCCTTTATTTAATTGAAATTGTATCTTTAACTTTTTCTGTATTGTTGCTAATCAGCTTTTGGTTATTAGTTGCTGACTGCTCACTATTGATCAATTTTGTTAACAGTCACCACAATGCTGACTAGTTTTTGTTGATCAGATTTCGCCTAACGCTTTGCCGCTTGACCATTAGTTGTCGAAATTTACGCTCCTCTGAATTATCCAAAACTACTGGCATGACTAAAACCTTGTTCGCAAATCCATTGTCCAGCCGTGACAAAGGTTCAGCTGTTTCGCTACGAAAAAACTCATCAGAAAATTTCGAAAGCCACATTCACCTCTCGCCTCGTTAGCCTCCCGCAACCATTGTGATTTTACGCCGATGGATGAACTAATGAGCTTTAAGGTGTTCTCACACACGTGCTCGTAACTATTCATTAATTTAGGTAACAACTGGACGGTCTCGTCCCCCTCTCTCTTCCTCTCTCTCTCTCTGCCCCTTCTCGATCAACTTCTCCTACATTTTCGATGCACTGTCCCCCACTCGTGGACCTCATCCTCTCTATATCAGCTCTATTCTCTGCGCCTTCTCTCCGCCAATGGTGGGGCAGAAAGTAAACCTCGCGTGTGTATCTCGCAAGTGAATGCGTGTAGGTTCTCGAGCTGCACACACGATGGGGTCGGAACCAGACAAGGTCATGGCTACCAAGTGCCAGTCGGGCGCGAACAGGCGGCCATTTTGAAAACGCTTGGCGTCATCGTATGCACTGCGAATAACAATAAATTATCTCTTGCCACTCACCGCCTTCCAGCTCTCAACATCATTGAGACCTGCTGTTACCGAGATTAACTCAACGTTCCATCCTATCCTTATCCTAAAGCTAAACCTGCTCAGTTGAAGCAAATTGCACTCCAAGGATAAGCGGATTTTGAACTTGACCGTTGAATTGCTGAAGAACACGAAAGAAATAACTTCCCTGGAGGCAAGATTCCATAGCAATTCTATGATTCAGTTCATATCAACGTTGCACTGTTATCCAGCTTGTCAAGATTTTTTGTTCGTTTTGTTGCGGTTCCGGCGACCGCGAATCTAATCAAGCGGTTTCGTGGATAGTGATGAAGTGCAGATTCAGATGATCTGCTTTTTGTGGACTTTTGATTCTATCCACTCGATTGCTTTTCACCACTGACTAGTCGGTACGGCCTTTCTAATTCTAAAATGCTAAAGGCTTTTTCCTGTCACTCCATCTGCTTAGACTCCTTCCTATCATGAAAGTCGCTTCTCACCTTTTGTAAATTCTGTTTTCTTCCGGACACCACCTTAGTTAGGTAGTTGTTTAGTCTAGTTTGGTTTATCCACAACCATTAATAAACAAATTATTTATAATTGATGATTGTAACGTCTCAAGTGACAATAAGGTTATTTAGTACTACTTAAAACAATTGGTAATTATTAACATTAGAAATAATTGGTGGTCATTACATTAAAAACAATTGTTAATGACTACCAGTTATTTGTTCCTTATTGTACCGACAATTACAGCGACCAACCACAACTGCCAAATCAGGCACAACCTTTCTAATCCGAAAATGATGTAATGATTTTTTGTACGGCTCGAATCTCAATGCCTAATGCTAATATGTACTCCTTTCTATCATGGAAGTAAAGACTAATAGCTTAAAATAGCGATTTCTTCAAACAGCTTACAAAAATTGTAATTATACAGATAGTAATTCTATCGTTTGCGAATCATTCCATTAGCGTTTGATGAATTTTTAAAGACGCAGTTCTCGTTCTCCTATCATGTGTTTCCCTGCGGCTGCAACGCGTGATATCTTAATCTCCTATTTGCTTTTCTTACATTACTCCCCGGGCAGTCTGTAAACAAATTCTCCATCCCTTTCTGGCATTACTTGGCGATTAAAGTCAGTGCGTTCTCATACCATGACATTTCGGTCTCGAAACGCTGGGACTACTTTCAGTTTCAGCTCGCCTTTTACGAGACTCGCCTTGATACTTGGGAAAATAGATTTTTATAGTCCTTTTTATATAATTATGATTTGTAGAGAAATCCTATAGAATTTCATTTGCCGAAAGATAATTATCAGTAGAGCGGAATCGAGAATTTATTAAACCGCGTTGCGGACTTTCAAACTCGACTCTTTAACTCACTAATTTCACCATTTTCAAGTTTTGCAACCTGATCCTCTGCGTAATATCCTTCTGGATGAGTTTCATCTCTTGGCCAACACTTAGTAAAGATTTCAATACTCCAGTACTGTAAATACTGTAATATTGTAAATAATATAATCAGTCGCGTTTAAATCTACATTTTATCTTGCAAAGCCTAAACAAAACTTTCTTATCGTTTCCAACTAAAGTAATCTCAATTCTTATACAAAAAGTTATCCTTTCAAACAATTTACGAACTATAGGGATCGTTATCCGGTCGGTGGTATCAATGTTTCTTTATTCAGTTCAGACTCTTAAATCTCCGTTGTTAAGTTTTAATTTTAGATTGCAAGTTTAATCGATGATGTGTCTCGATTTTATTTATTCAATACTTGAGCTTTTAAATTCCCTGAAATCTTGTTCTATTTTTCGTTTATCATACATTTTTGATTAATTTATCTTTCCAAGTAGCGATCCGTTGTCATAACTTATTTCTTAAATTCTTGATGTTTAAGATACTTGAGTGTTTAATTAGCTTCTTTACGAAATTTTTCATTATTGGAATTCTTAATCCAAGACTCGGGATTTAATAGATAATTTTAAGTACAGAAGACAGATTCATAACGCAGATAATTTATTATATTAAAAGCATTAAATTAAAACTTGTCTTTTATTAAATTGTCTGCGGTTCAAATGTGTCACTTTTATTTTATTTTAAAAATATTGTCTTTATTATTCCCCAAATTTCATTTTATGTCAACTTTATGTAACCAAAGATCCTGTATGATAATTTGCGGTAATTAAACAAAATATTTAGATTTTAACGACATAACCTCTATTAGAGATTGAATTTACCCACATTTTTTTTTATCAATTATGACAATTTACTCGAATTTACTTATTACACAACTTCCGTTTGATGTTATTTATCATATTTTCGCTTTATTAGAATTATTTATTGACATTATTTTACATAACCAGTATTAGGTTTTTAATTACCTAAAACTCACTTTAACTTTCTGTCACTTTCTGTATTCAAAAAATAATCCCCTACTTTCATTCCTATTGCACACTGGTTTCGATTTTCAACACCTTTTACAACCTTTTATATTAATTAAAAATCATTGTTTAATTTTTCTTTTCGACAAAAATAGAACCTTATTCATAACCTCCAAAACATCTCGAATATCTCGAGCCTAGGAGGTTTTTGGAGGTTATGTTTGTCAAAAAAGCAAATTAAAGAAGATATTTCATTAATATAAAAGTTTATGTAGGTGTTAAAAATTCAAGATTAATGTGCAATATGAATGAAAATAGTGAATTAGTTTTTAAATACAGAAAAAAACCACTGTCAACTTTCACGTAATTTGTTTCAATATAAAAAAATAGATCACCCTCGTGTGTAAATTTAAATAAGTTGAAATAAAAGGAAAAATGGAAAATTATAATGAATACAAATTCTGCAAACATTGTCTCTGAAATGCAGATTGTATTGTGGTATCCCTATTAGAGATTATGCTGATTGAAAATTTAAATATTTTAAAATTACGGCAAATTGTCATCCTGGATCTTGAATTTAGGTCATCATGTTTTAAAGGATGTTTATATGATCACAATTTGTTTTTACAAATAAAGTAAACTTTAAAGTAGTGATACATCAGTTTATCTTTTATAAATTTTATTGTGGTTAATATTTATTAACAAATAAAGTTCAAAATGCGCAAATGTATTAGTTATCAGCGAAGGTGAAATGTGATTGCTTCAGTAATCATCATTAATATTTAAATATTAAAACAAACTATTTAAAATGAAATTCGTTTATTAAAATATAATTATAATAATTGATTACCAAAATATTTTTAAGTGCATTAAAGCTTAATATTCCATTAATAGTAGTCGAATGAAAATGAAATAATTATTTTTAAATTTATTCTGGTTGCATCACAAAATTATTTTTCTTTTGTAATGATTAAATTTTAATTCAATCAGCAAAATAAATATACAAATAATGAAAATCAACGTTTTTAAATCTTTAAATTAATGTTTACATTTTTTAAAAGAAAGTCGATAAAAAATCAAGTTCAAATTCCTTTAAAATGTAAGGTAACATTTCTGCAATATAATATATTAAGTGCCGATTACTAAAGCAGAAACGATCACTGACGCATTTACCTTATTATGATAAAAATACAAAATAATAAAATTGAGAAAAAATAAAAAGCCCACGACAGTGCATAATCTATTAAATGTATTCAAATAAAATAATTAATATTAGAATATTTCTCAATGAATTCAGGAGAACAATAATTACAAAAAAATTCAGCCTTTATATGGATAGATTCAATTTTTTTTACAAAATTACGTTCTAGGGTACATGTAAAAAAAGTAATTCCCCGTTTTTTCTGCGACGGAACAATACCGACGAGCCTTTTTGTTTTGAACCTTCTCCTGAAGGTACAACCCTAGAAGAAGGTCTGTTGTCTTTATCCCCTGTTGGAGTAACCTTGAATAAAGAATCCCTAGATATAAGACGTCGCGTCGGATCGCTGGCAGATCCCGAGGGAACACCTTGGTGTGGCTCTACCCGCGGCGCCTCTCGATACGGAGGTAGGGAAAACAATGGTGATTGTCTCGAAACGTTTACAGCCTAATTATGTGAACACGGTTCAAGCACGGTGGAGTAACAATGCGTAACAATGTACGATTGTTCATTGTCTGGACCCCCCTGTCCGTCCCAAACCCCCTCCACGACTTTTGTACCCCACATTTTCATACACAAGTACCACACATGCACCGAAATTTGTGTCTCGATTCTTCATTAGTTGAAGGTTAAACTTTTTTCTTCTAGTCTTTTATTTTATTTTCATTTTTTTCTTGCTTAATTTCTATTCAAATTTTTTTTCCCTTTCTTTGTTTCATTGTGTTGTTTTAACTTTGTTAAAGAAAAGAAAAAAAAAACTTTGGCAAAATTTTAGTTAGATTTAACGGATTAATTCTGGTCAGATTAAACAAAATCCTGGCAATTCCAATTTTTTTATAAAAATCTCTTTTTTAACTCTCTTTTATGAAAATAATTTCGTGAATTTCTTAAAATTTTATTTTACTTACACTGTAAAAAAAATTTACACGTACTTTTTTTTTACAGTGTAGTAATCGTTCGTAAAATCAGTGCCTAAAAATGAGTGAAAGTAAGAGAAGGAAGTGTTTGAGCGAGGAGGATAAAGTTGAAATAATAGAAAGAGTAAAAGCAGGAGACTCAATTGAAGAAATTGCGCGCGAGTATGACGTCAGGGGTACAAGGATTCGTCAAATAATGGAACAGGAGGAGGCCAATTTAAAATCCACTGAGAACTTAAGTAACATCGTCTCTAAACAAAGAGGTTACAAATTGATTGATGAGAAAATAGTGGACGCTGCTGTTGTAATATGGTACCAGCAACTAAGAGACAGAGGTGCTCAAATTACCGGTGATATGATTCAAGAAAAAGCCACCCAGTATTGCGATGAATATTTGAGATCTACTTCTTTTAAAGTAAGTGAATGAACAATTTTTCAAAAATCAAAACTTTTTATTCATTCAAATTGTTTGCTGTTCTTAAACAAATTAGAAACAATTTTCTAAAATCCATATCATAATTTAAAGTATTTTTAAATTTATTTTCAATAAAAGGTAATAAGACATTAAAATTTATCTAAATGGTGACTAAATGAATACATTTTCTTTTCAATGCTAATAACAAAAGTCAATTTTAATTAAATGTAAAATCAGTTTTACTTTTTTTCTCTGGGGATCTAAGACAAAGATGTAATTTTTTGTAGGTAAGTCGTTGCTGGATGAACAAGTTCAAAAAGCAACACTCTTTCCAAAAAACTGTTTTAAAAGAAGGAATAGAATCGATGGAAATTGGAACTATCTCCCAATTTTCGGAAGATTTGAAGCAAGATATCGCCTCTATGAATGTATCTTTAAATAATGTTTATAATGCTGATGAGGCAGGAATTTTTTGGAAAATGTTTGGTGCTTTTGCCCGAAATATGGAGAAAGAAAGTCCTGGTGAAAATGGGGCTGAAGAGCGCGTCACAGCTTTGTTTTGCGCAAATGCCAGTGGCACTCATCAAATTCCACTGCTAATAATTGGAAAAGATAAAAAACCGAATTGTCTAAATCAATTTATAAAAGAGGAAATGAGTCAGAATCGCTTGAAGTACTTGGAAAATTTTAATGTATTTTACTCGCATCAATCAAAATCGTGGATGGATGAAGAAATATTTACTTTGTGGTAAGTCAAAAAAATATATGTTATTGCGTAGAGTACATTTTTTACAAAATTAACAAAAGTTATCAGTTTATTTTCAGGGACCGTCACAAAATCATTTGATTTTTGGAGTTTTTCCAAAAACCAAATTAATTTCGTGACGATCCCTGTTTATTTTATATTTTTCGTTTACCCAAATAATCATTTCACATTTATTTCGTATATATTATTAACATAACCTACAATTTATTTGATCAAATCGACATGATTATCATAAGACACATTGATGATAGAATTATCATTTAAGAAAATCAATCCGGAAGAAATACTATTGTTACAATTAATTTAGTAATCAATTTAAATATTGATTCGATCAAGTGAATTTTAGGGTATGTGGTTATTGGAATTTATGAATTTATGATAATTTCGATAAGTAAAAAATATGATAAATAAAGAGTATGATAATCCGAAAATCTAAAAAGTATATATAATAATTGGTTAAATTCAAAATATAACAAACATTAATTCAGACAAATGAAAATTATGTCAAATCTACATTTTAAAAGAGCTGATTTTGACCATTTTCCTGGAAAAATTTTCACCCTATCCGAATTATCGTTTGACATAATCTTTATTTACCCCACAATTCAGATAAATTAAAAAAAGTTATTATTAAACATAAATACTGCGTCAAATGAAAATTCGGAAAAGTGAAAACACTACCGAACAACAATTAGGTAAAATTAAATTAATGCTAAAGGTAAAATAGAAATTATGATATATTGAAGGAAATAAAGTTTGTCATTTTTAATTTCCGGTTTTATAAATAGCTATCCAGTAACTTAAATTTCGGTAACAAAATTTGAAAATAATGAATGTAAATTAGAATACCCAACAATATAATAGAACAGAGATTTTAAAATTAAATCATTAGATTCAACAATTAAATTCAGTAATTTCAAAAATTAGATTCCAAGAATTGTATACAATCAATAAAACCGTAAGTGATGATTTGGAATTAAATTTTTCAGGTACAGGGAAGTGTTCATTCCGAGAGTTTTGGAACATCAGGAGACAACGGGAACATCAGGAAGAGTTCTTTTAATTTTGGATTATGCCCCGTGTCATCCAAGTTTGGATAAACTGAACGAGGTTCATGAGAATTTTAAAGTTTTGTATATGCCTTCCAGTGTGCCAGCGTGGATCCAGCCTATGAATCGTGGCTTAATATTAACGACGACGAGAATTTATAAAAAGCATTTGTTGAGGCGTCTCTTGCTTAGTTATAAATTTGAAGGAACAAACGATACCATAAAAAGAATGGATCTGCGCGACTGCTTAATCCTTTTGGGCATCTCTTGGGACAGTTTAAAATTACCCTTTCTTCAAAAAGCCTGGAAAATGTTTTTGGAAGGTGCTGGTGACAGTCAACGGGAGCCTTTTTATGTCATCCACAGTTCAGAGTCATTAATTAAAATTAACGACCCTTCTACTAATTTTCCTATTGAGATTGGTCAAAAACTTGCCAGAATTCTCTCTGGGCCTTATTGCGGTGCGGAGAAGTCAGAGTCAATTCTCAAGAAATGGTTTGAAACTGATCACAGTGACTGCGGTTGGGAGCCAATGACGGACCTGGAGATTCTCTACTTTGTTCAAAATGGCGCGTGTAAGAAAGAAGTCGTCAATGCTTTAGAAGAAGACGATGATGATGATGTTATTATTGAGCCGGAAGAACTGTCAGCTTTGAGAGCATTTGAAGGTCTGATGAAGTTTAAGAAGTGGACACAAAGCTGCAAAAATATATCGATGATGCAGAGTCGTTATATTGAAGAATTAGAGCATTTAGTTGTACGTTTAATGCCAAAAAATCCGCAAGGTCCGTTAATTCAAGTAATGCAGTCGGAGAAGGATATTTTGGAAATATTGGGCATATAATTGTGATCTGTAATTGAGTTTAATTAGACTAAGATTACTTTACAGTTTAAGTATTGGCAATTATATGAAAAGCCGAAATAAAGTTAGTTTTCTTTTGAGAAATATTTGAAGGAAAGCGAACAATTGATTAGTATTATAATAAGCATTTAGAAGGTTAAATCCGAGGTTAAATCTTAACGTATACAAATAAGTATCACAACATTCATAATTTATGAAATTATGAAATTAAATTACGAGTTTTTTTTATAATTTGTGTAATCAATATCGGAAATATAAATGAAATTGAGTACCAAAAGTTTCGAAATCATGTCTTAAAACTACAAATATGAAAGAAACTGACACATATAAAAAAAAAGACAAGTTTTCTCTTTGTAAATCAAAATAAAAAACGAAATTAATTTAAGGATTTAAAACATGTTAATTTTTGCTTTTCATTGAGTTTATTTTTTGATATAATATGTATTTTAAAGAACTACCCAAAAAATTGAGGAAATGTCGTAACATTTAAAAAATACCATAAATTGACATCAATCTTGAGCAGCACGTGTATGTTTAATAATCTGTTACCTTGATCACTATGTAGCAATTCTTTCAACTGTAAGAAAAATAATTCCAAATAAAAGAATATTTTTATCGAGAATATTGAGTCTCTAATTTCTCTACACTGAATTAAGTAACAAGAAATATTACACATTTTTTTCTGAATTGAAGATAGAAATTTGTAAAGGATTATTACCTTTTTTTTGTTTCTTACAAAACAAGTTTAGGAAAGGAAAACAAAAAGTGGGAAAATTCGCACAAACAACGAGTAAATAAAAACTAATCGAATTAATTCCAATCAATGAAAATTGCAGAAATGATTGGGAAATTAAAAACAATAAAGATATGATTAGAGGACGAAGGCCATGGGGATTGTGTGTTGAGTTTGTTGAACCAACCATATTGTCACGGAATAAATAAAAGCAAGATAATGGTGCATGTGGGATCCGTTAGTGGAGTTTATTTTTACGATAAACTCCCAGCAACTTGGTCATGAAGCGCGCGCTTTATTTGTCTGAAACTAGAGAGGAAAAATATTTTCCGAAAATAGAATCATTTGTAAAATGACCTGTCTTGCGTAAGAAATATTTAAAAAACCAGGAAGACGAATTTTATTTACTGCTATTCAGTTGCCTCTGTTTATCAGTATTCATTTCACAACGTTGGTGTTCTTGTCGCTAAGAAATTACTTTCCTATCGCGGGTATCTCTTAACCAATCGGAGTTGCAATGCTTAATTAAATCTTGCTTTTTTACCACCCAAGTAATCTTTACGAACTGGGATTTCCTTGTTTTTTTTCTTCTTTTTTTTTCTTTCTTTATTGCCTAGAGATACGCTTATCCTACAATGTGATGCAAAAATTGCACAACTAATAATAAATTTTCTTAATATAAGTGAAATATTTTACTTTAATTTATACGTTTTGAAGGTCTTACTTTTAGATTGAACATTCTAAAAGTCTTACTTTTGAGTAAGGTAAAAGTTTGGCTTCATTTCTTCTTAATTATATTTACTATTTCGAGGTTATGATTACGAATTTTAAAAATATTTACTAATACCTAATTAATGATTTTATAATCTAGTAATAATAATTAGCTAATATAATAACACATTTTTAATTTGCACTGGATTGTCAGATACTCGGTATAATCTAGTTAAATGCCGCCTGGAAATTTTGAAAAATGAAATCATTTGAATCTTTTCTCGAAAGGAAACATTGTTAGCATTTTAATTCTTTTGTATTGACATTTATTAAACTAATTAAATTAAACTGATTTAACCGTTCCAACCGTGTTATTTATTAAATGAATCGTTTCCAATCGTGTTTCTTAATCGTCCAATCGACCATTTTCATCAATTGATCGGATATTTCGTCAACCAACATTTCACTTTTAAATCGAACTCTAGAAATATTTTACTGCTAATTTAAACACATTTTAAAACATTTGAATAGTTAATTGGTATATTTTAATTCATCAATTTTTATTTAAAAACTACAGAGACTGTAACATAACCTCAAACTAACATTGATGCTTTCAAAATTTCTCCAATATTTTTTCCAGACAGAAATGATTTTTAATAAGGTAAAAGAGTGGATTTTCCTTGAATAAGAAAACTTGACTCATTGAATTCCGCATTCTCGTGATTGAGGTGCGACTTTGCTATGAGGAAAATATTGTAATGAGCTTTTATTCGACTGATATTTCATGCAGAACGGGTCGCGAGTGGTGAGCGTTTCCCGCGAGTTATGCCTCTTTATTCGCAAATCCCGGGATTTATTTTTACCCGCGCACGCACTTTCAAGTGTCCAGGCAAATATACACGCGTGAGCAGAATATAGACTATAGACATAGGCACTTGTAGACACTCGCAGCCTCGTGTCGTGCCTTTCGTTTTTCCTTCGATGGGAGTCGGTCCTTGAGAAAATCTTCTTACCTCGATTCTCAATTTCATCATTGAGATCGCACGTTAACGCAATTCTCTGGTACCGAACGAAACACCTTCATTTTATTCTCTGATTAAGAAAAAAAAACCAGAAAAACAAATAAACACCCACGTGTAATAATCAAGGTCAAACATGTGCAGAATGTTAAATACTGGAAAATGCACTCTCTAAGTCTGAATTAGCAAAAAAGAACTAATTTTATAGTAAAAGGGGAATTGTTATTATAATAGTAATATTTCTTGCTTTTTTCTCGAGTTTAATAAAATTTTCTTAATTTTTTTGTGATTTCTTCATTTCTTGGTAATATTTTTTTTGTCTGGTTATTTTTTCTATTTTTGGAGCTTTTTCCATAGATTTTCTTTATTTTTTATCAAGGACACATTGGACACATGCTCGAGAAGAGGTTATGTTTAAACTTTAAAGACATTATTTTGCATTTAGAAATAGAAAAACTATCTTTTAATGTAATTTGTGGTAGATAAAAAGTGAAAAATTTAATTTACAACAAAATAAATATTAGACTCGTAATTGAACAAAAATTAAAGATTTTTGAGATTACAAAACAAATTAATGTAGTTTTACATAACTCCTAATGTAAAAGAATTTTACGAAATTATTTATAGAAGAATGTTTTTTGGACCTAAGATGATTTGTTTTTAATAAAAGTCTATCATAATTAGGAAATTTACACAATTTTGTAATGTTTGCTAGCAAAAAAGAATAAAAAATTATAAATCATCTTGGTTAAGTTCAGATGTTTTAAGATTTTAAATTCTTGTTAATGAAATATTTTTTTAAATTTAACAGTGAAAAATCGATTTTCAAAGTCCACAATATGATAAATTTGTTTTTATCTCCACTTTTTTGAAAAATGGATTATTTAGCAACTTTTTAAGTTTCTTTAAATCGTTTCGGAATCTTAAAAATTTTTAATTTTTATCTGGTTATGAATTTTAATAATTTATTTTGTTTTAAATTAAATTTACCATCTTTTTTGAAAAAAATTTACATTTAAAGTTAGTTTTTCTATTTCAAAAAGCAAAATGATGATTTTTAACATAACCTTCTTTCGAGAGTATGTCTGAATCTTTCTTAAATTTAAAAAAAAAATTCTTAAATTTCCAGTGATTTTTAAAAATTTCCTATAAATTAATTATTTTAACAATTTTCTAAATTATTCTTACAATTTTGAATTATTTTATTTATTCAGTTGTAATTTTTATAATCTTTCAGTTATATTAACTTATAGTTTTTTTAATTCTGGAAAATTTTCTCTGTTTTAATTATTTTCGTGCACTTTATAATTTTATTTTCGAATGTCATTATGATAACATTTTTCTACTATTTCTCATCGTTTTAAGAATTTTTTTTTAATTTTCTAGTAATTTTTATAATTTTTCAGGCAAAAAATATCAATTTATTTTCGTCTCCTTCATTCGGAAGCGATTTTTCTTTATTTTTAGTACCAAATTTTTATAATTTTTCCCCTTCAAGCATAATTTTGAATTATTCTAATAATTATCAGTTGTTTTCGTTTTTGTTTCGTAATTTTAAGCAATTGTTTCATTTCTAGTTGCTTTATTTCATTTTTGGTAGTTTTTTTTATTTTTCAATATTTGTGGCGCGCTATGAAGGGTCCTAAGAATAAAAAAATGTTAGGTTATGTTTGTGATTTCTGTAATGAAAGTACACAAAAAGAATCATTTCTCAATACAAAATATTGATGTTTTAGACACATTCCGTCCAAAATATTCAATAAACAGTTATTTTAATTTTCCATAATTAAAAAAGAACTTTCAATCAAGGTAAAATTATCACTGAACATAACCTAACATTTTTAGCTTTTAGATCCATTTCTTTGTTACGCTTTACATTTTTTATTGTACTAATTTTTTTTTAAATTATCATTAGATTTCTTGATTTAGAAATAATTTTTCTTAATTTTCTGTGATTTCTATCATTTTATTATTTTTTAGTTATTTTCTTTCATTTTTGCTACTTCTTTTCAAATCTAAGTTTTTATTTTCTAGTTTTTCCTTAAATTAGTTATTTTTTTCAGTTTTTTTCTTTCATTTTGTTTTACACGTTTAATAAATATTTTCTTTAATTTTTAAATTAACTAATGTTAATTATTTATTTCTGTTTATTTAATTTCTATGATAATTTTAAATTAGTATCTTTTTCGTTCTTCCCCATTGCACATGTCTAGTTTTAACATAATTATTTTCAATTTATCAATTACGGAAAATTTACCTCTGTTTGAACTGAAATTAACAAAAAGTCATTGATTCAGTATTAAAATTAAAACTTTATTCCGCCAAATTGATTTGTTGTTTTTTTTTTTTTTCGATTCTGAATCTAGTTATAAAACAGCGTATAAAATTATTCTTTCTCGACCTTTAGCATGTCACGTGATCAGTTGACTGGTCATGCGAGGTCGCGGATCCTTTTTCATGTGAAGCCGTGGGAAACCGGAAGGTTTTGTCTGCAAATGCCATCGACAAGTAAACGGTAGGCATCCATCGAATCGAGAATTCACGTTCATCAGGAAACTCGTCTCAAGACAATTTATCGACACAGCTGGGGTAATTATCAAGAGACGCAAAATCAAGCTGAAATGATAATGAAAGAAAGTTATTGCGCATTAGCGCCTATCCTGAGATCTTTCCAGGTCTTCTTTGCGACTGGAACGATTCCCTTGATTCGATCCAAGCGGATAAATGGAAAGTCATTATCACGACATCGTGGAAGGCATCCATTAGCAAACAAAGTTACATACTTCACCAGAGTCGTTACCACGATCTTCTGAGGAAAAACGGGTTCCAGATCAGAATCGATCAAGAGAACCAGTTGCCAGTTTTTCGTCGAGTTGCTTCGGACTCGATCTTTCACGCAATTCCAGATCGCATTTCTTGGATGCCATATAGTTCTTTTGTGTCGCTCACACTACGCAGAAAAGACGAGTTTATTGAATTTAAAAATCGCAGACGCTTTTTCCTTGAATTATCAAGTTTTAATCGATTTTTTAAAAGGCTTCGTGTTCAGCTGGATAATGCTGGTGATTTAGTGATGGGAAATCCATCTGTCGATATCTTTTACTTTGGAAAAAAGTACAAAATTTCCGTTATAAAAAGAATAATGTAAAGACTACTTGATTCTGAATTGCTGAAAAAGCTTGATCGTTAAAAAGAAAATTATATAAACTGAAAAGCCAAGAAACAATTGAAATAGAAAAATGAAAGATAAATGTTAGCTGATATTCATTAAAAGGTTGTCCAGTGTAGAATCAATTTGTCCATGATGAATAGAGAGTGAAGGATACATCGAAAGGTTGAAGTTTTTATGTCCAGCTGGCTCTGCATTGCGAAACGCACATGAGTGTGTACACGTGTAGAAATACATACATTCTGCCGCTTTGAAGCGTTTTCTAATTCACGGGAGTCGCTTTTTTCACTCTATTTCATGCTCCATTATGTAGATAGAAGCGCAGATACATGCAGACGTCTGCTTACAATGAATCACATTCATCGCAACCGATTGCAACTCCCTTCCTAGAAAGGCTTTAACAAACCCACCTTTTCACAAACCATTTCATTCAAGCGAAATATCTACATCTACACCTACGATTCTATCTCGTAATTCACTATGTCCAAATAAGGCCTTCAATCTCCTCAAATATTTGGACATTTTCCCTTTCTGATTCCCGTATCTTATGAATTTCCATTAGTAGCCTCTCTTTCATCTCGATATATCGATTCGACACTGAAAGAAAAAGATAAAATACTAGGTTTTTTTTTTTTTTGAAACTTTGTTTTTTATTAATAATTAATCAAATGAAATTGAAACGAAACAATATATATTTCTCGAGACGCTTTTGGTTTCTGTATACGAAAGGGAATTCAATTTCGTCGGTAATTTTGATTAAAAAGGTTTCAGCAACGAAAAAGCGAGACCACTGATGCAAAACTGTAAAGGAGCGTTATTACTATTATTACTTTCGAGCAAGGTTCATAAATCAAGCGAAGAAAAATTCTCGCCGAGAATAATTGATTAACCTAATGGCGCATAAAGCTGAGTTTTTTCTCCTGTGCGCTAGTTTAAAATCAATGCTTCTTAAATACTCCTAATGGTGTCTAAAAAGAGATAAAGAAAACTTCCAAGTCGGTAATAACAATCTTCAAAAGATCATTTCATATCGTCTAAAACTCACTGTCACTTTTTACCATTCCTCTAATTTATCCTTGTCATTCACTCAATCACTAAATCGATGTAATAGTTCTTAACTTCTCAAGTTTCGATTAAACTCGTTTCCATTCTCAAAACAATTTTTTCCTCCCTTTGAGAAACTTTTCTCTCTTTAAAAGATTTACAGAACTTGAGATATTCTTGTTTCTTTTTTCACAATCTGATTGACTATTGTCAGTAATTGTTCTTTTTTTGTCGATGACAATGATTCGGGATTAGAATGATTCAACTGGTTGGCGTAGGTGGGCCTTGATATTTAGCGAAGATCGTTGAACTCTGGCGATTAAGATTCGGTACCGGTTAGCAACTGGTTTGTGCTGGTATATGGCTGGTAGTGCCAGTGCCGTGCGTGGTGTACAGTACATTATTTCAAAGTCTTCCTTACTGTTTGATCGATTTTTACTTCCCCAACTTTAGTGTCAATATCTTTTAGCACGAGATCATAAACAATTGCGTGAAATCACAACCGAAAATCCAGTGGATAAGTCCCAGAAAAGTGAAAGTGCTGGCCCACTTCCTGAAAAGAATGACTATTATCCATTTATAAAAAGAAAAATAATTATATAGTTACATGCTGAAAAAGAACTATTATTGTTTCGTGTTGGGCCACTCGTAAGAAGAATTACAATTATATTTCGGTCATGAACCACTTTTAAAATCTACTTAAGCATTTGGTTCATTAGAACATATGTTTAAAAAGCGTTCATCCTTTCTTGGTGAAAATTGTCATAATGGTCGTATTCATCTGAAAGCTAAAAACGGTTGAAAATGGATTTACTGATTTGAAAACATTTCGAGAATGAAAATCTATAATGCATACAGCATGAACTGAATATAAATTGAACATGTTTAGTTTGTTTGCTGTTGATTATTTGGATGGTTTGAATTGAACGACCTATTTTGCACTCGAGACCCTCTGCACGAGAAAAGTTTCAAAGAGAAAATCTTATTTACACGATTACAACCTGTGCGGAAAGTACGTTGCAAAATGGGATAATTGGTGCTATTATGATGACAGTAGTAATTTGTCCCGCAGCCATATGTCGTCTCGTAACGTGAATGACGTGACATTGACGAGGTACTTTTGCAACATATGCTACGAATTTTGCACACGATGTGTAGCTTCACTCTATTTTAAACACCAGTAAATATTCAGCTTCATTGATAACTTATCTGTTTAAAAATTTAATTCGTTAGGTTAGGTCAATGTCATTGATAATCATGGAAAGAAATTTTCAGCAAAATTAAGTAACAAGCAACTTTGTAGGTTGTGTTTCTGAACTTGATAATCCAATGCTTATTTTCTTTTAATTACTAAAGAAATTAACAAGCTTGTTGTGAAATATGGAAAAGTAACCTACATTTTTTGTTGAGAAATTATGGTAATAATATCAATGTGAGGGCGCTACAGGTCGTCAAATTTTAAATTTAGGAAAAAAGTGGTCTCGTGGCAGAAATTTGCGAAAGTTTTGTACATCTGTTATGTCTTTTACTTCTTTTAAAAATATTACGTTACACTTTAAAAACATTCTTAATTAAAGATATATATGTAGGTAGTTACGTGGCTATCATAAAACTCAACAAAAAACTTTTTATTTTCTTTTTATTTTGCTTGTTACAATTTAATATATTCCTTTATTGGGTTTGGATTAAATTTTATAACATGTTAACTGGAATTGTTTTCAATAAAGAACTGGTTTAAAGACTTCAGCAGTAGTATCTTGTATACATAAATATTAAATGTTTATGGACACTCAGCAAATTAGAAAATAATAAATCACTTCCTATAAGATTGTTTTATTAACTATTGTAATAAAGAAACTGTTAAAAAATGTATTCATTTTTGTTCTAAAGCCTTTTTTTAAAAAGGAAATGGAATAAATTGCTTGCAACTTGCTGTTTACACAGTCGGGATTCGTTTTTTAATAATTCATTCTGTCACCAGATGGCTTATCGGAATTCTGTGGTTTCCAATTCTGGAAACCGAAAGCGTTGAAAGAAAACAACAAAAAAAAAACGTTACTTTTCCTTATTGGATTAACTTCGGATTAAGTAATTTGTCTTTTATAAACTGACCTTTATATTACCATTGTTCTACTTGGATACGAGCAAATAATTTTTTATTTCCATTTTTTCATTTCATGATGCAAAAGCTCTTGATAAGAACAGGTCTCAAGGTAAGTTGTACGCGGTCTCTTTTCACGATACAACTAAATTAACCGGGAACTTGTTATATGAACGACGAGCAGATTGACATTTTTTACTGTACCTTGTCGTAAAAATAACCTTTTTATGGTAGCCATTTTGATTTTTTTTTTCATACAGAGTTGTGCAGTTACGCGTAACTTCAAAGTTTTTTTTACAATTTTTAATTTTCTTTTTCTAAAATACAGTATTACACGTAAAACATTGAATTAAACATTTTATCACAATTATAATTACTTTATTTTACAGTAATATGTACATAGGACCACATACATTACGTAAAAAAACTACATTCTCATCCCTTCTATTTAATCAAAATTTGGCGAAAACAGGACAAGATGGCTACCACAAGTAGGTCGACACGAGATGGCGTATTGCAGCTTTTTGGTTCCCAACTTTCATTAATTAAACATAAAGTTTTAACAAACGGCACTGTAATTACAAAATAACTTTCTAGCTTCCTTAGCCAAGTCAGCTGTTTATGCCGGTTCGTGCGACGTTGCACGTCTCTACAGAAGACATGGCAACACCGGTAGTTGTACTTTTAGCACTATTACTAATTTTTCTTAGATTTTTACCATTTAAAGTTTTTCACGTCTTTAAACGTTAAAATATCATCTTCCTATATTTCTTATATTAAAATTAAAAGCAAAATTGTAAAGATATTCGAACTTTTCTCAGATGAAGGTCACAAACGGAATGTAGTGTTTTTTCTTGAAAAATAATCCGGCATAAATTTGCATAAAAGTAGACTTGAAGATTCTGCATTATTTAGCATTCGGGGACAAAAGTGGATAAATTTTGCGTGGAAAGAGATATTTCTGTGAACGAAGAAGCCGGATTTTCCTGACATTTTTGCTGCTCTACCCCTGAAGAGGGGCGAGGGTGGAGCGTGCTTTTGGGTTGGTCACGGTGGGGCGGGGGCTATGGGGGAAGCCGCGGATCAATACCACAACTGGTCGCGCCTCTGCCATGTTCAACCTCTGGGGCTGTCGTCGTCGTCTTTCCAACAGAAACTTTCCTCTTTCGGAATATTTTCCACTCCCTCTCCATGAAAAATAATTTTTCATTTACATAGTTTGAAATCGCAAACATTTTTTGATAATATAAAGAATTTTATATTTCCTTTCTTTTGTGTATCGATTTGATGTCGATAACAAACAGTCTGAGTGGGAAAAAATTATTGACAGAGCTAACATTGACGCGACCATAGAGTGACAAGATGAAACGATACTTAGCGCTGAGTTAAAAATGAATTCACATCTCTGATTGGCTAGAAAATTTCTGGAAATATTACGGGCCAATCAGAAACATTTCTGAAGCGACTCTTGTGTATCTTTACATTCTAGGGTCATTTCAGTATCCTCTCAACATTAATTTCTTTCGCCTGATAATCACACTCTTTAAGAATCTAATTTCAGCGTAAATATTTTTGTGTTATTTTTTCTAGTAACAAATAAAATATTCTTTTAGTTCCTTGCACTAAACGGCATTTTTAAGCAATACTAGAATTGGCTTTTCCAATCAGTGAACAATTTTATTATGGTAAAACATTTGGAGTCTTGGATTTTTTTATCATCCTGGAATACATTTTAAAGACGCGGAATGTGTTAAATTTGGAAGTCAAATCGTATAGACTGCATTTTATAAAGTACTGAAAAGTTTTTTTCTGACGATGATAGTTACGTAGAAAATTCGAGGCAAACTTTAAAGAGAAGTGTGGAAACTAGATATCTACTGGCAACCCATTTCGCATATGTGCGAGATAGCTCG
Organism: Ganaspis brasiliensis; assembly: GCA_037103525.1. Lineage (NCBI taxonomy): Eukaryota > Metazoa > Arthropoda > Insecta > Hymenoptera > Figitidae > Ganaspis > Ganaspis brasiliensis. Next base: position 137,744 of record JAZKLR010000353.1, read on the forward strand.
ACACTGCAATTGCGTTAGTTCAGCATTTATGTCCACCTACTTCCACAAAATTCGACATTTACGATCACATTACGTAATCTGCTTTGCTAATGTTACTTAGACACTTTAGTCCTCGTGATTCACTTTTTTTATCAGTTTATCCCTTAGGGTGAAATCCTACGTGAGCAAAAAGCAAAAAGCGCAAAACCTAAAGCAAAAAATCATTAGAGTGAGAGAGTCAGTGATATCAACCTATCTCTCTCACTCTCATGATTTTCGTCCTTCGGTTTTACGCTTCTTGATCACATGTGATTTCACCCTTAATCGGCAAAAATTCTCTTATTTACTGTTATTTTTAGTAATTATTTGATTAAATTTAGGATTAGTTTTTGTCAATTTAAAATATCCCAGTTTATTATCGATAATAATTTAGTTTCTTTTAAACCTGTTAATTGTAAAATTGAATCACAATTTTTATTAATAGGTAATAATAAAAATTAATTATTCAAGAATATCTTTTTAATACAAAAAAAAAAAAGTTAATGCAAATGTCGATATATTTTACTTTCACTGAATCCAGTATAATCAGCAAATAAAACAGAAAATCGAAGAGTGAAACTGCTTTTGAAAAGACGACCTCGTGCTTCATTTTGACGTGGACGTCACCTCTTCCGGTTCCGGACTTGTATCGCACGACTGACAAAATTGACCGGATCCAAGTCCGGTTTCCACTACCGGAAACTGATGACAAGGCAGACTTCAATAGAGTTCATTCCTTTTATTATACAAAAATTCTATTTGAGAACTTTTCAAATTTCCATTGGGCACAATTTATCAAAAGTTAACTTTGTTCAAGCATTCATTAAACTTTTATAATCTTTCCACAAAATTCTTTCAAAACTGTATTGAAATTTGATTAATAACAAATGTGATTTACTTTTTTTGTTGTAAAAACGTAATATACAATAGCAGATATAACATACGAATCATACGCTATGTTACGTCAGTTGCGTTTTGCACAACCAAACCCTGCATATTAACATGAAACTAAAGATAGTTATTGATCCGTGTAGTTGAAGATATGGCGACCTGACATATCTACCATGTATTACGTTTAAAGAAAAATTATTATATTTTGGACTTTGAGCATTCAGCGATACTTTCTGGCAGCTAATATAAAACCTCTGTTTTAACGACCTAACCTAAAATACTATTTTTGTAAAAATAGCGTATTGACTAGAAACCTAACCTCCTTAAATGAGTATATTCTCTGACAACTGTGTTTCTGTTTTCACTATTGAAATTTGCATAAAAATTATAATAAATTGCTATTCGGGAACTTATTGTAACAAAATTTGTTTACATTAAGTATAAATGAAAATTTTTTCACGAAATAATGATAAAACTTGCTGAATTTTTAATGAAACTGAAGCAGTGTTTGAAAAGGCAGAAAGGTCGATGAAAGCTTTTCCCAGGAAATGTAAAATTCAAGCGGAAGTGGAGCAAATGGCCCTCGGAGCAGATAGGAATGTAGGCAACGTTCGTTGACCGGCAGTCGTTTATCGATTGCATTTGTTCTGGCGGATATTGACAGACCTGGGGAATGTATCTCCTCCTCTTTAATCTGATCATGTCTCAAAGCACGAGCAGCAAAAGCAGGCATTTCATCGACAAAAGTTGACATTATGGAAAGGAGGATCTTCGCGATCTTGTCGAACGACAGGTATTGCCTTTCTCGTTCCCAAGGCTGAAACTTTACATACGACGTAACTTTACTTTCTTGATTACCCTTCGCCAGACATCTCTTAGTCATCTTCTCAAGTTTCTATTCTTTGTCCTTCGCAAAATTAGGTCCACTTTAAAAAACGACTTTCAGCTCTTCTGCAGTTATAATTTTCACTATGGATGAAAACATTTTATTTTAGGTGAAAATATTTAATTGAGGATGAAAGTATTTAATTTAGGTTATTAATAGTCTTTTACAGAAAAAAATACTGTTTTTGGTGATAATACTTTACTTTAAATGTAAATATTCTACCTGGAAATATACATAAAAATATTTTCCCTGAATGAAAGTGTTTTATTCTGGCTGATAATATTTCATTCTGACTGGAAATATCTTTTTCTGGTTAAGCGTATCTTATTCCGGATGAAAATATTTCACTTCTGACGAAAGTATCCTCGATAATTTTATTTCTGGTTGAAATCGCTTCAAATATTTTGAAAATACGTCATATTTTGTAAAAATTGCCTTATTTAAATATTTTGTTCTTATGATGATAAACATTTGATTTCCACCATTCCGATTCGAAAATATTATTGTTTACAAATTGTGTAATTAATTGCAAAATCAAAAATGAAAAAAGATCGTTCAACTTTTTTTCTGATGACCTCTTTTCCCTGAGGCTTTTGCTGTTAAGAAAGTCATACGCGTTTCGTCACCAGGTTAGCAAACGTTTTGCTAAAGTTACACGTTTATTCTACGAAAGAGTATCACAATTCACAAGCATCACGTTTTGTGTGCACGGCAATTTCCTCACAAGCCGTGACTGATTCCGTAAACCTCTTGACATTTTTTTCTCTTTTTTTATCAGCGATAAAGAAAAGAACCTTAACTGAACGTTGAACAAAACTAAAATGATATTAACGTTAATTAGGTAGAATATTTAGAATATTTATGTAAAAGTGGACATTGTCTAAATAATGGAATTAATTTTTTGTTACAGGTACATTAGCAGTCTACGTTGCGTGAGCGGAGACGGCAACCGCGGCAGCAGCACAACCGGTGGTTCAACCGGATTGCTACGTGGAATTCGTAGCCGCGGAGGCGGCGGGGGTGGAGGCGGTGGGGGTAGTCCAGGTTCTGGAAGCCCCAGAGGGGGTAGCCCCCGTGTTGTTAGCCCGCGTCTGGGAAACAGAGGCGGTGGAACTGAGGGTGTACCAGTACCCCCAAGCAACGGACACCATCACCTAAACGGCCACGGGCACGGACATCATCACCATCACCATCAAACAACCACAGGAACTCGTTACAGTAGGCACCACAAACTAACCGTCAGCAAACATTGCAACGAACACCGACACCACTTACATCATCATCGACATCATCCACACCATCGATTCCATCGGGGAATGAACATGGGCCAAAAAATTTCAGGTAGGGTATGCTTTTATGTGAACCTTGTCTGGGATAGGTTTGCGATCAAAGAAAACAAGTTTGCAATAAGGGGATCAGAATGGTTTAGGGAAGAGGAAAGAGTTTAAATGTTGCAAGAAGTTTGTGGAAGAGGAAAAGAGTTTTATAAAAGGGGCAAAAGTGGAAGAAGGTAACATGTCTGAGAATTGGAAAGAGAGTTGTAGAAAATGAGAAAAACATTTTAAGGGACCCAGAAGGTAAAGTGGTGAGGTTTGCGACTTGTTAGAAATGTGTAAAACATGATAAAACATTGCGGAAGTTAGAAATGTATTTGCAGAAATGCTTCCAGCTTAAGCAGAATTATGCTGAAAATTATTAGAAATTTTCCTCAAAATTACAGAAAACTGTACAACATTGCAGAAATATATTTAACATTTGCATAACGAATTCAGCATAAAATATTCTGGAGGCAGTTAGAAGTTTAATTAAGGGAGTTAAAAGGTTTCAGAATAGAGGAAAAGACTTTTAGAAGAGGGGCAAAAGTGGAAGATTACATAGAAGAGTGTCTAAAAATTGGAAAGAGAATTGCAGAAGATAAGAAAAACGTTTAAAGCGAGACAGAAGGTAAAGTGGTGAGGTTTGCGACTTTGTTGAAATGTGTAAAACAATACAGAAGTTGGAAATATATGTAACATTTGCAGAAATGCTTCCAGCTTATGAAGAAATGTGTTCAACATTTACAGAAATATGTACACATTGGAGAAATCTATCCTGAACATATCCACCTTTTTATAAATATGTCTAACAATTATCAAAATGTTTTAGTTATTGCAAACTGTGTCCCACAATGCAGAAATGAGTCTTAACTTTGCAGAAATGTATTCAAAATTTGCAGAAATGCTGCCGAGTTGTGTAGAAAAAAGACTTTTAGAAGAGGGTCAAAAGTGGAAGATTATATAGGAGAGTGTCTAAGAATTGAAAAGAAAGTAGAAGATGAAAAAAACGTTTTAAGATAGGCAGAAGAAGGGCAAATAAGAAAACATCTAATTCAGACAAACAAATAGAAAATATGCAGTTCATCTGAAATATTTTGTAATCTAATTTTCTTAACTTTTTTCATTTATTTTAAGCCAATATCAAATGTCAAGAAAAAGTATTTTAATAATCAAAGATAATTAAGCATAATAAAAACAATTAACTTCATTTAAATTTTCATAATTTTAATCCATTTATGGTCCTTTTGGACTGTGGGTTTTCGGTGAATAAATAAATAAATACTTAAAAATAATCATTAATTAAAATTATAATATAGCCTTTTAAATAAATGGCATTTTGAATCAGACGTTTTCTATTTGTTTTTCTGAATAACGCGATTTCTATTTTCTCTCATGAATAGAGCCATCGATTTACAAAACGTATTTAACATATAATTATGTCCAATAAATGAAAACATTTCCGATATTACAGAAATACATACAGCATTGCATAAATCTATAAAAAAAAATGCACAAATATAGAATATATGTAAAAACAAGAGTATGTAAAACATGGGAGTAGAGTTTTAAAAGATTAGTCGTAGTAAGGATACGTAAAAAAAGGAAGAAATTTGCAAAAAACGAGTCTCTTAAAAATGGGAAGTACAAACTTTTGTAATAAGAAAAAAGTTGAGGAAGAATGAATAGAGTTTGTAGGAGGAGAAGGGAAAAAGAGATATAGAAAAGGAGAAAATATTAAAAAGAGGAAGAAGGTTATAAAAAATGATAAAAAGTTTCAAATGAGAGCAATCGTATAAATGAGAAACAATATCGTAACACACATCACACAAATTGTAGACTAAAGGAGACAAAATTTTAAAAGAGAGGAAAAGAAAGTTATAATATATACAAGAAATTGTGTAAAAAAATGCTGAAAAAAGGAAACAAATCAAAATTAATGCAAAAGAAGGAAAAAGTTGCATAAGAGGACAAGATTTGGATAACGCAAAAAAAAAAAAGTTGTAAAGGAAAAGTTGCTTGGCGTTCTTGGAAAAAAGGGTAGAAAGTTAGAAAAAGTGTAAAATATAAAATAAGATTTCGAAAGAAGTAAAAAATAAAGTTATAGTAAAAAAGAAAGATATTGTAAAAAGATTGTGGAAGATAGAATTTCAAAGTTGTTAAAGAAAAGATCAAGGTTGTTAAAGGAATGAGAGTTAAAAATTAAGCTAATTTTCAAAGACGTGTTATAACAAGGTAATTCATAAAATTATTGTTATAAACTAGATTAAGGTAAAAGCACCAGTACCTGGACACTTTTGAAGGGGTGTCAAGTTTAGCGATATTTTGTACTACGATAATTAATTATATTTTACGAAATGTTTGGATTTTCGTTTAACTTACATATAAAGGATTCGAATTAATAATAAATTAATTATAATAAATGTTTTCCTTAAATTAAAAACTTGAAATAAAAATATAGCTTCTTTGCAGCAGAAGTTGGACAGTACGCTATTTGGACGGGCCTAGTAGTTGGACATAAGACCCTATAGTTGGACATTTAGGAAAATACATATTCTATTATAGATTATTTGTTATTATTTATTATTAATACTTTTATTGTCAACTCCTAAATTAATTAGTTAATTAGGTTTTTAATTAATTGATTATTTTATTGATTAATTAGTGTCTGCAAAGTGTCTGTCCATCTACTGGGGTACGTATAAAAAACGTCAGGTAAATTTGGACAGACAACTCAGAGTAGTTTTAAAAGAAACGTCTTAAATAATTTTTTTGCTAAACATTTTTCATCTACGATTAACAAATTTAATTATACCTAAAAACTGACTATCTGAAGGGTATCTATAAATTTTTTCATTTAGTTTGGAGGAAATTTTAACTCTTTTTTGCTATTGTCCAACTACTGGTCCCAATTTTTGCTTTGTCCAGGTACTGGTGCTTTTACCTTATATAAGACGGGAAGAAAGTTGTAAAAGAAGAGATAAAGCTTAGTAAAAAAACTGATCAAGGTTGTTAAAATGAACGAATTTTATCATAAAATGAATGAAAGATTTACAAATCGAAGGAAGGTTGTGAAGGAAGACAAAAATATTATTAAAGAATAGATGAAGGTTGTTGAAGAAGAAATGAATGTTGTAGAAAATGATAAAAAGGTTGTAAAACAGGGGAACAAATTTTATATCGAAATAAAAGGAAGCTTTTTAAATAAAGAAAGAAGGTTGTAAATGGGTGATAAGAACATTGTAAAAGATGATATGAAGGTTGTAAAAAAGAAGATAAAGTTGTAACAATGAAAAAAGGTTAGAAAACTAGTGAAAATGAGTAAAAAGAAAAGTTTTTAAAAAATATAGTAAGGATGTTAAAGAAAGGTGTAAACAAGAAATGAAGTTTGTAAAAAAGTCAATAATGTTGTAGAAGAGAAAAATGTTGTAAAAGAGAAAAAAGAAATCCGGAAAAAGACGAGGTTTTAAAAAAGGTGAAAAAATTTGCTCAGAACAGAGAAGAAGGTTGCAGAATAAAGAAAGAAAACAATTAAAATAGGGAATAATAAAAAAGAAAAAAGTTTCTAGTTATCAAGCTTTCATGAAAACACAGCATAATTTTTAAAACTTCTAATTTTCTTTCGATTTTTCCGAGGATTTTTCAAAATGATTTTCTTAATCTTAATGACATAGATTTTACTTTTATTTTCTTTTCCTTTTTTAGTTTGTTCTTTCAAAGAGTATTATCTTTCCTATTTTCAACTTCAAAAATCCTCTGTAATCTTTTCTACAATGGCATTTTTCAAGATAAGATAAAGTATTTCAGGGATAGTTTAAAAAATAATCATTTCCCTATAGAACGCTCAGTATTTTTAAAAAGTTGCTTGAGTTAAAAAGAGTAATACTATCATTTTCGATAATTCATTAGTAATTTTGAAAGACCAAAGTCAATTTTTGAAGAAATCCTTGCTAAAATATTCTAAATTACTGTGAGTAGTTGATCACAAAGGCAGCAGCACATAAAGGATTTCAGGTTGACTCGCCTTAACCAGGGTCAAGGTCCCAGGAAGGTTCGAGTTTTACCTGCTTTAATTCAGGTAGTGGAGACTGTTGGCAGGTTCTTAAGATTTTTTTCTTTTTTATCCCCTTTTAAAGAAGGGACCGTTGGTTAGAAAGTGAAAGTATACCCACAAGATTCTGGGAATTTTTAACCATCATTTTTCAAAATCTCCTTACGCTTTCGAAAATTCTCAAGAAACTTTTACAGCCATTCATTGAAATAATAAAACTTTGTATGTTTTTATTTTATTCTAGCAACGGAAAAAATGTGCATGGTTAAAAATTTTTTGAACTTGGAGAATTTTACAACCACCCCATTCATTGCAATCTTATTATGGGTGTTGGAAAATCGATGTTTTGAAAGAAAACCAAAAATAGGGATCATTAATAATATAACTATAAAACCAGGAAATCAATTGTTGAAATTAAAAATCAAAAGTTTATCACACTTCGACTAAAAATAGAGAAAAAGTCACTAAAAGTAAAAAGTTGTGATTAGTTCATTGAAATTTGAAAATTGTGGGAAATTTCAATGAGTCTAGGAAAGGAGAGGTATTGCAAAGTTTTGACATCAATCGGCATTTCGATTTCTCTGATTGCCGCCTCTAATTCATTAAACACTTTTAATTACTGTCCCAACATCAATTGCAGTTTACAGACTTTGAAAATTCAAAGTTCCCTGTAATAAATTGCTAATTTCAACTTCAATTTCAACTCAATTTACTACTTGATATTTAATTTATAAACGTTTTACTTAATTTGACTTTTCATTTTCATTTAATTGCTATACTTAATTTCTTTTCCTGAAAATGTTTCCTTTTTAAGTTCTCATGACTCTTCTATAAATTTTCTCCTGTTTCTCCTGAACTTAAAAATTCTACTGTTCATAATTGAAATTGAAAATCAATCTTCCAAAACTGAAAACCAGTTTTATATTAGTTTCAATATCTCATAATTGAATCCGAGTGGAGTAGAAATATTAGAATAAATTTTTCCAAACTATCCCTTAATTATTCTAAGTAATGATAGCAGTTCTATTGAATTTTATTAATGGTGCTAGTTTCGCAGTCGAGAGAAGCCAATCACTGACCTAAGCTCATTGGACGTTAATCGCTAAAATCCCCCCGGGGGCATTTGCCCCTCCTTCTGTCTCTGTCTCACCGACAATTATTTTCTCTCCTCTCTTGTTCCCAGGAAACACCTACAGCTCTTTGCAATGTTCAGAATGTGAATTGGATGTCATTAATCAAGAGAAACGTTTATCTCAAAGAAGCAAAGTACTATCCACGTCTGAATTAATTATATGATAAACGTTACTCAGGTTTCATTGACGTTCAGCGCAACTACATTCATATTACTATTTTTTATCATTTCTTATCTAACTGCACCGAGATAAACAAATCATCAATCACTTTTGTGCACGTGGCGTTCATTCAGGTAATTTTCCATCTCCTGTGAATAATTAGAATATTTGATTTATTTATTTTCGTTTATTCATGAACCAGTTTCTGCAAAGTCTTAAGGGCATATGGTAGGCGTTTCTTTAGACTATACAATTCTTTTTTTACAACTTGTTATTTTTAATTATTATTTAATGAGCAACATTAAATACCAATTAAAAATCATTATCCACTGTAGCAGTTTCTTAATGTTTCCTTTGTCTGGAAAATTAATTTTTGCAATTATTTAAGAAAGTTTGATGAACGTGACTAGCTAACATTTTTTCCTCGTGTCCTTAAAAAATCGAAATCTTAATAATTAAACCCTACATTTTTATGGGAATAATTAAAACCTTTTAAAATTTGGACTAAGAAGGTTTAATTAATTTTGAACAAAGGTTAGGATTTTATCAATACAGAGACTCTAAATTAATTACACCAGAAATCTTAAAGATAATTAAAACCTGAACCCCTATATTTAATTAATTCACAAAGCCAGTGGTATTATTTTTATGTCGTAAAGGAATGAGAAAAAAAAATAGAATTTAAAGGAAATTTATGATTCCAGGTGTTTCGTTTTAAATCGCCCCTCTCCTCAAATCCCTTGAGCCTCTTTCTTCGATGCTCGGGGAAGATTTTCAACCTGAGAACGACCCTAAACCAGCTGTTGAGCAAATGTGGCAGACTATCGATTTCAAAAGTCGATTTCCAGAACGTTAATATTATCCGGACTCTTAATTCATTTTTAGATCTTTATCTTTCCCAAAATGACAGAAATCCTATTTGCGAGCTATTTATTGCTTTCTGTCAAAGAACAGCTTTTACTTGTTATTAAAATAAGTCAGTTTTAATTTGAACAAGTTAGGAATTTAGTTTAGTTTGGAAACAACTACGATGGAGAGCTATTGTAAGAGAAACCTATTTTTTTAAATTGTTTTTAAAAAGAAAAAAATAATTTTGAGTAAAGTGGAGAAGATAGTGTAGTGAATTTGAAATCAATTATAAGTTCAGTTAATGTGATTGAAAAAGTGAAGTTAATTTTGAAAATATTTTGAATTTTCAGGTAGCGTGAAAAGCCTGACTCGCGACAGTAGTGTGTCAGCACAAGGAGGAGTTGGAGCCGGTGGAGGTGCCGCCATAGGATACAAACCAGTAGTCCCTCGGGAACTGGCTCAGGATTTATCTAGACCCCCTCGTCTTGATGTCCTTTTGGACATGCCACCAGCTTCTCGTGAAACTCAAATTCACCACAGTTGGAATGCCGATGACCGTAGTTTGAATATTTTCGTTAAAGTGAGTAAATTTCGAGAAACTACAACATTATAATAAAATCTCAAATTATAAATTAATAACCAATTAATGAATTATAAGTAAATCATGGAAAATTAATTACAGTTAGAATCAGTGAAATGGAAAATAAGACGTGTCTAAAGTCACGTCTTTCACATAATCGTGAATGTAGTCGCACATTTTTAGCCAGATTACTCGAAATTAATAAAATTTCTTTCATTTTGTTCATTTCCAATTTTCATCGGATTACTCGAAATAAACTTAATTTTATTTTTTTAATTTCCAGTAATTTGACTACAAACATTTGGCTGAAATGACGTGATTTTAGACGATTCTAATTTTACGTTTCACTTACCTATTAAATAACTAAAATAATTTTTCTTTATGGGCAAAAAAAAATACAAACAAATTCTTGCTTGTTGTTAGAATTTTGAAAGTTGTCAAAATTGTTTTAAGAGTTTTTAAGGAGAAATCGGACGAACAATCGGAATAAAAGTTAGTCCATATGAATAATTTTGATTTTTGATATAGAAGACACATAAGTTATTGACATTTTTTTTAGTGGAAGTGTGGACACTTGTATTTTTTACAAAATGAGCCGTTAAAAATTGCAATTTGATGAAAATTAAACTAAAAAAAATTTCATTAACTTATGTGTCTTCTATATCAAAAATCAAAATTATTCATTTGGACTAACTTTTGTTCCGATTGTTCGTCTGATTTCTCCTTAAAGTAAACTACAGAGTTTTTAAGTTAATTAAAATTCATTAATATGAGAAGTTAATGAGGTTGCCTTGATGGTTTTTGACGTTGTCTGAAAGCGATATTCACGGTAAGAATTTCGTCAGTGATGATTTTATGATTTGAAAATTATTACAAAAAGTGATTCGAGCAAATAATATCAGAGATAATTCAGATTAGATTAATTTAAAGTGTGTTAAATGATAATTTGTAAATGTGAAAGATATGTCAAGTCGCAATATGAATTATTGAAAAATATATCAAACAAAATTCGGATTAATGAAAACAGTGTCAAATCTGCCGTGTAAAACTGAAACAACGTAACTTGTTTTTTTATTTAGGTTATGTAGACCAAAATATTGCTTCATTTATAAAATACCGTAAAGATTGAAATTATGAAAAATTTGATCCATGAAGTACAAATAATTTTCTGCCTTTTATGAATAAAATTGTGCATAATTTCAATCTCTGTGTTTTTATAAAAATGAAACAATAACATAACCTAAAAAAAATCAAGTTACGGCATTTCATTTTAGCACGGCAGAAATTATAATTAACTTAAAAATCTTGATGAATGACAATTTTGGTGAATCAGAATTATGCAAAATGTAAATTCAAACAAATAATTATTATAGAAAACAGCAATTTGAACAAATTAAAATAAATTTAATTATAAATGGTGTCAAATAATGAATTAATTAATTAGATAAGATCTATCACAAAACTATTTAAATTTGTTAATTATTATTTTTGTAATATTTGATCAAATCAGTCTAATTCTTTTATTTTGAAACACATGAATTATAAATTCTATTTAAGCTGAATTTTATATAACCAAAAATAAAACTGTAACTTTGAAATTGTCTTTTCTGAAATTAACTAGTTTCTGTTGATTTTGTACTCTTTTAAAAATTCTATTTTCTTTTTCCCCTTTTATCTCCAAATTGGGTATTCCTTTTAAGTTATTTAACTCTTACAGCTAATTCTTTATTTTATTCTTTTTCTCTTTTATTCTGGATTTTATCTTATTTTCCAACTTGGGGGTTTACAATATATTCTTTTTCTTATCATTTGTCTTTTTTTTTAAACTTTCTTCTACTTTAGGTTTTTCTATTGCTTATTCTAGCCTTTTTAATGTCATTTTCATTGTTTTTTGTTTTTCAAATAATTTTCTTTTCTTAAGTTATATCTCTCGGTTGAATACAGGCTGTCAGAAAAACAATTCCAGTGTACATTAAGGATTTAAAAACTTTCCGAAACTATCTTTTTGGGAAGGAAAAAACTAATTTTTTAGAAAAAAAAAATTTGTAATTAAAAATTGTTTATTTACACACATTTTTAAGCAATCAAACCTTACTCTCACATCGCTTTTTTACAAATTTTTAAAATGGATGCAATTTTGATTTATAGTAGTTCATTTTCTTTAGAAAATTCTATTCTTTTTGAAAATTTGCTACCATGAATTTGTAGATAATTTATTTCTGAAGAAAATGAGTTATTACCTATAAATCAAAATCGCCTAATTTAAAAATTTGTAAAGAAGCGATGTGAGAAATATATAATTTGGGAAAAGTTTTTAATCCTTTAAAGAGCACTGAAATTTTTTTTTGATAGTCTGTATTTAACTGAGAGATTTACCTTAAAATTAATTCATTAAATGTTTTTATATCTTCATCTTTTCAAAAATTATCTTTTATCTTATATTTATCTTATATTTTTTTGCTTCCGTTTCTTCAAAACTTACTTTTATATCTTTAAAAATTATTTTTACATACTGTCTTAATTTTATTGTAATTCTTGAAATATTAATTTTGCAAATTGTCTACCTCTAAATTTTTAATTTAATTTTTGTTCATTTTAATTTATTAATAATATTTTCTTTCTTACATTTTTTCTTAATTTTCATTCAATTATTATTTACTCAATAATTTTTCCATTTTCATCTAAATTCTTTTTTTTATTTCACTATTTCTTAATCTTCTTTGAATTGTTTTCTCTACTCTATTTAAATTGTTCTCTCTTTTTATTTTTTTTTCCAAATTCTGTTTGTCTCACTTATATAATTTTTTAGTCTTTCAAAATATTATATATTGTCTTTTTAATTCCCATTCTATATTTCTTTCTCAGTTATACTCATTTCTATCTATATTAAATTTACTTTAATTTTAAATACTTAAATTAAAAATTTAAAAAGATAGAATATTCTATATCTGGTTTATTATCATAATCTTTTATAGTGCTCTGGTGACTCATACAGCCTTAAATATTAGAGTCAGACCATTTTATTTCAACCAAACTCATTGCTGAACAATTTTTAAGAAAATCTAAACCTTTCAGAAATGATTGTTTATTAATCTTAAAATATGATTTCAAAGTGTAAAAGGTACGGAAAAACGTAACTTGTTATCTAGCAGAAAGTATGTAAGAAAATCTAGAATTATCCTGAAAAGTGGGAAAATTATGGTTTGTATTGGCCCGCAATGACGTTGGTCGAAATAAAAAGGTCTGACCCTATAAATTTGAAATGTTGTTAATTAAATAAAATGTTGATTATTGCAGACTAATGTCTATTTTTCTTTTGCAGGATGACGATAAGTTGACCTTCCACAGACACCCAGTGGCACAGAGTACAGACTGTATTCGGGGGAAGGTCGGTTACACGAAGGGAATGCACGTGTGGGAGTTACACTGGAGTACAAGGCAACGTGGAACCCACGCAGTTGTTGGCGTCGCGACGGCAGACGCACCTCTTCACAGCGTCGGTTATCAAAGCCTCGTCGGTAACAATGAATTAAGTTGGGGATGGGACCTTGGTAGAAATAAACTCTATCACGATTCCAAGAATAATAATGGGATCACGTATCCCGCTCTTCTAAAACCTGACGAGTCCTTTATCGTTCCCGACAAATTCTTAGGTAAGTCTAATCATCTCAATTCATATTCAATTCTAATATAGTCATTCAAACCCTTCTAAAGCTATAAATCCCCCAGGATTTGCATTTGAACTAACTTGATGTTCTCAAAGATCTCAACGTTAAAATTTTCATTGTTTGCAAGTATTTTTTAAATAAATTTTTGTAAAAGCATTTACTAAAAGAAAATTACTTTCAATTTTTCGTAATGTAATGTTTTATATTTTTCTCTTTGAAAATAGGTTTTTTTTAAACCCAGTGTTGTAATAACTCTCTTGTGTGTAAAGAACCTTGAAACGGAAGTGAGAAATAAATGTTTCATTTAAACTGATTTCTGTACTTGTTTCTCTAAAGAATGAAATTATAGACACGTGTAATTATCGTTATTATCCGGTGGAGAAAGGGTTGAAGGTAGTAATCAATGGATTTAATTTTTCAGTGGTCCTGGACATGGACGAGGGAACCCTAGCATTCGTAGTCGATGGTCAGTACCTTGGCGTCGCATTTAGAGGACTTAAGGGCAGAAAATTACACCCCATTGTTTCTGCAGTATGGGGACATTGTGAAATTACCATGAAATACATTGGAGGCCTTGACCGTTAGTATTTTTACATTATTTTATTATTACAGTCACGGAAATCTAAATTGACCCCTCAAATGTCCATTTTTTAAGTAATGTTAAAATATTTCTGGCTAATTTGTCTCTTATTTGAGAAAATTGAATAAAGTGAAAATTACTAGTTATAAAAGCAAAATTTTGGGACTGAGATTGTTGTCGATGAAAAATATTTTTTATTTAACTGTTTTATTAAATGGCGACTGGAGCACATTTCATTTTTAATATGAAATTTCTGGAATCTTTACGGTTTTTGTTAACGAGAATTGGGAAGGCAATCTTAATAAAGTTAGTCCAATATTTTGCTTTTTGAAATAAAAAAACATATTTTAATTTTAAGTTTTTCAAAGAAGTAGGAACAAATTTACTTTTTATTTATTTTCTATTTATTTTTTAGCATTAAAAAGTTACAGTTCAATAGAAAAATTTTAAAATTGATATTTATAAATGATTATTGTCTAGTGTGAGGTTGTGCTAATCTAAATTTGACAAACGTTTCTAAAAGTCAATTTTAAAAAAAATTTGAGTCTAATTGTAATGTTAAATGACTCCCTCGTAAAAAATAAAATTAAAGTTTTCACTGAAAAAAGATTACAGTAAAATTTGTATTATATTATAAAAAATATAACTTTTTATGAGGGGAGGATGTCTATAAAATTGTTAATTTACTTTTTATTTATTTTTTTGCAATTAAAAGATACAGTTTGACAAAGGTCTAAAAAAATGTACATTTGAAAACGATTATTGTTTAGTTTGAAGTTATGTTAGTCGTGATTAGAAAATCATTTCTAAAAGTCAATTTTTAAAAAAGATTTTGTCTAATTGTAATTTATAATGACTTAATATGTAAAAAGTAAAATTTTTCAAGTTTCCTTTAAAAAACATTACAGTAAAGTGTGTATTTTTTGAAACACAACTTTAATGGGGAGAGGATAATTGTAAAATTCAGTAAAATAGTAACCATGTAAAAAGTGACACAGAAGGGTGAGAAGGGGGTAAAAATTTCTGAGAAAAATGTGACATTAGGGTCAGACCATTTTATTTCGACCAAAGTCGTTGCGGAACAATTTTTGAAGAATGTGAAACTTTCAGAAATGATTATTTATGGTTTCTAGAACATGAAATGAAAATACTTATGTGAAAATGCCTTTTATTAATCTTAAACTATGATTTTAAAGTGTAAGAAAATATAGAATTACCCTGAAATGTGAGGAAATTATGGTTTGTATTTTTTTAGAATTATTAAAACTATTATTTTTGAAGGTATAATTAGTCAAAGATATAAAATAATAGATAAAATATGGTTTCAAACTTTGTCTCTCAAATAATCAAAATTCTCGATTTTTAACCGATATTTGGAAGAAGATGGAATTATTAAAATAAGTTTTAACTTACCCAATATGAAGAAAGTGAGTCTTAACTTTTAAATTTTCTTAGCACTTTTTAAATTTTCACTTTAAATTATAATATTAAATTAAAAACATGAATTTTCTTTATTTTTGCTAACTTTACGACCTTATATCTTGGTTAAGGGAATTTATAAAAATTTGATACTTTTAAAATATTCAAATCACACCTGAATCTACTCACATTAACATTTTACGTTGGTTTTGAATTTATTTTCTGAATTAATAAAGTTCAAAAATTCTAAAACATTTTCAGGTTAAAACAATCAAGAAAACAACCTTCAACTTAGAAATAGGTATTGTTTTAACCTGAAAATATATTAGCATTTTTAAACTTTATTATTTCAAAAACTAAATTCAAAAACAACGTAAAAATTGTAATGTAAGTAGATTTAGATGCGATTTGAATATTTTGAAAGTATCAAATTTCTATATATTTCCTTAACCAAGATATAAGGTCGTAAAGTTAGCAAAAATGAAGAAAATTCGTGTTTTTAAAAAAGTTTTAAGTGAAAATTTAAAAGATAAGACTCTTTTTACTTCATGTTAAGTAAGTTAAAACTTATTTGAATAATTCCATCTTCTTACAAATAACGGTTAAAAACCGCAAAATTAAGTTATTTGACAGGCGAACTTTGAAACCACATTTTGTCTATTATTTTATATCTGTAATTATTTATTCATTCAAAAATAACAGTTTTAATGATTCTCAAGAAATACAAAACATAATTTTCCCACTTTTCAGATTAATTCTTCATTTTCTTACATATTTTCTGCTAGCTAAAAAAAAGAGGTTTTTTTCGTACCTCTTACACTTTAAAATCATATTTTAAGATTAATAAAAGAATATAGAAACATTTCAAAAGTTTCAGATTATTCAAAAATTGTTCCGCAATGATTTTCCTGGAAATAAAATGGTCCGATCCATTATTTTTAAAAGTCGTCTAATTTAAAAGAAACAATTGCAAAAATATCTTAAATGAATGTTGTAATAAGTAAAATAAAATTAATTAACAAGAATTAGAACTAATGTAATAAAATAAACTTGTAATGAAATAGAAAATTAACATTATTTATTTTTAATTTAACAGCTGAGCCTTTGCCATTGATGGATCTTTGCCGAAGAGTGATTCGACAGCGAATTGGCAAGCACCTTATAGAAGAAAAAGTGGACGAACTGAGCCTGCCACTATCAATGAAGACTTATCTCCTGTATCGAGACAGGAGGTAACCACCGAGTGGCACTCTTTGAGATGCCAGAAAAACGGCGATCTCAAAAATAACCACTCTCAAGACACGATATCGTTATCACTACAACGCACAGAGATCCCGCCGAACCCCTCGCATGCCATCGAGCACAGTCCACCGATAGCCGCGTGTCAATGTCGCAATCTCAAAATGATTTCGCAGCATCATCACTTTTCCCAAGACGATGCCTCAACGGAATCCGAGACTAGAAAAATTATTAGCTAATATTTGTTGTTTTATGTTGTCGACGCGATTAAAATCGCAGAGCTTTTATTCATTGTTATCCAGCCGAGACTGCGACTTGGATATCTCTCGCATCGGCACGCATTCCATTGTTTTTTTCTTTAGTTCCCAGTTTGTTGAGGTTTGCGTACAATCGAGAGAACAGGGCGAAAAGTACCGGGCAAAAAGTGCTTGGCAGAGAAATTTACTGGACAAACGGAGCAAATTGTGTTCTCTTTAAGAAAGTAATGAGTCCTCGAGATGAAGGTGAAAAGTGCTCGAGAAGGTGGTAAAACAGTGATAGAAAAGAAGGTAAAAAGTGATAGGGAGAAAAGGTACTTGAGGAAAAAGTTTAAATTACTCAAGGAAAGCAAGTACCCGAGAGAAAGGACGATTTAAAAAGTGGAGCTTATGAAAATTCGGTCGACGAGGACACGCGGCGTTCCTGAAAATCTTCACGGTTAGCCAGTTAAACAATTAGACTTGGTCGAGCCTGGAGACTGCAAGATTTTTAAAAAGGGGGATTTGTTGAGTGTCGGTATTGGGCTCGCTCTAGTCCGGCATCGCGAGGCGGAAATACAGACATGAGAAGACAAGAAACAGTGAAATTAGCAAGGGTGGAAGTTAACATCTTCACTGAGAGAAGAGGATTATTATCAATTATGAAGAAAACAAACAAAAAATGAAAAAAAAAAAAGAAGAAGAAGAAAAGTGTGTACAGTGACGAAAAGCCAGCCGAATAGCCACCTTCCAATAAACTCGTTTTTCAAGTATTTTCTAAGCATGCTAGGTCTTACAAAGTTATAGTGGTAAATCGAGAGAAAGAGAGAGTGAGAGAGAGAGCTATGCGCGTGCGAGATGCAGCGAGAGAAAGAGAGAGAGAGAATTATGTACGGAACTGCGATTAAAAACGATAAAACGCGACTGGGCGAAATGTGCTTGACTCTTTGCTAGCGAAATGCGCTAGACTCTTTGTTAGCGAAATGTGATCGACTCTTTGCTAGCGAAAAAAATGTCTTTAAAAGTGAATTAAAAAGGGTTTTGTCGCGTCTTCCAAAATTATACAAGCTGCCACGTTATTCACGCTTCCCATCGTTTTCGAAGACACGATTCCTCCGAGTCGCTAGTCGTTTAACGCACGATCTCTTTTTTCGCCAACTACGCACAAGGCGCATTATTAATTGGCAATTTTTCAATAAGAGACTTTAGGAACTAAATCGATTGGGGATTATACTTAGACGAGACTAAATAAAAACCAGGAACACGTTCTAGTGAATTTAGAACCGTAACGCAAATCTTGATTGATTAATCAGGAACGTATCTTGATCAATAAAAAAAGTCTTATCTATCGGAAATGAATCTTGATTATAAAACTCTTTGCGAGGAAATGTAACCGAATCTTGAATCACGGGGCTGGTAGTTTTATTCTAAAATATTGTCAAGTTGACGAATTTCGATACAGATTGTCGGTTTTTGAGAAATTTGTAATTTGAGAAATTTCATACAATATAAATAAATGATCATCAGTATTACCTAATAAAGTTTATATTTATCTGAAAAATTCTTAAAATTGTCTTTTAGGCAAAGATACAACTTTAAACAGTTTAATGAGTTTAAACATAACCTTAAAACGTATTTCTGTAACGCGTGAGAAATTTCTAAAATATGTTCTGTATTCAAAAACTTATTATTGAAATATATTCTCGTCTTAAATTAAACTTTGGTATTTGTAGCAACATTCACAATCTTTGCATTATTAAAAAACATTGATTAATCTAAATTTTGGACAAAAATAGAACTTTTAACATAACCTCTAAACACATTATTACCACTTAATTCGTATAATTTGATTCAATAAAAATGTACCTGCCCCGTGAAAAAGCACTGATCAGGAACGAAACCTGATAAAAAAACATTCACATGAAAATAAATGATCAGAAACGAATCCTGATTATAAAAAAAAAAACTCGGAGAAAAGCAAAAACCCTACTTTTTTATAATAACCGGACACGAGTCATGTCCCGATTCTAAAGACAGGACAAATAGATTTAGAACGTTGTACATATTATTATTGATAATATTAATAATAATAATATTATTATTATATTAATTGATAGTTTAATCGATAAGACGATTATCGTGTTAGTCTGCATAATGTGGATCCGTTTTAAACGGTTCGATCGACTTTTTTTTCAGTTTAAAAAATTGACGAATCTACACGATTATTTTTTTTTCGGAGTGACATTGAATGTCTTGAGGATTATTGATGATTATTAATTATTAATAATCGGATGTTAAGGGGAAAAGAGGACAAGTGTCTTTGCAAGGCACTGAGAGTCCATTTTGAATTCGGAGAAATGTTTATTCGTGCCTCTTAGTCTCTCTCTTGTTCTCGCGCAAACCTTTTCCCTTCAAGTCATTAGATAGCTCTATTTGCGACGACTGAACTCTCCTACATCTACCATGTTCGATCTTGGAGCTTCCCGGTGCTTCGACCGCGCTTTTTGTTTTTACGAAACGAGATTTGTATTTTTGTCAAAATCCAATGTGCAATCGAAATTATCAAATCAATTTGTTAACACTTGTTTCATTATAGTTTCTAAATTCTCATTTTATTATTTTAAACGGATTCAATCGAGTCATTAAATTCAATTTGTATCAATAATGACAATATTGACCAAAAAAAAAAAAAATTGGTACTCTTATACCATGTTTTTTTTAAAGAAGGTCCTGGTTAAATTGATTAAGTTAATTAATTTAAATCTAAATTGAATTAACTTGAGTTTATTTAATTTAATGAATAAAAATTGAATCGTTTAATCAATGAAATCCTATGTTATCTATGTAGGATGTTTGTTTTTAAGTTTTGACAAAAATATTTCTCGATTTTCAGTCTGTTCCAAGTTACTTATGAATTTAGGTTTCTGACTTGACAAAAGTTTTATTGATGAGAACAGTGCCATTATCGGTCGAACCGAGGATGCGTGGAATCTCAAAACTTACGCAGTGGAGTGCGATAAAGTAATTTCGACTCGAAAGCGGGTAAGGCCAGTGTTTCTGGGACGTGTAAATAGTAATACTTTTTTGTAACATTACCTAATCGCATACTATTGAGACTCAAAATTAAAAACTACTCCCGAGAATCGTGCAAATCTGGAATTTATTCATTATCAACAAATTAATTATGAGTTCATTATCACGAATTTGTTCATTGTAAACAATTAATTATTCTTTATCAATAATATATTCAATTTATTTTATCTTATATTCTTTATCACCAATTTGTTAATCATCAATTTGTTATCACAATTTATTTTCTTCAATTTCTTTATTGAGAAAAATACATTTATGTTTATTAATTTAAACATTACGAAGATTATATTTAATTTATTATCTAAAAATTGAATCAGTTTTTGGTCAAGTTCTTTAAAAAGGACAATGATAACTTTTTTTAAAAAGTACAATGTGAAAAATACAAGTTCTCTTTTTAAAAAAGTGAAAATTACAAGTCCTTTTATTAAAAGGAGTGAGAAATCTTTTACATGGAAATACAATGGTAATCCATTTTTGATGATAAGTCAAACACCGGGTACGTTAGTTTTTGATTTTTTATCGTCTGTTTTTCTTTAAGAAAAAGCAAATTACCAAAATGAAATTTTCGAATTGATAATAAATTGACGAAAGATTTGTATCTCCTTTCTTAGGCCAAATCTCGAGTATGATTCTTTTTACTTTATAAAAAAAAAATATGACATTTAACAAATTGAGTTTTGTAGTTATCCGTTTCGTTCTTTTAGATGTGCAAGAACATTTTTTAATCGCTGTTATGCTTTGATAAACTGATGACAATCAGTTATGATGATTCCACAGAGGTGAAATTTGTTCAAGTCGATACGTTTTAAGTATCTTTAACTTTCTTGTGATGCATGTGATTGTAAGTTTTTTTTTTTTTGTTCAGATTTTAATTTCAGTATTCTACGAATGTGTCAAGTTTACAAAAAAAAAGATGGTGATCTAAAAGATCGTTTTTTCATTATAAGCTTTATGTTTTCTTTACGATTTATTATTTCTTTTGTTTTTTTTTAAATATCCATCATAAAAGTTACATTGAGCAATTACGTAGGCAATGAATTTAAAAAGAATTCAGTAAAGCGTTTCCTGCGTAGCTGCGATGCCTCGAGAAATGAGTCTAATTTTATTTATATTGCGATTATCATAGGCGATTAACTGTGCGTATGCGAGTGATTTGAAAGTATGCGCGCTTTGGCTCTTAACGACTCGAAAAGTTCTTTCTCTTTAGGTAGAGATTTATAATTAAGAGCACCGTTTTTAACGCAATTTGCGTTTCACTTCTGTTTTCCATTTTTTTTTTTTAACTTAATTGTTTTTGAGTGGTCTTTGAAAGACTTTTTTACTTTTGGAAAGCAAAAAAAGGAGCTTTCCTGAAGGGAAACAGCTGATCGACTCGTTAACTGCCGTTTTTAGTCTGCCGTGTATGTATTTTTTGTCACTTTTGTGTTAAGCCTGGACTATTGCAACGAGCGATCTCACGTCTATTATTTAAGTTTACAAGTTAGCGTGGTATTGCTGTATAGCGACGAGAGATGAGGAGTTTATAAATATGTAATGCCTTAATGTTAACGATAATAATGATAGTGTTATATTAGTTTACACTCTTAAAAAAAAGCAAGAACAAACACTACTGGATTGAGTTGTTCCCAAATACGTCTCAATACGTTCTGTTCGTCATTTGGTATTTTTGTATATACACAGTAAAAACGTATGATTACGAGTATCTCAAACTTTGTGAAACGAGCTGAGCGTAGAACCGACTGCTGTCTGAAATAGTTCAGGCTGGATGGATGTCAATGTTTGTAGCGGGTAAACAAAAAGGCAACACGCAGCGTATTGTAATTAAAATTGAAAACCATTAACAATCTTGAGTTTCATTCAACAATATCCATTCACTGATTATTTTTTTTTTCTTGTTATTTGCAAATTTGCATATTTTTTTTGGTTAAAATTCAATATATTTTCAGGGTTTTATATAATGTTGACAATTTTTAGCCTATTTTTGAATAGGCAAAAATTGTAACGAATTATAAACATACGTTTCTTACAAAAAGTTCTCTTTGTTGTTCGATGTTTCGCAATTATATTATGTTGTCTCAATAGGACATTTGGGATCTGACATTTTTAGATACGCTATCTGGTGTTAAAAAAATGAAACTAGTTGTGGATAACATTTTGTGATATTTTCTATTATAACTCTGTTTTATTTTATTTTTTTTATTTTATTATCATGGATAGTGCCACATTTTATACATAAAAATCGTCCCATGTACATAAATATTTTTCCGGTTGCTGTTATATTAATGCTGCAAAAACTTTAGATTATTAGATCCGACTTTTCTTAAATTTCCGAATCTGAAACAGCGGATTGTAGATGTGAAAAATACGTTTTATTTGAGAAAATAGATAAATTAAAACCCGGCGGTAAATTGCTTTAAAGATAAACTATGTTTGGCCTTCAATGACAGCGTGTTCGCTGAATTTTTATAAAAATTATAACATTTTTTATGTACTTTTAAAGTTATCAAATTTAAAGCTTAAAATGGACTTTTATATCGTATATGTAAAAATTTTTAAATTATTTTATTACTATGAAAGAAAGTAACTTCAGTTTTCTTTTGTTTTTCTTGTTAACTAACTTTTATTATAATAATTATTCATCCAATTCATTAAATTTTTTAAATTTGGAGACTCATAACCTATGACATCTCCGTATTTTATTTATTTTTACCACATTTTATCATTTATCTAACTTGAAGAATACGTTAACTTTCGATAGATTTTCGTTGGTTAAAATTTGTGTTCTATTGGCAAATACTATCCAAAGGAATTCATTTCTTTACGTTTTATTCTGTATCCTAATGTAAATTCATTCAAAGTATGCCTTATTGATTTAGGCCACGTCCCCATATCAGATATAATTTTATAAGCTTAAGAATATTTGAGATGATAGAATGCAAAATCTAATATGGATATTAAAATAAAAGTAATTCACGTTTAAATTAGTATAGTACCTATATGTAATATAAATATCATATTAGATTTTGACTTCCATAACCTCATAAATTTTCTCATACTGATAGGACTGATAGTATATTATATAATTTATAAATTCAATTATATTATTGATATTCTGAGGAGGAAACATAATGTGGTTGCGCAACGTCGACTAATAAACGAAGAAAACGTTTTTTAACAAATGCATTTTTATAAATTGTTATATTAAATTTATTGAAAAGGTTTTATAGTAGTTTTAATTTCTTAAAATAATAATCAAAGACAAAGTTCTTCTTAATTCATACGTTTTGCAACTAGAAAGTTAAAAATACCTTATTGACCAAAATAAAGCGTCTCATTAAATTTCATATAACAGAATTTTCATATAATGGACATGCTTTTAATAGAAATTCATTGAACAAATTTCTTATTGAATATACATCCATTCAACACAAGTTTCACTTCGTTATTTATATTTACAACATTTAAATTTAACTCTCTGTTAAATATAAATGTGTAACATATTAATGAAATATCACTGAATAAAATTATTATTCAACCAAACTCTCATTGAAAAGAAAAGTCGTTCAACAGACATTACTATCGTCACACGAATTTTCCTTGGCTAATTCTATTCAGATGTTCAAATTTATGTTATTAAATAAATAAATTAATAAATAGGAGTTAATTTAATCCATAGTTTCTGTTTAATGTAAAATTTTTTAATTGTCATTTATCTCAGATAATATTGATTTTTTATGGACGATTTTATGAAGGATTTTTTTTAAAGGCTAAATCATTTCAGCATTTTTAAAAAATTTTGTGGACTGTTCTATAAGATATATCAGAACTTTGAAAAATGAACTTTCCGTTTAATGAAATAACTGCTAAATAAAAATGCTGTTTAATTAGACTTCTATGAAATAGAATTTTGGTTAAGTTACAATCATAATCATTAAATGACGATTTTAATGTAAAGAGAAACTTATATTGAAAGAAAAATATGTTAAAATGAATCTCTGTTATACGGACATTTTTGCATACATAAAAATGTTATTTTTTTTA
Source organism: Ganaspis brasiliensis (assembly GCA_037103525.1). NCBI lineage: Eukaryota > Metazoa > Arthropoda > Insecta > Hymenoptera > Figitidae > Ganaspis > Ganaspis brasiliensis. The sequence goes on from JAZKLR010000353.1 coordinate 161,900, forward strand.
TAATGACTTTTGTTATTTTTGAAAATAAAAAGATTTTAAAATTAAATATTCATTAAAATAATATAAAGTAAATAAATAACAAGTATTTATTTAAAAAATAAATTCAATAAATAACAGATTAAATTATATGTCTATTTTGGTATTTTTAATCACTTAATTTAGAATGCCAACTTAATTTTTTTCTTTATCATTCGAATTTTCTTTAGAAGGATTTAACGATGAACGAAGACTACATCCTCTGTAGAGAACGCTACAATCTTCGCCTCGAAGACCTGCTGCTCCTGCATCTTCAACGAGACGAATCCAGTCTGAAGATTCATCCAAAGATTCTTTTACGCTGCGACTGGAAGAATATTTACGTTATCTATTTAATTATAATTTTTTTTTCACTTTATTATGTCCCTTAAAATTAAAAAAATCCCTGGAGTATAATTTATTTAGAAATTCTCAAGATTAAAATAAAAAAAATAAATTAATTAAGTCTTATGACTTATTTCGATATAACAATTAAAAAGGCGACTTACATTAAATACTTTCCAACTAATTTTCCAACAATTCCCAAATCTTTGAAAAGCTTTCGATTTTCCGAGCAAACGGTTCTTTGAATACAACGTAGTTTTGCGTCATCATTTAGAACGTATTCTTGCTCCGGTGACTGGAAAATAAATTATTTATATTTTATTTGTAAATTCAGAAAATTTTTGAGAATTGTAATAAAGAGATTATTAATCTTAATCATAATTAAGGAGGTTCATTCCATTAACGCATATAACCTTAAACTGGTAAATGGTTTTTATTAAATAAAAATATTATTAAAATTATAATTTCACCAAATTTTGAAAGATCCAGTGGTACCATTGGTTCAGAAAAAACTTGTTGTGAAATAAAAATATAAAAAAATTTTTATGTGGGCAATTTATATAGCAGAATATAAAAAAATTCTTTACAGAAATTCGAATTAGGCTTCGGAATGTAATATCTTGGAATAAAAAATTAATGAAAAACAAAATATAAATATGAAACGTTTCTGAATTCTTATGATACTCTATACAATATTATACTACGCATTTTTAAGCAATTTAAAAATTTTAATTCCTTTATTAAATCTATAAAAAATAGATTATGTAAAATTCTATGCTCCTTAGAAGTAGAAATAGGTTTTCGATATTGTGAGAAAAGACAAACATTCTTAAAGATACAATTACTTTTTCAAAAAATGTATTTTAACGATACATAACAAATTGTTTTATCATTGAAAGAATATGATATCAAAACAACAAAAAAAGAAATTCATCAATAAAAATGTCAACTGAATCTAATATTCAAAACACTTTTGGTGAGCTCTAGAATACGCATCAGTTTGAAAAGTCGATTTTCAAAATTTTTAATCCAGAATATCAAACAAACAGAATTTATTATTTTATATTAATATTTTATTAACTATGAATTCGGTGTACCAGGTGCAAAAATCCATGGGGCGCTTTGAAACCATTAAGAAGGAAATACGGAGAGAATTTTAAAAAAATTTTAATTTTAAGAGACATTGAAAAATTACTATCAAGGTAATCTCTACTATTTTGTAATTCTTTAAAGATGTTTGAGCATAGTTAAAGCTTATTAAAAATCAAGAAAGAAATCCACGCGGAAATCCGGGCGGACTTTTTCAGCTGGATATTTTTACAAATTTGGGGTAAATGCAAATAAAAAAAATAAGGGTTTTACAAATACTTGTAATGTTAAATAAAATTGTAAAAATAAACAAAAATTATTGTTTGTAAAGATAAATTTACATAAAAAGCAAATTACTTTACTTGAAAAAGTGATGGTCTTAAATTTATTACAGATTTTTATACTTGAAACGAATTCATCGGTTCCTGCATAATTTTTGCATAATTTTTCCTAAACGTTTTTTTTGGGAATTCTCTATAAGCGAAACCAATTAATAATAATTTTAGATATTTGTTTTGCTTCCCTCGTAGCTGTCAAGGCAAGAAATCGCCCTACAATTTTCTTCAGGGTATTCGTGATAAATCGAATACGAGGTTTCACAACATGCAGGTTCTAGGTTATTTCACCATCCTGGCTTTTAATATAACGAAATTATAAAGCAAGATACATAAGATTGAGCGTGCCACTTCACGTTATATTATTAAGTTATATTCTGCCATTTTGACATTTAAAGAAAGTTTAAGGAATATTTATGGCTTGTGACAATATTTAAAGATAAATAGTTGTTAACCTAAGGTTACATTTTTTTAAATTTATATGACTGTAACAATTTAAATTCACGGTTTTTCTGCCCTTTTAAAATACCTATGTAGGATCGTATGTAAAATCCTACGTAGTATCCCATATAGGATCCTATATAGGATCCTATATATGGAATCTCACTATTTGCATATATGTACGATCCAAAATGGGAACCTACGTACTATCCCACATACAATCCTTTGTACTTCCCCATATGGAATTCGATATAGGATCATCTCATGTATGTATTTCTCATATGGCTAGCGGCATTTTTATGAAACTCTCGTATTAGAATCCATGTAGGTTTTATGAAACGAGAGTTTCATAGAAATTCCACTAGGTGCTTTCTTTCACCTAAACGACTCTATATAGATAGATATGACAATATGACACATAAGAAGGTAAAGCTCGGATGTGCTTGAAGCAGTCAAGTTTAATCTCTGGAACTGGAACTGGCCTAATGCGGAGGAATATGCATTTGAAAAAAGCCATTTTCAGAAATCCTATGAAGGATCCTACCTAGGAACCTACATAAATTCGTAGATGCCGACCTACATAGGATCCCATATAGGATACTGCATAGGATTGCCCACATGAGAAATACATAACTGAGATTAACCTATATGGGATGGTACAAAGGATCCCTTATGGAATACTGCATACGATCACCCATATGGGACATACATCTATGAGATGATCCTATATTGAATTCTATATGGGAAAGTACAAACGATTCTATGTGGGATAGTACGTAGTTTTCCATATGGAATCGTACATATATAGGATGGTACATGGAGTAATGCAAGGGATCCTATCTGTGGCTGAAAGGTAAAACAGCACAAGCGCCATTTTATTAAATTTGAGATAATATCAGATTCATATATATTTAGACATGCTTTTTAAAGTTTGATACTTGTAAAATGAGTAAAACATTTATTTACAGAGAAAATAATGAATAATATAATAACACAAGTCCACTTTTGTCGTCGATAAAATAGTATAACGACACAACTCCATTCAGGCTGAGAAAAACAATTGACGCTTTTAAAAAATCATTGATTCTACAAAACGTTTTTTAAGTTATTGATTAAATTGACTTATCATTATGTATTTATATAATATACAATAATTATAAAATATAAAAATATATATATAAACCTAAAAATGTCTTATTTAAGCCAGAGTTTAAGAGAAAGTAAATCATAACCATTTTTTGAAAATGACATTTAAAAACAAATTGAAGTTAGTTAGATATTACAAATTAAAGATAAAACGACACAACTCCAACAAACTGTAATGTCACGGTAAAAAAATATTAAATTTCTTTAAAATCGAAGCGTTTTATTAAAATTGATAAACGTATTTAAAAAATTCATTAAATAATAAGACTTATTGCAAAACACCAAAAACATTTGTTGATTTTTCGATTTCACAGAACTAAGAAAAAATTAAAATTCGTTTATCTCGAAACCATGAAAATGGAGTTGTGCTCTTTTACCTTTCAGCCACAGCTATGTAAGAACCTTTATCGGATCCTGTATATAGGATATGTGCGATTACGTAGGATCCTATATAGGATACCACGTAGAATCCTATAAAGGATGATATGTGGGATTTCATATGGGATCCTATATGAGATCCAGTATAGGATTCTATGTAAGATCCCACATAAGATCCTATATGGGGTCCTAAATAGGATTCTATGTAGGATCCTATATAGGATTCTATGTGGTATCCTGTATGGAATTCCACATAGGATCCTGCATAGGAATTTTCAATAGGGTGGAGAAGTTTTTATATAGTCATGCATAAATCTGAATTATCTTATTTGACGCATAACCTTACATGTAGTTTTCTTCAGGAACTCTATAAAGTAGTTATCATCTTTTTACCTAGACGCTTTACATGTAAAGCCAGAATAGTGAAATAACCTAAAAATATTACATAAGGTAAACTTGTATCCGACTTTTTATGATTTCCTTAAAGAAAAAAAACTCAAACCTACTCAAATCAACTGTCAGGTTACTAAATTGAATTATGGTTAGGGTCCCTAACCGAAATTGCCACTGTATGGGTCAGGAGCCTACTTTAAATTTCGCGTAGGGTACAAAAGGACCCCAGTTAGTCCTTCTAGGGTTAAGGAAAAATTTGCGGTAATTCTGCAAAATTTCAGAGGAATTTCTTTACGAAAGTTGAATGAAATCGTTTCAAGTGGGTGATATGAAAGCCTCTAAATCACTGCAAAAACTGCTGTCTTCTAAGTGTCTTATTTTAAGACATTTTGGGGTCTAAGACGCATAAAATGTCTCATTTTAAGACACTTATGGCGTCTTTGATACAATAAAGACACCAAAATGTCTTAAAATAAGACACTTAGAAGACAGTAGTTTTTGCAGTGATGTTATTAAAAAGCCGTTCTTGTGTGAGGGTGACTGGGTGAATACTAACCATTGGAATCAATCCTCTGGATTCAATCAGATCTCGCTTTCTACGAGAAATGTCCAACAAATTATCTTTTCGTTTAGCTGCCAAAAGTGTATTTTGAATTATAGCGAAGAGTAGAAGCATTCCGATAAAACCAACCACCAGAAAGTGTTTTGATGTCGGTCCCACCGACTGTTCTGGTTTTTGGTGATAAACTGGATATTGATAACTAGAAACAGTATCGTAAATGTAAGGAAAAGTTTCACTTCGAAATTCCTCTTCTATAGGTGATTGAATCACATCTGGAAAAATAATGTTTTCATTGAAATTGAATACTTTGGATACGAAAAATTCAAAGTTAAATAATACAGTTTTTGAAAGAAATGATTAAATTCAATTTTAAATTAATCGTCAGTAGTTAATAATAAAATTATGTAATACAGAGAATAATTAGGGAGGTTCAAAAAAATAATAGTCAGAAATGTTATGTTCTTACCCCCATACCAAAAATTAAAAAAATTCCCGTATTTTTATTTCTTAAGTCGTAGAATATTCAGAGATGAATTAAAGCCCATGAAATTTCCCAATGATTCTTCAGATAAAAAATGTATTTTCTCGTAAATTTTCTGTAAAATCGTTAAAAATCATTCAAATCGGAAATTCGTATGACAAATTCTTGTAAGTGTTTGAAAAGCAATGTTTCGTAATTGATTTAATAATTTATTAATATTTATGATTTTTTATAAAATTCAAAGAAATATTATGAATCTTATATTTATTCAAATTAATTTTTTTTATCCCTTTTCAATCTGAATAACAATTATGATTCATATCTAATAGGTCTATTTTTATATCATATTAAAAACTACAAAGCAGTATATCCATTTTTACCCCTGATTTTCTATCCAAATGTATCTTCTCTTTATCCACTTTAATCTTTCTTTGTCCACTGAAAATTTGAATAAGCATCAATCTATTTTGAATCCTCTTCTTTTACACCAAAACAAATCATTTATTTAAATAACACTTAAGTCTTTTATTATCCTATTTAAAACTACGAAGCAATATAATTATGAATTTTTAACAATAAATTTATATCCGAATTTATCTTATATAATACCCAATTTCATGTTTTTATTTTATCCCTCCTAAATCTGAATAACAACCAATTTTTTTTCTATGTCCTTTAATGTTTCCTTTAATGTCCTTCAATGTTATTTATCCCATTTAAAAATTTTTAAGACAAAAATTCAAATGGAATGAAATTGAAACAATTTGTCGTATAGATAGAAAGAGATAGATTGAGATCTCTTGAGAAAGATTTAAAATGATAGAAATTAAAACAATATATCATGGATAAATTTAGATAAGAATATTTGTCCAAAAAACCAAGTGGATATATATTTTGAAACAATGTACCATGAATAGAAAAAAAAAATAAGAATCTTTTTGGGATGGATTCAAATAGGTAGAAATTTAATTCATATAGCATGTATAAAAAGAGATAAGACTGTTTTTGGCAAAGATTCAAATGGATAAAATTTGAAATAATATGTCGTTGATAAAAAAAGTTGAAAATATTAAAAAAAAAAAGATTTATATGGATGAACGTTTAATCAAAATGTATATTATGGATAAAAATAGGTAAAAATATTTTTAAAAAAATTAAATGGATGTTGAAGTTGAAACAATGTAGAATAGAAAAGTATAATAAATTACATAATTAAGAATGGATTTTGATGATTTTGATTTAGAAAAATCACTTTAAGAAAATCCGCCACTGTTTGAGATGATATGAAACTTTCTAAAGTGTTTTGAAAAAGTTTCAAGAACAAGGATGTTTTTTTACCCACTGAAATCATTTCTCCCATATTATTTCTTTTAAGAAAAAGAGAATAAAATAAAATATTTTTACGTACCAGAAAAATAAGGATTATAAACAATTGACGGACGAGTACCAAATATTTGCACCGTTGAAGTGGCTTGTTTAACTTCCGGCGAACTTGTAGTGGACCACAAATTAACTTTATTGCTTTCCGTTTCGGTTGTAGAAATTTCCTGCGTTGGATACATCACTGGATCTACTGATTGAGATTTAATCAAAATCGCCAACAGAGGAAATACCGATAATGATTTTACGTTTAATCGAACCATTTCGCTTTTATTTTGCTTAACGAACTTCAATTTTTCTCTAATAATTTTTCTCTAATAGTTTAAAGATAATTTTTTAACTTTTTTATTTAGTTTACTTTTAAGTTCTTTTTTGGTTGTTTAGTTTTGACTTAAATTTAATGACTATTATATTTTAAAAACAAGGTTTCTTTTTAACGCAAACTTTCAAATTTATGTTAAGAATAACTTTCCGAAACGTATTCACTGTCAAGAGAAAAATGTGCATCTAGAAAGATATAAATTTGAAAAAAAATAGAAGGCCTTATTTGTGATACTGAAAGTTGAACGTCAATTTATTCCGCTTAGTTTTAATGTGATCTGAAAATTAAGGATAATTCCGGGAAGTTCTTAATTATTCGCTTCGCTGGATAAATTGATGACACTAAACACAGTATCTTCTGGAGATTGAAACAAATTTTCTAGAAAAAGTTTTATTGTTTTCGAAAATAGTTTCATTTCTTTTTTATTGAAAACAAGTTTTAAGAAAGTACTAATTTTAGAATAATATATTATAGCTTTCGAGACTTTTAAGCAAGAACTAGCCAAGACAGAACAATACATTTTTTTATCTCATGAAACTGGACCATGAATGAAATCCTAAGGTATTTTTGATTGCTGAATCCAAATCCGGTACCCATTGGCTTCATTACATCAGGCTTCTTTTTAATAACATATTTTTAAAAATTTAAACAATTTACCACAAATTTACTTATAAAGAAACTGAGATTTTCGAACGTAGTCAACCGGTACGCAAAGCTTTATTATATATTTGATAGTTCTAAGGTGTTAAAATTTTGTAAATTATTCTACTATAACATAGATTCAAAAACACCCTTAAAAACAACATCATCTGCACTTGTTCACACATTTCTATTAATTGGAAAATTTAAAGAGTTTAAAAAATCACTGGATTCTTCAGCTACAGGATTGTACTATAGACAATTTGTGATAATACAATATAATTTTTGTTCGAAACGCCTCCTCAAAAGCAATCTTCATCTAAAGCACCAAAACTTTGTCAAAAATACTACAATTGAGCCTCCGGATTCAAAAACCGCCTCTGCGCGTGAAAAGTCTGACGTATGGTAGTCGGGTAGCAGTGAGCGACAATGGGAATTTCACTAATTTTCTCAACGTTTGGTCAGACATCTCGAGCGCAGAGGCGGTTTTTGAAGCCGGCGGCTCAATTCAAAATTTCTTAACGGATAGGTCTCAGGACAGTATCAGACAATTTACGATATTCTAATACATTTTTATTCAAAACAACATCTAAAAAAAATCCGTTAAAATACTAAAATTTTAGCAAAAATAATATAATAAAATTTTTGTTTCCTGTAATTATCGACTAGAGGAATGCTTTAAAAATAGTTTGTGATACTCTTATATGATTATTATGCTGAACAACCTCTAATAAACAACCCATCAATGATCCCAACGCTTCAAAAAAAATACTAAAATCAGTACTTTTTTTCGCTAAAACTGTGGGCTTGAAGAATGTTTTAAATATATTTTGTGATACTCTAACATGATTTTTAATCAGGACAACCCCTAATAAACAAACCCCATCAAAGATACCAACACTTTAGAAAAAATACTAAAATCAGTACTTTTTTTGCTGGAAATGTCGGCTTGAGGATTGTTTCAAAAATATCCCGAGTCGAAATTTTGAGGCTACTTTAACGCTACATAGTCCAAAATTTTTAGGAAATAGAGGTTTAAAGTAGAAGCAAATTCAATACAATTTAGCTTCTACTTTGGTGCTATTATTGGAAGAAATTTCCTGTTTCCGCGATGAGAGCGTTAAAGTAGAAGCTAATATTCAACTATATTAAGGCCTCTTTTAACGCTCAAGACCCCCTTTTTATTGATCTTCTAAAGTCTAAACAAAGAAAGAATCTGTTTTTGCGAATAAAACTGAAATTAATATGAATGAAATTATAAAAAAAAATATAAAATAAATATTCAAAATTCATGCGCTTTTAGAATTCGTCACACTTAATACACACAAGCTGGAAATAGTCTAAACTTACTAAATAAATTATTATAACGCAAGTGGGGATTCGAACCCACGACATAACGACCTACGCACTTATAATCTAACGCACTAACCACTACGCTACCGACGCTTATGAACTTAATATTTAATTTTCACAGTGTCCTTATGATACAAATTATGAATAGTTTTTTAGGACTTTTCAACAAAATTGTTACATATCACCAATTTCTGAATGTTTACGGAGATTTTTTATGTATTTTTCATTTGTTTAAACAATTTATTATTGTCAAGTTACAGGCTGATATTGATTTAAATCATTGAAGCATTTGCATTAAAATCATGATTTAAATAAAAAAAAAACTTTACAATTCTCCGGATGTCTAATACTGCATGTAAAAAATCACAAACCATAAACAAAACCACAAATTTGTGGATAAATCTTAAAAATTTCAATTTTAATATTTTAATCTTTATAAAATTTAAATAATTGGGCTAATATAGATAATCAAAATACCTACGATTTACAAATTTTTGGTATGAAGATAACAAAAAATAATATCAAATTTTTATATCTTTGTAGGTCATTATAATTTAAATAAATTCCAAACGTCAATAAACTCATATTCCAATTTTTTCAAACTTTTAAATGTCAATTAATTCAAATTTAAAGACACATTAGTTAATGCAAAATAATTAAATAATATTAATTATTTTTCATATTCACAATAATCCTTTTTTTAAGTCTTACAATATTTGTAATTCTTCTTTAGTTTCTAATTCAGTTTCTTTTTCGAAACTGTTTAAATTTTATCTTATAATTTCATATTTTTACAAAATTTAAAGATTTTTTCTCCTTTTACTAATGGTATTTTTTTTTTTTTTGTATTTGTCATTTTATTTTATTAATAAATAAATTATAAATAATAAATAATAATTATTATTTATTATTATTTCGTTGAGTTTCATAAGTTTTTTCATATTTTTAAAAATAAATACGCTTATTTTTTTATTAATGCACCTATTCAATTTGTTTTTAATTCTTGGATAGTTTTTGCGAGGTTTTTTGCAAACTTAGTACTTATTCTTTTATAGAATTTTTAGATTTTCTTTATTTTTCTAAATTTATTGTTGGACTTGCTTTCAGTGTAATATTATAAAAATGTTTTTGGTTTAATTTGCCCAAACTTTTTTTTTCTGAAGGATTTTTACTTTTCTTTTCTGGACTTTTTATGTACATTTTTTTAATTTTATTTTCATCAATTTTAATTTTTTAAACAAATTATTGCTAGTAATTACTAATTCTTTACAAATACACCTAGGAAGATACAAATTTTTCCTAATTTTACAAATAAATTACTGGGCTCTGGTTAGAAAAATAAAAATTATTGACCATAAATTATTATTTTTATATTTTAAAACAATTTATTATTGTTAATTTATAACATTTAAAAACACCTAGCAAGTAGTAGTTTATTAATTTGTTTACTTTTTATATTGAAAAAATAAGATATTTATCAAAATTAACGACAATCACCACTCAAAATTGTTTAAACAAATTATTGTTAATAATTGTTATTTTTTTACAAGTGTATCTAGAAAGATACACATTTTCCCTAATTTTACAAATTATTGGGTTTTGGTTATAGATTAAAATTTTTTCCTCTTAAGGGCTAATCAGAGGAACAATAATTGAAGAAAAAGTTAGTTTAACTCCCGTTTTTCTTATATGTTAAATAAAAAAGTATATTTCAATGGAAAAAATGACTGAGTTTCACTTGCAGGTTTAAAGTAGAATAAAAATTTTCATTTCTTTATAACTGGGAATGTGGAGCTTTAAAAGAGCTGATGATTTTAATGATTGGAAAAATGAAACATGTGTATAGACGTAAAGTAAAAGGAAATATTATTATTAGAAGTAAAGAAGAGGCTAAAAATTAAGAAGTCGTTAAGTAGAAGCTAAAGTTCCTCATGAGCTTCAAAGTAGCTTCAAAATTTCGACTCGGGTAGTTTGTGATACTCTTCTCTATCGTTAGTATGAAGTAACCATATTTTGAAATTTTTTTAATATAGTTTTGGTATCTTCGATAGGGTTGTTTTTGAGGTTTTAAATTGAATAAAAATCATGTTAGAGTATCGCAAAGTGTCTTTGGTACAATCTTGAAGCCGAAGGATTCTGCGAGAAAATTCTTAATTTATTATTTTTTCCAAAATTTTGGTATCTTAGATGAGGGTTGTATTTTTGGGATTGTTTTAAATAAAAATCATAACTCAGTATCACAATCTATCTCCAGAACATTCCTCAATCCTGTAGTTTAAATGAAAAAAAATTCAGATATTAGTATGCTTCTCAATTATTGGTATCTTAGATATAGGGGTTGTTTTTTGGGAGTTGTTTTGAATACAAATTTTATTAGAGTTTTAAGAACTACACTACCGTCGGAAATTGTTAGTCCGATCGATTGGAACGGATCGAAAAAACACAACTCAAATAAAACCACGATATCTTGATTAAAAATTAAGATAGAAACTTGTCTTTTTAAAATTTGGAAAACTTATTAAATTCTACTTAAGAATAGCTATTAGGATACTTTTTTTAGAAAATTTAAAGTAATTTTATTAGTTGATGAGTTAGAAAAAAAATTCTCTAATTTTTCAATTATCGTTCACGAAGTTCAGTTCGTTGTCTGATGTAGAAAAATTGAAAAAAAAATTAAAATTTATATTATTCTCTTCGTTCAATTGCCAGCTTTAATTTGAGCCAAGGAAGCTTGAAAAATATTGAGTGGTTCACGAAATATGACTAAATATGTCCAAGCATGTTTTTTTCAAAAATCAGTCAAAACCGTGGTTTTTCTCTAAAAATGAAGGTTTTTGAGAAAAACAGGCTCGGCCAAATTTAGTCATATCTCGTGAACCACTCAATATTTTTTAAGTTTCCTTGGCTTAAACTAAAGCTGTCAATTGAACGAAGAGAATAATATAAGTTTCAATTTTTTGTTTTTCAATTGTTTCAATTTTTCTACATCAGGCAACGAACTGAACTTCGTGAACGATAATTGAAAAATTTGAGAATTTTTTTCTGTAACTCATCAACTAATAAAATTACTTTGAAATTTCTAAAAAATTTAACTAATAGCTATTCTAAAATAGAATTTAATAAGCTTTCCAAATTTTTAAAAGCCAAGTTTCTATCTTAATTTTTATCTAAGATATCGTAGTTTTATTTGAGCAGTGTTTTTTCGATCCGCTCCAATCGATCGGACTAACAATTTCCGAGGGTAGTGTATCTCCAGAACATTCCTTAATAACCGTCAGTTGCATCGAACAAAAACATGATTTTAGTATACTTTTGACAAAGTGTTGGTAGTTTAGATGGGGGTTATTTTTAGGAGGTTGTTTTGATGAAAAATCATATTAGGGTATCACAAATTGTCTCTAGTACTGTCTTGAAGCCAGAGGATTTATCGAAAAAATTCAGATTTAGTATTTTCGCCAAGCCGGTTTCCAAAAATATCACATTCTTATAGGTGAAGGGGAGAGGTCTATCAATCTTTGACAATCTATGTAAATTTTTTATTTTGACCATGTAAATAATGTGAAGTAGGTGGGGGGGGGGGGTTAATAGCTCTCGAAAAAACGTGACATCATTTATGGAAGCCGCACAAAGTTTTGGTATCTTAGATAGGGGATGTTTCTGATGGGTTGTTTTGAATAAAAATCATATTAGAGTATCACAAATTGTTTCTGGCACAATCTTGAAGCCGAAGGATAGAGCGAACAAAATTTTGATTTTACTATTTGTGTCACAGGTTAATCCTTTACAAAGGAATGGTTTTTCATTAAATTTATACTACTGTAGTACAGGGCACTTTTTAGGGGTAATTTTGGTAACATAAAGTAAATTATATCTGATTATTTATTCAATCTTAGGAACAATGAATCGTCTTATATTCTCTCTTTTGAAGTTAATTTTTAACTCAAAAAATGTTTCTACATGATTCAGCAACTTTAAACATCTCAAATTTTTAACAATGCACTTAAAACTGACTTAATTTTTGTAGAAGACTGTGGCACAAGAACTACCTTAAATCAAATATAAAATTTTATCCTCAAAGTTTGGGATAATATCAAGAAACACTTAAAAATGATATAATGAACAAAAATTGTATATTAGATGAAGCAAAATATATTCAATGATTGCAATAGCTTTTCATTAGACAGTCATTCAACAACTCCCTTTTCATTTGTAATCATATAACTTTCATGAAAATTATCACCAAGTATTTTATTAGCATTCTTTAGAATTGAAATAGTCTTTAATTTAAAGAAATAATTTGTTTGACCTCTTTCTAACAAGTTATTTTCATTGATGGAAAGAGTTTGTGGGTGTGATTTTTGTAGGGTGTGTCTGGGATTGAGAAGAAATTGCAGTTTCTAACGACGTCGAAAGAGACTGATGGGTTTCTTTTGGAGGCCTTTGAACGAAGAAAAATAAATAAACTTGTGAAGGGTAAGACGGAAGGGAGGCACCAGTTGGATTAGGCTGGCTGATAGGGGTTGCTATGGCGATGACTGGAGCGTTAGAGGGTGGCCCGCAGGCTCGTCTGTCTGGACCATTCCTAAAGGGGATGACGCCCTTCGTCATACCTTTTCACTATAAAACCTTCCCTACATTAATCACTCTCGACTGAATCCTCAATTTTGCTTTACCCACTTTCTTATCATTTAACTCCACATTCTTTCACTTTTTTCAATTTTAAACTTTTATCTTTCACGGAAGGAAATGCTTAACAAAATGTTTCATTGAATCAACCTTAATCCGCATTTTATTCGAATTCAGATAGTTATTGGTCTAAAGTCTCTGTCTCGCTTTCTTGTCATTGAAAATTTCCATTTGTTTTTGATTTCTCCATATTATGTTTCTTGAAATATATATTAGTAGAAAATAAATTTGCTTTAAATTGTAGAACTGATATTGATAATTTTTCAATAAAATAATGGATTTTGATGCTATTGAAACTTTTTATAATTACTACCTCCCTTGACTATTTTGTATTTTGTTTTTGCCTTTGCTAGGTCTGCAAAACATGCAAAGACTTTTAAATCACATTTGCTCCTAATTCCCTGACCACCAAACGGTTTAGTCCATGTATAGCATTTGACATCCCCTTTTCCTTCTCGGAATTCAAATAGTCTTTTTTAAAAATCTCCTTCAATTCGTTCATCAGTCTTTTATTTTTATTTACCAATACATTTTTAGATATTCCTGTTTATTGAACCGACGATTCCAAGCAGGTGAAATAATTTACCTAAAATCCCACGTTTAAATTTTGTCTTCTACTCTTTCCAGTCTTCTGCTCCTGTCTGATTCATCCAATAGGAGGACTCTTGCCATTCATCCTAGTTTACCCTTAATATAACTTTAGCTTGTAACCTAATATAAACTTAATCTCTTTCTGTCTATCTCTCTTCCATTTTAATCTCTTAATCCTTACAACCAGTTATTCTTCCTCTTCTAGTGACAACTCCTTCTGCTTTTTCCTTACTTTTTCTTTCTTCCAATTTCTGCACAAATTCTATTAAACAAAAAAAAAAAAAAGTTTCAAATTAGGGTGATTCTAATTTCCCTCTGTTGAAACTGTCTGTATTTCCAAGCAATTGTTTTGAACTCGTGATTCATTCGAAATTCTATCACCATCAACGATGGACCCTTGAATTCGGCTCGGCTCGTGGCCGGATCTAGTTTGGCAATTCCCGGGGAGATTTAACTGCCGAACGCAGTCCGATAACGATTTCGCAACGTGTAGGCTTTAGCTTAGCCAACTATAACAACCGCTCGAAATCTACTCTACGATGAAAATAAAATTCGATGAAACTGGACGCGATGAGCTAACTCTTTTGAAAAGAATTAAGCTGCAAAGACATCAGGAAAAGTTTTGATGGGGTATAAACAACTTTAGGGGAGTAACAAGGTATTGATATTCAATTATTAAAAAAAAAAAGAAAATTAGGATTCTCATCTGCTTAAATTATCTTACTGCAATGAATTCGTTCTTACAATATTATAATTTATTTTAGAACAAAATATGTGAAAATAAAAGTATAAGATCCATATATACAAGAAAACTTTTCTAAAAACATCAAAAATTTTTATGTAACAGAGAATATTAAAGCATTTATAAAATTTAACAGTGGCGTAACTATTAAGGGGCAAAGTGGGGCAGTGCCTCGGGGCCCTTAAGCTCAGGGGGTCCTAAGTCCACCCTAATAAACCCTTTTTTTTAGAACAAAATTTATAAAGTTTTAGAATTAAAAAAAATTTCAAAAAATAACTGAAAATAAACAAAATAATTGCAAATTTTGCTAATTAATTGAAAAAAATAGAAATCAATTAAAAATTGGGAAAAGTAATTTAAAAAATCATAGAAATGTTTTCAAAATAAAGAAAATAATTTAAACTTGAGAAAATTACTTGAAAATCTTGAAAATAAATAGAAAAAAATTGAATAATAAAAATTAGGGAAAATAAATGAAAATACAAAAAAATTGGTTGAACATTGAGATAAAAAATATAAAATTGAAAAAAATAATTAAAATTAGAGAAAATTATTGAAAAAATTACATAATATATTTTAAATAAAGAAAACTTAAAGAAAATTTCAGAAAAATACTTAAAACTTTCATTGTTCATTGAAAAAAAAGTTCATTGAAAAAAAAGAAAATAATTAAAAATTAGAGAAAATAAATAAAACAAGATAAACATAATTCAAAATTGAAGAGAATAATTTTTAATTAAACAGAAATAATTAAAAACTATTTGGAAATTACAAAAAAGAATGAAAGTAATTGAAAATTGAAGAAAATAATATACAACATCATATAAATAATTGAAAATTGAATGAAATAATTGAAATCTCAGATAAATAGTTTAAAATTTTTGAAATTATAAATGAAATGAAAAAAATTTAAAAATTGGAGAATATAAATTTTGGTAAATAATTGAAAAATGATTTTACAATTTGAAACTTGAAGAAACTAATTGAAATATGATACAAACAATGATAAGTTGTAAAAAAAGAAATCACATTTGAGTGAAATAATTGAAAAATTTACAGAATTTTTGTTTAAATAAAAAAAAGCAAATCAATTAAAAATATGAGAATAACTAAAAATTAGAGAAAAAAAAAATTATTAAAAAAATAAAAACTAAGTTTTTCTCAATTTTTTTCTCTAAGTTTTAGTTATTAAAAATAAATAAAATTTACGATAATTCAAAAAAAAAATTTTAAATTGTAAAAACAAATGAAAATAATTAAAAATTGAAGAAAATAATTGGAATTTTAGAAAAATACTTAAAAATTTTAGAAATTGAGAATAGTAATTAACATTTGAGAAAAATAACTGAAAAATACTTATTCCTCAATAATTTGAATTTGGCATGTTGAATTTCTCTGTAATTTTTAATAGCTGCACGTGTTACGGTAACAAAGCAATAACAATTTAGAAATTTTTTTTTTTTACAATTCTTATTGTTTATTTACAGCAATTGTGAACACATATACGTTGACTATAAAACACACCAAAAGTTTTTTTCTTTGTATATTGTAAAAGAAAGTTTAAATCATTAGGTTTAAACATTGTAATTGTTCACTAAAGGTTAATAATGTATTTTACTATTGTTACGATTAAATTTTCAACATCAATGAATGACATTCATAGGCAATATAAAAAAAATATGTTAAAAAATTTTCAAGATTTCAAGCTTTTTTTAATATACAAATAGAAAATCTTTACAGGGTAAAAAATACCCTACCTTACGCTCCGTGTTTCGAAGTTTCGCCTTACGCTCGCCGGGTTAAATATGGATGATTGAAAACATTAAAGAAAATTAAATTAAAAATTTTAATTAAAGAGAATAATTTAAAATTCGCAGAAATAATCGAAAATTGATGAAAAGGATTATTAAAATTTCAAATATATAATTGAAATTTTTGGAAATTAAGCCAAAACAATGAAAATAATTCAAAATCGGAAAAAATAATATAACATTTCACAATTTGATTTTAAGCGAAAGAAAATAATTGAAATATCGTTTAAAACATGGAAAATTGATGACAATAATCTAAATTTGAGTTAATAACTGAAAATTTAGTAAATTAATTGAAAAATAATGAAAATATTGAAAGATGGAGAAAATAATTGCAAAATAATGAAAAGAAATGAAAATTGAGATATATATTTGAAAGTTCAATAAATTAATTCAGAAATTATTAAAACAAATACAAATAATTCAACTTTGAAGAAAATAATTGAAATTTTAAAAAAATACTTAAAAAACTTAAAAAATAATTTTAGAAAATGAGAATAATGATTAACAATTGAGGAAAGTAATGAAAAAATTATCAAAATAATTCAAAATTGAAAAAAATAATTGAAATATGCTGAAAATAACTTATGGTTTAGAAAAAAAAATTGAAATATGATGAAAATAATTGAAATATGAAAAATTGAAGACGGGAAATAAAATTTGACAAAAATAATTGAAAAAATCATAGAATATATGTTTAAAAAAATAAAATAATTACAATGTTACTTAAATTTTTTTAATTGAAGAGAATAATTAAAAAGTCGCAGAAGTAATCGAAAATAATTGATAATAATTGAAATTTCAAATAAATAATCGAAATTTTTTAGAATTATGCCAAAATAATGAAAATAATAAAATTGAATAATCGTTTAAAACATGGAAAATTGATGACAATAATCTAAATTTGAGTTAATAACAGAAAATTTAGTAAATTAATTGAAAAATAATGAAAATATTACAAAATGGAGAAAATAATTACAAAATAATGAAAAGAAATGAAAATTGAACAAAATAATTGAAAATTGAGATATATGTTTGAAAGTTTAAAAAATTAATTCACAAATTATTAAAATAATTAAAAATTGAAAATAATAATTGCAGAATGATAAAAATAATAGTAAATTAAAAAAATTAATATAAATTTACGACGAATAACATAAAAAATTTTGGAATAAATAAGTAAATTGATTTAATGACAAGGCAAAAATAATTAAAATTGAAAAATTGCTAAGCTAGTTAAAATAATTAAAAATTGAAAATAAGAATTGCAGAATGATAAAAATAATAGTAAATTAAAAAAATTAATATAAATTTACGATGAATAATATAAAGTTTTGGAATAAATAAGTAAATTGATTTAATGACAAGGCAAAAATAATTAAAATTGAAAAATTGCTAAGCTAGTTAAAATAATTAAGAATTGTAGAAAATAGTTGAAAAATGATAAAAATAGTACAAAATTGTATTTTAAGGAATTGAAACCATAATAGAAAAGAATTATTAAAAATTGACGAAATTTTTAAATCACTTCAAATTTAATATTTTTGAAACGTGTATTAATTGAACTTTTAGTCAATGTAAGTTCACATTAACTGACATTTGAAGAAATTAAAATTTAAGAACATTTTAAAAAGGTGAAATATGATTTAAAATTTTAAAAGAAAAAAATTCTAGTGACAAATATCAGGTGTGGACTGAATGAATTAATTAATTAAACTTGTAAATTATTATTAACAATTTGGGGCCCCATTTTCCTTTTTGCCCCAGGGCCCTTGCTCTCGCAGTTACGCCACTGAAATTTACATATATTTCTGTTAGATATAAGTTGCATATCGGTGAGAGGCGTGTAGTGGTATTGGAACGAATTACTATTTACTGAGCAAAAGTTGCGAGTAAATATTAAAAACTGATCCTACTGAAGTAATTGTTATATTACTACGTGATATTTTTTAAAATTGCTGAAGCAATATTTAAAAAGGGTCGAATTTAATAATTAATACTCGAACTTGATAAAATTTATTATTACAATATAAAGATTAAAACTATTAATAGAATTTTTAAAAATGACTAGATCGAGATCTTCTTTTATCCGTGTGAATAAGCTGCAGGAAATTTCCAATACTGACAAAGTTTTCGACAAAAGTAACGAACTTTTCGTTCCAACACAACAAGAACTGCTTTAATCTGTTACAGATTAAAATAGAAGTATTTATGGATTCTGTGGTTACTTGTAGACCAAGTTGCCTTTCTTGATATAACCTTGAGATAGCTCTAAATGGAAGTTTTCATGAAGTTCTCAAAGTTCTCAACTATGAACACAGGAATTCAGTTTGCAGCT
Organism: Ganaspis brasiliensis; assembly: GCA_037103525.1. Classification (NCBI taxonomy): domain Eukaryota; kingdom Metazoa; phylum Arthropoda; class Insecta; order Hymenoptera; family Figitidae; genus Ganaspis; species Ganaspis brasiliensis. The sequence continues at coordinate 180,947 of JAZKLR010000353.1, forward strand.
TAAAATTATTTATTTTAATATTGACAGAACTTTGTACGATTAAAAGAAAATAAATTCAAAATTCATGAAGATAAAAAAATAACTAAAAATTGGATAAATGATACAGGATGACAAATTTTCTCGTTGTTATCTCGAACGAATGTGTTTTTTAAGTATTCCTAGTCACCTAGTCAGGGAATTTGATAATTTCTTTTTTGTCATATATGACGCTCCACGAGAGAAGGGACTTAACGCGGAAAAAATCAATTTTCATTTTTTTATGCTAAAAGATAATTTTTAAGTTCTTTCATTTTCATGTTTCAAAAAGTTTTTTTTTTATTATACTTTTTGTTATATTGCTTTAAACCTAGGCGAGAGAGCTAAGTGTATCACATTTTTTGGATTATCTTTGAATGACTGTCCTGTGAAATTGGCTGTTATTGATCTCATTTTTTTATAGTAATTGATACTTTTTAAGTTGCTTTTTGAGTTCCAAAAATCAAAATTCGAGTTCTGCAATTAGTTTTCTTGTTATGAAGCTTCAAACATGGGCATGATAAGTCTCTCGATTTTTCTCCCTCCTCTTTGACGCCCGTACTTTAAAGTTTGCTTTTTCCGCGTTAGGTCCCTTCTATCGTGAAGCGTCACATATGTACTATTTTTTACCATTGTCTTCCTATCATTTTTCTATAGACACGAAAAAACAATAGACAAGTTATGATAGAATAAAAATAGATTTTCCTATTTAAAAGAACAGTCAACATTTTCTCTATCCTTTTTCATATTTTTAAGTAAAAATTCAAAAGAAACAAAATTTTATCTGGATATACGTTTATTAAAATTGTTATAAGTTTTCACAACGTTTCGACAAGAAAAGTTGGTGTCTTCTTCAGGTGTTGCACATCTATATAAAAATCATAACAGAGAAATATTAATTTGTTAAACTTTAACATTAAATATAACCTAGATGTTTGACATATTACAAAAATTGTATTAGCATTGAAAACTCACCAAAAAATTCTCTTAACAAAAATTAAAAAAAAAAAGATAATATCTTTCTGAAACAACGAACGATGCGTGAAAGACATCAGTATAATAATAACTTACACTAACAGATAGTAATCTGCTACGAAGATATCTGGAAACCTTAGTTGCACAAGTTTGTAGAAAGTCCAAAACCACCGAACTTTACCAACATAATAGAGTGATTTAACCTTATCAAATGATTTGGAGAAATTAGTGTAGATAACATCTATCTCCTAGTCTGCTTCCAAAGAAATTAAAAGAAAGTCAGTAAAAATTGTACAGTTTAACAGTATGCACTTTTAGTATTTACAACGGGTATTATAGAACTTTATATTCTTAGTTAAGATCTGATTTAAGAGAAAGGATTTATTTTCCCCAAATTGGTCCTTTTACCAATTTTAGGACTTTAGGGGAGACCGGGGCTGGTTGGGTCATTTTTCCCTCTTCGTTGTTTAACTTGGTTAATATCCAATTTATGAAAACCTTATTGTGCAGGAAACTTGCACTAATATTTCAGCTTTCATTTAAAAAAGAAAAAGTCTCGTTATCACTTTTAGTTTTTTTTGGGGAACAAATATGCCTGGGGCATATTGGGTCATCATTAACATGTTACTGTTTTAATGTTAAAACATTACTTTATATAATGAACTTAGTTTTTAGGGTTATTTTATAATAAAAGGAATTGAATAATAAATATATTTAACGTAAAACAGTGAAAGTATAAAGCCATAAAATAAAAAATTCCTCATATTGAAAAAACGTATTTTTTCATTACAAATTGTTAAAAAGTATTATCATTAATGTTGATTGATTGAATTAAATTACTGATAGTTAAATTTAATTAAATTAATGTAGTTTATTTAATGTAGTATAATTATATAGTAAATTTTTATGCGTTCGAGCGACTAAACTAACCCCGGTCAAAACGACCCAACTGACCCCAGCGGTGTTTTTTAACTATTTGATTTTTTCTATCGATGCAGGAAATATAAATTCAAATCTCTTCATTTTCCTTTAAAAGCAATAAAGGAATTTTTTAACTTTGTCTGGAGAAAGCGTATTTTACTAACAAATGTAAATAAAAATACGCGACTGAAATTTGAAAAAAAAGAGTAGTGTGCATGTTTTCATTGTGCTTTTCAAACTGTTTAGGATCTTCAATTATAGTTTCATTTTCTATTGGCTCTATATGAGCCTTTAAATCAATGAGCTAATAAAAAAATTATTCGATTCATCGTTATTTTGTAAAGCTGACGTTGCTATTATTAGAGTCCACGTTACTGTTGATATAAATTTTACAAATGTCATTATTCCCCAGGATTGTAATTGTTAAATTCACCATTGTCCCTCAGCACAACTTTCTATGGCTTTTATTTGAATGGAATTTCATTTCGAATCATTTCAAATTCAGTTATGATGTTAGTTTGTTTGCATCAAAATTTGTAAAAAGGATTTAATTTTGTTTCTGTGAATGATCCATATTTTATTTAGATACAAAATCTATGGTTTAAAGGGATAGATAGAAATGTAGAATATTTGCAGATTTAAGAATATAAAAAAAAGATTCAAAAAAGGAGTAAGAAAAAGTTTTGATAATTTCTAGGGATTCAGAAAGATAGAAATTTCCGTAGATAGAAAGGGGGAACAATATTAAAATGGATTAATTATAAATAGAACCCCAGAGAAAAAAGGGTTTATTGAATAGATATATTGAATAGATATAATAGATATATTGAACTATAGAAGAAGCTAAAATTTAATTGAGGACATATTTAGATAGAAACCCCAAGATTAAAAGTGTTAAACTGATTTTGTAGATTGAAAAGGACAAAAAAGGGATTGAAATGGATAAAGTTGGAATAGGTTTAGATAAATGTTAGAGATTTAAAGAGATAAAGATTGTGGTAGATAAAAAGTGCGTTAAAAATTAAAATGGATTAATTTAGAATAGAATTGGACAGGAAAATTGACTTAGAAAAGGATTGAATCTTTTATAGATTGAAAGGTATAGAAACAGACTTTAATGCTTAATTTATTATCACGATCTAATCAGGTTCCAAGGATTTAAGATTTTGGCGAAGTGAAAGAAAAACTAAGATTAAAAATATTAAAGTGAGTTTGTAGATTGAAACGGATAAAATAGGAATAGGTTTTGATATATTCTGAAAATTGAAAAATAACAAAAAAAAGATTGAAATGAATTAATTTAGAATAAAATTGGAAAGAAAACTGAGTTTAAAAAGGATATACTCTTCAGTAAATTGAAAAGTATTGAAGAAGATTTAAATGAATAAAGTTCTGATAGGTTCAGAAAAGGTTCTAGAGATTTTAATGTAGTTATAAAAGCATAAAATTTTTGTAACTTATTTAAGGATAGAATTGGATAGAAAATGTAAGTTTAAAAACGTTAATCTAATTTTTTGGATCGAAAAACATAAAAGAAAGATTGAAATAGATAAAGTAGGATTAATAAATTTTAGGAATTTAAAGAAATAAAGATTGTGGTCGATAGAAAAGAGAATAGAAAAAGATTGTCATATAATATTAGGAAATTTGCATCTAAGTAATTAAATTCAAATAGAAATAATTCCGTTTAAATATTTCTTCTATTAAATAAATTCAACAAAATAAAATTTTTCTTTTCCTCTTATTCTTTAATTTCTTTAAATTCACATTTTATTGGAAACACGATAATCAATAGTAAAACTTTAACGTCCGAGCAAATAATTAAAAACCTATAAAATCAAATACTTCCAAACAAATGTGATTATTGTTTGAAATATTGAGTAAAATATTTTGCCTAAAGGGGAAAATTGTCGGAACAAAGTTAATTTCAACTGTATTTAAAAATAATTAAAAAGAAATTAAAAAAGAAAAAACGCTGATTTAGAAATGAAATAATAAGTGAACTGAAATGAAATTAATAAATTATGAATGACTAAATTCAAAAATAGAATACACTACGTGAACATATATAATTAATAAAGAAATAAAAAAAAATTATGAAAGAAAAATTAAATAAATATTGATGAAACTCTTGTAATTCAAATAGAAATTAAAATTTAAATGGAAATGAATAGAAAAAAAATTGATAAATTGTGAAAATTGACTGATTGAAGAGAGATAAATTCATCAAAGGGAATTTACGATTAACACTCGAGATGCAGAGCTCCATAAATCCAGACTAGGTCGAACGACAAAGAAAAAAGAAGCCTCTGTACTTTCATCAATTATGCGCTAATTAACGCCTTAATTATATCTCAGGGGATAGGCTACCCGATTATCTGCATTAGTTATAAAAAAAATAATTTTTTACTCGTCTTTTGGTTAAGGAATTAAAGTATTTAGTATAACAATATAGTCGTTAACTTTCAATCAGCAAAGATGAGATCCAATTTTTAAACATAAGTTGCGTTTTCTTTTTTTCTGAATAAGAACCTCAATTCTCTTTCAATAAAATAAAACAAGACAAATAAATTTGTTTAACATTAGCAGTATTAATTAATTATTTCAAAAGTTAAAGTTTCTGAAATTTGCTCTTCAATTTTTGTAGTTAGACGAAAAATTAACATTGGTATTTATTTGGCCGCTCGAATCAAACTTTATTGATTTGTCCAAAAATAAAGTATAGGGAATTGAAGTGGCAGGATTATTGAAATCTGCTGGATTAATTAATCACCTGTATTGCCAAGCAAGCAGATGCTCTCAGTCTCATCGACCCTGGCCTTAACCAGGTCATGCTGACAAATGCCTTTTCCACTGCACAAAATATCCTTTCTTTCTCCATACTAAAAAAAAGCAACATTTCAATTTCCACAATTATTTCCCATAAAAAATGCATTGGAAAATAATTTCAATTATTTTAATTATTAAAATGAAACAGGCAGAGATATTTTTTATATTAAACATAAAACATTCTATAATAATTATAAATACACTTATAATTTATCACTCTTATAACTATAATTTTGTTTATGAAAAATTTAAGAGAGAAGGTTAATTTAAAATCACTATTTTTTAAAAAAAATTATTTACAGGTTTTAAAAAACTTCAAAAAATATGTTTAATGTTAAAAAAAGCACAAATGTATCTAAAATTATTTACTTTTAAATATTTTACTTTAAAAACCATTTCAAATCTGCGCGCGCTTTTTAGTAACTCAGTGATTCAAATGAAAACTTTAATAGACGGTTTTTGTTTTGATTAACGACGTTGAAAGAGAATCCCCTGAAGAAATGTGTGCCGCCAGGTGTACAAATGTGACAAAAATTCTATTATAGAAATATATTTTATGGTAAAAGTTTCGATAAATTAAACTTGGGAGTAATTGAAATCCAATTAATAAAAATTATACTATTAGTATCAATTCTAAAATTTCTAAAGCAATATTGATATTTGCATAAATTGAAACAAGATTCGACACATTACATAATATAAATATTTTTATGATTGAAAATTGATATTGATTGCGATTTCGATTAGTGGAAGCTTGTCATGATTTAATTTCCGATAGTGCACATGTTTTAGTAATCATTTTTTCCAATTGAAATTCATCACGTAATTTTAATACAAATTTTTGTTAAGAAACTGAATATTTTCTGCTAAAAAGCAGTGTCTTTTATAGTTCACGAAAGGATCTGAAAGCCATCTGACCTAGTTAAAGTCATGGCAAGTTGAAAAAGAAAAAGATAAGCCAGGATCAGTTCGACGGATATTGAAAATATTGAAATGAAGTTTAGACATTTCCACTTTTTCGGATTCTAAAGTTCGGACAACTTCAACCTTTACATTTTTTATCTCAAAGTGTTTCAATTTTACGAACTGAGACATTGCAATCTTTTTATTTAAAAACAAGATTTTCTAAACCACTGTAATATGTTTTTAGGTCAATGTTATATCAATACAATGGAGTGTGTGAAAGCCATTTATAAAGAGTCTATGTGACTGATAGAAACCATTCGTTTTACTTTGAATTTTATCCTGAAAAAGAAATTCCAATAAATCCAAGAAATTCAAGTATCAAATAAATACTTGTTTTAAAAGAAAGTACACTTTTTGAAAATATTTTTTTCTTTGCTTTTGAAACACAAAATAATTGTAAATTAGTTTAAAAAAAAACAATGTTTTTCTAACATTTTAAAAAACTCTGTTTTCTTATTTTTCTATCCACAAAGAGGATGCAACGTGAGATAAATCCAATAAATCATACGGCCTTAATATAGTTGACCTTTGCTTTACAACTTTTGCACTGTTTCGACAAAATTAAATTGGAACCGTCGCATGCCTGCAAGTAGTAGGTTCTGTAAAATGATCAGCTTCTACGAAACTTTCTAATTAATTAATTAAATTTCCCTTTCGATTACCTCGAAAAAGCTTCCCTTGTATGTCATTCGCTTAAATTAGTTTTCGCGAGGTACAAAAATATACTTTTATTTTTATCGAATGCCTTTTATGTAAATTCAACAATGAACCGCAACTTGAAGAATAAAATATTCGCAGTATTTTTCAAAACACATTTTCAAAATGTACATTTTTTTTTAATTCGTTCTCATTATTGATGTACAGATAATGAAAATTTATAAAATTATTTTGTAAAGATTGCAGGACATTGGTATAGATCTAAAACTATGTTATATGTTAACAAAGTATTTTCTATGATCGGGTTGGCGTAAAATCGCTGATCGCTTCTTGTTCACATGCGATAGTAATATGACCTCAATGTGAAATTACGTTCATCTGCATTAAAAACACTCAAGTGCATAGTTGCAATAATTTTCTAAAAATAAAGCGTAAGGGAGAGAAACCTACATTTCCTTAACAAATTTTTCTATTTTAATCATCTGCGAGAAATATTTTTAAATCCTGGACTGTAGAAAATATGTATCGTATTTTTAAAAATATATATACCTTATTAGGCAAGATTTTTTAAAAATTAATAAAGCCCTTTTAAATATTTCTTTGCAACATTTAAGTGGCAATTATTCTTTTTTCTCTGTTATGTTGTTATTGTAACAAGAGCAAAAGTAAAAAATTAACTATTTTTAACGCAATAGAAATTATGCTTTTTACTAAGAGAAAATGTTAAGAAGATTTTTTTGTAAAAAACACAGTTTAAAAAAAATGCCATGTATTTTATTTTGGATCAAACAGGGTCAACTTTCTTTTAAGGATGCCAGCATTTATAATAGAAATAGAAAGTTAATAATATAGTTAAGGTAGTGTTTAATTAAGGTTATATTAAGGATAATAGGTTTAATAGAATTAAAGAAATCAAACGTTAAAAATTGAGGTGAAAACGTGAATAATAAATATTGCTTCCGTAATTTGCACAACCCCTACAACTTTAAAAAGCCTTTGGACTCCACTCACTGGAAAGTCTAAAACAAAGCTCCATTATCTTCAGAGTACTTGTGAAGCGAGCTTCTGTCATTCGCCGTCATCCTTATCATTTCAAGTTAAGAGTTTTTTTATGTTCCCCAGTTTTTGAATATATTGAAGGGAAATATAACACCTACTTCTTTAAACTCAGCCTAGAAACGTTTTAAGAAATTTCAAGACATTTCTTGTAAAGAAGCTTTACAATCTTTTTTTTTTACAATTAAGAACATAAAAGTTTAGAGGTTGAAAAGTAGTTGTATCCCTTGGTCAAAAGAAAAAAAAACACAGCATAAAATGAATTTTTACAGAAGTATATGCTTCTTCCTAAAAAATGTTAAAAGTTAATAATTTATTAAAGATGTTATATTAATTGATATTTAAATTTAGAAAAAACTCTAAAACTTCGCGGTACGCAATTTGACCTAAAAATTTCCACATGTAAGAAATTAAAGAAAATATGTTTAATGATTGTATTTAATATTGTAGTCCTGAATTTTAACGTTCTTGGTAAAATTAATAATTGGAATTTAGAGTTAATAAAGAATTCTGACCTAAATTTTCCACGTATGAAAAATGATTGTTTTTTATTCCTTTTAATCAAAGACTAAAATTAATTTCCAACCACTTAAATTAAGGTTTACAAAGCTACATAATACAATTAATTTTTAAAACTGAATCTGAAGTCAGACACAAAAATTTCATAAAATAGAAAATACTGCTTTTTTATTGGCTTTAATTTTTTTTTAGAAATTCATTTTTTAGCAAAACATTATTTTCATTCTGTATATTCAGTTTAATGTATAAAAATAATGTGTTACTTGATTTATTAACTAATCGATTGACCTGTATAAAATATTCATTTTACCTACAATTTATACACAAATAAAATTCTTAACTCTAATCTCGGTTGCCAACTTAAATTTCTAAAGTTCATAAGATTTAGTTACTCCAAAAACCACTGAGTGAAAATTTGCTCAAATTTCTGGGAATATCCATTCAATTTCCAGGAAGAAAGTTTCAGTTGGAATTTTAGTCAAACTTTTCTTCTATTTTTTTGAAATAGAAATTACACCTGAAATTTTCGAGAAATAGAAAAAATTCAATTTAGCCTTTCCATTAAATTTTTGCAGAAATTTCTTGAAATTTTCGGCAAGTGGAATATTTCCTCCAGGATTTTATTAGAATTTTTTATAGAACTTTCGTGAAATTTTCTTAAAACTGAAATTGCAACTGGGATTTCGAAGCAACTTTTGTGAAATATTAGGGAAATTAAAACTATACTTTTGCACGATTTCCGATAAATAAAAAATCCAGTAAGGAATTCCGTAAAATTCTCATGAAACTTTTGTGAAATTTCGATGAAACATTCCTTAATTTTTCAGTAAGTAGGAATCCAGCGGAAATTAACGTAAAACTTTCGATAATTTTCATAGAAATATAGAACTAGTAATTTTGGGAATCCAAAAATTACAGCAGGAATTTCAATAAAATATCAATAAATTTGAAATCACAGAAGAAAAATCGTTTTCATGAAGTTTCCGAGAAATAAAAATTTCATCTAGAATTTCTGTTAAATTTTGGTGGAACTTTCTTGAAATTTTCTAGAAGTGAAAAATTTCGAACGGAACTTCATAAGAATTTTTTATAGAATTTTCATAAAGTTGTCTTGAAACTGAAATCGCAGCAGCAATTCCCATGCAACTTCCGAGAAGTATAAATTCTAGTTTATGTTTCTATTGGAACTTCCGTTATATTTTTTTGAAATAGAAATTACACCTGAAATTTCCCGAAAATAGAAACTACAGCTGCGATTTTTGTAAAATTTCCAGGAAATTAAAATTACAGCTGAAATTAACTTACAACTTTCGTGAAATTTCTGAAAAATAAAAATTATATTTAAAAAGTTTGTAAAATGTTTGTAGAAATTTGTTAAAATTTGCGGAAGGGAGAAAAATTCGTCTCTAATTTTCGTAGAACTTTCCATAAAATTTTCTTAAAGTTTCATTGAAACTAAAATTGCAGGTGGAATTACCGTAAATCTTTTGTGAATTTTCAGGAAAATCAAAATTAAATATTCTTTCCATGAAATAGAAAATTTTGAGCTAAAGCTATAAGAAAATTTACTGGGTTATTTATTGGAAATTCTACAGGATTTCTGTAAAATTTTCATGGAACTTTCATGAAATTTCCGAAAGTTAAAAACTCTCCTGTAATTTTAACGAAACTTTCATTAAATTTCTAGTTGAATTAACGTAAATTTTTTGGTTTATTTTTTAAGAACTACTTATATTTCCCAGAAACCAGAGATCATTGCAGAAATTTTAGTATTTCTAGAACAATAAAATTGCAGCTGAAATAGCCGTGCAATTTTCGTGAAATTTCCGAAAAATGAAAATTGCATTTAAAAATTTGTGTTACACTTCTTTTTATGAAACTTTCTTGAATTTTCTGAGAATAATTTCCATAGAATATGTTTTTGTGAAATTTTCTTAAATAGAATTTGTAGCAGGAATTTTCGTGTGATTTTTGTAAAATTTTATGGAAATGAAAATTACAGCTTGCAAGATGATTGGGAAATAGAAATTCCATTTGGGAATGTCGTAAAATTATAATGGAACTTTTGTAAAACTTCTAAGAAGTAAACATTCTAGTCGATATTTCAATGAATCTACGATTATATTTTCTTGGAATAGATATCTTGTCAGAAAGTTCCCGATAATAGAAATTAGTACATCTAGAATTTCCACAAAATTTTTGTATCACTTTTGTAAAATTTCAGAAAAGTAGAAATTTCGTACAAAATTTTCATTCAACATTCGTGAAAAAGAAATTCAATCTGTAATATCTGTGGAACTTTAATTAAATTTCAGCTGGGATTTTTGTAGAAACTTTGATATATTTTCTTGAAATTGAAATTCCGTAAAATTTCCGGGATATAGAAATTGAGGCTGTAGTTTCCACTAACTTTGCTGGAACTTTTTTGAAATTTTCGAGAAGTAGAAAAATTCAGTTAAAAATACCGAGAAATAAAAATTCCGGCTAAAATTTATTTAAATTTTTTTTTTTTTATTTTAATCCTTTTAAATGGAAATGGTCCATATTAAAAAGGCAGGTGATAACTTTATAAATGTAAAAAATGATCTGGAAAATTTTAATACATCATACAATGCTATTCTTGAATTTTTAAAATAAATATTATTTCAATATCCTAATTAAATTCTTATAACGACTCAAAATATTATTAAAATTTATATTGTGCATTCAAAACCTTAATATTTACAAATACTAATGATTGGTCTCTAAACTTGATAGGTAAAATTATCATTAACAAATTTCTCAGTTTTAAATTTGACAAGTGAACTGAACAGTTTATAATTTTCAGTCACTATAAATTTTAATTATGTGACAACTGTTAATTTTAAATTTTTTTGACATACTTGATAATTTCAAGTTGAAGTTTAAGTTATGTGTCAGGATTATAAATAAACTATGGATTGTATTAACTCTAGGTAAGAGTTCTCTTACATCAACCAATTTTATCAAAAAAATTGTAAAATCGTATTTTTTTATATTTTTTTTTTATATTATGTTTTTTATTGTGATTTATAATTTTTGTCTTTGAATATTGACTGTATTTTTATGAATGTTTAGTAAAAAAACTTTTTTATATGTATTTAAATTATAGTCCCTGAAGAGGAGAACAGTTAGTTCTCGAAACGTTGGACTTCTAGTAAATAAACATCCAAATTTTAGTCCGAAAGTGTCGTTTTATTAAATTTAAAATTTTTGTAAAACATTGTGTAATTTTCCTGAATGTGGAATTTCTAGCTGGGATATTTGTAGAAATTTCACTAGGACTTTTGTGAGATATATTCAAAATTGAAATTTCACCTAAACTTTGATAGGATTTCAGTAAAATTTCCGTTACATTTAAATGAAATTTCTTTTCGTAGATTTTTTTTTACGTATAATAATAATGCTCAGAAAAATGGTATTAGCTATTCCTTTCGATTCGCAGAGTAGGAATGAAAAAATGATGAATAACCATTTTCGAAATGGAAAGATAATGGAAATAATAATTGAAAGATAAATGGAATAATAAAAATAAATTTTATTTCTGAATACAGCGATTGATGTTGCACCTAGTGAAAAATGAAACCCTGACCTGAGCTAATAAAACTCGTTTCTCGGAATGCCTTATTTCTTGGAGTTGGTCGTGCCACTCGAAAAGAGCAATCCTCGCTGCAGCAGCAGTAGCAGAAGCAGGAGTCATTCGACAAGGGTGGAAGAATCGGGCGTATACATTGTCTCGATGGCTACGGGCAGCGTGACTCGACACCCTCTCTCTCTTCCATTGCCACCATCTAGCCATCTTCTACTCGCTTTCTCTCTCTCTCCACCCCCGACTCGAATCGACGTCCGCTGTTAGCGTTTATCGAACCATTGCGCGCGCACGGAATCTGAAGGGGCGTACAACATCTTCGTCGCTCGCGAGCGACCACACTAGCAACGCGAGGTCGCGACGAGAGTTCGCAGCAGCACTCTCGACTCTCCCCGAGACGTCAACATTGTCAAAATAATCTTCAATCAGCCCCAAATCGGCTCTCAGTTAACTCAGTCAGATCGCAGTTCCTCAGCCGCGATTGTGATAGTGAGTGTTTCCTCAAGTTTCATCATCAGAAAACACCTCCCTCGCGAGTGTCTTGTGTTTACATCCTCAAGTGACGCAACACTCCAATCAACCCCGCCAGAGACACGGGTTTAAAGTCCTCGATCTAGCAAACAGTTTGCACCATTAGAGACTAATTAGTATCCAAAAACTGTCGAGACATTTACCTCGTAAGTGACGTCGTCCTCTGAAGGTGCCACCGAGACAGGGCGGCGAGCCAGAGCATCGATCGCTCGCCATTTTGCCCCACGACCTGGTCTACCGTCGTCCGCCCACCATCCTGGCCCCAATCACCCACCTCCAAGCCATCCAGCTTCAAAAAAACCTCACTCCAATTCCAAATCGACTTTTCATTATTATTGATCGACATCCATTCTCGGTTTAATCCAACAGTGGACTCATCTCTCTCCAAAACCAGAATAAACGTCTTAAAGACAGGAGGTCTTTGCAGTCGGGAAGAAGCCCCGAAGCCGAGGGGGCGATTTTCTCTGTCAAAAGGAAGCTAAGAAGGCGGCAGGCTGGGAGGTCGCATCAGTGAAGTGGTGGGTCCCGTCGTGGAGGAGGCCAAAGAGCCAGGGGATGCAACCCCGCTGACGGGACCCTCGAGGGAGACCTCCATACCTGGTGCTCCTCCCCCTCCGACCATCAACATCCCCAGCCCTCCCAGACCTCCTCCTCCGCAGGACCCAGAGTCTCAAAATCTGCTAAGCCACAATCTGTTGACCAAGTCGCAAAATCAACTCAACAAGTCCCAAAGTCAGTTGAACCTGTCACAAAGTCAACATCATCTTCAAGGACAGATCCAGCACCAGCAGAGTCTCACCCTCTCGTCACACACCCAGACCGACAAGAGCTTCAAGGACAGTAGCCAGACTAAGGAAAACACCCAACCACTCCAGGTCAACATGGGCACGGTCCTGTCATTCAGTCCCAGGGAGAGGCGTGGATCTGTTTATCCGCCGGGCGAGCATCCTGCGGACTTTACGCTCAACAATTACAACTACGAACAGCTGAACAACGTGAAGAACAGGGAGAACAGAGAGAACAAGAGTAGCGTTTCCACAATGGCGCCTCTGCCACCCACGAATCACCCGCCGACAAATAACAACTCCCTGCAAAACAATAACATCAATTTGAACAACAATGACAACGCGAGAATCATCTCGGAAAAAAACGCTTTAGAGAAGAATCTCAAAAAGCACTCCTTGTTTATCAATGCTCTCTCCTGGAAACGGTTTAGCACGTCGAATAACAATAAAAAGAAGCTGGATAACAAGAATAAGAACATTACGTTTAGGCAGCCTCTTGATAATATACCTATTGTCGACAAGAACAAGAATATTCAAACGCCACAGGTGAGTTTTTCAAAGCAGAATTCTTTTTATTTATGAATTTTTTAAGAATTGTAAAAAACATGATCTTGTACCAAAGTGCTTTCTTTACAAGATTCGAATCTATGTATGTATGTCTAATTGTATATGGATTTGGATATGTACTGTGGTATGGATTTAGATATTTATACAGGGGCGGATCCAGACCAGGTTTTTGGAGGGGGTTATGTATGAGATAGAAAGAGACAAAACTATAGTTGTTTCTGGTGTTATCTCTTTCTCTCTCGTATAAATATTAGACTCCACCTGGATTCACCACTGTATGTATACATGAAATTGTACATGAATTTGGATTTTTGTGTACATGAAATTGCATATGGATTTGAATCTTGCATTTTTTTTGTTCTTTTTTCGCCAATGCAACTCATAAAACTACACATGACTTTGGATCACGTATCGACATGAAATTTTATAAATAAATTTAGATTTTATGTACACGGTGAAATTTTGCGGTTAACCTTTTACCATTATTGGTAACACATCGGATAAATTGATATTTGAGGCATGTTTTGTATATATATTTGGTATGTCGTTCCCCAATCAGTTGGGTGAATGAATTTCAGACAATACAAATTTAGATAGGTAATAAAATTTATTTACCCAACTGATTGGGGAACGACATAACAAATATATACAAAACATGCCTTAAGGCAACTCATCCAGGGTATTACCAATATTGGTAACAGGTTAACCCACAAAATTTCTCAGTGTACACAGAAAATTGTACATAAATTTGAATCTTGAATGTATATGAAATTATATATCAATTTAAGGGCATGTGATGGAGTATGACGTCACTGATATAGGCAAAAATTGTCCGTAACTTTTCTCTTAAAATATTAAATATTTTGTCACGAAACTTGGTAGGATTACTTTAAATATCAGTAGGAAGGTCTCTCTGACCCAAATTAGTTTGATTTTTAGGTCAAAAGTAATTTTTAAAGAATTTTCAATTTTTTGGAAATTTCTCAAAAATTAATTTTGAGCCAAAATTCAAACAAATTTGGGTCAGAGAGACCTTCCTAATGATATTATAAGTAATTCTACCAAGTTTCGTAAAAAATATTTAATATTTTAAGAGAAAAGTTGCGGACAAATTTTGCCTATACCAGTGACGTCATACTCCATCACATGCCCTTAAGGGCATTTGATGATAATGCAAAATTTGTCCGTAAACTTTCTCTTAAAATACCAAAAGTTTTGACACCAAACTTTGTAGAATTACTCAAAGTGTCATTAGAAAGGTCTCTCTGACCCAATTTTATTTCATTTTTGTCTTTATACTAAACTTTTTTTAAATTCACTAATTTTTAAAAAATTCCCAGAATCTGTGAAATTGAAAAAAATTAGTTTAAAGACAAAAATAAAATAAAATTGGGTCAGACAGACCTTTCTAATGGTATTTTCAGTAATTCTACAAAGTTTGGTGTCAAAACATTTAGTATTTTAAGAGAAAATTTACGGACAAATTTTGCATTATTGTCACATGTTCTTAAATCCTGCGTGTAACAGTGAAAAAAAATCAAAAAGTACACTGCAAAAACAAGTGTCTCCAAATGTCTCATTTTGAGATGTTTGGTCATTTGCACAGTTTCCTGGAGAGAAGAAAAATAAAACAACTGTTTGTTTTTTAAAAATATTGTTATAAACAAATAATATAAACAAATTCAGTATTTCAACACTTATAAGTATAGATAAAATCTCGTTTTCACTAAATTGTTCCTTTATTATGCAAATTAATGTATTTTATTAAAAAAAATTATTTGTCAATACATTTTTTTTCATAAACAATTTATAAACAAATGTATTATTTGGTCACTTATAGGCTAAAACTTTTTGCGTTTTCTCGTAATTTTGACTAGAATGTACAAAGTGAACGTTCTTTTTATAACATTTGATTTTACAACAAATCGATTTTTTTTATAAACAATGTGCATAAACAATTTAAACTAAAATATCATTTTTGTAACAAAAAAATTACGTCTTTCTGTATTATGCTTAGATTTGACAAACTAAAGTTTATTATTAAGGAAAATTTGTTTAGCAATAAATATCTCTTTTTTATAAACAATCTATCTAAACAAATGTTCCATTTGGACATTTATAAGACAACATTTTTTGCATTTTCGGGTAATTTTGACAAGGTCATACAAAGTAGAACATACAAATTCTTTCAGTAAGAATTTTGTTTCCAATATTGTTCATATAGTAATTGTTTAATAAAAAAAGACAACAATATTTCAAAATAAATTTTTGTTCATAAAAAAGTTCAGTATTACAAAATATAAGCGTAATATATACGATAAGAATTTTTTTTCCAATACTGTCATTTTACTTTATTTATTTATAAAAATTGTTGATAAAAGAACGTAAATCTTTTACTTACTTTGTATTTTTTTAGAAAATACACAAAGTTTATGTCCAATGTCCAAAAAGAGCATTTGTTTAGATAGATTTGTTTATAAAAAAGGAATATTCATTGAAAAACAAATTTTACGTAATAATAAACTTTAGTTTACAGAAAAAGGTAAATTTATTGTAAAATCAAATTTTACAGAAAGAATGTATACTTTGTATGTTCTACAATTTCTACAATTTCTACAATTTGTATGTCAAAATTACCAGAAAATACAAAAAGTTTTAGCTTATAAATGACCAAATAGTGCATTTATTTATATAAAATGTTTATAAATAAAAAAAAAAATTTGTTGACAAATAATTTTTTTTTAATATAATACATTAATTTGCATAATGAAAGAACAATTTAGTGAAAATATGATTTTTTCTACTCATAAGTGTTGAAATTCTGAATTTGTTTATATTATTTGTTTAAAGCAATATTTTTAAAACAAGCTGTTGTTTTTTTTCTACTCTCCAGGACACTACGCATATAAAATATTAAGCAAGGAAAAATTTTTTTTAATGTTAATGAGACAGATAAATGTTAAAAATCTCAAATTTTTCACACTTTACGTTAACATACTTTGTTTATAGTAAAAAAATTTAAAAATATGCTCTCACAAATCTCCACAAAATTTATTTGTGAACATGTAAATTTTTTTTTTAATCGGTTAAAAATTGCACCCAAGAAATCAATTTGAATCCTACTTTTTGATTTTTTTTCACTGTGCGTGTACTCTCTAAATCTGAATTAGTTAAAAACTATTATTTTAAGGATGAAAACTCGTTTACCATATCAAATAGTAATTTTTATTAATAATTAAGTAAAAAACTACTAATGTAATTAGCCAAAGTAATTTTAGGTTATGTTAAACTACTAAAAGAATTAGTACATTTCTATTTACTAATTACATTAGTTATTTTTTACTATTTAATTAGTTAAATTTAACTACTGAATTAGTAGTTTTCTACTATTAATTAGTTATTTTTTACTAATTGAAAAAGAGAAAACTCGTTCACGATTTTAACCCCTATAAATGGTAGTTTTTAACTAATTCAAATTTAGAGAGTACCTGTAAAATTGTATATACTAGGGTGGTTCAAAAAAGTCAAATACCCAAAATGTTTTACTCTGATCCCCCAGATTTGTTCCAAATAGAAAAAAATTGCTATTTTTTTGGTTTTGAAATCAGACAATATTTAGAGGTCGCTCAAAGACCATGAAATTTCTCATTGTTTCCCTATGGGAAAAACATACACTTTTTCGTAAGTCTGCTAAAATTGTCAAAAATCATTAAAATCAGTAATAAACAGGACCAATTCTTGAAAACTGTTTAAGAAATAGTATTTCATAATTTATTTAACAACTTGTTAAAATGAATTATTTTTATAGGCAATTTTAAAAAAGCACCTTAACTGCAAAAAAGTGTTTTTTTTTAAAGTACATAAAAAGTAGTTAATTTCAACAAATTGTTAGTTAAATTATGGAATATTGATTTTTAAACAATTTTCAAGACAAAATTTTGTCTGGTGTATTATAGATTTGAATGCTTTTTGACGATTTTACAGCAAATTTACAAAAAACTACGTTTATCCCATGGAGCAATAATGGGAAATTTCATGGTCTTTGAGCGACCTTTGAATATTGTCTGATTTCAAAACAAAAACAGTGGTAAGGTACTGATTTTAATTTATTTTCCTAATAATATAATTTTAGATTTGTTCCATAAAATTGCATGCCTTGTCCTATTGAAATAGTTTCTTCTATGGTACAGTGCCGCTCAATAAGTTTTGCCCACCCTACAGCATACAAGGGCATGACAAATAGTTTATCTTAATTTCTAGTAAAGATAAACCCTTCTTCAAATATTAATTTTTAGCTTATATCTTTGAATTTAACGATGCCTAAAAAAGAAATTAAGATTTTTTCCTTTGTCTTAAATTGCTTAAAATAAAAAAAATTTCCATCTTTTTTTGTAAATTTCAAATTGATACAATTTTTGAAGAAATTATCACATTTTAATTTTAAAAATAGCACTTGAAAACTTATTTTATCCCCTTTCAAACGATTTTGAAAAATTGTTTTACGATAATTTTTCTAGAAGATTTGGTCATTTGTTTAAAAATAAAGGCCTTTTTCCAATTACTTTTGGACAAAACTATTCAGAGAAAAAATGTTCCACCTTATGTGTAGAATAAGAAAAAAATATATAGAAATTACAAAAAATAAACTTTCTTGCTACATTTCAAGTATAAAAGTGATTGGTTTTAAAAATATAAGTATAAGATGACCAACATAAAGCAAAAAAAATTAATTTTTTCAATTTTAAATATTTTTTTCCTAATTCTACACATAAGAAGGAACATTCTTTCTCTAAATAATTTTTTCCAAAAGTCAATTGTTCTTAAGTTATCAACAATTGAAAAAGGTCTGTATTTTTAAACAAATTATCACAAATGCTTTAAAATTTATCATCAAACAATTTTCAAAAAATCGTTTAAAAGGTGATAAAATAAAGTTTCAAATGTTTTTAAAGTTAAAATATGATTATTTCTTCAAAAAATTGTATCAATTTGAAATTGACTAAAAAAGATGGTAAAAATGTTTTTTTTTGTTATTTCTTTTCCAGGCATCGTTAAATTCGAACATACAAGCTTAAAAATGAATCTTTGACGAAGGTTTTATCTTCACTAGAAATTAAGACACAAAACTTTTTGTAATGCCCTTGCATACTGTAGGGTGGGCAAAACATGTTGAGCGACACTGTATATAAATAAGTACACAGCATTACAAGGAATTGTATTTTATGTATTCATGGTACATGTATATATGTTACATATGTACACATGGGCGTACCTGGAATTCGATCTGGAGGCAGCACATTAAAATACATATTTTTACAAAAACAATATTTAACTTTAAAAAAACTGGTTTTCTCAGAGAAGGGTGCAGCTGCCTTCTCTGTCTCAACTTAGGTACGCCCAAGTATGTACACAGTCACTTCTTATATTTTGGGAAAGTCACTTGCAATAGTTGCTTTTCATAATTTAAGAACATAAATCTCTAAATTTGAATTAGTGATTTTGTAATAATGAATTAGAAAAAAATCGGTTAGATTTTGACAAAAGCTGTACACACATAAAACTGTACATGGATTTGGATCTTGTATACACAGGAAATTATATTTAAATTTGGATCTTGTACATACAGGAAATTATATATGAATTTGGATCTTGTATGTACATGAAGTTGTAAGTTAATTTTAATTTTGTGTACATATACAATTGTACACAGAACTGCAACATATTCCACAAAAATTCTTTGATTTACATCCACATATACACGTATATTTATATGTTCATGTTCTATTTTATATAAATAAGTAACTAAGCTTTTTTAAATTCAAATGTTGCTCAATAATTTTCTATACCATTTACATCTGTGCATCAGTTTTCTATGTCATTTATAGCTGTGCAGTAATTTTATATAGCATTTGTAGCTGCGCAGTTTTTTGTAATAAGTCTGATCAGATGAATAGTGTGCAAAAACTAGATCTCACAATGGTTTATATGCACAAAACAGTATATTTTATTTATAATATTATATTTTATGAAAAGGAAGAAAAAGTATTTTTTGCATGGTGTGTACATGGTTTTGACATGTTTGTTGTTCCAAATTCACATACAATATATATAATATTAAGCACGTCTTCTTGGACATTAAAATGTGCAGGATCTTATGTATGAAAATGTACAAGATCATGAAAAAATGCATCAAAATATACGAAATAGGTAGATGAATTTTAAATCAAGCATTAACAGTATAATGGTTTATTGACATTAATTTGACAACAAATTGTTAAATACGAACAAAATAATAAAAAAAAACTCAAATTACATTTTCTACATAAGTTTTTAAAAATGATTTGTATAATAATTTTTATTTATTAGTTAAAAAATGTTTAGAAAAAATGAATTTTTGCTTTACTTCTAGTACGACACTATTCTATAAATAGTTGCAGTTTTTAAATCAATAAACTAGATATTTAAAAAAGTGTTGATAATAACAACAGTTTTCAATAGAGTGACAAAAAATAAATATAATATAAAAATTTCTTATAAAGCCTCATTTTGAAGACTGAAATAGCTCATGTTCTATAAAAATATTGTTCGACTTAGGTGATTTTTTTTGCAGGAAAAAAACCATCTAAGGGTACGAAAACACTTTTAGTTTCACTTTCTTAATTTGATCTAATTCAGCATCACCAAACTTCCAATTCAACCTTTTCGCAAGGTTAGATATTTTTAGAAAATCCATAATTTTAAAAGCAGGTGCTTTGGTTTTATCCGCCTCAAGTTTTATCTCCTTTAAATTTTCTATTCTCCACTTAATTTGTGACTTTTAAGAATTTAAGACTTCTTTATAGAATTTTAAGAGAATGGAAACAGATGACCCAGTTTATAAACCTGAAACATTCGAGAGTCAGGAGTACATTATTCTTTCACAAAATTGCAATATTCAGTGAAATTTAAAGTCAAAAATCGAAAACTCAGTTCTAGTTAAAATTATTTGCTCGGCTAATTGAATTATAAAGACAACATTTTTTCTCTAGAGGTCACAATTTATAAACTTGATACACCCACACGTTGATTTTTAACGACACTTGAAGTGTGATTTTTCCCAGTAAATTTTCCATAAGGATATTTTCTGATACAGAAATTTAATTCGATATCCTTTATTAGAATTTTGATTTTCTTCTGACAATTATTATTGAGGCATTTAATAAAATTTACTATAAATCAATTGTTTATTTAATTTCGTTTAAAAAAAAGTTTTAAAATATTATTTCATTAAGTCGTAAAAATTAATGAATCTGTATTAATTTCATTTATTATTTCATTTTTCATTAATAGGCTCGTTAAAAACAAGAAATTATTATTTCAACATTTTCAAAAGTTTGTATATAACCAGATTTTTACACCCATAGGTTGTAAATAAAGTTTATCTTTTTAGGAAATGTAAGTCGAGATAGTAAGCGTTATTGTAAGATATAAATTCATTTTATCGTCACTTCTTTTCTGAATAATGGTATATAATCTATATGAGAATTCTAAGAAATTTCAGTAGCTGTTGTGGAATAAAACTGTACTTTGTCAATTCTTATACGACATTCTTATATCGAGTAGGTGATAATAAAATTTGATTTCAGACATCTCACTTAAAATAAGGTAGTTCAAGTTGTAACGCCATTTTCCACTACAGTTCCTTCCTCAATTGTTATGATCTTTTTTTATTTGACTTTTAAGGTAGTTGTCGCGTGGATGCTACAGGGTGAAAACCGATCGAAAAAAAGGACAATAAATAAACTTGTATATCAACTCATTTGCTTCCTTATGATCTCTTCTAACGTCACGTAAATACTTTTCATGATTTTGAACCATGTACTATAAGTTTTCGTCATGTGATGTTGACACGTTTTACACATTTTTCAATGAAACTACATAAAACTTAAAAATTTTGGGTTTTAAACTTAATATATTTTCTATGCTGTACGGTCAATAAAGTTCACTTTTTTTTAAAGCATTTGTTTTATCTCAATGTGCAACTTACTGGTTTTATTTGAAAATCTGACGAATCGTTTTCATATAAATGAATATGAGAGACTTACATTACGTGCATTAAGCGCTAGCGTATGTAAAAGATATCAACTTTGGATTTATATTTTGAAGCTCAGAAACGGTCAAAATTAATGGGATAGGTCTTATTACATAGATAAATACTTCTGAAATACTGATGCAAAGTTTAAAAAAAATCTGACGAAAGTCATTCTACGCGACAAATACCTTAACAAATTTTTGTACCGCAATGTTCATTACTATTTTATGAACTAAATAAATAATAAACAATACTAAATAATTGTAATAATACGAAACATTTTATTATTATAAATTATAAAAATATGTTTATTTATTTATTATTTATTATACGTAAATACTAAATATTAATATTATTTCTTTATTATTTGTAATTTCACGACTTCTCTGACAACAAAATTCGATTTAAGATTTAAATTTAAAAACGAGTTTTTTAAAAAAAATACTATTTAAGGTCACGTCTAGGACGAGTTTTCTATTTTTACGGCTTGTTTTAAACATGGCTTTTACGAATTAAAGAATATATGTATACAATACAATGTAATGTATATAGGGTTTAATTCCGCTCGCAATATTGAATTTCCCCCACTGTAACACGGACTACCTTATTATAGCTCGCACTACTTGCTTTCTCGAGATTCAAGTCTTATATGTCTGAACAATATCGCCTTTTTTCACTGAAACGAGAAAACAGCTGTCTGACTAAATTCTCGTCTTCTCCTGAATTTTCAGTGGAACAAATTGTCTTGGTCAGATATTCTTTGTAATTTTCTTAAAAGCACTAATTTCAATCAACATTTCGTTACATATTACAATGTTGTTATGAAAATATTTTCAATAATCTTTTAAATTTGAACGTATTTTACAATCTTGTTGTCATAAAATAATATTGTAGTTTTAAATTAATTTTACAGTACGATAAGATATTTTATTAATTTACAAAATTATTAAAAATATATTATAGTTTGTTATTATAATTTTACAATTTTTATATTCTTAAGGGCGTTTCTCTGCTTTTGCAAATTTTTTTAATGTGAGATAATTTTTTTATGTTCCTGTAATAATTGTAATTTATATATTATTGAATATTAAATTACAATTAGTTGCTTTACTTTAGTGGATTAATTGAGTACGTTAATTATATTGTATTATGTACGTCAATTAAAATGTTAATATAGTTCATTACGTTAATTTATTGAGACATTAGTTATAAATACATGAAATTAGAACATTAAATATATGCGTTACATTATTATATTAAATTAATACATTAAATTATTACTTTAAATTATTATAATATATATTAAATCAGAAGCTACATTAAAGTAGTATATTTAACTAGTATATTAATTCTGAATAGATTGAATTTTACATTAAATTAGTATACTGAATCAGTAATTAATTACACAATAAATTAATACATTAAACTAATTCAGGAGCAATTTTTTGAAAGTTGGCAAATCCATTTTCCAAAAAAGTACAAATTTAACACAAATAATAATAAACACAAATCTAACATATTAAGAACCTTGCAAATCGATCTGTGAGTTTTAAAATTTGGAAAAAATGTTATTAACAAATAATTTTTCGTTTAAAAAAATTTCGACTTCATCAAGATGATTTACAAATTTAATTCTTTTTCCTGGTAAAACTTACAAAATCCTTTAACTTTCTTGATTGTAATAAAATTTAATTAAAAACAAATCGCCTCAAGTACAAAAAACATGCTATTTTAATAATTTCGTAAAATTTGTCTACTTTATAATTAACTCTAAGGGTTAGGTGCAAATCTGCATTTGTTTAATTTTTTCGAAATAACAAAATGTGGATGTATCAAATTTTGAAAAAGTGCTTCTCAATTATAAATTGAATTAGTATAAATTAAGTATCTGAATAAATTGTCACGTTAAAAAGTACATTTATAATTAGAACATTAAATATGTATATTACATTAGTACATTTTTGAGTAAATTAAATTAATGCATTAAATTAGTATGTGTATTAAATTAGTATCATTAAAGAATTAATACAATAATGTATTGTATACTGAATAAGTAATTGCAAAATTAAATTACTAAATGAAGTTTAATTATATTAAATTATTATAAACTAAATTTGTACAAATTGAGTATAAGTACATTATATTATACATTATACCTTAAAAAGTACATTAAACCAGTATGTGCATTAAGTTTATTAAAATAAGTTAACATTAATTATAAATACATTGAATTAGAACATTACAGGGATCACAGTACCTATTGCTACTGAAAAAGGTGAATAGGTGCGAATTTTTTCAAAAATAGGGGACAAAAAGGGGACAAAAAATTTGCTTCAACTTATGTACTTGAAGATTTTATAGGACTTTTTTATTCACAAATTTTAAATAAGGAAACATTATACAGGGCTGCCAGCGGACTTGTAGATTGAAAATAGTACAAAAAAGTGACTTTTTATTTTAAAAAGGTGAATAAATAGGGAGTTTTTAAGTGAGAAAAGTGAATAAACAATAATTTGCAATAATAAACAAAATATTACTGATATTAATTTGGGGCCCGCCAGCAGGCAAATAATTAATCAGGGCTGCCCAATATCAAATTTAAAAAAAAAATTTGTTAAATGAGAAAACTAATTGGAAAATGAATTAAAAATCAAGAAATGAAGACAAAAAATTTTAATTTAAAACAAAATAATTGAAATTTAAAGAAAATAATTGAAAAATGGAAAGAATACTTGTAATTACAAGAAAATAATTGAAGCATGATAAAAATAAGTAAAATTTGACGAAAAATAATGATTCACATTTAAAAGAAAATAAAAAAAATTTACATATGTAGAAAATATGTAGAAAACAGTTGAAAAATTACCATAAAAAGCTGAAATTTGGAAAAAAAATTAATGAGAAATATAACTCAAAAAACGAAGTAAAAAATAAAAAATTTATTACTTTAATTGAAAAATTAAGGACATAATTGAAACGTGAAGAAACTAATTGATAATGTCATAAATAATTAAAAGCAAGTGTAAAAATTAAAAATTTATAGACAACAATAATAAAAAGATTGAAGAAAATGACATTTAAAGAAAATAATTCCAAAATGTCAAAAATATTTAAATAATAACAAAAATAATAGTTGTTTGAAAAAAATAATTGAGAAATGACAAAAATACTTGATAACTGATGTAAGTAATTGATAATTTATAGATAATAATCATTGAAAAATTGAAAAAAGTATTAGAAGTTTGAGGAAAATAATTAAAAGTTGAAGATATTAATTGACGTTTGAAGAAAATAATTGAAATTTAAAGAGAATAATTCAACAATGCCAAAAAAATTAAATATGAGAAAAGGAATTGAAATTGGTAGAAAATAATTGGAAAAAGTGTAAAAAATTATAAATTTGAAGACAATACTTGAAAAATTGACGAAAAAATAGAAAAATTAAGAAACTAGTTGAATAATGAGATAAATAATTGAAAGCTGGTTTAAAAATTAAAAATTTATAGACAATAATGGAACCTTTAAAAAAAATATTGGAAGTTTAAGGAAAATAATTGAAAGTTTTAGAAATTAATTGAAGTCTAAAGGAAAAAATTGAAATTTGAAGACAATAATTGCAAAATGTCATAAAATTTAAATATAAGGAAAGTAATTGAAATTTGTAGAAATAATTGAAACAAAATTGAAAAGGTTGTAAAAAATTAATAAATTTATGAGAATAATAAAAAGGATTAAAAAAATGATTGATTTTTTTTTTTTTTTTTAATTTCTTGCCAATAAACAAAATTGAATAAAATAATTTAAATTTGATAAAAATGATTTTAAAATGCCAAAAATAATAAAAATATGAAGAAAATAATTGGAAAATGACAGAAATAACTGAATAATGACAAAAGTAATTGAAATTTGAAGAAAATAATTTAAAAAATAACAAAACTAAATTGAAATTTTAAGAAAATACTTGAAATATTACAAAAATAAATGAAAATTTGTGTAATAAATTAAAAAATTTATGGCAATAATTTAAAGTTTAAAGAAAATAATTTAAATTAGAAGAAAGTAATTGAAGTTTAAAAAAAATAATTATAATTAATAGACTAATTAAAAAAA
This sequence comes from Ganaspis brasiliensis, assembly GCA_037103525.1. Classification (NCBI taxonomy): domain Eukaryota; kingdom Metazoa; phylum Arthropoda; class Insecta; order Hymenoptera; family Figitidae; genus Ganaspis; species Ganaspis brasiliensis. The sequence continues at coordinate 206,556 of JAZKLR010000353.1, forward strand.
GTCAAAAAATTTAAATATGAAGAAAGTAATTAAAGTTTGTAGAAAATAATTAAAATGTGTAGAAAATAATTGAAAAAGTTGTAAAAAATTAATAAATTCATGACAATAATAAAAAGAATGAAGACAATTTTTAAAATTTGAAGAAAATAAATTAAAATTGGTGTGAAATTTAAAAATTCATGACAAAAAAATTGAATATAATAATTGAAATTTGTAGAAAATAATTCTAATATGCCAAAAATAATAGAAATATGAAGAAAATAATTTGAAAATGACAAAAATACTAAGAAATATGACAAAAGTAATTGAAATTTTTAAGCAAATAATTAAAAAATGACGAAAGTAAATTGAAAATTGTGTAGAAAATTTGAATATTCTTGGCAATAATTTATAGATTTTAGAATATAATTGAAATTTTAAAAAAATAATATAAAAATGACAAAAATAAATGAAAATTTGTGTAATAAATTTAAATATTCCTGACAATAAGTTAAAGACAGAAGAAAATAATTGATATACGAAAAAATGAAGTTCAATATCTTAGAATTATTTGAAAATTGACAAAAGGACTTTAAAAATGAATAAAAATGAAAAAGACAATTGAAAAGAGATGTAAAAATTAAATATTTGTAGAATGTATTAAAAAAATTGATGATGTAAGGTCATTTTTTTGAAAACTGAATTTTTTATACGAGAATGTATATCCAAAATTTTTAAAAATTAATTTTTGACTTCGGAATCTTTATTTGCGACCTCAAAAATCTCCAAATAAGACTTGTTGAATTTCCTTGAATATTTATGTGATAAAAGATTGCACATATTGCAATGTATTATTGCTACATATTTTTTATAACACCCGACATTTTGAAAATTTAATTTCTTTAAACATTATATCTTAAAATATGGCTAAAAATGAAGAAATTTATGACCTAAAATATTTTTAGCTTATGAATTAAAAAAGTTGGGAATTTATTTTTAAAAGTTCATTTTTCCGCATGTATTTTTAATGGGGATTTTCTATTGACTGATGCAGATTAATGTAAATTAATTGGGCTGGGGTTTTATAAAATTTTTTTCTTTATATTGAACTGCTAAAATTTTTGGCCATAACTATAAACTTTAATACTGAAAATTAGAAAAAGGGGAAATAGGGGACAATTCTTTAAAATAGGGGAAATAGGTGCAAAATTTTAAAATAGGGGAAAAAAGGTGAATAGGGGACAACCTGTGATCCCTGACATTAAATTTATGCATTTAATTATGACACTAAATGTAAATTAAATTTGTACATTAAAGTATTATAACAAAATGGTACATTAAATTTGAGTGCGTTAAATTAACACATGAAGTTAATATACTGAATAAATAATTAATTGTAACCTTTAATTAATACGTTACTTTAATTACATTACACAATTATAAAATAAATTTGTATAAATTAAGTTCTATACATAAAAAAGTACATATACCCAGAAAGTCAGAATACTAATTATAAATAAATTAAATTATTATATTAAATTAATATATATGACGCGATATGAAGAAAGGGACCTAAGAAGGAAAAAATGTTAGGTTAGTTTTTGATTTTTGAAATGAAAATAAACAAAGGGGATCAACTCTCTATACCAACAATTGATGTTTAAGTTTTCATCCCATCCAAAATATCCAATAAAAACTGTTTTTGATTTTACATAATTAAAAAGGAACTGTAAATCAAGGTAAAACTATCACTGAATATAACCCAAAAATGTTTTCTTCTTAGGTACCTTTCTTTATATCGAGTCTCATATATATGATATTAAATTATATTCAATTAGTACCTTAATATAATTATCGACTTTATACAAAAAGTATAAATACATTATGAATTGGAAAGTATATTAAACTAGTCAACAATAAAATAGTACATTAAATTAATTTATCTTAAAGTAGAACATTAAATTAGTTTCTACATATATTAAATTGATATTACATATTATTAAATTGAATAAATTGTTGAATATTAAAAAAAGAATTAAATTAATTAAAATCATTAAATTTAACGTAATGGAACCTATATGATGATTTAATTGGATAAAATTAAATAATAGTTTAATTATATTAATACCAAATAGTTATTCGAATATTATATAAGTTTGCTTTTACCAATACAATCAAACTATTAATTAATTTTTCCCAATTAAATCATCACCGATCGGATATCGGTTCCGTTAACTTGCACCATTTTTTTAAAAATACTTTAGCATATTATTAATTCTTAAAAGAATTTACCAAAATTAATTAATTTATTTAAATTAATTTTAAAATTCAAAATTCTAAGAGAATCGCCCAAATAGAATATCCCGATTATTTAAATTTGATTTAAATAATGATTATGTCTTGGTTATATTTTGAATATGTTAATTACAATCAAAATTATGAAAAATTTATGTTGTCTTGTTACCTATAAAAGGAGAAATTGACAATATGATTTGACAATTGGCAGAGTATTTTATTTTACGTTTTTTGTTTACCCGTGTGGGTACAGGTTTCAATAATTGGTCCGCCCTTGAACACAAGCTTTTATTCATCCCAGACGAAGGCGCCGGCTTCAAACAACAATCAGACGTCGCACAATCCCACATGTAAGAAATTGGCGCAAAAATCACTAACGCCAGGACCTAGAAAAACTGTGATCCAAGCCTCGACGTCAGAATTGCTCAAGTGCCTCGGACTTTTCCTGCACAATAAGTGCAACAGACTGCGAGATTTTCAAGCTGGAGACGCTGTCATGTGGCTCAGAACTGTCGACAGAAGTTTACTCCTTCAGGGCTGGCAGGTCAGTTTAAAATCATTTTTTAAAGCAATAACAACAAATAAAGGATAATCTTCCAAATAATGGGTATCCCAGATTTTTTTTCAACTTGGTATACTTACGTATTTTTACGTGCTTATTACGAATATAATAGGGAAAATTGGCGAAAATTTGATTATCATGGTGAAAACTATAAAAAAACACATGAAAATTTAATTTCTTGCAATTATCTAAATAAATATTTAAAACTTCGAAAATTCTTCCTCACAAAATTCTTCCTCCTTCTTATAATACATATTTTATGATGTATGTATTTTTTTGATATCTGTAATAATTTTTAAGAAAACCGATAGTGAAGTTGCTCGAAACGCTTCAGAACTGCACTTTTTTTTAGAAAAAAAATCAAATTTTTTAAGGAGGTACAGTTTTTCACAGAGGGTTACAGGAGACTTATTTCCACAATTATAGTGGCTTTTTACCAAAAGATACATTTTGAGAAGGCTTACAAATTTTGTAAAAAAACAATTTTTAATATTTATTGAGATAATTGCAAAAAACTGAATTTTTATGGACTTTTTATCATGAAATTGATCTAGTCGCCAATTTTTATTACGATTTTCGTAATGAGCGCATTAAAATACGTAGGTATACCAGTTCCAAAAAAATTGAGGGTACCGATTATTCGTAAGTACACCCAAAATAAATAAATAAATAAAAGTTTTAAACGAAAGAAACTCTTCTTCAAACTCATATTTAAAATATATACACTAAAAAAAATTAACAATGCAATAAAAACAAAATAGTTTTGTTGAGAAATTAAGAAAAAATTTCGTCTGAGTTTATTAAAATGTTTTGTTGTCAGTACCAAATATGTATGGCGCATGCGCGGCCAGTGCGATTCTGATTAACACTCGTCTATCGATATTGTCAAAAGTATGATGCGGGTCTTTTTTCTGTTTTGAAGACAACTTTTACGTATAATAATTATAAGATAAAATTAATAGAATATGTTAAATAATAATATTTTTAAATGTGAAAGTTTAACAATAAATCGTATTGAATAAGATTTTTTGAGCAAATGACACATAAAGCAGAATCTTATGAAAAAGTTAATTTATTCTAAATTAAATAATAGTTTAAGCAAATATCAAATATTAGTTGCTTACAAAAATACTTTGTTTTTGTGAGTAAAAACTAGATCTGTAAAACAGATATTAAACTTGTTCATAAAAAAGCAGAATCAAACAAAAGTTTATAACTTAACCTTAAAATCGATCCGTGACTGTTAATTATAAGAAAAAATGTAATAACAAAGAATTTTCAATTTAAAAATATCTAGACTTAACGAAGAGGATTTATAAATTTAATTTTGTTTACTAGAAAAAATTACAAAATTTTTTAAACCCCCTAATTTGATTAAATTTCTCAAAAAAACAAAAAATGGATTTATTAAGTTCTGTAAACTTACTACTCAAATATACTCTTATCTAACCTAGAAATAATTACCTATATATATTATTATTACTTTTATAGTATGTATTTCGTAAAAAATGCTTACACTGAATGCTAGTAATATTAAAGGATATATTGTAACTTTCACATAAAAAAAATTATTATAAATAATATATATAATTCTGGGAAAATTTGAAATTAAAAAGAAATAAATATTATTTGCACACTCTCTGTAATTCACTTTTTTCTTCATTTATTCTCTTTTAGATCTAACCAACAAAAGGTTTGTTAAGCGAAACATTTTTTTGTTGGGACTGTGAAATTTTGTTTTTGAAGATACCAAAGAATTTCGGGCACTATAACAAAACAATTTTCTTGCTCGTATATCAACAAAAAAATTTTGTTGAGCCAAAAAAAATTTTTTTCTGCATTTCAAACTTTTTTTCAGAGATATTAGTTTTTGAGACTCCTTCCTCACTTCAGACCACGAATTAGATTTTTAAAATCCAAAATGGCGGTTCATTTTTTAAAAAGTTATTGAATTTTTATTTATGGTATCTATAGCTTTTGCGATTGCTGATTAGGAATCTGAAGCCAGATTTTGTACATTCAAAGTAGTGGATTCAATAAGTAATATTTAAAAAAATTATTGGACTTTTTGAAAAAATACGAAAATCCGAAATGTGTTAGAATTATGTAAAAATATTGTAATTTAAAGTTGCAATATCGCTTTAACTCTGCTGCATGTCTTCAATTGCACTGATTGAAAATGATTTAGATTTCCCACGCCGATAATAATTTTATCAAAGAGAGCTTTGCTCACATTACACGAAATCTTATCTCATCCCTAACATGATCTGCAATGATCTGTTCCAGTTCATCTAACATCACCCTCGTTATTCACCATATCATCCATTTCATCGTTCTTTTGTATTTCTTATTTTTCATGTAAAAGATACGATATACAAATAAATGGACTAAATAAATATAAATATTATATCAGTAATATTAAAAAGGTAATTGAAATTTTAATATTGTTGTAAATTAATAAAAATAGAACAACTGAAGTGGGTAAAAAGTTAGTTTAGTTGTTACATATTGGTTAAGAAATAAAAATTTAATTTTCCAATAAGAAAGATGAGAAAATATAATCATCTTTAACTAAATTCTCAATATTATAAGAAAATTTGTTTTCGTGAAAATGCCCTGAACTACAAATTCAAATTCATAAAATAGTTTTCAAAATTAAATCAGGCATTTGAATTATTACAGTAGATAAACTATAGTTTCAAAACTTTCTAAATGCATTTTAATCAAATTAAAAGTGTGAAAAGTACAGTGCAGTTTGTATAGACAAAAGTGAATAACTAACATATTTTATGACGCAAATAGCGTAATGGGTAGGTGTCATTTTATGTCATCACAAAAGACTGATACATAGGTTTCTAACTTCAAGAAATGTGACTCATAGCTTACAGACTTACTGAATCATTAACCGGATTTTTATTTAAACTTATTTAATACTTTTTTCTCCACCTAAAAACAGATTTTTTATTTTAATTATATATAAATTTACATTATTTAAATAACTATCAAAGTTACAATACATATTGTAAAATTACATAATTTCTAATAACGTAATTTATTCAATTATTTCTTTCTAATATTTGTTATTTCATTTATAATATTTCAAATTTGTTCTTTTTAGTAGTAAAATTTTGTTTGAAATTCTATTATTAGTAAAAAAGTTTTGTATATTTAAATTAAACCAGGGGAATAATAAATCGCTTGGAAAATTATTGTGTTTGCAATGATAAAATAATAGGAGACTAAGTGATGCAAATAAATTAGAGTAAATAAAGAAAAAGTGGTTTCTGTATAAACTCTGGTAATTTCTATTAGATTGTTGAGGTTAAGTAAAAAAAATTATACATATATATACGGTATACAGAATTATACATATATATACTTAACTCCCACACGAAACTTGACGAAACCATCGAATGACGCGCATACTCATAACTGAGTATTTCCAACTCTTACTACGTACTTGAGGAAAATCAATGATATTCTCGTTTATTTTATCAACATCTCTTTTACTGAATCTAGAACTTTCTTCCATTGATAAATAAAAATAATCTTTTCACTTAACACGTTAAAACGTAATTTATAATTGAAATTAAGGCGGGATCTCTCGAAAAAGAAAAATGCGTTCAAAATATTGATAAATGAAATTTAATTTCTTATGAATTATTAATAAGTTCAATGATAAAAATAGCACTCAACTAATTGAAGAAATAATAAATTTTGTTAATTACGAACGTTATTTTGAATTTTCATTCAATTTAGTACACCCAAGAGAAAAAGGTTATTGACTTTAACTATAACAACGCATATTTCAATATTTATTATACATACGTCAAATAAAATTTTATGAGCGCCAAATATATTGCGCAAGTAAAATGTTTGCTCCAAATAAAATTTATAAACAAGCTTAAACATTATTTTTATTTAATCTTTTAACGAAAATAACGAAAATTCTAAAATATACATTTATATAAAACAATTTCTTAATTAGAAAATTCTAAAAGATCGTAGTTTTCATTCTTGCCAATTTTTTAAAAACCTAATATTTATTTTTAAAACTTGTTATTAAGTTTACTCTACATTTTATTTATTATAGTTTATAACGAACCTAAGTTTTATTTTTCTGAATTTCCATTACACTATTGTTATTTGATGAAACTTTATTTGTGTATGTGACGCGTTATGCAGAAAGAGTTCTAAGAGCAAAAAATTGTAGGTTATGTTTTTGATTATTGAAATGAGAATACACAAAGAGGATCAACTCACAATACAAACCATTGATGCTTTAGTCTTTATTCTGTCCAAAATATTCAATAAATACTGATTTTAATTTTACGCAAATAAAAAGAAACTTTTAATCAAGGTAAAACCATTACAACATAACTTAAAATTCCTTCTTGCTTAGATTATTTTCTTCATAACACGTCACGTTTAAACAGTGGCGTAACTATTAAGGGGCACAGTGGGGCAGTGCCCCGGAGCCCTTAAGCTCAGGGGGCCCTAAGTGAACTCTAATAAACCATTTTTTGAAGAACAAAATTTATAAAGTTTTAGAATTAAAAAACATTTAAAAAAATAATTGAAATTAAACAAAACAATTGCAAATTTTGCCAATTAATTGAAAAAAAAGAAATCAATCAAAAATTGGGAAAAGTAATTTAAAAAATCATAGAAATGTTTTAAAAATAAAGAAAATAATTTAAATTTGAGAAAATTACTTGAAAATCTTAAGAATAAATAGAAAAAAATTAAATAATAAAAAATTCGGGAAAATAAATGAAAATACAAAAAAAAATGGTTAAGAATTGAGATAAAAATATAAAATTGAAAAAAATAATTAAAATTTAAGAAAATTATTGAAAAAATTACATAATATATTTTAAATGAAGAAAAGTTAAAGAAAATTTCAGAAAAATACTCAAGACTTTCAGAAGTTCATTGGAAAAAAGAAGGAAAAAATTAAAAATTAGAGAAAATAAATGAAACAAGATTTTGAAGAAAATAATTTTTAATTAAACAGAAATAATTAAAAACTATTTGAAAATTACGAAAAAGAACGAAGGTAATTGAAAATATAATGAAATAATTGAAATCTCAGATAAATAGTTTAAAATTTTTAAAATTATAAAAGAAATGAAAAAAATTCAAAAATTATGGCAAATAATTGAAAAATGATTTCACAATTTGAAACTTGAAGAAACTAATTGAAATATGATACAAACAATGATAAGTTGTAAAAAAAGAAATCACATTTAAGTGAAATAATTGAAAAAATTACAGAATTGTTTTTAAATAAAAAAAGTAAATCAATTGAAAATATGAGAATAACTAAAATTGGAAAAAAATTGAGAAAAACTAAAAATAAACGAAATTTACGATAATTAAAAAAAATTTGAAATTATAAAAACAAATGAAAATAATTAAAAATTGAAGAAAATAATTAAAATTTTAGAAAAATACTTAAAAATTTTAGAAAATAAGAATAATAATTAACATTTGAGAAAAATAACTGAAAAATTATAAAATTAACACAAAACTGAAAAAATAATTGAAATGTGCTGCAAATAATTTAAGATTGAGAAAAATAATGGAAATATGATGAAAATGATTTAAATATGGATGATTGAAAACAGTAAATAAAATTAAATAAAAAATTTTAATTACAGAGAATAATTAAAAAATTCGCAGAAATAATCGGAAATTGATGAAAAGGATTATTAAAATTTCAAATAAATAATTGAAATTTTTGAAAAGTATGCCAAAAAAATAAAAATAATTCAAAAATCGGAAGAAATAATTTAAAATTGCAGAATTTGATTTTAAGCAAAAGAAAATAATTGAAATATCGTTTAAAAAATTGACAATATTGAAAACAGAAATCTATAAATTTGAGTTAATAACTGAAAATTTAGTAAATTAATTAAAAAATAATGAAAATATTAAAAGATGGAGAATGTAATTGCAAAATAATGAAAAGAAATGAAAATTGAACGAAATAATTGAAAATTGAGATATATATTTGAAAGTTTAATATATTAACTCAGAAATTATTAAAACAAATACAAATAATTCAACATTGAAGAAAATAATTGAAATTTTAGAAAAATACTTAAAAAACTTCAAAAATAATTTTAGAAAATGAGAATAATAAGTAACAATCGAGGAAAGTAATTAAAAAATAATAAAATTAATTCGAAATTGAAAAAAATAATTGAAATATGGGCAAATCTAAAAAACACGGACACTTCGACAAAAAAAAGTAAAATTTTCAAAGTTGAAAGCACACATGTGTTACTTATATCATTTTATCTAAAATCTTTTAGTAAATTAGATAATATGAATGTAATTTATTTTATCAAATGCTTCAAAAGTTAGACGAAAAATAAACTTTTGGATGTTACGTCACTTTCTGAATTTTCAAGAGCTCACAGATTGCTTATACAAAACAAAAGATAATCCAAATTTGTTTTATTAATAATATAATATTATAATATAAAATATATATATATACCTATAATATATAATATAATATTATTACCTGAAGACATTATGTTTACTTTATTTTTGAAGTTACAATTCATAACTCGGGTGAACATAGTCATTAAAAAAACAATACATAAACATTGTCTAATTTTAAAGGCACAAATTTGCGACAACTTCAAAATACACGTTTGGAAAACCATACGATGTAGTAATTGAAGTTTTTATACATTTGTAGTGAAAACTTTCTTGAAGCATTTTACAGACATATGTAAAAATAAAAAAACTAGCAGTTACAAAAAAAATTAGGTGGTTTTGACTTATTTTGTAAGTGTGCCGTTAAATAAGGTGTCGCGTGAGTAAAGATTACGCTCTAAGTAACAGAATATTTTATCAATAAAAGTTACTTTATTTTGAAGGCACACTTTTCGTTAACGTACCAATTTATTTGTAATCGTTTGTAGAATACAATGCATACTCAGATTTTTTTTTGAATAAAATGCTTCAAAAACTATATGTGAAAAACCGAAAATTCTTTAAATGGTGGAAAGTAGAGTCACACCTTTTTAATTATTTACCATCATAATTTTTTATTGCACACTTTTGTTACCTAATGACATCGAAATGTACATTTATGAACTAATAACCCACAAAATTTCAAATCAATACATTGATTGCTTCAAAAGTTATGTGCAATTTAATTTTTCATTTCCTAAAAATCACACCAAGTTTTTTGAGTTTTTCAATTATTTTTTGACTTTTGAGTCGCATAACGCATAAGATATTCAATATATCACTCCAAACTTTTTTTGAGGCTTCAAGCAACAGTAAATGTATTTTATTGCAAAGGAACCAGGTTGATATACTACATGCGTAAAAAATAAATCTAAGTCACATAAAAGTTACCTGTTTTTTAGATTTGCCCATATGCTGAAAATAATTTAAGGTTTAGAAAAAAATTAAAATATGATGGAAATAATTTCAATATAAAAAATTCAAGACGGTAAATAAAATTTGGCAAAAATAATTGAAAAAATCATAGAATCATAGATTCTTTAAAAAAAGAAAATAATTACAATGTTACTTAAATTTTTTTAATTAAAGAGAATAACTAAAAAATCGCAGAAGTAATCAAAAATTAATGAAAATAATTGAAATTTCAGATAAATAATCGAAATTTTTTAGATTTATGCCAAAATAATGAAAATAATAAAATTGAATAATCGTTTAAAACATGGAAAATTGATGACAATAATCTAAATTTGAGTTAATAACTGAAAATTTAGTAAATTAATTGAAGAATAAAATATTAAAAAATGGAGAAAATAATAGCAAAATAATGAAAAGAAATGAAATTTGAACAAAATAATTGAAAATTGAGATTTATATTTGAAAGTTCAGAAAATTAATTCAGAAATTATTAAAATAATTAAAAATTGAAAATAATAATTGCAAAATGACAAAAATTTAATTAAATTAAAAAATTAATTTAAATTTACGATGAATAATATAAAGTTTAGGAATAAATAATTAAATTGATTTAATAACAAGCAGAAGTAATTAAAATTGAAAAATTGCTACGCTAGTTAAAATAATTAATTATGAAAACAAATAAAAGTACCTAATTGAAAATTGAAAAAAATAATTGAAATTTTAGAAAAATACTTAAAAATCTTAAAAAATAATTTAAGGAAATGAGAAACATAATTAAAAAATGATAAAATAATTCAAAATTGAAAAAAATTATTGAAATATGCTGAAAATAATTGAAATATGAAAAATTGAAAATAGTAAAAAAAGATTTTAATATAATAATTGAAAAAATCATAAAATAGGATATAAATAAGTAAGTAAGTATATAAATAACGAAAATTGATGAAAATAATTAAAATTCTAGAAAAATAGTTAAAAATCTTAGAAAATAATTTTAGATAATCAGAATAATAATTAACAATAGAAGAAAATAATTGAATAATTATAAAATTAATTCAAAATTGGAAAAAATAATTTAAAAATGCTGAAAATAATTTAAGATTGTGAATAATAATTGAAACCCACCCATTTTTTAAGGTTTGAAAAACATCTTTAAATTAATATGTTAAAGAATGTGGAATTTTTAATGTTTTAGAAAAATTGAAATTACTCTCGAAATAATATAGATTTTTTAAAGTTTTTATGCTTGTTTTAAAGGAAATTTTCTGGAAAAAAAGACTGTTGCTTAGGCATTAATGTGCAATTTTTTTCCTAGCATATGCAAGGCTCGGAAGTTGGACCAAAAAATATAAAAAAATTATTGTTTATATCTTAATATCAAATACAGCTATATAAAATATACCAAGGTCATAATTGTCAATAACTTTCGGAAGGAAGTAATATAATATATATATTGGAATTTTAAAAATTATTTTTATGTCAAAATAATGTCTTCAAAATTTTATAAATTTTTTGGTCCCACTTCCGAGCTTTGCATATGCTAGGAAAAAAATTGCACATTATTGCTTAAACAACAATGTTATTCTCCAGTAAATTCCCTTTAAAACAAGCATAGGAACTTTAAAAAACCTTTATTATTTCAAGAGTAATTTCAATTTTTGTAAAACATTAAAAATTCCACATTTTTTAACATATTTCAATGAAAAATTGACTAAATCACTTTACTCAGGCCTTATTTTCCTCAAAATTTTATCTACTTTAAAGAAATAAACACAGAAAAATGTTAATAATTATACTTTGTACTTTTAAAGACGTTTTTCAAACCTTAAAAAATAGGTGGACTGACAATTCCCTACGGTACTGTATGTGTTTAAATAAAGAAAATAATTACAAATTTATTTAAAAATTTTTATTTAAAAAAAATAATTGAAATTCCAGATAAATAATTGCAATTTTCGAACATAACAAAAAGAAATGAGAATAGATCAAAATAATTGAAAATTGAGATATTTATATATTTGAAAGTTCTGGAAATTAATTCAGAAATTATGGTAATGATTAAAAATTAAAAATAATAATTGCAAAAGGACAAAAATAATGGTAAATTAAAAAAACTAATTTAAATTTGCGACGAATATAATAAAAAATAGTAATAAATAATTAAATTGATTTAATGTCAAGGGAGAAATAATTAAAATTCAAAAAGTGATTGAAAAAACTAAACAAAATTTGAAGAAATTTGAAGAATTAAATTTAAGAATTAGAGAAACATATGAAAAAGAATTAGAAGTTGCAGAAAATAATTGAAAAATGATAAAAATAGTACAAAATTATAGTTTAAGAAATTGAAATCATAATAGAAAAGAATTATAAAAAAATTGACGAAATTTTTAAATCACTTCAAATTTAATATTTTTGAAACGTGTATTAATTGAACTTTTAATCAATGTAAGTTCACATTAACTGACATTTGAAGAAATTAAAATTTAAGAACATTTTAAAAAGGTGAAATACGATTCAAAATTTTAAAAGAAAAAAATTCTAGTGACAAATTTCAGGTGTGGATAGAATGAATGAATTAATTAAACTTGTAAATTATTTATTTAGTTATTTAAACACAATATATTATAAATATTATTATTTATAATTGGGGCCCCATTTTCCATTTTGCCCCAGGGCCCTTGCTCTCGCAGTTACGCCACTGCGTTTAATCATAATATAATTAATTAAAACATAATTAATCCAATAGATATACAATAAATTAACAAATATCTAATCAATGTAATATTTTGAGATTTGAGAGAAAGTGAAAAATGAAAAATTAAATATAAGGAACGCTCTGAGAAAATATTGTTGATCGACAAAGTGTGTACCGCAATGTGGAAAGATTTGGCAGGATTGGGGTATTGGTCACGTGGCGAGCGTTTGCCGGCAACATCGCAAAACGTCTCCCCTTTAAGGGTGTGGAAATATGTACAGTACCTTCGGGTACACTCACCCTTCGAGAAGAGTACGTATTTAATTGAGAATGGGGAGATCTCGACTGAACATTATGCGCTCTCATGTACAAATTCCGAGGCCGTCAAACAAAAGGGTAGTTCACTCCCTTTAAAAATAAAAAATCCCCTTTTCATTTGAAATACGTTCTTTGAAGTTATTTCACGTTTAAGTTACTAAAAATTCCCCACTGGAAAATAAACTCGCGTTTTTGAGCCGTTAAAATTAATTGTTGTATAATCCCTTTTCGTCCTTTTTACCATTCATCTTGATTTTTTTTAAATGTGACGGTCTCGTGACTAAATTAATTTTTTTGATACTAATTTATTGTTTCTTTAATTTTTGTTTACTTATTTCTGATTTATTAATAAAAAAAAAAATTTTATTTTTATACTTACTTGTATATGTTTATATTTATTTACTTACTTTTAGAGTTTTGTGACCAAATAAAACGGAAACTTTTATAACGAGACTGGTAGTTTTTTGTTTCTTGATTCGATAAGAAGTGTTGCCTAGCAACTATTTCTAAAATAAGACAAAGAACATAACGCATAAAACATAAGAATAAGGCTAGTGGCTTTGAGCATAAGACTTCAAGAATAAGACTTAAAATGAAAGATTTAAGGCATAAGATTACGATAAAAAACTTATGATATAAGACATGAGACATAAGGCATTTAGACATATGAATAGGACTTTAGACGTATAGGGCATAAAAATTGAGGCATAAGTCATAAGATTCAAGGCATAAGACTTAATGTATACAAATTAAGGTATTAGATTAGGGTATAAGACTTATGACATAAAACAAAGGACATAAGATATATAATACTGAAGACATAAGGTTTGAGATATTAAAGATAAAAGAATTATAAGTATAAAGTAAAAGTATAAAAAAATTAGTATATTTTTAGAGTTCCCAACCCCTCAGGTTTTTTCACATTTTTGTGATCCAATTTCGAATCAATAGTGAGCCTAATTCTAATGAGCTTAGGGTAAAATATTGCGTCGTAAAAATCCCTTTGTCAATACAGCTATTTTATACAATAATGACACCAATTACTATCATTATAGAAATTGTTGAATATTCAGTATAATTTGAGAGAAGGAAAAGAAAGCAGAACATACTCAAACACGATAAGACTTCTTGATGCATAAATAATTCAAAGATTTTAGGTCACGCTAGCAATTAAGAAAAAAAAAAGGCTTTGAAAATATCAAGAAATTTAATTGAAGACTTAAAGTTTATAAAAGTTAAAATCACCTGGACACGTATTTAAATAATATGCAAATGTTTCTAATCTATTATGTCTAGACAAGATAACTGAAATCTTTTAGAGCGGAAATAGAAGGCCAAAGAAAATCTAATTAAAAGAACCCTTATTTATGTGGAGCAATTTTTGTTCATTGTCAAAGCCTCCTTGATTTTGCCGGGTTGAATTTACCTTTACCTAGTTTTTATTAATTGTATAATTAAGTCTGTTCAATTCTACGATAACATTTCAAAATGTCAACTGGGTAGTTTTACTTTAAGAGTTCTCTTTACGAAAAATAAATTTCAACTCGAAATGGCAGCTTTTTAAAAACCAGTCGATTAAAGCTGTCTGAAAAATTTTTTGTTAAATTTTGATATTTGAAACCAGAATTATAGTTGGTTTTATATGATGTGAATTTTTTTTGAAAATTTTGATTTCCGGATATTTGAGTGCACTTAACAGAAATTCTAATTAAGGCAATCAACGGTTCTAGTAACGCATTTCCGACGAAATCGGCTTCGCAAATTTAATTAAAACTCCTGCTCAGGAAAGAACGATCCGCAGTTGAGAAACTCGCAGGGACAGAAAGCAGGGCGCTAACCCCCATGAAATATCGACCTAACGTTATATTGCCTCCTTACTTTTTATTTCTTGTATTTCTCGACCTTATACCTTAATACAATATTCTTTAAAGACTAAAGAGTGTAAAGCAAAACTGATATTTATAGAAGATGCGAAGAAGAATGTCATAATTATTAATTATACTAGCTTCCTGTATAATTTTGGATCTGATATAAATGGATTAATCGATCCTTATAACTCGTAATTTGATTTCGTTCAAATGTGAGCTTGGTTCTCTTTCTTCAGTTTCTTATTTATCGCGGATAAGGCAAAGCTATTTTTAGAACCTTCTAAAATTATTTCTGTCACCAAACAAGGTTTCATGGATCAAAATTCGAATGCCACCTACTTTGCTCGCCCCTTTGACAAAATCATCACACTTTTTGTGACAGTAAGAATTTTTTAAGTTGTAGGGTGTGGTTTTTGATTTTGGATCTCTTTCTTGTTGAATACCCAAACAGTATTAGAAATTCGATGATATTTTCGGATTAATTCGGTGGGCGCCATTCACAAATGAAATAATAATATAAATAAATAATTTAATTGCTCAACGGAGGAAAAAAATTTTGGCTACTTAGTTCGTTGAAACGATTCAAACAGAGTTGGATGATTCTTGCAGCGCGACAATAAATTTTTTTAAAATAAGTAACAACAAATCTAAATTCTAAATTAATTTATATTTCACTACTGAATAAAAAATCTAATAATTATAAAATCATATTTAATTAATCCAAAATGATTTTAAATTACAAAAATTATTATTACTTATATATTATTTAGAAAAATGGGATTCAAATATGAACTTATATTAGTAACATTTATGCGACAAAAAATGAATTAATATATAATAATTATAAAATTGATTAATTTCTTTTAAATTAAATCAGTGACCTTTTGTCACGATTTTCCAGGATTATTCAAAAAAATCAAATCCGTGAAAGGTCATAATATAAAAAAAAGCCGGGCAAGTGGGAGTCGAACTTGCGCATTGAGACGAAGGTTCCGTATGCGAACTTAAAAACTGCATTAAAAAGGAAACTTTTATTTTAGAGAATTTTCAATTTTTTGAAAAAAAATACTGTAATAATAAATTTCAATCATAATTTTTTTACTTTTATTAAAATTTAAGTATAAACTTAAGCAATTTTATAAGATTAAAAACTTCTAAGCAAATAGAGTGAGTTTTTTAATATAATTTTTAATTTCAATGAAAGAAATTTATTTTTATCCAATTGTCTTTATTTTTAAAATTTTAAAGTAATTTAAACATAAAAATAAACAGTTTGTTCAAAAAAATAATCTAAAACTGTAAAATATTGTAGCTGTTTAGGAGTTAACATTTTTTTTTTTCAGTAACATTTCAATTTTTCGAAAAATAAAATTATCCACGAATCCATGAATAGGAATCAGAAATATACTAAAATTACTTTCTTCAATAATTTTTTGAGCCACGTAATTGAAATTTTTTATTTTCCGCCATGAAATATGTTATCGTTAAAGAATTTGATATATTAATAATTTTCGATACCTTATTACTTTGTTATGTTAAGGGCATGTGATGGAGTATGACGTCACTTGTATAGGCAAAATTTGTCCGTAACTTTTCTCTTAAAATATTGAATATTTTATCATGAAACTTGGTAGAATGACTTAAAATGCCATTAGAAAGGTCTCTCAGACCCAAGTTTGTTTGAATTTTGGCTCAAAAGTGATTTTTAAAAAATATTGCATTTTTTCGAAAAGTTTACAAAATTAATTTTGGGCCAAAATTCAAACAAACTTGGGTCTGAGAGACCTTCCTAATGTCATTTTAAGTAATTCTACCAAGTTTCATGACAAAATATTTAATATTTTAAGAGAAAAGTTACGGACAAATTTTGCCTATACCAGTGACGTCATAATCCATCACATGCCCTTAATGTATTAAATTGAAGTTTTTAAAAAAATGTTATTCCTTGATAAATACAGTAAAATGTTTAAAAATTAGTTTAAGAATTGTTACACTATGTTTATTTTTTATTTACCACATTTTTCAGAGACTTTTAAGAAGGTGTCCATCTTGGTGCCACTTTTTTCAGATCTAAGATTTTAACAATTAGAAAAATGCTTTAAAAAATGTTTGTGTTTAAAATAAAATTTTATCCCCGTGGCCATAAGTTACCTAATATATTGTACTTTCATCTGGTTTAAAACATTTTAATATATCTTATTCAATTTGGATACTTAAGCGTTAAATCGAAACTATGTCCATCTTGGGGCCCTCTCCCCTAATTTTCAATCTCAGAAAATAAAATTAATAAACAATTTCAACAAATCACAAATTTATATAACAAATTTTAGGAAACAAAATAAAATTTGCGACATGTAAAATTAGTAAAATTTTAATTTCAATAATTTTAATGCAGTTTTATTATTCGTGAAGAAGTAAAGTTATTAACATGAAAAACCAGAAATTGACTTACTTTTTTGAAAAATAATTATGTATGAGATTCACCCACCTTCTATTCAACTTTTTGCCTGCATATTGTGTATTATTAAATTTTTTATTGAGATTATAGTTAATATGTTCGTTTTTTAATAATTTGTACTACAGATAAATAAGAGTTCAAAACTTTATGCACTCAGAAAAAAATTTGTTTGTGACAACCATACTTCAGTTAAAAAAACAAATTTTGGTTGAAACAACCAAAATTTGGTTAAATCGACAAAATTATTCTATTGTTTCAACCAAAATTTGGTTGTTTTAACCAAAATTTGTTTCTTTAACTGAAGTTTGGTTGTCGCAAACAAATTTTTTTCTGAGTGTGTCTATTTAGGTTCGCGTTATATCAAAAATGTTTGTACACAAAATTTGCTTTATTTTATGTGTAATTCAAGAAAAATATTATAGAAAAATAATTTTCTTTAAATTTAAAAAATCATAAAGTTTTTGATAATTTTTTATTTTTGACACTTTTGGTTCAAAGTGGTTGGCTAATTAACTTAACCTTTACTTTTGGACCTTGAAAAAGTGTACCACAGATGAAGTTGAACCAAGAATTTTTACTCAAGTTATCCAATACCGAAATTTTGTCTACAGACAGACAGACAGACAGACAGACAGACAGACAGACAGATAGACACTTTTGTAAAACCCATTTTTTTGGTATTAGATCTCAAAACGTCGAGAAATGCGGAAATTAGCATAAGTTCAAAATGGTGCAAATTTAATACCTCATTTGAGATGTGAATGTAAAAAGTCGTCTTGTGAAAGAGTCTTGAATATTATTTCCCAAAGTGATAATTTAAAAAATTTTAACTACACACTTTCAAAATAAAGTATTGGCGAATAAATTTTTTCGATAAACATTGAATTTTAATCAATATTTTTTTAATGACAATTTATTTATTTGAAATAATAATTGCTTAAAATGAAAAATTAATTTTCACCAAAAATTATTTTTACCAATTTTTACCAAAAAAACATTTGAATATATAATCTTACTTCCGGAAATTCCACGAAAATGTGATCCGAACTTTCAGGGAATAATCGAGTCCAATATTCTTCACTCCTTGACATTTTTATGCTTCCACCAAAGTTTCCTTTATTTTTGTTCCAAATATTCCGGAAACATCAGTGAAAATTCAGAGAATTTCCGGTGCTGTGTGGGTATCCTCATTTGGGCACTGGGTGAGGGCCAAAGTGTCGTTTTATTTTTATTTTTATATTTATTTTTCTTTTTTGGCTAAAGGAGTTTAGAGATACTAGGTAGTGATTTTGTGATTTGAAGAGATTTCTTTTTAATTTTCATCTCTCTTTTTAAATTTGAAATGTGGAGTTTTACTAATTTTATTTTAATATTTCAATTTATTGTCTAATAATGGTAATAAATTATGATATTTTAATCATTTTTGGAAGTAAAGATCAAATTTTCTATTACTGTTGTTGTAAATATGGGCTATTCTATTTCAAACCGTTCCACTAGCAAAAGACTATCGCGTGAAAAGGATTTTTAAATCGGTTTAATTTGATTAAAACTAAATTAAAAATAAAATGTAATAGGAGAATTCGAAAGAGAATTTCTCAAACTTTAAAATAATACTAAACTTTTTTTAAAAAAATTTTAATTTCATGTAAAATTTTAGGTTTAAACATTTCAAACATTAATATCTCAAAAGACCCCCTCTTGGAATTCAATGTAACTTATACTAAAATAATGTTTAAAGTTTCTATTTTTTACTATGTAAAGACCATAATAGACTTTTCATGGAGTTTGTAAAAATAAATTTTAATAAAAAATCATTGTATTTCATTTGACATATCAATATTAATAGAAAAAGGAAAACAAACGAATTCTACCATGAGAATGATTATATACTACGCGACTTCAAACTAATGTCAGATTAAATAAATTAGTTTTTTGATAAATTGTTTTTTCTAAATCCCGTGAAACGTCCATTATGGTCTTTACATAGTAAAAAATAGAAAATTTAAACATTATTTTAGTGTAAGTTACATTGAATTCCAAGAGGAGGTGTTTTGAGATATTAATGTTTGAAATTTTTAAACCTAAAATTTTACAGGAAATTGAAATTTTTTTAAACAAAATTTAGTATCATTTTAAAGTTTGAGAAATTCTCTTTTAAATTCGCCTATTAAATTTTATTTTTAATTTAGTTTTATTCAAATTAAACCGATTTAAAAACTCTTTTTCACGCGATAGTCTTTTGCTAGTGGAACGGTTTGAAATAGAATAGCCCAAATATATAAACATTAAAGTTTATTTAAACTATCTTCAGGAAATTAAAAATTTTAATTAAATTAAAAATTAAGTGTATCAGAATAACAAAATTTAATATAATCATAAAAATAATTAAATAACAAAAAAGTTTTTTCCAGTTTTAGTTTTATTAAATACATAAATAAAGTGTCGATGACCTAATAAAAGATTAATGAAGCTTTCAATTGCGTTAGTAGGGCAGAATATTATGTTACTTAATTATAAAAAAGTGTATTAGATATTGGAAAACAATATTGTTCATTGATTTTTTTTTAATTTGTTCTCCTTTCATTTCCTTCCTCTTTTTCAGATTGCGTTATTAAATGTTTTATTAATATATAGGTAGCACATAAATCTAATTATCTACGTTGAATTAATAACTGATTTTTTTAGAAGTTTTGTTCTCTTGTTTCAAGTTTTCTGATTATTGATTATTATTATTATTTTGTTAAATATTATACCTACATTTTTATTTGCTATTATATTTATTTTTTAAATATCTTCTTCTTTGTCGTTATCATTTTATTATTTTTTTATTATTTTATTATTTAAAATACATTTTTAAAATATTTTTCATAGTAAAAGAGAACATTTTTTAAAAACTGAAACTGCTTGTTTATCAATAAATATTTTTCGTTTGAGAGGGACCACCTGTGTTAAAACCGATTTTTAAAATGTTTCTCAGGGATTTTTTATGCTCTGTCCAAAAATGGCACGGCGAAACGGTGCGCAAGATTTTCACCATATCGGTCATCAGAAAAAGCGTTAAAAAATTAAGCCTTGAGATCAGCTCTTGTTAAAGTTCTTTATATCCTTTCGAAATTCATAAGAAAATTTTAAAAATACTCAAGATTAACAAATTCAAGCCATTAATTATGTTCAGAAACAACAGTAAAGTCTCTTTTAAAATTAAAATTTTTTATAACTTCTCATAACTGGTGAATTGACGATAACTGGTTCATTTTCTTATATACCTAAAACGGTACTTAGGGTTACTGCTTGCCAGTCTGAGCAAACCCTCCGAACATATAGCCTGAGGACAAAATGAGCAATTTTAAAAATCCAGCTCAATTTATTCGAGAAGAATTTATAAGAAAGATAAAGAGATCCAATCTAAGTTCCAGTAGCGTAATTCGACGTGTCGTTTAGTAACGAAAGAAGTTGTTTAAGAAAAAAGTTACACTTTTTTCATTAGGTCCAAGTAGCAAAGAACTTAAATTTGGAACCTATAATACAAAATGTTTGAGGAACGCTATTAAAAAGTTTCAAATATACATCTCATCTTTAATTAAAAAAATCGTATTCATAATCCTATTCGGAATTATCGAACTAGCCGTCTCTCCAGATTAAAAAATGCGATTGTTGAATATTGTTTCCGTACTTTATAAGACTCTCTCGTGATATAAAATTGTGTGAACGATAAAATATCGCAGTTATGCAGACTTCAAATTTGAAAAATGTTTAATAATTTCCGTACTTACCTAGACGTTTTCCGCATTTAAAAAATATTTTCCGGATAATTTCCGTACCTAACCGGATACTTTCCGGATACAAAAATCATACCCTTGCCACAATCTTCTACTTTGCCCCCTTGATACGAAATTAACAATTTCTCTTCCCTAGGTCATTTCGTCTCAATCTTGCAAAAAGTAGTACTTTTAACTATAAACATTAAACAAACTTTAATAAAATCCTAAAATCCATGCAGTCCTCCGAGGATTGGAATATACATAGATAAAAGAAGCAAACATGTAGAAACTTTTAATAATTATAATATGTCTTTTTAACGTTTTGTCCACAAATTGTGAGCTATCATTAGTGTCTTCTATTGTATGTATGTGTATGTGTGTAGATGTACTTTTTCTTGTGAATATGATAACTTGAAAACGGTATAACGGATTTGAATAAAATTTGGTACGGTTATTTTTACTACTAAAATCTGGAATCAGACACAAGGGTTTTTGAAAATAACCAATAAAAACTGTTTATTCAATATTATTTTTTTTTTAAATTAGTTTAAAAAAAAAAAGTTTTTCAACCTATAAATTCAACTTAATATATAAAAAATTCATTCAAAACATATCAATTGACCTATATAATATTTATATTTTGTCAAAATTTAAAAAAATAAATCGCAATTTTAAAATTTTTTAAAAATTAACCTATTGCCTCCTCTATGAGGAAGCAAATGGCTCATGAAAAAAGCATAATTCTCGGCTAGTTTAAACTGAGATTACGAATAATAATTTTTACTAAATTTATAAAAAAGCCGATAACACAATTTCTCTAGGTAGAGTAAACGTGCCTTCAGGATCGTGAAGCTTTTTTAAACAGCAATCTCGGTCATACGCATGGAGTAAAGTTGAACAGACATACTTCTACATAGTTCATAGACTTGAAAAGTAATGTGGCATATGCACTTATATCTTACACACATTATCGGTATTAGAGCGTAGTTGAGGGCGTCAAAGGCGTCTCGACGCTAGCAAGTAGCTCCGGTGGTAACAAAGCAGCAGGTTGCTGGTTAGAGAAAATGTATCGAGGGCATCGATCCTTCTATGCTGGGTCACTGCAGGGTCTCGCCTGGAGTTTCCAGCTAGTTCGCTTGCCTCCAGATTCTAACTAGATCGGACTCTGCCACGTCCTGATTCGCTAATCACTTCATGCAACCTAAAAAGAAAAAAAAACACCATCACGCATTTAAAATTAGAGACAATTTTATCTGGTAGACTAGTGATCCTAGATTCTAATCGATTAAATATTCAAAGCTGATTAATAAATATAATATCCCCTCCAAAGCTGACAGAATTTAAAATTACTTATAAAATTCTTCGAAGTTGGAATTTTTTTAAATTCAATAACTTAAATTATCATAATTGAATTTAGAAAATCTGGAAATGTAAATTACCCTATGGTTAATAGTTTATTTTAATTCAAATTTAGAATCCGGGTTTAATATTTCAATATTAGCATTGAATCGAACTTGATAATAAATTAGTAACCTAAATATGAAAGCCAAGCGACAATCAGTTTCTATTTCGAGAAATGTATAATTAGAACACAAGTTCGTACCTTTATGCAATAAATTATGCATAGACTCCGTGAAATCGTGGGATTTTCGTCGAAATTTCTCTGAGTAGTCCATAAATTAATTAAAATCACTTCCCAAGAATATTAAGTTTACATTTTTTTGCTAGAAAAATGTTACATTAAGAAGATACGAAGGTCTGCTTTGAATTTTAACCAAGTTTCTAAAATTTTGGCACATATTGTAACGTAACAATGTTCATTCTTTTGTAATTTTATCAAATTTTTTAATATTTATTATTTTTCAGCTATGGAATTTTATTGACCACAAATTTTAATATTTAACTGGAAAAGCAAACAGAATCCACAAGCAAATGCATTTTTGAAAATGTCAGAAGTTAAGTCAACACATTGTTGACACATTTGTACTTATAAAAAGTTAAAAATTTCAAATACAAACGTACATATGAATCAAGAATATGAGATAATATTTTTCGACATTATCAGTTGTTTGAAATTTAGAAAAAGAAGTTTAATTATAAACTAAAAACTGATATACGTATGAATAATTCATTTGTTGTTTTCTGATTAAGAGTTAGTCCAATGTCAAACTTATATTGAAATTTTTTTCTGTATGTGCACAATAAAATCGATTCTCTTGACTTGTGTTGCCTTGGGTATGGTGTATCTTTCTAAAGGGGAATATCGATCTGATTCTTGTCAGGAAGATGTCAGGGTTCTACCCAGCAATTCGTAAGCAGCGAATGTAACTAGAGACGAGTTGTGAATCATTCTTATGTTCAAGCATTGATTATACGGGCCTATAAACAAACCTTAATGAAAACAAATAATTTACATAGTATAAACCCACACAAATCTATTTTTATCTAATTCACAGTAATATCAACAACAATAGAAAATTATGTGAAATTAATAAACCATTTAATGTGTAAATTATATTTAATTACTTATTGCCAACTTGAAATTGAATTTATAATTAACTACATGACAAATAGATGACTGTTTCGACAATATATAGAACATTTAAAGTGATATTTAAATTTGATTCAAGAAATTCGAAAGAAATAATTTTGATCGATGATTGAAGGTGTGTGGTTTACAAGAAGCCTCACTTATTATTTTGTAATCTGATTTGTGCATAAAATGAGGCTTCTTTTGTGTAATCTTTATACCTGGATTTAAAAGACATTATAATTCAAAAGTGACATTCAGAATAAACAAACTGTCTTTTAAAAAGCTCCAAATGAAACTATTTTTATAATATAAAATATAGCCATTTTCAGGTTATTTAAAAATATAATATTGAGATATAGTAAAATATTAACATTACTCTCAAATTAATCTTAAGTAATAGAATAATTTTCTTGTCACATGGGAAGATAGTTAACCTACATTAAATCTCTTCAGATTTTGAAATTTTGAAACGTAATTTGAACAGAGTGCTAGTTAATTAAAGGTTGAATTAAGTATAAATTTTTAATGAAAATAAATTAATTGTGCTTAGTTTCATTTTCACTAGTTTATATTCATCATTTAAAATTCTTTAATTAATTTATTTTAAGATTTAAAAGAATCAGGGGAAAAAGATTCCGTAGAAACAGAACTTGCAATCTAATTTTAAAAAAATCATAAAACCCTACTGCAAGTATCATAACATTTATTTTAAATAATACCAATTTTTGTTCAATACAAGCAAGAAAAGTCTTAGAAATATTTAAAGCAATAATTTTTGGAAGTTATTATTCAGATCCGTTTTGACCACATGTTTAACCACATTTTCTAATTGCATATAAAAAATGAGATAATAGTTTGCGAATCATCAAACCAGCAAATGTTTTTACATCTACAAAGTTTTGGCTACTTTTTTAGAAATCGAGTTTTTAATACAATAAAGCAAACTTTCACAAAATTTAAACTAAAAAAGAAACCGCAAGATTCTAACCTAAAATGTAACATTTTCAGAGACTACAAAATGTAGCTTCTCTTTGGCAACTGGTGCGGTACAAGCATTTAAATTATTAAATTCTTTCCACTTTTTTTTACTATTTTCTGAATTATTGTAAAACCCAAGTTCTCTAATTAGAAAGTTTCTAAAATTACAATAATAACTAAGTTCACCACGCATTTGTCTTTTAGAAGTAGTAAAATATTGTTGAGAAAGAACCACTTGCTGGTTCAGAAATCATTATTCTTTTTTTCTAACTTTAGAAAAGAAAATCAATACCTGGATTTGCCGCTTTTAAAATCCTATTCAAGAAAAATGTACTAGAAATTTATATTTCTGCATCGACAAAAATCTAGATTTTTGAGAGGGTACAGGGTGGTTTTCGAAAAAAAAATCTGTTAATCGAACAATCAAATAGGTAGGGGATCGTCTTTAATTTACACTATTATTTCAGTTCGATATGATTTTGAAATGCTTAATTTGTAATAAAAAATTTTCAATCCTGAAAGTATAATTCTTATTTTTTGTTTACTTTATTTTCTTTGTTTCTTATTTGAATAATAAAAAGAAATAAAAGTTATTCTAAAGTTCATATTCTTTAACTCTTTCTTCTCTATAACGGATCCGATAAATTCATTTTGGTTACTTTTGTTTGTGTATATTTTAGTGGAATCGGTGTATGTTTTTCAAAGCGTTGACAATTTTTAATTTAGTTCATTCGCGCAATACTCTGTGTTTCTCGTATTGCACAGTATTTTTAAATAAAGAGAACAATTCTACATGACCTCATAAGGTTTTTAACGAAATTATTAACATAAATTAGATATATTTTGTAAAATATAAAACATTTCATAATTAAATTGAAAAATTAAATCCTTGAGGTCGATCGTGACAAATGTATAAATATATATTGATCATGCTCATTATTGAAATAAAAAGATTTCAAAATATGAAATCCACAAAAGAGAAAATATCTAATTCATAAATTGTTTATTTTTTAGGACGTTGCCTTTATAAATCCTGCCAATGTGGTGTTCGTGTATATGCTGGTGAGAGAGCTGGTGGATGGAGATGAAGCATCAGAAAAGGAGCTCCAGGCGACAGTTTTGACGTGTCTCTATTTAAGCTATAGTTACATGGGTAATGAAATAAGTTATCCCCTCAAGCCATTTCTGGTGGAAGACAGCAAAGATAAATTTTGGGACAGGTGTCTCTTGATAGTCAACCGGCTTAGCTCTAAGATGCTTCGCATCAACAGCGAGCCTGGATTCTTTACTGAAATCTTCACTGAACTGAAGGTGAGAAGAATTTTTTCTGCACAAAAAATACAATTAAATGAATACTATCTCTCTTTAAATTAGATATTAAAATAAATTACCCATATAGCACTAAAGTTTTCTGTGACATTTTTACTTTCAGTATCGAACTCAATTTTGAATTTCTGATATTGCAGGCCTGTGGAGCCGGAGATCGCGTAAATCTGACTGGGAATGGTTTGGAGCGAAGCCTCGTCGTCTCCGGAGTCGCGGTTCCCACCAAGGCAGCTTGACGGAGCTACACACACCTGTTGGTGCGAATCGCCAGGCACGGCTGCGACGCCACAACCCTCTGACGACGGGCGTTTGAAAGCAGAACAGCTCTCGCAGCATGACCCCTCGACCTCAACTCAGGAGCAGCAAGAATCTTCTCAGGAGGATCCGGAGTCTCGTCACGAAGAGGATAATGCTCAGGGAGAACCCGGTCGCTGCATTTCCTGTGGGCAAAAGAGGAAAGGTGAAATTTTTTACACGATCGAGGATCTTGATGCGATTGAGCTTGCACCAGCGGATGCACGCTTCACGGAACAACTTTGCGGCTGTGAGGAATTCGGAGCCACCGCCAGTGAACAACGTCCCGAACTTCAAAAGATACGTAGCACAGAAACCAGATGGGCCAATATGAGTTTTCTTTCACCAGATGATGCTCTTTGGGGTCTGAGGAGACATGCCAGCGATGGTACTGAGTATCGTTGGGAGCTGCACGCTTCGAAAACAGATTTGGAACTCTCCAAAAGAGGCAAGTGCTCCTGCCATACTCCTGCTACTCCAGAGGAGAAAAAACCAGAGAGAGGAGATCTCAGGAAACATCATAGCGCGGAGAATGATAAGTGGACGGTTCAAGGACTTCTCACTCCTCCCCATGATCTTAGGAAACATGCCAGCGATGATACAAGAATGGGTCGAGAAGCTCCAAGATGGACACTCCAAGTACCGGAGGTGCTACCTAATCCAAAACCAAGGTGCACCTGTCCCAAGCCTAAGATTGTTGCACCTTCGCCTACTGTCGAGAAGGAGATTCGTCCAAGGGAACATTTACGAGATCTTGTCCCCTCTAGATCTTTTGAAAAACCATCGACTCTTCAAGTGGAGAGACCAGAGTTAAGGAAACATGCCAGCGAAGACAATCGACACGCTAAAGATGAGAAGATTCAGGACCGAGCTAGAGAAATACGCCCTCTGCCAAGCACAAGTGCAGATCCAGGACCAACAAGTGGAGCTCCAGAAACAACAAAACCTCGAAGATTCTCCAGACCTACAGACCTATTCAAAACATCTCGTGTTCAAAGTGTACAAGACAGAAAATCTAGTACGAAAGACAAGGTTCTAAGTCCAGAGAGCAAAAAGAGCCTCCGTTCACTGTGGGCGGGAAAATCTCATTTTTCCCTTCCAGTCCAAAAAGACTCCAAATGGTCTAAGAGTCACGATGAATCCAAGACAAAGAGTTTGAAGGATCGTCATAAGTATAGCGTTCGAAGAAGTATTTCTCCAGAGCCCGATCCCAGACAAGTTATGAGATTAGATAACCGAATTGTTAAGCGGCTAATTTCACCGGACATCATGATCACGGATGCCAAGTGGGCTCCGTACGAAGGTTACTCTCCTTTGCCTAACATCGGGATCAAGAAACGCGAAACAAAGCGAATCAGCGAGATTAAATGGACGCCTTACGATCGCTCTCCTTCAGATACTGGAGATATGATACCTGAACAGATTCCAGAAGAAGAAGAGCCTAAGGACTGGTCGCCTTTCCACAACGTTACTCCACCTCATATTCCACCACCAGAGGCTACTCCTTGTCGGGATGAGGATGAAGAATTTCGTTTGAGATTGTTGAATCAGGTCTCTCCATTTCCAATATACCAAGGTGGTTGGAAAGACGAATCTCCACCAAAAACTCCTCCCAAAATCGAAACTTCCGTGGAAATCTCGACTCCAATTTGGTCTCCAATGGAACCGGTAACTCCAGTTAAGATCAGGATCCCCACACCATCACCTCCAGAGAAAACTTCTACTCTGAAATCCATCAAGAAACGAGCGTTGAGAGCAAGATCTGAAAGTAAACATACAGATGAAAATAGACTCATGCCTCCAAAAGGTATAATTCGAGCCTCAAGTGAAGATCCGAAAAGTCGACAGCGGCCACAACTCATCCGATCCCAGGCACTTCTAGAAGTTCCGAAGAACATAAGTGCAACGAAACGTTCTCTCAGTGAAGACGTGCCAAGACGTCGATCCAGACATTCATCTAGAATTCCCAACCGTGCCAAGAGTGAAGAAGTTCCGAACTATGATCCCTGGTCTGCGTCTGAAAGTGCCGAGGTGCGTCAGTACGTAACTACGGTATAGACGACCATTTTCAATGGGCTGTGATCATTGGACAAAAGAGTGGATGTTTCTAAAAATGCGGATTTAATACTCATCGTCGATAGGATGTTAGAAGTGAATTTACCTATGATGATTGGAGAACTTAGTTTTCCTTTAACTTGAATGTAATCTAAACGAATTTTTTGAAAGAAATGTAAAAAATAATCAGCCGAATCTGGGTAACAGATTCTAACAGACTTCACTTGATCAAGTATTTCTGACCAATAGAAAATTTCAATCTGTTCTTAGATTCTAATAAGTTCTTGTTGATCACAGAATTCAGTACATTCCTGTTGATCAAAGGAACTAGCAGATTTCTGTTAATAATCAATTCTACCCGCTAAAGAGATTCGTCTGGATAAATGTACATTAATCTAGGATGAAATTCTCTTCTGATTTCAAACAATAACGAACAATGAGAACCGAGGAAAAAGAAGAAAATAAGTAAAATGTCTTTTTCTAAGTGCGCAAATTCGGAAAGTTTTGTCATTCGTAGAAGTGATCAAAATCAATTGGACTTTAGACTCACACGAATATTTTTCTCTGCAATGGGAATCTAAGTTGACTGCGATTCGTGAAAATTCCAAAATGAAGAATTCTCAATGATAACATAGTTACGATAATGATATTATACTGACTCTGGTAACGTTATTACGAGTTTAGCCATGTAAGTAGCGGTTAAAAACGAAGGTCTGCCGCGAACTTAAATACGATATAGTATACAAATGTATGATTATATATAATTCTGTAAGAGACAAGTATATAAGAGATAATTATGTAAGAAACACTGCTCAGAAATCAGAACACAATTCCGTGTGAATCGTGAGAATGACCCGTGGTGACTTTGTTATTAGCTTCATAATCTTCTGGGTGCTTGAATATTCTTCAAACTACAACTATCAACTAAGATTCTGAAAAACTGTCAAATAGAATTGTGAAAACTGTCAGATAGAATTTTTGAAAATATCAAATAAGATTGCTAAATTTCGTAATCAAAGATAATATAAAAAATAAAATTGAAGAATATTCTTACGCCTCCAATCTTTGAAAAAAGAGGGGTATTCAATGAATTTAGAATCCGTTTTTGGATTCTTTCCAGGGTTCATTCCTGTCTTTTTTCAAATGTTTAAGTATCCCTATTAAAAAAGATGTTTTTATAAAGAGGACAGTTTTTTGCTTTAATGGTTCGTTTATAATGTTCCTAAAGTATAAAAAATAAGTATACACATAAATGATTTTAATAATGAAGGCAAGTGCTGGGAAATTGGTATTTTTTCATTTAATAATCTCTATAAAGAATTGGATTATCTGTTCAATAGATTCTATTGGTTAAAGATAAAGACTGATTCATTTTGATTTTTAAATTAAAAGTAGCAATAGCTTAAGGCTGTTATCAGTTTCTATAGGATGATCAAGGTGTTTCCCGTTTTTCCAAACAAAAAATGGATGCTATGAATGGTGTCACATATTAAATGCTTGGATTATTTCCGAGAAACTGACGTATAAAGAAAACTCGAATCTCAAAAAAGAAATATGTTTCAGAATCTCTGACAAATTACGATTCAGAATATTATTTTCAAAAATTGTTGGCATATCTACAAAAAATTAGAATTGTCGACAATTCATTTCTTTCATCTGCTTTAAAAAATTAATCTTTGACCCATTTGGTTAAAGTTAGAACTTATGCTGATCACTAATTTAGGACTTTTGTTTTATCAGCAGAGTCTATTAGAATTTCTTTTTAACCTTAACTGTCGGATCCCAAGTTCGATGTCCTTAGTTTTCATCTGAACGAGATGAGAAATAAGAAGTTAAGTTTACCTTCCTGTAGATTTTCTATTCTAATCTGGAGTAAGCTTTGTAATCATTAGACAACCATTCGGCAGATCATTTGTTACGAATTATTCTCCAGCTATTCCTATTCTTATTCCTTGATTAAGATATTCCTATATTGAGAAACTTGTGAGTCGTCTGTAAATCTAACACGTTAGCATTATGGCGATAAAGGTATTGCATAAGTATGATTACGATTAATCTGTTGTAAGCTTTGTAATCATTAGGCAGATCAGTTGCTAAGATTTATTTTTTTGCTAACTTCGATCCCTTCTATACTTACGCATTGTCTGCCCTCTTGTTACCTGCAAGAGCTTGCTTTTTAGAAGACTGAATATTGGCTACATGTAAAATGTCAGATGTGTTGAAAATGTTTCCCTATTCTGATAAATAATTACCTTATAGAAATCGAGAAACGTAAAAGATGCTAAGCAACTGGTACTACCTTCAAGAATATACTCATTTATTCTAACGCCTATTGTGTACTCTAATAACATTACAAACAAAACATTAAAATAACGAATCTAGCCCCTTTTGGTATCATCTTTTTCAACAGGGCAACTTGCGTCGTTTGTATAATTTATTCGTCGGGCCACGATGGCCCAATTGCAGGGTAGTGGCCCTGTGCCGGCGTGTGCAATATTAAGTAGAATAAAATGTGATTAGCTACTAAGAAGCGGAGGTACCAAGGGTAAACCGATTCTTTTACGTAGTAGTTCTGACTATTACATAGAGATCCAATCATCGTGTGAGTCAGTATTTTAGGTTCTTAACTTCACTGGATCCATTTTGAGACATTTATTTAAAATGGTTCTGAAGTTTAGTAAAGTTCAATAGACCGATATCGTGATATTTGTTGATATAAAATTGTTTATCTTTATTATTTTTTTGTTGCGATTATTAGATTCCAACCAGGCAGTTCAGTAAATATCTCAATTTCGTACCTAACATCAAATTTGTGAGGTCTGTGAAAGCTCTTTAGCGAATGCTATTCTTTGAATAGAAACTAATCTTAATGAAGTGTATAGTTGTACTATTTCCATAAAATAATAACTGATTTTTGAAATAATTTTTACGCTGCCTGGCCAATGTATTATAATAGGTAAAATCATTAACCTTAGAACGTCTACCACACGGTCGAAACACTGCCGGACCATGTCCAGCGGCTGACTGTTTTCAATTTCCCAATGGAATATAGTCGTTATTTTCTAAAGAAGCAAACGAAGGAAAGTGTTCTTTGTCAAACCAAATAATTAATAAACAATCAATGAGAGTGACTAGTTAATTTTTATAATACGTACTTAATATTTTAGCTTATTTAATTCTTAATTATTCTTAATCTGTGATAATTGTTTGATTTTTGTAAAGCTGCTTGTACGCTAAGTTTATAATTTAATGTTAATAATTCTCAGTTCAACAGTTTCAAAAATATTTTTTAAAATGTAACAAAACTTTTTTTAAATAATAATCAAGATAACTAGTTACTTTGTAAAAATAATTGATCTCTGATTAACAGAGTAAATTTTGGGTACATTAAGGTCAAGTCCACCTTCCTTTGTTAGTAATAAATGCCACAAGAGCGAATTGTTTGAGGAACTTTTTTTCCTCTATTCGCCAAGTCTCGTGTTTTCTACATTTACGCCTGATTTATCGTAACATCTGTAATTATAGCAAGTTATAGTTAAGAAGTTACAAATTCCAGGACGAAACAGATGAAGTTTTAAAAATCTTTAACCACAAATCTAGATATTCAAATTATTAATTTAGATAAGTGAAATTTTGTTAATTTGTATAATAAAAAAGTAGATTTAATTTCTTTGACTGACTAAGAGAATTCATCTTGAAAGAAGCATATCAATTGCCCTATTTTCTTTATTAAATCTAATTGTTTCCTCCTGTTATTTGTAAAAAAATAATTTTCTATCGCCATTTGTCACTTTCTGATTGAAAAGTAGTCTCCATTAGATCGTGGTTAGTAGCGATTACCTACTCAGATAGGTTTTTTGTTAGAATAATAAAAATTCACATGTAATTAAAACTGAAATTCCATTCAACAATATAAGTTCAACTTTTAACAATAAAAACTGAATTTCATTATTCTAACAAAACCCTGTTCTGTGTGCCGAAACCTCGACTGTCCTGATATTAAATCAGATATTTTTGTCACTTGTTACGTAACTAATAATTATCAAGCGCTTTAAAGTTGAAATTGAATAAATTTTCAGTTAAATTACATGTCATTGAAAAATTTGATACACCACGATTAATTTGTCAAATTAAATGAAAATCAAATTAAATTCTGTATATATCGAAGAACTTACTAGCGCTTGACAAATTTGTAATAGTTGAAATTCTATTAAAGTCTCCGATAACGAAATTAAAATTAGAGTCAGATTGGATTCATTTGTTTTATAGAAGCTCATAATCTTCATTCTGCTCACCGTGAGAGTCGAGAGTGAAGCCGGGTTTGAACGAATGCAAGGGAGATGCTCTGAAACACTTTTGAGATATATTTTTTAATTTTTTAAAGAATTTGGTAATTGGTGAATTTTTTAAGGATGAAGATTGACCGCTTGCAATTGGCAAACGTGAAACAATCGAGCATTCTTCAGCTAGAGCATGATCTCAGATAGAGCATCTTTCACGAATTGAAAAGTGAAAAGTGCTTTTAGTCTATCTAAACCGTAAGATGTATGGAATTTCCGGAGATATTGAAATATTGTTCATAAACCAGGGGCACGTACAGTGTATCCGTGCTGCCATTAGCATTAACGAAAAAAAATTAAAAAGCCAAGATAGTTAACAAGCTCCCACATATGCGAAGTAATCTTAATAAAGTTTAAGCCCATGTAATTGGTTTGCAGAGGATTATTTAGGATTCTTCGTGTTGAATTAGCAGTTTCGTCCGTGTGATCGAACGATTGATCGGCCGAGTGACAATTGACGTAATACCTATAATAATAGCGCTATAAGTAACGCGAGAACCTACGAATAGTAGATTGTACTCAAATGTGATTGATTTGCTACGAGCGACTTCTCGATGCGTTATCGCTTCTTATACAACTCTACATTCAATCATTAATTTTTTCTAGTCTGATTCGTCTAGTCTTTTGTTATCACGTCTCCATTTAATCATTTCTAATGATCCCAAACTCAGTGCGACGTGAAGTAGGAGTATTTATCCTATGCAGAGCGATGCATTATTTGTGAAATTGTATGACATACAACCCTTAATATTGAGGTCAATGTTAATTTGTTTAAATAAATGTAAGTTTGAAAATCCAATTGATCTTTCATTAAACACATTTTATACTTATTTTAATCAATATTCAAATACCTTATAACTCAAATACTTTAACAATCATAAATAATAATTAAAGCCAAATATTTAACAGCTTGAAAATTATGTTTGTTTCATAACAATTTTGTTTCTGTGTAAGAAAACAGCAAAAATACAAGTGTAAGAAAAATATTATCAAAATTAATTGATCTATTTTCTCTAAATCTGAACAGTGGCGTAACAATAGGGGATGTGGTCGATGTAATACATCGGAGCCTCCATGGTTTAAGGGTCCCCAAAAGTGAGATAGATGATTTTTTTCTTTTAGTGACAAAAGTCGTGTAAGGTACCAAAGGGACCCCAAAATTTATTTTCATAAGGACCCCATGCATTCCTAGTTTCGTCACTGATGAATTTGAATAAGTGAAATTTCATTTATTCTACGTTATAAGTCGCGCTCTCGTTTTATAAATATATATGCACTTAAAGTAAGTGAAATTTCACTCAAAATAAGTGAACAATACATTTATTCTAAGTTATTATTATTATTGAACGAAAGAGCGACTTGTATCGTAGAATAAATAAAATTTCACTTATTCAGATTCTGAGAGTTGATCTTGTTATAAATTGGACAGTTATCTCTTAAATGAGATCAAGAACATTATAAAATCTTTAATGTTTTACGAGTTACTTATTGAAAGAATCATTGACATTTTATACCATTTTTACAATATCCAATATGTGATTTGTAAAATATGTAAATGTAAGGTTTGAAAAACCAAGAATATAAATATAATATATAAAAACATTTTAAGCGGGAATATTTGCTTTACATTGAAAAACATTTTTAGGTTTTTTAATAATTTGAAATTAACAGTCTGATGCAAATTAAATAAATCAAACTTCATCTTTGTCGCGCGTGTAAAAAAACTAAAACTCAAAATAAGCTAATAAAATAATAATTACTTGGGGAAAAATATTCGAGACTAAAAAAATTATTTAACTGGTCTGTATTTTCCCGCAAATTGATAAAATTAATGGCTATTTATTATTTTTATTGAAATTGAAGTTCTCTTTTTTTTTTCGTATTATTTTATTTTGCATACATGCAAGCAAAGTCTTCATGAAGTGTACATAATTTTCATAATTAGTAACTCTTACAAATGTGAATTTGTAGTTTTTACTATTAATTTGTAGATTTTCACTAACAATTATAGTGATATTTCAATAATTTTTAGAAGAAATTTTGACAAATTTAATTAGTGTACGACTTTTCATCATTTTATTTGGCTGACAGTTTACCACTCAATCACTTGACCGTCATTGGTCCTATTAAACGTAATCGGAAATAGGACTGTCATCGTGGAAATCATGTTATAAAGTTTTGATATATGTCTTTACACTTGCATTTTAAGAATAATAATATTAAAAAAACAATGCTAAATCTATTCTAAACTTAGCAAGGTCTACAAGTAAAAGATCATACAATTTTATAAATTCTTATTATTTGTTGAGAAATTTAACCTCAAAACCCATTAAACCATTATTAAAGATTATGCGAATTTATGATAACTTTTGAAAAATTTTGTATAAATTAAGCAAGGTCGACAAGTAAAATATAATACAGATTTTTAAGTTCTTATTACACAGCCACACAAAAAAAATAAAGTTCCCTGGCCTGGGTATGAGACCCATATTTTTCTATGTATTTTGATGCGCTGAATCCGAATACACCATCAGAATTGGTCCAGCAGGTCTGATTTTCGACCTAACCTCAAAATTAATAAAACGACACTTTTTGTTCTTTAAAATCTGAACCAGATTCAATTTTAATACATGACTGGGGCCAATAGAAAGCTTGATTTATGACCTTTAAAACGCTTTTTTAAAAATTGTTCTACGATGATTTTTAACAAAGATATGATGTTTTACATAAAATAATTTTTTTTCATAAGTTACTATATTCACGCACTTTTAACATTTTAAAAAATCATATGTTAAGTAAAACATCATATCTTCGTTAAAAATCATCGTATTACAATTTTTAAAAAAGCGTTTTCAAGGTCATAAATCAAGCTTTCTATTGGCTTTAGTCATGTATTAAAGTTAAATCTGGTTCAGATTCTAAAGAACAAAAAGTGTCATTTTATTAATTTTGAGGTTAGGTCGAAAATCAGACCCGCTGGACCAATTCTGATGGCGGATTCGGATTCAGCGCATCAAAGTACATAGGAAAATATGGGTCTCATACCCAGGCTAGGGAACTTTATTTTTTTTGTGTGGCTGTGTTATTTGTTAAGAAATTTAACCTAAAAATAAATTTATTTATTTAATATTGTACGGTTTTCTAGGGCTATGAGCCCTCCAAGAAACATAATTTATATAAACTTTGTTCATAAATGGAAGAAAAAATTTAATATTTAAAAATTACAATTAAATAAGCTGAATAATCGACAACCAAGGAAAAAGAGCTGCAATAGAATGCTTGATATAAAGTAAATAAGTATAGTAATATTTTGTGAGGTACACCGCCACAGAAACAAAGTACTAACTTCAATCAAGTTTTCATAGTCAATTCAAGGCGAATTTAAAGTGTAGGTCACTTAGGTCTCCGTTTCTGTGTGTTTCCCGTCATCTATCATAGTCTAGATTTAAACGACGCGTGGTAATGCAATGTTAAGAAAATAAAACGATTTACAATATTTGTGCACGGGAAATAATTGAAAGGTAAAATTAAGATATATTACAATGAGAAAATAAGCCTCTAGCCAATTTCTAGGTTAAGGGACTCTGAACAAAACAAACAAGATACCGGCGATCACAACCAAACTTCAAGGTTAACAGTAGCATTTAATCTACTAATAATAAACAAAGAGCTTTGCAGAGGTGCTATATCAACAACCTCTGTTTGGTTAATTTAATCAAAAATTGGTTATATATTTAGTCAACTTATTTTCTCAGTGTAAAAGAACATTATAACTAATCAAATTTAACCAAAATTTATAAAGCAATGTAGGCAAGTTGTAACGTTGTGAATAGTTACTTATATGATTTTTAACCCTAGAAGGACTAACTGGGCTCGTTTGGTACCCCAAGCGAAATTTAAAGAATGCTCCTAACCAGGCCTGTGCAACGACGAGTTAAAAGTGTCACATGTGTTGAAAGTGGCCGCGAGAGGCCACTAGTAGTGAGTTATGCCTGTCAGTTCCGTTATTTACATTGTTTACATTCGTGATGCGATAGTTTTTTTAATTTAATTTGTATTATTATTAATTATTTCAATATTTTGATAATCTGTCCTAATTTATGGGGAAGTGCATTGCTCCTGGCTGTAAATCTGGTTATGACAGTCAGTTAAGAAAAGAGGAAAAAATTCAGATGTTTGCGGTTCCAATAAACGAAGATGCGATAAAAGTTTGGCAAAAAGCGATATTGCGGAAAAATTTTGTTGTCCAACATGGTCAGTTTGTTTGTGAAAAACATTTTCAAAAAGAAGATATCCTTCATGAAAGATTGCTTAAAGGACCTGATAGTGCTATTTTAGGAAGAGTAAATATTTTGATATACTTAACCACTATTTAAAATTTAAGATTTTCTAAATAGTATATAATTATTACAATATAATTAAGTAATATTAGAGTTTTTACAATACGTACAATACTTAAATATTTGTCAATCACAAACATTTTTTTTTAACTTTTGTTATTACTATTAAGTATTGTTGAATTTCAAAATATTAATTTATTTTCTAGAAATAAATTAATTATTGATAGTATGATATTGATAGTATGAATAAAAATATATAATGTACAATATTAATGTTATTAATTATTTTTATTGATCTATAAAAATAAAACTTTTTTATGCAATTCAACTTACAAATTTAGTAAGTCTAAAAATAATAGAAACTAATAGAAAATTAAAAGAAAAATATTTAAAAGGATTGTAAAATACATATTATAAGAACAATTTTAAACTTATATTCCTGCAAGGTATTAATAAAGTAAAAAAAAAATAAATAAGTTGTGTTATTTTTAATAACAAAATAATATTCTACCTTTAAACTTTTTAGAGTCCGTACTAACAACCTCGATTAGGAAAGGGAGCTTTGCCTTCTATTTTTCCTGGATGCCCTAGTTACCTGTCAAAGACGGTTCCAAAACATAGAACATCACCTTCGAAGCGAAAACTTTCTTATAATTGCCGTAAAGCTCCGAGTACTTCTAAAAGGAAACGAAGGGAACAAGAAGATGGTGTAGAAAATTTGAATGCTTTAGGTGACGATGCAGATTATGTTACTCATCATAATTCTGAATTTATATTTGCGACAATTTATGATAAAAAAATGGGAGTTTCCTCTCCAGCATCATGGTCGCAACAAAATATAACTTGTGGTTCGATTAGTGCTGTTCAATTCACAGAATGGATTGTAAGAAAGGAGGTTACTGAGTTAGAAACAGTTTGTATAAAATAAGTAATACTGGACCAAAATATGAGTGTGAGCATAAAAATCATGGACCAAAAAATAGAATTAATGGACTTCGGTTTAGAAGTAAAAGAAACTTATACGATAGAAGATGTAGAAAATATTATAAAAGTCGTAAATGATCATGAGATTTGCTTAGGTTGTGCAGACATAAATGCAGAAAAAAAATAAGATTTCGTCGTTTGCAATTCTCGATAAAGAGGAATATTTAAGGCACAAATCTTGCCCTTATATTTTATCAAAAGAAACTAATAGCAACTCGGAAATAACAGGAAAACGAATTTGCAAATTTTGTACACGAGCAAAGGCGACGTTGCGACAAAAAATTATGCGTATCCGAAAACAAAAAAGTAATACGGTAAGAAATCTTAATTTGGCGAATCTTAGTCCACAAAACAGAGCTCAGATTGATAGACTGCAAATGAAATTAAAGGCAGAAAATAGACCAAAATGAGAGCACAGAAAAAGATTGGAATTTTGAAAAGACAAATTGTATTCGGATGATTGGATTATCTTTTGCCTTTTAATACACAATCATGCGCTCTCCTGCCACGTACAGAATGCTGAGAGACAACAAGATATTACCTTTGCCGTGTACATGAACTGTCAGAAGGAATGTTTTAAGGGAAGGATCCACCTACTTTTCCAGCTTTATGGTCAACAAAATTATTTTTAGAGTAGTTTTTCACAAGAAATTCAATGATAATCATAAAGGTCAAATAATTTTTTGACCATTTACGAATTTTTATTATCTGGAAAAAATTGAAATAATTAAAAGCACATATGTAATTTTGTAAAAAAGTACGTTTTTTTATATCCAGAAAAAAATGTCAATAAAGTATACTTAGTGAAAATTTCAATGTTTTCAATATTAAAGAGAAGAGAAAAGCAGAATTTCAACCTGTTGTTTAGGTGTACCAAATATTTTTATATTGTAATTTTCAGTTTAAAATTACATTATATTATTGAAAATTAAAAAAAAATTAAATATTTCAAAACTTATTTTTTCTGAAAAATTAAAACTTCTTTTAAAATTCATACGAAATGTTGTGGAAAAATATTGAAACAGAGAGAAAAATTAGCAATATGACATACAGGCGCGGATCCAGCGGGGGCGAGGGGGGCGATCGCCCCTCCCAAAAGCCTTAGATTATCATATGAGAGAGAAAGAGATAGCACTATAGCACTATATATTAAAAATATTGCTGGATCCTGCCCTTAAAATTGTTATTACAACTATATTGAAGAGGTAAGTCTAGAAGTCTTGAAGAGGTAAGAGTAAGGTAATATTGAAGTGTATTTTATTATAATGAGAAAATATTGAAAAAAGTAAAAATATAAAATTTATTTTGTATATCTGTTTCAGTTACTTGGCTCATATTGAAACTCCATGTGGTTTTGCTCCTAAATTTTTTTAAAGTTTTAGAAAATTTTTTCAGCAACAAACCAGAATCTGAACGGGATGGGGTAATACTCATGGATGAGATAAAAACTCGCAAAAATTTATTACTGGACCAAACAACCATGACATATAAGGGTATGGAAGATTTTTGAAATGAGGATGCTCCTAAAGATGTAATTCAAGAAATGGCTGGTTATGCATTGGTTATAGCATTTCAGCCTCTGAACGGAAATTATACTCAACCCATTGCAGTATTTCTTTCAAAAGGATGTGTTGTTGGTGATATTCTGGTCAAATTAATGATAGAGGCAATATGCTTATTACAAAAAGCTGGTGCAAGAGTGCATGGAGTTGTTGCCGATGGAGCATCAGTTAATAGACGAGTATGGATACTGATGGGTTGTAGCGGAAAAATGCCAAATTTAAAAAGTTCTTTTACGCATCCCATAGATGAAAATTGTGAAGTATATTTTTTCCCAGACAAGCCCCATTTAATAAAAACTGTCAGGAATTGTTTGGCAAGTCAGTTAAAATTTCAAGTATGTTATAGAAAATAAATTGTAGATTAAAAAAAATTAAAGTAGTGATATTAAAGAAAATTTGCATAAATTTTAGATTCAACCAAATGAGTGCCTCGTAGAATGGGAATATTTTTAAATTCTCCACGATTTGGATAAGATTCAGCCACCTGGCTGTAGAAGATGCTCAAAAATACATGATGTTCATATAAATGTCAATAAAAACAAGTTAACAATAAATGAGAGTTGGTTTTACAGTTCAGGCATGTATTAAACGTTTTTGTAATAATTGACTCTTCTAAAAGATTTTTAATTGATTCTTTTTTTGAAGCAAATTAAAGAAAAACTTGATGTTATAATAAATAATGAAGACAGGGATTTTTCTAACTTTGTAAATGCTGCAGATCATGATTACGATTTACCTTATGTCGTGGATTGCCTAATTTACTACGTTACAGGTCAAGTTTGCGCAAAAGTAGAAAAAAGTAATTGTGAAAATTGTCTCTCTGCTCTTTTTCACGATTTAAATCAACAAAATCATCCAGTAGCGAAAATTATAACTTTATAGATAATAACTCTCAACAGCTCCAGCATCCAAATTTTAAATTATTTAATTTTATTAAGAGTATTGAGTTATCTTTTAGAAAATACCAAAACCGAAGCAATGTGTTTGAACTACAGTGAGCCCTCGATATTCGTGACAACCTATTCTCAATTATAGAAATATTATTTAAGAATTTATATTATAGTATTAATAATAATAATTAATATAATTATTAAATATGTATAAACATGTGAGTAAATTAGAGCTTCTGCTTATAAAATTTGAATGCAATTAAAATTAAGAAAATTATAAAGAGTTTAAAAATTTAGATTTAATAAAAACTGAGGATCAATTTAAATACGAATAGTTTAAAATCTGAACCAATTAAATCAAATTTGTTATTAAAATTCAAACATGTTACGAAATATCTGAATTCCACGGTAGACTTTTTTCTAGATTTTGTTTCTGCGTTGCAGAGGCCGGCAACACGTATTTTTAGCAGAAAGCCGTTGGTAAGTTTATTTTTTCAAATTTTCGTTGTCTCATCCAGATTCTACACCAATCTGGGGATTTGGAGGAACTCTCAATTAGTTTAGCGTTGGTTTTGTATTTATTTCGGGGTGAAAAGTCATATAAGAGTTTTAGCGTTTTGAGTTAGGTGTAAATTTTAAATAATTAGTAACTCGTTAGAAAGTTAACCAAAAAGAAACTTCAAATATTTTTGCTTTTATTTTTAAAGAATAATGAAAAAAAAAATTTTTTAAAAACTTTCTTGTTAGTATTCAGTATTTTCATTTCTAATCATAGGCGGAATTTTATTCTACAGCCTAGCGCCTCTCACAAGGAAGGATTTCTGAAATTTGCAGATTCGATGAGCGGGAATATTTAAAACAGAACTTCTTTCTCGGAACCTACTATGGATATTATCATTTAAATTTTTGAAATCAAAAAGCTCGAAAAGATAATTAGGAACTTTATTTTGAAAAGGGAGTATAAAATTATTATAATAAAAAACTGTCTTCTAGCTGCTACATTAAGAAGGCCCGCTTTCATCCTAAACTGAGTAATATACTCGGATTTAGAGAGATTATAAATAAACCTTATACATGCGTTTAAATTAAAACCCTTAACTACAATTTATAAATCAATCATGTTTAGTCATTTAGGTATTCTTGCAACATTTTTTATGCAAATATTGTCATTTTTTAAATATCAAATACAACAGTCAATCAGCCTCTGTTGAATACCTATTTATGAGTTTCTTTGTGTGTCGGGTTTTTTCCTTCATCGGCAATATAATATTATTTTTTTAATATGCTATTGTGATGTACTATTTTAAAATGTCATTTATGCACAATAAATTGAGATTAATTTTTACAATTTTATTAGACTTCATTTGCATTATTTCTTACTTCATTTTTTCTAGAAACGATGATTTCCACGATTAAAGATGAAGATATTTTCGAATTGAATTCTCCACTAAGCCTTAGTTATTTTACATTTTCGATTTAGGTGACCAAATGAAAACCAGATAGGTTCTTATAGTTGCCGACTATAAAATTTGTAACTGTACAAAAGTCAGAAATAAGCAGACACATAATTATGTGCGGTTTTAATCTGCTTTTTGTCCGGTTTCTATCCGATCTTTTAAGCAAGGCCTGTTTGGGTTATTAAAATTGAATGAAAAGGAAAGTCAGAAAACGTACTAACCTTGAATTATCTGCAAAAATGTTTAAGTTGTAAACACTTAAAATAATTGGAATCTTAATTATTCAATTAAAGAAGAGAATTTTCATCTTTTGCTCAGCAAACAGTACCGTCAAGTGGGTCTATTTTGTGCACAAAACCGCTCTTTTTACACTCTATGCTTTATTAAAATTCAGAATCTAAAAAAATAAAGAATTTATCTATTCAGTTATGTTGTAAACATCCTTCTAAAGGTGTCCTATGAGTTAACCAAAAAGAAAAAATTTTTTGTCTGAGTTAAAGAAACTCAAAGTTGTGCACAAAATAAACACCATGGTGGGGCTATTTTGTACATCAAAGTTTGCTTATTTATAAAGTTGTGTAAAAAAATTTTTTTAACGTTTTTGCTGTATGACGTATTATTGCTAGATATTCTAGAGTACAATAAAGAAAAACAAATCCAGAAATTTTTTTTTTCTAGGAATTCTTCAACTAATTTGAAAGTAAAACACTAAAATTTCACAAAAAAGTAAATTCACAAGAAAAGTTATTTCTTTAAGAAAATTTTACTTCAAATAACTTCCAATTACACTTCTTCAGTTATTTTAAGAGAAAAAGTTTCAAAATTAACTTCAAAAGCATGTAATTATTATTGTTACGTTTTTGAGGTTTTTAAGGCACCATATGTAAAACTGAAATTTTAAGCTTATTTCTTGCCTTTTATAACAAAAATAAGACAAAAATGTTTCAAAACGAAATTCTAAAGTAATTTTTACTAACTACAAAA
Source organism: Ganaspis brasiliensis (assembly GCA_037103525.1). Taxonomy (NCBI): domain Eukaryota; kingdom Metazoa; phylum Arthropoda; class Insecta; order Hymenoptera; family Figitidae; genus Ganaspis; species Ganaspis brasiliensis. The sequence goes on from JAZKLR010000353.1 coordinate 249,648, forward strand.
CAAATTATTGAAAAAAACTTGACTTTAAAGAATGCACAAAATAACCCACCAAATCCTGGTTTTTCAGTTTTTTACACTTTTTTCTTAAAATATGCAATAAAAAGTTAGCGCATCACGTATACATCATCACAACTAAGTGATCAACAAGTATTATTAATACCTTTAGAAACAATTTTAAACTTACGGAGATCTGAACAGAATTTTGAGAACTTTGAAATTTTTCTGCTTGATTTTCACTATTTTACGATTTTTTTTCTGATTTATGATAAAGAATTGAGTAAATTCATTTAGTACTCTCTGTAGTCTAGATATCAGAAAATATATATACCAAGTAGCAAACTTAAGCAACTGAATATAAAGATTTTATTGATTAAAAACCTTGCGTGCACAAAATAGCCCCATTTGACGGTATGTCATTGCGTTAATCTGATTCAAAGCACATAAAAAGTAATAACTATTTTGTTAACGTCTTTGTCAATTGATGTTTTGATATTGACACTGCTAGAATGTCAAAATATTTTGGGAGTTGTAATCAGCAAGCAGTGTCCACCTACAAACCTCCCCCCTACAGTAAAATAAATTTTTTGAAATGTTTTTTTTCTACCCCTTAAAAAAGTTTCAAAATCGAAAAAAAATATTTTTTGTTTTTTTAAATGGGACAATATTTAGGGGTGGCTCAAACGACTTGAAATTTCCCATTGATTTAACATGGTAAAAACGCAATTTTTCGTAGAATCGATACAAAATCCTCAACAATCACTTAAAACATCAATACAGCGAATCATATCTTGGACAGTCCTTAAACAACAATATTTCATACTTTATTTAATAATTTATTGATATTAACTCTTTTTTATAGGGCTATAAACAATTCCCATAAATGCAAAAAAAAAGGATAATTTATTTTAAATTACAAATTAATAGTTTCTTTAGGACTTTTTAACAAAATTCTTACATATCTTCAATTTACAAATGTTTACAGATATTTTTATTTATTTTGAACTTTTTAAAACAATTTATTATTATTAATTTATAGCTATTATCCAAATAAACTTATCGAGCTCTACTTTTCTTACCTTGTTAACTTTTTATTTTTAAAGCAATAAGATATTCAGCAAAATTAACTGTAGCCATTACCGTCTGCGATCAAAAGGGCTTATCAACGAGTGCGCAAGTCCCCTGGCGCAGCCGTAGAGTCGCTGTACGAGAGGCCAACGAAAGTCACGCGTAAGCTCTTTTAATTGCGGTGGGTTCAATTACTTCAAGTATTTTCAAAAATTTTTTGTTTAAAAATATTGCCAGTAATAATGATAGTAATACTAAATATCAAAAATAAATTTAAAAAACTTAAATAATACATTTATAATTAATCTATTATGTTATTTATTGAGATTATTTATTTGTTTCTCTAATTAATATTATAGTTATAAATTTTTATTTTGAATTTTATAAAATGAACTAAAATAATATTAAAAAATTTAAAATAAATTAAACAAATTTAATCGAGTTTCGTACAGACAGGAATACTTAAAGATATTTTAACTAATTTTAAAATCTTTTATGTAAAAATAATTATTATTGCAATACAAATTATTAGAAAAAATTTTTACTACACCAGTCACATCGTTGAACATCACATTTTTTTATGATGATATAGTTTTAATATTATTAATTTATTATTTATTATTATTAATAAATAAAATCGGGCAAGTACGAGTTACACCCGTACTAAAACCAAGGGTTTCGTACAATTATTGTTAAATATTGTTAAATATTGTTGAAACAAAAAGTGTATAAAATTTTTTAAAATACTAATTGTATTTTTCAATTATTTCAAAAAAAATTTTTTAGCAACGGTTATGTCTGCGATAGGAAGTGCAATGACAAACCTTATGCAAGAAGACGAAGTAGATAAAATCAATCTTCTGTAACTTTTGTCTGATGCAGGACAATTGTTAGCTGATTTACATAATAATCAGACAACAGCAAGAAAAGCTTTTATTTTGCCCGGTTTAGATAAAAAGATTAAAACTCTATTAGAAAAAACTTCCTGAGGCAAATTTCTATTTGGCGACAACTTGTCGGATAAAGTTAAGGAAGCAAAAGCGTTTGAGAAGTTGGGAAAAGACTTGAAACCTCAAGAAATTAAAAAACCTTATCCAAAGTCCAATCATTTAAACTATCGGAACTCGTCAATAAAGAATCGAGAGAACGGATCGACGAGCAACAGGGGCAAGTTCTCCAACAGATCGAGACAATCTTATCACCCATACAAGAAGAATCAACAACAGAACCAACCGAAGTCAACACCGCGAAGGAAATATTAGAGGTATGCATAGCAGGCAGACTTCGTTATTATTTGCATAATTGGCAAAAAATAACAAACGACAAATTTGTTTTAAATTGTATTTCTGGTTATCAAATTCCTTTTATTAATACTCCAGTCCATATCTCAGCTCCTTCTGAGCCTTCCTTACCTAAATCTGACATTGAATATGAAATTAACAAATTACTGAAAAAGGGTGCAATAGAAACTTGTTCACCTATTAAAGGACAATTTTTGTCTACATATTTTCTAGTAGATAAACCAGATGGTTCAAAAAGATTCATTTTTAATTTAAAAATGTTAAATAAGTTTATATTTGCACCTCATTTTAAACTTGAAGATATCCGAACGGCTTTAAATCTGGTTTCAGCTGGAGACGTAATGATAAATCTAGATTTACAAGATGCATACTTACTCGTGCCAATTCACAATTCTAGTAGAAAATTTTTGCAATTTTCTTTTCAAGGACAATTATTTCAGTTCACGTGTCTTCCCTTCGGACTGAATATAAGTCCTTTCATTTTTACAAAAATTATGAAACCAATCGCATTACATTTGAGAAAAAGAAATATTTTATGTGTCATACACGGAAAGAAATTAATCACAAAATTTGAAATGAGTTGAATTCTTAATTGCAAAGAATTAAAAATGTATCTAAATTAAGCATTATAATCAAACTTTTTATAATAAGTTATGCTTTATTTTGCAAAACTTTATATCAGAAAATAACATTTTATGAAATCTCTAATTTAGAGATATGTTCATTTATCAACCTAGAAATATATAAAAAAAGGTTATGCTAAAACATATTTTATTATTCGAAAAATTTTAAAAATGTTTAGTTTTTGGGATATAATGAAGATTTGACTGAATTTAGATCGACTTTTTTATTAATAAATTTGCTCTAAAAAATAATTATTTTTGTCGAATACTTTTAAACAAAACGTTTTACTATTTCTTTTAAATTTTTAAACACATACATTCTAAGTAATCCGTTTGCTCTAAATTTCAATAATAACTTAAATTCTATTCGTAATGGGCTATGCATAAAATGAGGAATTATACAATGTGTAACATTAAATTACTTTATTTCTTATTCTAATAATAATATTAAAATTTTTTACCAAAGAATTGAAAAAATTGATAAAAAACATAATAATTGTGAATGTTGCTGCGATGCATTGGCTGGATCAGTCATTTGCTTTTTTTATTGTGTATTTTCCATATATCACAGAATTAGAGATTTCTAATATAGTTTTTAGGCATAAGAATATGTATTCTTTACAATAGTAATATTTTAATTTGATATAAATCCATATTTTAATTTTAAAGATTTTATTGCATCTTACTTTTGTTTTTAGAGATAATTTATGCTTGAATCTCATATTAAATATTAAATTTGGATATTAATTTTTTTCCGTGTATACTTAGATGACATTCTTATATTAAATTCCTCCACGAGTCAGTGTAACGTTGAAGCTCAAGAAATAATTTCTTTTTTACAATCTCTTGGTTTTGTGATTAATTTCGGAAAAAGTAATCTTGTCCCTTCGTCATCTTGTACATTTCTTGGATTTATTATAAACTCAATTGACATGTGTTTAGAATTACCTTCTAAAAAACAAAAAATCTATTATTTTTAATTGACCAGTTTCTGAACAAATGTCAATGTAAAGTAAGAGATCTTGCTTAGCTAATCGGTAGTTCGGTTTCCAGTTGCCCAGCAGTTGCTTATGGGTGGCTTTATTACAAGTCATTAGAAAGAGCAAAATACTTAGCATTAATAGTAGAAGGCAATGATTTCGAGCAATATGTTACTCTTGATAGTTTATCAATTTCTGAATTAAAACGGTGGAAAAATAAAATTCCCCATTTTTCTAATCCAATAAGAAATTTTACTTTTAAACGAGAAATTTTTTCTGATGCGTCGAAATCCGGATGGGGAGCCTTTTGCAATGGGGATAGAACCCACGGTTTTTAAATAGTAATTTGAAATTATAAATATACCCAAATAAGTGAAAGGAAATATTGATTTACTCTAAACATCTACATTGTAATCATCTCGAACGAAGCGGTCATATAATTATGATCGAACTTCACATAGGTAAGTTCGTTTGATCATTACACTGCAAAAACAGGTGTCTTAAATTGTTCAAAAATGTCTTAAAATAAGACATTTTTCATGTCTTAGACACCAAAAGTATCTTAATTTAAGACATTTTTGGCAAATTTAAGACACCATGTTTTTGCAGTGTAATTATTAATATTAATTATTCACTATTATTAACAAAAAAAAATAAATTAAAAAATTGTTATTTATTTAAAATTAAATTTTCAATAATAAAAAAATTGTCATAACGTTAAAAACGTATGCGCGTAGTTTTCTGTCAACCCTACTCATGCGCAATAGATTCCTATGGTAGTTACGTATGCGCAGTAGTTTTCTATGAACAAAATACATGCGCATTTGTAAAAATATCAAAGACAAATGACAGTTTTACTATTTCAAAGCAAAAGGACATGGAAAAACAAATTAACCAAAAAAATCAATACATTGCGTTAAACATATAATTTAAAAGAGTAAATTGCACAAACGGTAATTGTTCAGAATCGCGGCTTTTGCGAATTTTCAAGTTTTTTATCGGGACCAAGCCAAAGTGGTGTATTTTAGCACCAAAGTAAATAATCCGGTGGGGGGAGGTTGAAAAAGTGTACCTGCTTTTTTTATTTTTACAAAAAACTCCAATTTTTTAACTGCACTAAGACAAGCAGTTACGCATCCTTTTAAAAGTGATCACTTACTTAAGGGTAAAGACCCATGCGAAGGAGTAGATTATCAGAGAAATAGAATAGACCATCAGAAAAAACTTTCCAATGTGACCAATTATTTGATTGGTCCATTGTAATCCACTGATACCCTACTCCGTCGTATGTTACTTCACCCTAAGGCCAGAGTTGTCTAGTGACGCAGCACTGGCGTCAACTGACCGGTGACCGTCATAAAACCGAAATAATAAAATAATATTTATTATCAAAAAATACAGTAATGTGTTCCTATCGACCAGCTTGGAAAAAAAAGAGAGAGTGAGGGTGACAAGCTAGGGGGGGGGGGGGGTTGGGGTGCCACTAATACGTGAAGTTGGCGTATTTTATATCAGTCTGTTTAGTGGCACCCCCCCCCCCCCCCTAGGATTGTTCTCCTCACTCTCTCTTTTTTTCACGCTGATCGGAAGGAAAGTATTCGGCACGGCCGAAGGCCGTGCGCTAATTACCAAAGTGATTTAAGCAAAGAAAATTTGATCATATTAAAGAATTGAAGTTTTTTGTAAAAATAAAAAAAGCAGGTAAACTTTTTCAACCTCCCCCACCTGATTATTTACTTTGGTGCTAAAATACACCAATTTGGCTTGGTCCCGATGAAAAAACTTGAAAATTCGCAAAAGCCGCGATTCTGAACAATTACCTTCTTTTCTATTATTGGTCATTAATGACAGTAATAATGAAGCAAACCCACTGCGCATGCGCAATCTTTGACTTTAATTAGAGCACATGTGTGACTATCACAGTGTATCACTGCGCATGTGTAATAGCAATAGTAAACTACTGCACATTGAAAATAACAATTTGTCGTAGCGCGTATATTTACCAAGCTGTAGTTCACTACTGCGCATGTGCAACAAGATGTTGTGCATGCAAAAATGTTGAATTCAACATGCCCGACACGAATAGTGCCAGTGCGCATTGTTACAAACTATAATAACATGGTAAAAAGTACATTTTTGTAAGTTGCCTATTGAGAAAAGTAGGTGAACTTTAAATTGTGTACGACGATGAACGAAGTTTTCTCGGTATCGTATTAATATTATTAATAATTATTAATTCTTTACTAATGCTCCTAGAAAGAAACAACTTTATCCTAATTTTACAAATTATTTTTATGTATGAAAATGTTTGTTTTACTGTAGATCGTACTTATTATTTAAACAAATTATTATTATTATTACTATTATTATTTCTAAATTGTCGCCATAACTTATTTCCCACGGAGCAATTTTTCCTTTCTTCTAGCTATTTGATATTCTTAGAATTTTTTCTTGATTTTGAATTATAAATAAACTGTTTTTATTTGATTTTATTTATTACTTAAATAAATTCCTGTTGGTATTTATTTTCCTATGTTATAAGAGGGGCTTGAAAAGGGCAAATTTTTATAAAACTGCAGGTAATGTCATTGTTTTTAATTTTAAGATTTCTCAAAAACCGCTAAACCGATTTATTAGCTCTAATTTTCTCACAAGCTCAACAACTACTTTTTGCTGATCTTAATCAAAGGTTTTTTAAATAAAATTAAAATTATAATTTTCATCAATATTTGAAGACGATTTTTTTCATAAAAATGGACTTTTTTTTAGAAGCTGCCATTTTGTCAAAAAGTAATATTCTTTTAATTCCTTCGATCAAAGACTACATTTTTTCATACGCTAACAGAATCTATTTAACTTTTTGATTTCAGATGATTCTATCAATTGTTATCTTGTTCACCGCGGGACACTTTTTTTTCGAGGACCTTTGGGAGATAAACTACATAGGCAAAAAAAAAAAAATTTACAAATGAAATATTTTTTTTTTAACTTTAAAAGATGTAAAACATTATGGGAAAACATTCGCTTTAATAAATATCTAAATATTTCTTAAAAAAAAATCCTGAAAAACTGCATTTTTCCGACCACCTGACTGTATATAACCCCTTAATTTATCTGAATACTTTTTTTAATTTTAAATGTAATAAATGTAATTTTAAATATTTTATTGCTTTCAAAATAAAAAGTTAACAAGGTAAAAAAAGTAGAACTCGATAAGTTTATTTGGATACTAGCTATAAATTAATAATAATAAATTGTTTAAACTAATTAAAAATACATAAAAATATTTGTAAACATTCGTAAATTGAAGATATGTAACAATTTTGTTAAAAAGTCGTAAAGAAACTATTAATTTGTAATTTAAAAAAAAATTATCCTTTTTTCTGCATTTATAAGGGTTGTTTATAACCCTAAAAATATAGTTAATATTAAGAGGTCTGTCTCATACAAAAATGTCAAAAAATCTATCTTTCAAAAATATATTTTTTATACTGTATATGTATGTAGAAATCAGGAAAAATAGTTATTAATACACTTACCGTCGGGAATTGTCAGTACGACACGTTTTCGAACCGTGAAAAATGTCTTTGACTTTAGAAGAGGATAGTTTAATTCAGAAAAATGATACAGACTTGAAACTTAGATTGTTTAAAAGCTTAAAGAATTCTGTGTATAGTGATATATCTACATATAATTCGTAAATTTAAGACATTATGAAAGGATTACATCACTTGATATGTTTTTTTGAAAACATTTTTGTAATTTTTTCATTTTTGATTCAGTTGTTTGAGACCCTGCAAAATCTAGAATGATTAAAGACAAAATTTAAAACTTATACAGAATTAAGCATTGCAGTCTCAGCTTTAAAAAGAGCCATTGACATTTAAAAAATATTAAGTAGTTCTTCAGTAATTTTAAAAAGTGTCTGAGCATATTTTTCTGAAAATCGTCCTTTCACTCTACACCTCTCGCTCCTCTCGTTTTTTGTTTTAGGGAATATCAGTGACAGAAAAATATGCTCAGAAACTTTTTAAAATTACTGAAGGACTACTTAATATTTTTTAAATGTCAATGGTTTTTTTTAAAGCTGAGACTGCAATACTTAATTCTGTATAAGTTTTAAATTTTGTCTTTAATTATTCTAGACTTTGCAGGGTCTCAAACAACTGAATCAAAAATGAAAAAATTACAAAAATATTTTCAAAAAAACATATCAGGTGATGTAATTCTTTCATAATGTCTTAAATTTACGAATTATATATCACTATACGCAGAATTCTTTAAGCTCTTAAACAATCTAAGTTCAAGTCATTTTTCACGATTCGAAAACTTGTCGTACCGACAATTCCCGACGGTAGTGTATTTCCGAGCACAAGAAAAGGCTCCAGAAGCCAAAAAATAGAAGGGTGTTTGCGCTCATTGGGACCAAAATGTAATTTAATTTTGACATGCGCCTCAGGAGAGATGACGGAGGCCATCTTTTACGTATAACTTGCAATGTCAAAACGGGAGTTAATTTTGACACTCGTAGGTTCATCTGTTTGCGTAAAACAAATGTTAAAAAAATTTCTTATCTCAAATACTTTTTGTCTACCATAGTCCTTTTTTTAAAAAAGTGTCCAGTGTTCTTAAAAAAAATTCATAAAAGGAAAATTTTCGAACAAAGGACGGGAATGTGTTTCTACGCCACTGTCAGCTTTCGGGTTCCAACGTCCTTAAACGTGTTTTTTTCTCGAAACCGTGTTTTTTTACACGGATGACACGATTGAAAAAAACCTATTGCATTGATCGGGTTCAAATTTTTAGGACTTTTTCTACACATAAGTGGTTATCGCATGAACTAGGATTTTAGTTTTTCACCAATATTTACTAATATTTTTAAACAATTTAAGTTGTAGAAACAAGGTAAAAAAATGTAAATGGCAGCCACTTTGTTTTTTTTACCCAATCACAAAAATCCTAGTTCATGCGATAGCGAGTGATCTATATTTCAAAAATCCGTTTTATTTTTTAGTTTTACATGCAGCCTTCAAAAGATATCGTGTCAACCAGGAAAAGAAGTGGTATAGTTCAAGTGGTCATTTTTCGGAAAGAAACCTTAAAAGATCAATAAACAAATTTTTTTATTACAATTTAATATGTTCATTTTGATGTACAAAAACATAAAAAAGTTAAAAAAAAATGTAATGAAAAAAAAAATCTTGAAAAAAGGTCGTTTGTATGAAACAGACCCCTTAATAAATTATTAAAGAAATTATGAAATATTGTTGTTTAAGAATTTTTCAAGATGTGGTTCGATGTATTGATGTTTTAAATGATTTTTGAGGATTTTGTATCGAACTTACGAAAATGTGCGTTTTTCCCATGTAAAATGAATGGTAAATTTCAAGTGGTTTGAGCCACCCCTAAATATTGCCCCATTTAAAAAAAACAAAAAAATATGTTTTTTTTAAACTTTTTGGGGGGTAGGAGCAAAATATTTCAGACTTTTGTTTTTATGGACCACCCTAATGCCCAACCATGTTCCCATGCTTGCGTGAATGCGTCAAGCGAAAACCATGTGAGAGAAAGAGATGAACATATATCGTTTTCTCTGGGATTCACATCATTTACGCTTTCCCCCGAAGCTTTTACGTAGTAGACTATCAAGTCAGAGATAGTAGCTGTCCTTTTCTATCAAATGCTAATCGACCCGGCAAGTCGGAGTGGCATCTCTTTTAAATTCAAGTGTGGAATCTTCTTAAAGCCCTTAGCAGATTAGATTCAGTTACGGAAAGAGCATGGGACAGAAGTAGCCTCTGTCTTTTTTTACCTCGTAACTTGTTTCTAATATAAATTCATTGTGCTTTGGACATTTTACGCAGTAATTTTTGAAGTGACTTGTCAGTTCCCATCACTGTCAGTCAGCTGAATTATGATCAACACACAATGAATACGTATACAGGATAAAAGGCAGAGGATGCCTCTATCCTTTTCTATCACGCGCTCTGTTTACACTTTCCATAACCTTATTTTCAATCTGCTTAGGCCTTTAGGGTAAAGTTTCGTGGATTCGATTTTATGCATTTTTATTTATATATGTAATAAAATCTAACTTCTTATCTCAAATTTCGAGTGTGTTCGAATGTGAGCCAAATTTTCGAGTGTGTCTTGCTAATACGTACTTGACCCATATATCCTGCCGGTCCGGGTCAGTTACAAGACGAAATTCATGTTCTGGAAACTTCCTCCAATGGGGTGCATGATTATAATAACAATGTTTTTAAAGATAATTCAGAATTAAAAGAATAATTAATTCTTAGAAATTTAAGGTTATGTATTTTTCATTTGATAGAAATTCAATAAAATGAATATGAAGTAAGTAGGATTGATAATTAAAAGAAATTGGGAAAATGAGCTGAATTTAAACTTGACGTAACTTTTATTTGTCAGATTGATATAAATGTCGAACTTTTTTGTGGGACAAGTTTTAATAAATTTAATTTAAACTTGACAGAATTTTAATTTAGTCGAATTTATAACTGAACGAACTTTTATTTAATAGAATATTTATATAACGGAACCGTCATTTGATCGAATTTCTATATTACCGACATATGAAACTTGCGGATTTTCATTTAATCAACATTTCATAATGGCAACGAGCTCCATTAGTAAGACAAGGATGAAGATATCTCTGTCTTTGTCTTACTAATAGAGCTCGTCGACATAATGAAATGTCGATTAAACGAAAATTTGAAAGTTTAATATGTCGGTAATATAGGAATTCGATCAAATAACAGTTCGGTTATATAAATATTCTATTGAATAAAAGTTCATTCAATTATAAATTCGACTAAATTTAAATTCTGTCAAGTTTAAATTAAATTTGTTAAAACTTGTCCCACAAAAAAGTTCGACACACGGAGAAAAGTGGATAGTAAAGGCGACTTTCATATGATTAGTGGATACGCAACAGTATAGTAGATATTCGACGGACAGAATTAATACTTCTACATCAGACAAAAAGAGTATATGTTAGTACTTATAAAATTAAAACAGTCACATTTGTTATTTATATCAATAATAAATATAACCTATTCTATGGATTGTATTTACTTTTTTTTTTTGAAGATAAATCTAAATATATATAAAAAGCCTTCAATTCCAAAGAAATTATTATCATGAAATATTTAAATAAAAATTAATTTTCAAACTCTAAGGTATATACCGTTTAAAAATTTAGGTACAAAATATTGACAAATTGACAATATTATAAATATAAATAAATAAATCATTAAAGCGTTCTACTTTAAAAAAACTTAACTATTTAATTAAAATTAAAAGTAATAATAAAGAATTAATTAAAAGAAACTTTTAAAATAGTTTAGTTTTTAGACTTCATTTATAATTATTAAAGTTATACTCAACATAATTTAAAAACTACATTTTAATTTGTGTAATCTTTTTGTTATTTTTAATATGTTAACAAATCTATGTAATTATATTTTTTATGTGTATTTAATAATAAAAGACACCAATGAACTTGAAGGGACCAATTTAAAAGCACACCAGGTTAATCATAAGTCAAAATAAAAGTATCCTGAAGTTCCACGTTGTTCATAACATAAAACTGTCAAAAGTAAACAATATACTCAACAGGTGGTAGTATCTATTATACTGTTGGGTAACGTAAACGATAAGGAACTAAACGCTATCGCGTAACGGTTACAGAATTGAAAGTATTTATGACTAAATTTTTACCTACTAAACACGTTTAGTAATAAAAACAATATCTCTTTTCTCCGTGCATTTGAATTAATCTGACAAATAAAAGTTACGTCAAGTTTGAATTCAGCTCTTCACAATTTCTTTTAATTATCAATCCTACTTACTTCATATTCATTTTATTGAATTTCTATCAAATGAAAATTACATAACCTTAAATTTCTAAGAATTAATTCCTCCAATTCCGAATTATCTTTAAATAAATTTCTTACATGTTAAATGTCTGCAAAATAATTTTTTTTATATAAATAAAAATACGAATGAGTTAAAATTTAATTAAATGAATATTCGATTAAATGGAAACTTTGTATGATAAAAATTCATCTACAATTTAGTTCGAATTAATGTATTTTTATGAAATAGCAGTTTTGAGTTATGGATTTCGAAATATGAAAATTCTAAAAAAAAACTTTTATGGTATAACCATGCACCCCCCTCCAATGATGTTTCAAGTTTGGCAATTTTTTCCAACAAAACTCTACACTTTTTCCGAAAAAGGCTTCATATTGCAATTGTAAATTTAACTAGGGTTTTTGCACATATTTCGTTTTCGGCGTTTCAGTTTTTATATCAAGTCATTTTCTCGAGAAAAGTGAATTTCTTTTAACAGTTTTTAAAAAATGTCAGACAGCACTTTGTTGTGCGCTGTTTTAGCACGTCATTTTCGGGCATTAATATAATAATCGTGTGAGTTACCATCACGCGGTTTACTCAAGTCGGAACAACTGCCGTACCAATCAACGTCACTTTCTAAGAATAAAGATAGATGGCAGCAGAGGGATTTTTATGTAACGCATGGCGTAATATTCTTATAATCCGATAGAGGCAGCACTTGCCAGCATTTGAAATGTGCGGTGCAATTCGAATTTTAATTAATTTATAATTTTAAGATATTTTATAAAATTAAGTAAAATTAATATCATAAATAGTATTCGCAAGCAACACGGGCAATTCGACGAATTGAAAGAAAGAGCTCTTTATTTTACACTGAAATATAGACTATTTATAAGTTTGAATAAATAAGATAATTTATTATAAATTCGTTGGTTGAAAATGCTTAATTCAAAGAAAGACCGATGAAATAATGAAAATCAAATCATATAGTTTTATAATTCAAACGCTAATTCCTAGAAAACAGCGTAAGAAGCGAGCCGACTATTATGTTTTCGATCTAAGCTGCGTTGACAGAAAACTCGTAAATTCATAATGTACTGTCATCTCGCCCCTAGAAAAATGTCACTCGTCGATTGCGCAACCTTTTCCCGGTAACCAAAAAGAGAAACAAATTTAAGTAATTTTTGATTGGTAGATTTGCCATAAGAAGGTGATATCATGTGTATTCTAATTGGTCAATTTATAAAAATTGTGTAATACGAATTTGAAAGGGGAAGTTGCTTCTTCTCCAACAACAGAAAATTATTTAGATTTATTCTGACTCTCGAGGCTGAAAGTCGTTCTTTTTCTGTTCTTAAAATTATACGATCGGACTCAGAAAATTCTTTGATTAAAATTGTGAATTTTATTATTTCAAATTAAGTATTTAACAATAAACTGATTTATAGTTTTAATTCAATTTTCTTGTGTTTTATTCATTTAATGGACACTTTATTATTTTCAAATTTACTAGTTTTAAATTTATTAGTTTTTAGTATAATTAAAAATCATCGCGGGAAGTTGAGCTTCCAAGCTCTTTATTGCGGAAACGATCACAAAGAGAGAATTCTGATTCATTTTTACGTTTCAGAATTTGAATTATTATTGGTTTCGCGCTCTAAGCAGACCTTAAGTGTTACATTTATATTATTAAAATAATTCCATCTAATCACTCCGCTCTGCCTTTGAAATTATACACAGGTGTACATTATATAGGGGAGTGGGTCCTAAGATGAACAGGGCCCCAAGATGGACATTTCGTATAAAACTTATGGTTTATGGTTTATGGTAACAGCGCCTTATGTTTTCCGTCATTTTTGTTGTTTGTATAGACGAAGATTTTGACGCACATTTGAAGAAAAAAAACCAGTTGGTTTTTCTTCTATACATACCACGTAATTTTGTGTCTAAAAAAGTTTTGTAACAGTTTTTTCTCAAGTTAGTAAAGTTATTTAAATTTATGATTTAAAATGAGTACTTAACGTTATAATATTCTTTATTTATCGTATAATAAAATCCTAAAATGATTTTACTAATTCAGCGTTCGTATACATATTTTTACTGAGGATTAAAAAATGATGTCATGTACCCTAAGATGGACAGGCCTCAAATCTCAATGTATTTATTTGCATATTTTCGATTTTACACTTTTTTCAATAATTTTTTGAGCCACCCGCGAAGAAATGGTCAGTATGGGAAAAATCTGAAGTAGTATGGGGCAAGACACAAATTTACTTTCATCAGACTTGACCAGACAATGGGAGAAGTATGGGATCATGCCCAATCCCACATTACTAGTATGGAATCGATTTTTCAATTTAAACAATATCATAAAGAATAATTATGGCAATATGGAAAATTACCAAAAATGAATTATCCATTTGCCATACTAGCAGCATGGGAAATATGAAGTATGGTAAATATCTATATCCTATACTTCAAATAAGTGATATTAACAAGCGAGGTACTTATCCATATCTCATGCGTCAAGTATGGGAAACTAAAAAGTACAGCTGTTATTGATATCCCATTCTCGCTGTGTCGAAAATTAACAAGAATGAATTAGCCATAAGCCATACTTGCAATATGGGAAATTAAGAATTATGGTAATTATTCATATCCCATACTTGAAATATGGGATATTAACAAGCATGGCACTAATCTATATCCCATACGTCAAGTATGGGAAATTGACAAGTACAGATGTTATCAATATCCGATTCTCTCAGTATGGGAAATTAAGAAGTCTGGTAACTATCCATATCCCATACTTAAAATATGGGATATCAAGAGGCATGGCCCTAATCTATATACCATACCGTAAGTATAAAAAACTGAAAAGTACAGCTGTTATCGATACCCCATTCTCGCAGTATGGGAAATTAAGTAGTCTGGTAACTATCCATATCTTATACTTGAAATATGGGATATTAACAAGCATGGCACTAATCTATATCACATACGTCAAGTATGGGAAACGGAAAAGAACAGCTGTTATCGATACCCCATTCTCTCAGTATGAGAAAATTAAGAAGTCTGGTAACTATCCATATCCCATACTTAAAATATGGGATATCAAGAGGCATGGCACTAATCTATATACCATACCGTAAGTATAAAAAACTGAAAAGTACAGCTGTTATCGATACCCCATTCTCGCAGTATGGGAAATTAAGTAGTCTGGTAACTATCCATATCTTATACTTGAAATATGGGATATTAACAAGCATGGCACTAATCTATATCACATACGTCAAGTATGGGAAACGGAAAAGAACAGCTGTTATCGATACCCCATTCTCTCAGTATGGGAAATTAAGAAGTCTGGTAACTATCCATATCCCATACTTAAAATATGGGATATCAAGAGGCATGGCACTAATCTATATACCATACCGTAAGTATAGAAAACTGAAAAGTACAGCTGTTATCGATACCCCATTCTCTCAGTATGAGAAATTAAGAAGTCTGGTAACTATCCATATCCCATACTTAAAATATGGGATATCAAGAGGCATGGCACTAATCTATATACCATACCGTAAGTATAAAAAACTGAAAAGTACAGCTGTTATCGATACCCCATTCTCGCAGTATGGGAAATTAAGTAGTCTGGTAACTATCCATATCTTATACTTGAAATATGGGATATTAACAAGCATGGCACTAATCTATATCACATACGTCAAGTATGGGAAACGGAAAAGAACAGCTGTTATCGATACCCCATTCTCTCAGTATGGAAAATTAAGAAGTCTGGTAACTATCCATATCCCATACTTAAAATATGGGATATCAAGAGGCATGGCACTAATCTATATACCATACCGTAAGTATAGAAAACTGAAAAGTACAGCTGTTATCGATACCCCATTCTCGCAGTATGGGAAATTAAGAAGTCTGGTAACTATCCATATCTTATACTTGAAATATGGGATATTAACAAGCATGGCACTAATCTATATCACATACGTCAAGTATGGGAAATTGACAAGTACAGCTGTTATCAATATCCCATTCTTGCAGTATGGGAAATTAAAAAGTATGGTAACTATCCATATCTCGTACTTGAAAAATGGGATATCAACAAGAATGGCACTAATCTATACCCCATACTGCAAGTATGAGAAACTGAAAATTACAGCTGTTAACGATATTCCATTCTCCCAGTTTGGAAAATTAAAAAGTCTGGTAAATTTCCATATCCCTTACTTGAAATCAGGCCCGGAGCTAGAATTTTTTTAGTGAGGGGCATATATGTCATTTGGCGCTCTTTTCTCCTTAAAATTTTTTTCGATAACCTTTTTTTTGCATCACTCAACGACCATTTTGGCGCCCCCTGGTTGGTACAGAGGGGCACATGCCACCCCTTGCCCCCCCTGTCTAGAGCCGTGCCTGCTTGAAATATGAGGAAATTAAACAGCATGGAATTTATCAATATCCCATACTGGAAGTATGACAGACGTGTCGGATATGGATAAGTGCCATACTTGTTGTTAATTTCACAATCTGCAAGTATGCGACATGGATTAGTGCCATGCTTGTTAACATCCTATATTTTAAGTATTGGAATGAATAGTTACCATACTTCTTAATTTTCCATACTGCGAGAATGGGATATCGATAACAGCTGTACTTTTCAGTTTCCTATACTTGCCGTATGGGATATAGATTAGTGCCATGCTTGTTGATACCCCATATTGCAAGTATGGGATATGGATAGTTACCATACTTCTTAATTCCCCATACTGCGACAATGGGATATTGATAACAGCTGTTCTTCTCAGTTTCCCATACTTGACGTATGGGATATAGATTAGTGCCATGCTTGTTAATATCCCATATTTCAAGTATGGGATATGGATGATTACCATAATTCTTAATTTCCCATATTGCAAGTATGGCTTATGGCTAATTCATTCTTGTTAATTTTCGACACAGCGAGAATGGGATATCAATAACAGCTGTACTTTTTAGTTTCCCATACTTGACGCATGAGATATGGATAAGTACCTCGCTTGTTAATATCACTTATTTGAAGTATAGGATATAGATATTTACCATACTTCATATTTCCCATGCTGCTAGTATGGCAAATGGATAATTCATTTTTGGTAATTTTCCATATTGCCATAATTATTCTTTATGATATTGTTTAAATTGAAAAATCGATGTCATACTAGTAGTGTGGGATTGGCATGATCCCATACTTGTCCCATTGTCCGTTCAAGTCTGATTAAAGTCAGTTCGTGTCTTGCACCATACTACTTTAGATTTTGCCCATACTGACCATTTCTTCGCAGGCAATTAATTAAAATTTGTTATTTTCCACCATAAAATGGTAGTCAATTGTTTTGCCAGAGTATCGATTTACCAGAGTACGATTTGACCCTGATTCTGCCAACTTCAGAGTAAACTTTAGTTCAACGCATGTGGCATGAAATAGAAACATTACAG
The DNA here is from genome assembly GCA_037103525.1 of Ganaspis brasiliensis. Taxonomy (NCBI): domain Eukaryota; kingdom Metazoa; phylum Arthropoda; class Insecta; order Hymenoptera; family Figitidae; genus Ganaspis; species Ganaspis brasiliensis. Next base: position 266,994 of record JAZKLR010000353.1, read on the forward strand.
AAGTGCATTACATTACAGAAGTAAATTAAACGTGTAACGTATAAATTTGTTTACGTTTACACTTTTTAAAAGTTTTAAATTTTATTTTAATATAATGAAATTAAGTGAAATGTTTTATAACATTAAAAATTGTGTAGGAGACAATAATTATTTAAGGTGGACATAATATTGGTAAGTTTTTATGAATAAATCATATTTTTAAATGATGATTAAAAGAAAGTTATAAAATTTTGTAAACATTAAAGTTTAATGAAATAATATAATTCTTTTCAAAGTATTTAACTTTAATAATAATTTTAATTATTACACGGGATCATAATTATTTATATGGCAGTCATAATATTGGTAAGTTTTTAAGAAATAAATATGTTTAATATACATTTTAATAAAAGTAAGGTTATTGTTTTGAAAGAAATTAAAGTGAATAACATAATATATCATATTATTTGCTTAAATTATTTAATTTTAATAAAAAATCATTAATTTAGTAAGATAATTTAAAAAGCCTTTTTTTAATATTAATTATTACAGATAATACAGATAACAAAATTAATTCTATATTATACTTAATTATACATCTTCAATTTTGCTTTTAAAATAAATATAATTATATTTATAAAATACAAACATGTTTTAAAATCCACTTATAGTGCAGATTTTTTATAATCATAAAATTGAAACTTTTATTTGCCCAGTAATTAATTTTTTTCGTTTTTAAAAATACTTAAGTCTTAAAATTTGCCTTTAAAATAAAACACAATGAAAATTATTAAATACAAACAAATTTCTAAATCTTGTTTTAACATTAAATTTTTATAATCTTTAAATTAAAAACTTTATTTGCCCGATAAATAAATTTTTTTGTTTTTAAAATCACTTAAGTCGTTAAATTTGCCTTGAAAATTAAAATAATTACATTTATTAAATACAAACATGTTTTAAAATCTAGTTTTAGTGAAAATTATTAATAATCATAAAATTAGAAACTCTATTTGCTCGGTAATTACTTTTTTTCGTTTTTAAAATCACTTAAGTCACTAAATTTGCCTTAAAAATTAACATAATTAAATTTATTAAATACAAACAATTTTCTAAATCTTATTTGAGCATACAATTTTTATAATCTTTAAATTTTAATTTTTTATTAGCGCAGTATTTTTTTTTTTTTTTTTTAAATCACTTAAGGGGGTCACCCCATGTGACGGGCCGTTTTTAAGCGTTTTTTCTGAAATTTTTTTTTCAGAACCATGAAAACTTAGAACTTCGGACTTTTTTCCATATATTTAGTGATATTTTAACTACAAATACAAATTTTTTCAATTAAAAATATTTCAATATTTACGACTTATAACACTGTAAAGTGGCTTTGGTGATAAAAAAGTGGTACATCGGCGACCACGATTCCAAATGATTGGCTGAACAGAAATCAAAAAATGAAATAGCATATTAATCTGTGGTTATGTGGCTATCGCCGGAACCAGGATATTTTGAAAATATTAAAAATTGAATTTTTTACGCGGGTTTGAATTTTTTTAAAAAAAAACACGATTTTTTGCGTCTATTTTCTTGTATATAAAAAAAACGACTTGACCTTTTTCAATTATCCTGGTTCGGGCGATAGCCACACATGAGCTGAATATACTCTATAAATTTGAACGAAATCGGTTAAGTCGTTTTTGAGAAATCATGGTCGCCAGTTCGAAAAATGTGGTTTCGAGAAAAACGCGTTTCAAAGTTCAAGTACGAATAAAGCCATGAATTCCAAACTATTACTAAAACAACCACTATATTCTACATATGTTATAGGTGCGATATATGACGAAAAAAAAATTCGATTTTTCGAACCTATCACATGGGGTGACCCCCTTAAGTCACTAAATTTGCATTTAAAAGTAAAACAATTAAATTTATTGAATACAAACAAGTTTCTAAATCTTATTTTAGCATAAAGTTTTATAATCTTTAGGTTAAAAACTTTATTTGCCCAGTAATTAAATTTTTTCGTTTTCAAAAGCACTTGCGTCTTTAAAATCGCATTTTAAATTAACACAATTAAATTTATTTCATATAAACAATGTTTCTAAATCTTTTTTCAGAATAACATTTTTATAATCTTTAAATTAAAAACCTGATTTGCCCGGTAATCAATTTTTTTCGTTTTTAAAATCACTTAAGTCACTAAATTTGCATTTAAAATCAACACAATTAAATTTATTGAATACAAACAAGTTTCTAAATTTTATTTCAGCATAAAATTTTTATAATCTTTACATTAGAAACTTTATTTGCTTAAAAATTAATTCTTTTCGTTTTTAAAATCACTTAAGTTACTAAATTTCCCTTAAAAATTAACACAATTAAATTTATTAAATACAAACAAATTTCTAAATCTTAATTCCGAATAAAATTAATAATCATAAAATTAGAAACTTCATTTGCTCTGTAATTAATTTTTTTTCGTTTTTAAAATCACTTTAGTCACTAAATTTGCATTTAAAATCAACACAATTAAATTTATTGAATACAAACAAGTTTCTAAATTTTATTTCAGCATAAAATTTTTATAATCTTCACATTAGAAACTTTATTTGCTTAAAAATTAATTTTTTTCGTTTTTAAAAGCACTTAAGTTTTTACATTTGCCTTTAAAATTACAACAATTTAATTTATTAAATACAAACTAGTTTCTAAATCCTATTTTAGCTTAAAATTTTGTATAATCTTTAAATTAAAAACTTTATTTGCCCGGTTATAAATTTTTTTCGTCTTTAAAAGCACTTAAGTCTTTCCATTTGCCTTTAAAAAACTACTTTTGGTGCAAATTTTTTTTAATTATCAAATTAAAAACTTTATTTGCCCAGTAATTAATTTTTTTCGTTTTTAAAAATACTTAAGTCTTTAAATTTGCCTTCAAAATTAACACAATTAAACTTATTAAATACTAACAAATTTCTAAATCTTGTTTTAGCATTAAATTTTTATGATCTTTAAATTAAAAACTTTATTTGCTTGGTAATTAAATTTTTTTGTTTTTCAAATCACTTAAGTCTTTAAATTTGCCTTGAAAATTAACATAATTAATTTATTAAATACAAACAATTTTCTAAATCTTATTTGAGCATAAAATTTTTATAATCTTTAAATTAAAATTTTCATTTGGCCGGTATCTATATATATTTTTTTTTAAAAGCACTTAAATCTTTAAATTTGCCTGTGAAATTAACACAATTAAATTTATTAAATACAAACAAGTTTCTAAATCTTATTTTAGCATAAAAATTTGTATAATCTTTAAATTAAAAACTTTATTTGCCCCATTATTAATTTTTTTCATTTATAAAAGCACTTAAGTCTTTAAATTTGATTCTAAAGTTAATACAAATAAATTTATTAAATACAAACAAATTTTTAAATCTTAATTCCGAATAAAATTTTTATAATCTTTAAATAAAAAACTTTATTTGCCCGACTATTAATTTTTTTTGGTTTTAAAAGCATTTAAGTCTTTACTTTTGTCTTTAAAATTAAAATAATTAAATTTATTAAATACAAACATGGTTTAAAATCTACTTTTAGTGCAACTTTTTTTAATCATAAAATTATAAACTTTATTTGCTCGGTTATTAATTTTCTTCTTTTTAAAATCACTTAAGTCACTAAAAAAAAAAAAAAAAAAAAAATTTGTATACAAACACAATATTAGTAAAATCATTTTAGAATATTATTTTACGATAAATAAACAATATTATAACGTTAAGGACTTATTCTAAATTACAAATTTAAATAACTTTACCAACTTAAGAAAAAACTGTAACGAAACTTTTTTAGACACAAAATAACGTGATATGTGTATGGAAGAAAAACGATCTGGTTTTTTTTATCAAATGTGCATCAAAAACTTCATAAGGCGCTATCGCCTTCAACAGAAATTTTATACGAAATGTTCATCTTGGGGCCCACTCCCCTATACAAAAACTAAAGAGAGAATAAATAAGTGTTAAAAAGAAATTAAAAAATAATCATTTTCAGAAAATTAGTGAAAAAAATAAATACCTACAAATTTTATAATGTGCGGGAAATTGACAATTGTTTCTTACCTTAATAAACAACCACTTGTTGATTTTTTCTTTATTGTAGTTTAAAGATGTTTTCAGTTGTAAATTAATAATAACTAAGTGTAGATAAAATTTTTTATCTGTCCATGAATAAAATTTAGAAGTTTGGAATATAAACTTTACTTGGGTTAATTTTGAATAGAGAGCTAAATAGTACATTGTGCACCAAGTATCGAAAGCAGCTGTTTTCCGACGAGTGCAAAGTTTGCTGATCGAGCGAAGCGAGAGCAGAAATTTGCACGAAGACGGACGTACGTGGTGTACAAGATACTTTGTGCAACACCTTTTCAGGGAAAAGCACTAATTAAATAGAAATGTGTAATTTACGAAAAAGCATTATTTTTGTGGCTCCGTTTTCGCTGAATTTCTGGTCTCGCAAAAATCGATATTATGGCAAAAATATGAATATTTTTTTGTCAAAATGTATATCAAAGTACACTTTCTTGATCAATTTTGTTAGAAAGTACAACAAAATATACTTTTCGGTACAGTTTTTGGCTAAGAGTGCAGGAATGACCTATTTTGCGTTTTCTTTCGACGCATGATAAATGGTACTTTTCTTGTAGGTGTTGCACAAAAAAAATTCCAGCCTTTTTTTATTGAAAAGTTAAAGGTTTCTGAGATACGCTCATATATTAATTAAAATCATAATTTATTTTGAATTTAATTCATACAACTTTGATATGTAAAATAACACAAATATATGCCCTTTTCTATCTCATTCTCACGATTTAAGAATTCGAAATTTCTAGCCCATGTTATATTGTTCAACCTGAGATACTGTTATTTTGTACTGCTACTAACATTAAATGATTTTAGGTTCTAATTATTAAATATTTAATTTTAATAAATAAAAAAAAATAAAAGATTCAATTAATTCATCAAAATAAAATATTTTATAATTGAAGCCTAAAAACTTTTGACTTTAGTAGGAATACGAAATAACATTACTTTAGGTTAAACAATATAACATGAACTACAAAAATCTAAGAGTTTAAGCAAAAAACAGTATGGGTTATTTAGTTTACAACAAGAATGCAACCCGACTTACAGAGATCGGAATTAAAGATTGAATAGGGATTAAAACAAGTGTTTCTTAATTTTCTAAAATTATATAAGCAGAGTATTTAATAAATATTTTATATGGTAAAAATTAAAGAAATGAAATATCTACCAAATTTGCTATTTATATTATTTTTACGAAATAAAAAATTCAATTTCATATGATCTTACATATACAATAAGTTTTAGATTAGATTTATTTCATTTCGTTCATGCTACACACACATATACATATATATATATATATATATATATTTTATTTAAACAATCAGCCCTTTTCAGAGCCACCAAATTTTCATACGTTGGAATAAATTGTTTCATTGCATTACAAACAAAAAGGAATCATAAATGTTACATATTTTTTATTACAGATTACTTCTTTTGAGCAGTCGGTATAAAACTGTTCTTAATACACTTTAATTTAATAATTTGCAATTTTTATTCTTATTATATACATATACTTGGAATTAATAAGTGAACATTTCAGAAAAATCGTAGAATTATTAAACGCATAAATTCTTCCCGGATGTCATTTCAACGAGTGATCATTTTATTGAATGGCATTTTAACAAGTAGAGAAAAATACTTCTTAGAAATAGAAGAATAGTAACAAAAATTAATTACTTAATTAAAGCGCAAGGAATAACTAAAAAATTAATCAAACAGAAATAGGAAGAAAATAGAGAAATGCTTTTTTCCTTACTTTATGAAACTAAAAAAATGTAAAAAGTACAAAAAATAAAATTAAAAAATGTATATATCAAGATAAATAAAAAGAAAGTCGACAAAAGAAACTTAAAAATCCTTTATAAATAAAAAAATTTAAAGTAAATTAAACAAAACACATTTTTATATTATTACACTTAAAATAAGTACAACGATAAATTTAGAAAGATAAAGAAAATCTAAAAACTTTATAAGTAGAGGAGCAAATAAGTTTGTAAAAAATCTCGCAAGAATTAGACAAGATGTGAAAAAAAATTGAATAAACTTACAAAAAACAAATAAGAGTATTTTTATTTACAAATATAGAAATAATAATGAAAATCAACAAAATAAAATGTTTACTTAATATTATAATGACGAAATTGTGTAAAAGAATAGTAAATAATTTGCATAAAATGAGGAAAATTAAAGAAAATACTAAAAAAAAAACAGACAAATAAAAAAAAATAAATAAAAAACATCAAAAGTAAACGCCAAGGCCGTGTACTCTCTTTACAGTTTTGGTGGTTAAACTTCATTTTATCACTATCACCAGTAAACAATAAGCCCTTTTGAGGGCCACCAAATTTTTATACGTCGATATTATTTGTTTTATCACACATAGTTTTAATTAAAAAAATTTAACTATCTTCAAGTGTGTTCCTTCCAAAGTTGTCCTATGAGTTAGCCGACGAAAGAAAATTTTTGTTTTAGTATTATAAAAGTAATGTTTTGCACAAAATAAAAAAAATATTTAAATATATGCTGGAAAAAATAGTTACAATGTAATGAAAGAATTGTGAAAAAAAGAATAATTAAAAAATTGCAAAAATAAATGAAGGTTGATGCATATAATTAAAGTTAAGAATATTACTTGAATATAAATTCAATTTATCGACCTTTAATTATACTTTATTTCTTAATTATTTCTTCCATGGTACACGAGCAGCGAGGCCTTTCTTCACCGTCCGTGCTCGTCAACAAAAACTCCCTCTCCCTGGTGTTTTGCTCCATTCTTTTGCATTCTTTATTAAGCCGTCTTACTGGCAACTTCGCTGTAGTGAGTTGGTTGCTAGCTCGTTGAGAACGTCATCTGGTACGCTGTAACTCACACCGAACATACAGAGAGTAAGCCACTCACCGTCATGGGCGTCGTCAGTATTTTTTTACCAAAAGTATTTTCTGACAGAAAGTATTTTTTGACAACATGTATCTTCCGACAGAAAGTATTTTTTGACAAAAAAATATTTTTATGCAGAAAGTGTTTGAAACAAACTTTTCTAATCAACATAATTCTCTTCCAAAAAATATTAAATTTTAATATCCTTTCTTGGATATACTTCTGATTTTTATATTTTATCTCATAAAATCGCTTTTAAGATTCCTCTACTTGAGGCTCGTTATTTTGAACCCTTCTACTCAGATTATCCTAAGACTATAAGCGGTTCGACAGCGCCTATTTTCTTTGCGTCATATCATGCGACTAAATGTTCTCAGAGTTAACTATCGACCTAGATGTGTTTTATTCTTCGAATACTTTTGTAAAACATTTATTTCTTTATATCGATAACTTATGATCAGCATTGTAAATATTATTGCATATTATAATTTGAAAAACTTGTGTAACCCGTTTATGGTTCTTATGGAACTCGGGATATTGTGTTGAAATAAATAAATAAATAAATAAAAGTTTCATGATTTTTTTTCATTGAATTTTCTCTAACTTTCCTTTATGTAACTTATATTATTTAATTTTTTCAATTATTTTCTCAACTTTTAGTTATTTTCTTCAATTTTAAATTATTTATATTATATTCTTTTTCTTTATTTCTTTTAATTTCTAATCATTTTTAATATTTCTGAATTAATGTCCTAAAATTTTAATTATTTATCTCCATTTCAGTTATTTTTTTTAATTTTCAATTATTTTCTACAATTTTTTATTATTCTAATTATTTTCGGTTTTTTTTCTAAGACTTTCAAGTATTTTTCTAAAATTTAAATTATTTTCTTTGACCTTAAATTTAGTATGTAAATAAAATGGATATTTCAAAATTTGATGAAATTAATTTTAATAATACTATTATTTGATGGAAAAATACATTTTTTATTCCATGACTAGTGTATTACAATTCTCTGTAAAATATGATCCGAGAAGAAAGTGAAAAAAGTGGCGATAATTTGCCGAGAATAAGAGAGTTTATGAGAATTACCGAGAATATTTGTTTTCATTGTTGTCTAATTTGGTTTTATGTTTTGATCGTCTTACTTTATTCTAAATTGATTAAAAAAATTTATCTAATAATGATTTAAATTTTATTAATATTATTTATTAAATATATTTTATAATTTAAGCTAAGACTACATTTGTTGAAGAAGAAATTGTATTTTAATGTACAATTCCACTATAAGGAGTAAAAGTAATGTAAGGTTTTTTAGAAAATTTATTTAACCAGATATACGGGCTACAAAAACACCCTTTTAAAAAAAAATAATAATAATTAGATTCTTATATATAGAATAACAAAACGAAAAAAATCCGCATCGCGTTACAATAAAAACCACAAGCATGTGCGTTTTAAACAATCGTAGAGTTCCGTTGAAACAAAAATTGCCTTAATCTTGAAACAAAAATACTTAGCTTAAAACCGAAGAGGTCAATATTATCACAGACAAGATTAGCCTCTCTGTTAAGTCTAGAGAAAACCGAATTATAACCATAGTTTGTCCTATGCCATGAAACATAAAAAGGCAAATAAAACCTAAGATTTCTGCAAGGCGCAGAGAAGTTGATCAATTCAAGAGCAGAGGGACAGCGAATAACACCACTGATCAACTTAAACAAAAAAAGCAAGTCGGCGTATAAAAATCTAGTGCCAATCTTAGGTAAGCCGAGTTGCGCTCTTAAAAAGTCGTAATCATGAGAAATAAAATCAAACTCTAAGTTAAGCTGATTTGCCGCGAATCGCAGGAAGCGATTTTGCACACGTTCTAGTCTCAGGATGTGAACGCTGTAATACGGTGACCAGACAATCGACGCATACTCCAAGATAGATCTCACAAAAGAAATATAAAGGACTCTCAGGGTGCTCCTATCTCTAAAGTTCCCAGCGTTACGTTTAATAAAACCAAGAGCCTTTATGGCTTTGGAAGCCGTAATTGAAATATGAACATCAAATGAAAGATCCTGACAGAAAGTTACGCCAAGATCTCTCACCTTATTAACCTTATCAAGAACAACCCCATCAATAGCATACTCATATTCAAGGCATTTCCTTTTTCTAGTAAACGATATGGAGCAACATTTCTTGACATTTAATGAAATACCGTTCATGGAACACCATTGATGAAGTCGCATTAAGTCAGTTTGAAGTTTTAAATAATCAAAATAGTCTTTAATTACACGAAAAATTTTTAAGTCGTCAGCATATAATAGAAATCGAGAAAACTTTAACACATTTTTTAAGTCATTAATATAGATTACAAACAGTAACGGTCCAAGATTTGAGCCCTGAGGAACACCAGAAGAAGAAATAAATTCTTCAGAAAAGTCATGACCTATTCTGACAGATTGAGTTCTAGAAGATAAGTAACTACCAAAAAAAGCAGTTAATACAGGCGAAACACCCATAATTCGTAATTTAGTTAGCAAAATATTATGATCAATCCTGTCGAAGGCCTTTACAAAGTCCGTATAAACGGCATCCACCTGAGAACCCGCCTCAAGATTAGAGGAAAGAAACTCAGAATAGATACACAGATTCGTGCATACTGAACGTCCCTTAATAAAGCCATGCTGCTCCTCAATAATAATATTAGACACTGCATGATAAAGCTGATCAAATATTATACTCTCAAATATCTTCGAGAAGACATTGAGGATTGTAATCGGCCTGTAATTTTTAACATCATTTTTACTATTATCTTTGTGAATTGGAATGATAATTCCTTTTTTCCATTCTTTAGGAAATGTGCATTGCAAAATAGATTTAGAAAATAAAAGATAGAGAGGATCAATAAAAGAAGAGCAGCAAGACTTAACTATAAAGGAAGATACTCGATCCGGACCCGCATCAACGCCCACATCCAAAGACATTATCTTCTCCTTTACACTACTTTTTTTTATCTCAATTGAGTTGAGATCAATGGTGTCAAACACTGTCTGCGAACAACCAACATTTGTGGTAGGCGTATTATATACCGATCTAAAAAAGTTAGCAAACAATTCCGCAATTTGCCCATTATCATTCGCAGATATATCATTTAAGAACATATGGTTAGGAATTCGACTTTCTTTACGTGTTTTGTTCACAAATTTCCAAAAATATTTTGGATCTGATATAATAGATTTTTCTACTCTCCTCAGAAAATTGTTATAACAATTTTTTGATAACAATTTACAATCAGAACGCAACTTTGAGAAAATAAAATAATTCTTTAGGGTTCTATTACATTTATAATTTGCATGCGCTATTTTTTTTCACGTATTAATCTGATAAGATCACCATTGAACCAAGCTGGAAACTCAGACTGACGTAAGCGTTTCAATGGTACATAACATCGAAACGCATCATAAATATGATTATAAAAAATCTTGACATCATCATCAATATTATTCGACGAGAGAACATTTTCCCAATCAATTGCGCAAAGATAAATAATAATAGCTGGAATGTTCGCATTACTAAAATCAAAAGACATAATCATACCGTTATTTTTCATATTATTACAAATTGAAGAACTTGAAATTAAATATTTTAAGGTTAAAGGAGGATGAAAATTATCAATAGGTAATAATTCATCAGAGGCCAAAGATACAATTTTATCGTTAACAGAACTAACAAAAACAAGATCTAGTATAGAGCCAAATGTGTTTCTGAAAAAATTAATCTGAAACAAATTTAAGTAAACAATCGTGTCAGAAACTATATTTAAAATTTGACGTTGAACACGAGTTGAACTTGGCGCCGCAGAGCAACTTGATTCATGATTAAAATCAGTTTGCCACACTGCGTACGGCAAATTAAAATCTCCCATAATAATAAATTCAGAAGAGGAGAATAACAGAAAAATTTCCTCTAAAATATAGCATAATACGTTATAAGTTTCCAATAAACTGTTCGGCGGGATATAAAAAGTACCAAGTATTAGGGTTTTTTTATTAATTTGCAATTTAACAAAGACATGCTCAATAGAACAAAAATTTGTGTTAATAATAGAGCCATGTAAACCATGTTTGGTTGCAATACACACACCCCCACCGAATAAAGCTGAACTGGTATTGGCATGTCTGTCACACCTAAACACGTCATAATTAAAGAATCCCAGTTCAGATGATTTAATACTGTCAATGAGCCACGTTTCAGTAAGAATAAAAACATCAAACTGCAACAACGGTATTGTGGAACGTAATAAACTTAGCTTGGTACGTATACCCCTGACGTTTTGATAGTAGACGGTAATATGCGGCCTATGTACATCAAGTCTGGTAGTGCGCTGTAGTACGTCGGAGAGAGAACCATCAGTTAGAGAAGAGACAGCAGATAAGTTCGTCACATGACACTGCTGACCAATACACTCGGAAGTACACGTGGTTGTGCGATCACAGGAATTCCCCGGCGATAGGAAATCTTTAAACCTGTTTCCCCGTCTTGTAGTCGAATCTTGATTTGATTTTTCAACTCTGCAATTTGCTCCAATTGTTGTTTCGTTTTGTCGAATGTAAGCCAAAAACCTTTCAGATTCGACAACGTTTCTTTCTTCTTGGCCAGAAGAAATTCCCGATGAAATACATGTGCCAGTCGTTGAGTCTCGAATGTCAGTTTTAGAGGGCGGGGCTTCTGACGTTTCTGCGATAGTAATCCCAATCTTGTTATCTGTATGTGTGAATACGGATCGAGTGAGAAAGCATTATCAAATAATTGAGAAAGGAAGACTTTACTATCAGATGAAATATTTACTTCAACCTCAGAAGAAGAGACATTATGCTCAGGAACACCAAATAGTATCAAGTTGTTCCTTAGCACAGTCCTATCCTCAATCTCTTTAATGCATTTGTTTGACATGGTTTTTGTAGAATTAATTACTGACTCTACTTGAGAATTAAAATCTTTCATCATACCTTCAACTGCTGACAATCTCTGAGAAAGGTCATCAATTTTAATTTCAGAAGTCTCGATTCTAGTATTGTGATTGTCAAACTTTGCAGATAAATTTTCAATTTTAATAGATAATCCAGCAAGATGTGCAGTCAGGGCATTGTTTATAATAGTTTCAATACTAGATAAAAATGGTACAGAAGAAGTTGACTCAGGAACGACAGGATCTGGAGTTAAGAGCTGTGCAGTCGAAGTTGAGCCAGAATCCTTAGTGTTATTAGTGTTATTATCAGGATCGGAAGGAGTCAGATTTAATTTATTCGGTTCAGGACTACCATTACGTGACCTTGAACCACAACATTTCGCATAGCGCCCACCATCGAGTTTCCCCACTAACTCCGCACAGGCAGGATGATACCTGGTAGAACAACCCGGACAAGATGGAACACTGGCTGACACACCTTTCCTGCACTTGCCGCAAATTAATAAAGTATCTTTGGGAGACATTTGCACAAAAGAACATACGAAGTACCACGTGAGTGGTACTTCTATTCTATTCTATTCTATTCTATTCTATTCTAACTACTCTATTCTTTTCCAAAAAGAAATAGATGATCTATGCATATTTAAGTCAACGATTGTTAGAATAGTCTCGGCTATTTGGAAATTATTACAGTAAACATTTATTTAAATTTGAGGTTTGCAAGTTTTGAGATCTATGTTTCTATAAAGGCGTTTTAATGTTTCGTCCTGTAACTTTATTTTTTTTGTTTCCTTCATCTACTACGCAGCAGTGTTATAAGTTTGTCTTCTTTTTTCACTACTTATGTTCGAATATTTATTATTATTATTATTTATTTATTTATTGTATTTGGGTTTAAGGAATATAATTTTCATTTTAAATTTTACTTATGTTTTAATTCTTAAATTTTTGTAAATTTACGTTAAATTAAAGATTTCTCATTTATTTTTTTTTGTATTTAATTATTTTGCTTTGAATTTTGATGAAACTCATTTCAACATTCTACGATTTTATATTCAATTTTCTTTGTGTTTAAATATTATAATTTTTAATTTGATTTTTTATGGTTTTATTGTTTCATTTCTAAATTTAGTGAAATTTAACTATAAGTTTCTGAATTTTAAATTTACTTAATACATTGATAATGGAATCCATAAAATGTGCTTTACGGTTCATAGCATCATCCTTTTGGCGGTATTCGAATACATCGTTTATTGAATCTATATAGATTGTGCTACAAGTTTTATAGCAGGATGCTTTTGGCGGTACTCGAATACATCGTTACTTGAATCTACAGAATATGCTATAGATTTTATAGCATCTTCTGATGTTTCTGATTAATTACACTTTTAAATTCCTATCACACTGCTATTCGTTTAAGAACATATTTATTTATCTTAACTAATTCTATTGTATAAAACAAATCAATATTTATTTAAAATAATTGTAAGTACTATAGCTTTATACAAATGTGAAATTGCTTTTCATAGTACCATATTCTTAACTTAATAGTTCCATTTATTTAAGTTAGAAAGATAAACATTAAAATTTATAACAGAAAATTTTGTTTTAATGTCATGACATTCTATAGCAGCTGCACTGTTGAATTAAAGACATTGTTTTCTCAGTGTGAACATGGTAAGAAATATGTTTTGAAGCAAAAGAAATCTTTCGTTAAAATATTTGGTGGCCCTGAAAAGGGCCGTTTAAATGCAGATGAAGATTCCTGGCTGATCTTATTTTCCTTCACTTGATACTCACAAAATATTGATCAGGTGATTATTTCCTTTTTTTATATCCTGCAAATTCCACTCGTATAACTTTTGGCGAAATTTGTCCTCTTCATTGTGTGGTCGGAGGCGGTCCCACAAATTTATTCCCTTCATGGTCCTCCACATACGGAACAAGCAGAACCAGCATATTCCTTCTTTTCTATGCTGCAAATCTTCATGAATATCGAGTTTGTTTCTCCTCTTCGATATTCTCAAAGGATTGAGAAAATTTTCGATTTTTCTCACAGACATGGTGCAGTCTTTGGTAGGTCGGTGTTGTTGTTTCTGCCAGGGTACACCGAAAAAAATGAATAGGCGATTTGACTATGCTCCTAGTTACGAGAGGAGCTCACTAGGAATTTAGAGTTACTTTAACTAGGAATCCTGGTTAAGATATCCAGGATCCTAGTTAAAGTAACTCTAAATTCCTAGTGGGCTCCTCTCGTAACTAGGAGCATAGTCAAATCGCCTATTCATTTTTTTTCGGTGTAGCGGGAAAACTAGTGAGCAAGAACTGACACAGCAACTTCTTTTACGTAATTTCGCGTGTTGACCACTAGGCAATTTTGGCCAATCAGCAACCGGGAAATAGCTGATTGGTTAGAGATCGATATTTTGAGCGCGCACCGACCAATCACAGACTAGGGTTGACAAATTTCTCCATTTCTTGTGACTGGCCAATAAGAGTCATAGCGCTACGACCGCAAGTGCTCGAAATCTCATTTGGACGAATTCCATTATTCAGAAATTTTTTGTAGCCGAATTCACATTTCATCGAAATAATGTTTGACAATATTCAAATATAACCGACCTTTCATATATGAGAATTCATATATACCCGAAGTTTCATTTGAGAGATTTGATATTTCATCAAACTTTTATTCAACAGAATTCACAGTTCGTCGAAATTCTATTTTATAGAATGTCTGTTTAAAAGAACTTTTAAATCAGTGAATGTAGGTATCTTTAACAAAAATTCTACATGTTGGAATCTTTATCAAGCCGAAATAGTATTTGATAGAACTCATTTTTCATCGAATATTTATTTAGTAGAATGTACAGATGAGTGAAGTTTCATTTAACAGAATTCACAGTTGATCGAAATTCTATTTTATAGAATGTCTGTTTAAAACAAGTTTTAAATGAGTGAATGTATCTTTAACAAAAATTCTACATGTTGGAATCTTTATCAAGCTGAAATAGTATTTGATAGAACTCATTTTTCATCGAATATTTATATAATATAATGTACAGATGAGTGAAGTTTCATTTAATAGAATTCATATTTGGTTGAGTTTTCATTTAACAAAAGTCTGAAGTGAACTTCATAAGAAAGTTTAAAAAAAAAAAAAACATTTGCACTATTAAAAAGAACTTCAAATTTAATTTTTAGTTGATTTTTAATTTAAGGTTTTTATAAGAAAACTTTTTTACGGAGGTAAGTAGTTTATTTTGGTTGTTAATTGTTATTTTAAATTTGCGTGTAAAAACATGTTGTTGAATGAAAATAAATGAATAAATGAGTTAAGGGGTGAGACCACAGTCAAACACGAAAATTAGACTTAATTTTAAGATTTATTTATGGAAGCGTAGAATAAGATGAAATAAGATCCGGTTTATTTAGTATTATTAAGTACTATTAAAGTATAAAAAAAATATTTTGTTATGTTGAAAAAGTTAAAATGGTGGCCAAAATGGTCGATTTAAAAAAATACATTTTTTTAAGTATAGGTCTACGGTCGGTAGAAAATCCTTTTCAATTTTTGATCTAGAACCAAAATCAAAATTTTTTATGATTTTGCAACTCAAAAGCTAGAGAAGTACGTAGGGGATTGAGATCAAATTTCAAAAGCTCTTATATAAGCTACATGTAGCAATATATTCTTATATCAAGCACATCTGTGTTGTATTGAGTAAAAAATGATTTAAAGCAAACAAATAAAATTATTCTGTTCAAGAAACAAAAATTATCAAAATATTATACTCATTATTTGACCTGAGAGCAAATATTCTTGACTCAATACTTTTTGAGATTTGTCGCATGTAAAATAAATTGATGGAAATAATTTTATATTTTACTTGTATGAAACGTCAATTTCTTACTTCAAATACTTTCTCCAATGCTAATACTTTTTTGGGACAAGAAAATAAATTTTTTTACATAAAAAGATATGGGCTTGGCTCAAGTAAAGTACCTCAAGTACATGCATTCACTTGATTCAATGAACTGTTTTTTCACTGTATAGTATATATACTTTAACCACATATCTAAAATAGTCAAAGTTCATCCAGCATTATTTTACACTTTTCATACCCATAAAGTAGCTTCGACCGTAGGTGTTTTGTTTGGAGTTTGAATCCTCCCATCGCGGTTGGAACTTTTAATATTTTTTAAATGATAGAAATGAAGTAATAAACAATTCTAATGAGAAGTATTAATTTTAGAAATATTAGAAATATTTTTCTTCTCTGCTTTAAACAGTTTATGAATATTGTAGTTGAATATTTTCCTTTTATTACTGATATATACCCTTATGAAAAATAATTATTGGATTAAGTGTTGGATTAAGTATTGGAAGTAAGTATTGGATTAATTATTGGATTAAGTATTGGAATAAGTATTGGATTAAGTATTGGAATAAGTATTGAAGTATTGGAATAAGTATTGGTTTAAGTATTGGAAACTCCAATACTATTTTCGCGTAACATATTTTTAAACAAATTTTTTTTTAATTTTCTGTAGAACTGTGATTTTGCGTTCCATGTATTTCTATGTATTAAATTAACAAAAAAACTACTGCGCAGAGCTAGGAGCCATAGAAACTTAGTGCGCAACCAGTAAAATTTTTAAGAATGTTTGGCGAAAAAAGTATTGGAGTTTCCAATACTTAAACCAATACTTATTCCAATACTTCAATACTTATTCCAATACTTATTTTTCATAAGGGTACCACAATAATATTCCTAGTGATTAAGGGCATGTGGGAGGTTATAATAAAAAAGTAATTAAAATTATATTAATAAATTGTTTAAACAAAATGTCTTTCTAGGTGCATTTGTAAAGAATTAATAAATGTCAACAATAATTTATTTAAACAATTGCAAATGGTTGTTTGGTTAATTTTACTGAATATTCTCTTATTTTTCAATATCAAAAATAGTTAACCCATTAACGCCCAGACGGACGAAAAATTTCTGTTGACTTTGAGGACCTCCCTTTTAAAAAAAATGCCTACAAAAAAATTAGCACTTATCATTTTTAACGTAAAATTTACTCCTCTTTTAGATTCTGAAGTTAAAATTTGTTTATAACAAATCGTTAAAAAGTTATAAACAATTTTTTGCAAAAAAACACGATTTTTTGAGAAAAAATTTTCATTTTAGACATATTTTCACCGGAAAAAAGCAAGTAGATGCTCTCAAAAGCTCAAAATATCGCGTCCATGGACCCCCAGCTATAAGACCCTGAAGCAAAAAAATTTTTTTTTCAAAATGGCGGACGCCAATATGGCGGCTAAAACTAAAAAAATGGCTCAGATATGAAACAGGGTGCTCCAACTTTTTCATGTGACTGAAATCGCCTAAAACTCTTTATACGGGGGTTTTTGGGGTCGCTGATTACGAATATGATGTCAGTTTTTAAAAATTCAAAATGGCTGATCCAATATGGCGGACGAATTTTTAAAAAAATTTTGGATTCACTTGAAACTCTCCACTCAGGGGTTTTTGGGGTCGCTGATTACGAATATGATGTCAGTTTTTAAAAATTCAAAATGGCAGATCCAATATGGCGGACGAATTTTTAAAAAAATTTTGGATTCACTTGAAACTCTCCACTCAGGGGTTTTTGGGGTCGCTGATTACGAATATGATGTCAGTTTTTAAAAATTCAAAATGGCGGATCCAATATGGCGGACGAGTTTTTAAAAAAATTTTGGATTCACTTAAAACTCTCCACTCAGGGGTTTTTGGGGTCGCTGATTACGAATATGATGTCAGTTTTTAAAAATTCAAAATGGAGTTGGCAAATTTTTTAAGTCTTATTTTTTTTTTGGTTATTTTTGTTTATTTGACGCTGATTTATTTGCTGTGGTGCTGTATAACTTTTAACTATGCTCACAACTAAGACGGTTTTGCGCTTGTTGTTTCCGCTAAGATCTGGCATTTCGAAGTCGGCGCATTATTAGTTTTGCAGAAAATGCAATGGCATGCAGTTATTACTGCTGTACTGCTTGTTGGCATTGTGCCAGAATTTGCTTGCAGCTCTGGCTATTGTTACTGAGCCAGCATTTGCTTCCACCACTGGTTGTCCTTACTGTGCCAGCGTTGCTTGCAGCTCTGATTATTGTTACTGCGCCAGCATTTGCTTCTACCACTGGTTGTCCCCTTACAAAAAAGGAGTATTAGAATGAGTATTGAATTATGAGTACTGCAGTGAGTATTGCAATGAGTATTGCAATGAGTACTGCATGAGTACTGCAATGAGTACTGCAATGAGTATTGGAAATTCCAGTACTTTTTTCGCCACATGTATTTTTTAAGTACAGTAAACAATTTTTTTTAAAATTATAATAAAATTGTGATTTTGCGTTCCCTGTATTTCTGTATATTTAGTTTACAACAAAAAAAGTAGTGCGCAGACGTAGGAGCCGTAGAAACTTAGTGCGCAACATATTATATTTTCAACAATGTTTGGCGAAAAAAGTACTGGAATTTTCAATACTCATTGCAGTACTCATTGCAATACTCATTGCAATACTCACTGCAGTACTCATTATTCAATACTTATTCTAATACTCTTTTTTTGTAAGGGTCGTTACTGTGTCAGCGTTGCTTGCAGCTCTGGTTATTGTTACTGTGCCAGCGTTGCTTGCAGCTCTGATTATTGTTACTGCGCCAGCATTTGTTTCAACCACTGGTTGTCGTTACTGTGTCAGCGTTGCTTGCAGCTCTGGTTATTGTTACTGTGCCAGCATTGCTTGCAGCTCTGATTATTGTTACTGCCGATGCATTTGCTTCCACCACTGGTTGTCGTTACTGTGCCAGCGTTGCTTGCAGCTCTTGTTATTGTTACTGCGCTAGCATTTGCTTCTACCACTGGTTGTTGTTACTGTGTCAGCATTTGCGTGCAGCTCAGGTTGTCGTAACTGTGCCAGCATTCGTTTGCAGCACTAGTTGTCGTCATTGTGCCAACATTCACGTGCACCACTGGTTGTCTGCACTGCGCCAGCATTCTTTTATTACTGGGTCGATTTTAAAAATGTCAACAAAGCGTAAGTCGAAACGGCAGAAAGTTGTAAATGACGCCGAGAGTTTCGAAGTTGAAGAACATGACGAACACCTAGATGTGCTAATGCTACCAAACTCGAATGATTCTGGCGAATCTGATTGTGAATCTGATTCAGATGATGATGCTATTCATGAAGAGCTAGAAAATTCGCTTAAGAATGAATGTGCCGATTTACCGCAAAATTCATACCAGACGATTCGAGAAAATTATACTTCAAATCAATCGAAGTTGGAGCCAGATCATATTTTTGAATGGGTTGATGGTGAACAGAAGTATGATCCTCAGTATAAAAATGAAACTTTTATACCTGATAGCGTTGCAAAAAAAATTCGGTCATCCTCGTCAACTGAACTATTTGAATTTTTCTTTTCCAAGGAGCTAAAAGAATTCATATTAGACGCAACACGTCTGAATGATTGTCAAATTTCGTTGACTGAATTAGACAAATTTCTTGGAATAATTATTTTGTCTATTTTCAACGAAAGGAAATCTCAACGAGATTATTGGTCTCAGAATTATCTTCTAGGTTGTGAAGCTGTAGCTGGAGCTATGAGTCGCAACAAGTTTGAAGATATCAAGTCCAAGCTAAAGCTATCCAAACCTGAAGATGAAAATGCTGATGATAGAGCTTGGCGAGTGAGAGGTCCTTTGGAGATTTTTAAGAAAAATGCGAGGCAGTTTGGGTATTTTTCATCAGCTTTGTCAGTTGACGAAATGATGGTAAAGTTTCGGGGAAGAACTATTTTGAAGCAGTTTATAAGAAACAAGCCTGTCCGTTTCGGTATCAAAATGTGGGCTCTTTGTAGTTCCGAAGGATTTTTATTCGATTGTGACATTTATTGTGGCAAGAATTCAAAAAGTTTTTTTTTTGGCAATGAAGAAAAGCTAAATAAATGTGCTTTAGGTAGCTGCATTGTCGTTGGTCTTCTCCAAAACCTTCTTTCTTCAGTTGTACCCAGAAATGTAGTGAAATATCACGTATATTTTCACAACTTTTTTACAAGTCCAGATTTACTGGTTCATCTGAAGAAAGTTGGTTTGCGGGCAACAGGGACAGTCAGAGCTAATCGAATTCAAGTAAAAAATCCGATTACGGAAAAGGATCCAAGAGGGACATTTATTGCCAAGCATGACAAATGCAGTGGTGTCAATTATGTCACAGTAAAAGATTCGAAAGTAGTGTCTATACTGTCAACACTGATAGGTGTTACACCAATTAGTTCAGTCAAAAGATATTCTTCGGAGACAAAGAGCAAAGTTGATATAGCATTTCCTAATGCTTTTACAACCTACAACAAGTTTATGGGCGGAGTAGACTTGCACGACGCACATTGCAGCAATTTGATGCCATGCATAAGGTCGAAGAAATGGACTTGGGTTATACTTATGAGACTCGTTCAAGCATCAATTGCAAATGCAACTGTTCTAAGAAACTTAGTTGTCCAAGAAAAAAAAATAGGTACTAAAGACATGGCTCTACAGATTGCAGAAGCATATCTAAAAAAATCTGAATCCATCAAAAACCACAAAGTTCAAAGAGTTGAACAAAAGAAAAACTGCTCTAATTTCTCCAAGTGCACCTGTAGAACGCAACGAAAGTGCGTGGAGTGTGATGCATATTTATGCGTTTCCTGCTTTCAGGATTTTCACACCTAAAATGTAAAAATGTAAAAAATATTAAAACAAAAAAAAAACAAAAAAAAATAAAATAAAAAACGAAAAAAACAAAAAAAAAATAAAATAAAAAACGAAAAAAAAAAAAAGACTCTTTATTGTCCACCTCCTCGCGGTAAGAGTCGGGCAACGGCGAATTATTCGACGGCAAACGGACCAAAAAATTCTTATTCATTGTATAATACTTATTGAAATTCAAACAATTTGACTCTGCTATTTTGTATTTTCAAGAATTGCCATCAGATTTGCAATTAGCGACCCAAAAAACCCCCGAATAGAGAGTTTCAAGTAAATCCAATAATTTTTTACAAAACTCGTCCGCCATATTGGATCCGCCATTTTGAATTTTTAAAAACTGACATCATATTCGTAATCAGCGACCCCAAAAAGCCCTGAGTGGAGAGTTTCAAGTGAATCCAAAATTTTTTTAAAAATTCGTCCGCCATATTGGATCCGCCATTTTGAATTTTTAAAAACTGACATCATATTCGTAATCAGCGACCCCAAAAACCCCTGAGTGGAGAGTTTCAAGTGAATCCAAAATTTTTTTAAAAATTCGTCCGCCATATTGGATCCGCCATTTTGAATTTTTAAAAACTGACATCATATTCGTAATCAGCGACCCCAAAAACCCCTGAGTGGAGAGTTTTAAGTGAATCCAAAATTTTTTTAAAAATTCGTCCGCCATATTGGATCAGCCATTTTGAATTTTTAAAAACTGACATCATATTCGTAATCAGCGACCCCAAAAACCCCCGTATTAAGAGTTTTAGGCGATTTCAGTCACATGAAAAAGTTGGAGCACCCTGTTTCATATCTGAGCCATTTTTTTAGTTTTAGCCGCCATATTGGCGTCCGCCATTTTGAAAAAAAAATTTTTTTGCTTCAGGGTCTTATAGCTGGGGGTCCATGGACGCGATATTTTGAGCTTTTGAGAGCATCTACTTGCTTTTTTCCGGTGAAAATATGTCTAAAATGAAAATTTTTTCTCAAAAAATGAAAATTTTTTCTCAAAAAATCGTGTTTTTTTGCAAAAAATTGTTTATAACTTTTTAATGATTTGTTATAAACAAATTTTAACTTCAGAATCTAAAAGAGGAGTAAATTTTACGTTAAAAATGATAAGTGCTAATTTTTTTGTAGGCATTTTTTTTAAAAGGGAGGTCCTCAAAGTCAACAGAAATTTTTCGTCCGTCTGGGCGTTAATGGGTTAAGTCAGAAAAAATTACAACTCGCTAGGTTTACTTGAATGTTAGCTGTAAATTAACAATAATAAATTGTTTAAACAAATGAAAAAACTGCTGCCAAGTTGTACCTCAATTATTTATTTGGTGTCAATAATTTTTTGTTTACATTTTTTGAAAACATTGCTTCCTCATATATAGAGATTATTAAAAGAAATTAATACAGATTACTGTGAATTCGGTCTATCTAGACTCCATGCCAAAAATAGTTATATGGAAACTATTTTGCATGTATCTTATCGACTAGATTTTTTCAAATGGAGAGTTACTGATCCAAACCATAAAATTTTAAAAGAAAATGCTAAACAACGAGTATACTCTGATTTAAAAAAAAACAACTGGTTTGATAGTCGATCTACCAAAACAAGGAGCAGGAACATCAAACAATGGCAATACAGCCAGAAGATTTTTTGAGGATCCAGAATTAACGTCTAAAATTACAAGAGTTAATGTAAATTTAATTAAATCATTCAGTACCATTTTAAAGTATTGTCTAGTGATAGAAAAGTCAATATAATTGGATTTCAAAAAATTTAAATAATACTGCAAATATATATGTAGACTTGTATCCTTGGTACAGTATGCCCATGTCTGTCCATAAAGTACTTGTGCATAGAGTAACTGTTATTAAATATTTTCACCTCCCCATAGGTCAATTTTCAGAAGAAGCGTAAGAGTCAAGAAACAAGGATATAAGAAATTTTTGACAGCGTAACACTCGAAAAATTTCGCGACTAACAACTAATAAAGATTTAATTCATAAACTGTTAGTCTCTTCTGATGTTTACATTAACAGCTTTAGAAAACAATGGAGGAAAATTAAACTTGATGTTAATCCCGAATGTGAGTTTCTTCTTTTAACCGAAGGTGATTAATGCATGTTATTAAAAGATTCTACAAGAGATAACATCATTAATGGCCTTTTGATGTTATACTCAAGTTCCTTAATTGGGAATTTAAAGACCCCGAAAACCCATAGACCAAAATATTTTCATGAAAATAAATTGCTTTTTGGCAATGTTGACAGTTGAATTGACAGCTTCCAACTGTCAAAATGTCAATTTTACATTATATTCGTTATCAGCGATACCAAAAACCCTTAGACTGTTATTTTCATAAAAATAAATTGCTTTTTGACGAAGTTGACAGTTGAATTGACAGCTGTCAACTGTCAAAATGTCAATTTGACATTATATTCGTTATAAACGATACCAAAAACTCTTAGACTGTCATTTTCATAAAAATAAATTGCTTTTTGGCGAAGTTGACAGTTGAATTGATAACTGTCAACTGACAAAATGTCAATTTGATATTATATTCGTTATCAGCGATACCGAAAACCCTTAGAGTATCATTTCAATAAACTGGTTTTTAGCAAAGTGGACCGTTGTTTTGACAGCTGTCAACTATCAAAATTTCATTATAAGTAAATTATGTATCTTCTATGATTATAAATAATATAATTTAAACTCATTTTTAGCAAAAATAAAGGCCTCTAGTCCAGAAAGAAAAATCGTTTCCTTGCAAAAGTTCGTTTTTACAACATTGTTTAAAAAAAAAAGTTATAAAAGTTAAAAAATTAAAAAAGTAGCTTCCTAGACCTCTTAAGAATTTAAATATGTTTCAATTAAAAAAAAATTGAAAATTTGAAAAAATCCGTTAAGAATTAGAAGCTATAGAGGGTTTTGAACAGTAAATTCCACGTTTGCCCCACTGTGCAACGGTGTGTGTTGCTGAACTGTCTAGCTATAATGTTTATTCCTTATTGGTTATTCATATCTTTCACGGGCTGCTGGTTGGCCACGCTGCGAGCGCCAGACTGATGCATTGGCGGTTCGCATGCGGAAGGAAGTCCTTCTGAACTCCCTCAATCTGGTTCGGCAGCACTGTTCACTTTAACATCTTATTCGGTAGCTCTAAAAAAACATCCAACAACGTTCTTGACCACCGCTTAAGAACATCGGCGGATATGGGCAAGGACAACAGTGCGAGAAACATGGAAAACGTCTCGAGTAAGTGGATCACGCCCTTGCTAACCTTCCAGGATGGAGGAAACAGGAACGAATTGAGTAAGTTAAGCAAGAATGGGAGAGGTTGTTTTAGTGCGGTATTACGACAGCACGTGGTTGAGTCCAATCTCGAACAAGTGCGTAAAGGCATTTTTTTCTCTCCGAAACTTCTTTTGTAAAAAAAAAAAAATAATAATAATAAACGTAATGACCCCGAAATGGGTTGCTTGGTGACTCTGTTACCAAGCACCTCAAAGAAGCTGGACCAACTTGGCTCGGTACTTAGATGACCGTTACAGAACATCGTGTAGGTATTTGATCGGTATTTGATAAGGGACCTGTGGTAACCGTTACGGGATGTCATAGAATTTCTCAGCTGACTGGGTCAAGTACTTGAATGGCATTTAAGATGGGGTTTCTGACACCCAGATCAGGCGCCTCTCAGATATGGGATGTACCGAGGAAATTCAAATACCGGGTCAGACCAAAAGTCAGATAGGGGTGGGCACTCTATATAATTGTCCATTCTGTGTTGAGATAACCTCACACAGAGTATTTGCGGTTACGATGACTGTAACGCGCAGTGACACCCACAATAGGTCTCTCTCGGATGACGATCATGGTTCAGTTGCGCGTGGCAATAGGACAGAACCCAAGTACCGACCAGGCATTGACTCGGGACAAGCTAGAGAACGTTTTAAATGGACGGACCAACTTCGGAAGTACATCATGCTATGTTGGCAAAGTAGTAGTCCCAACAGAAGAGGATATATGCTAAGGTTGCATGAGCGATGGGTCGATATGTACCCCCAATACGCTCAAATGACGCCTCAGTATTTAAGAGATCAGGTATCTATCAAGCAACATTGGATTGAAAAGATATGTTCTCTGGTTGTTAAAAGAGAGCGTTTAGAACGGCGGGTTAAATGGATAAAGCAAAATAATACCTATGCCTTTAATCCTTCCCGCCTGTTCAGTTTACCATCGCCAAATGTCGAAAGGCACCATATTTGGCTCGTATATTCTCTACCTTTCTCAACAAGGAACATCCAATACCACAGTGGTTGGTGAAGGACGAACGGTACTCTTACAAAAATCTGGACATTTGTCTAAAATGCAAAAAATTATAGACCGATAGCTTGTCTTAACACCTGCTACAAGCGATTCACTGTCATTCTCAAAGAGAGGATTTTGACATTAATGGAGCCAGTGTGGAGTGCAATAGGAGAACAGCGAGGGTGCAAGAGAGGCCTGGCAGGTTGTAGGGAGAACCTATTGATTGATAAGTGTGTTAGCCAGGACTCGATATTTTATCGACGTACCCCTCAATGGCTTGGATTGATTACACAAGCCTGCAAAAAAAAAAATTTTTTTGTTGTTTGAGATCGGCAAGTCATTTCCCGTAGTTTTTGATGCGCTGAATCCGAATCTGGCAACGAAAACCTCCCATCACGTCAGGATTTTGAGAAAAGTGGGGGTAAAACTCCCAAAAATCACGTTTTTGGCACTTTTTGAAAATTTGTACCGAGCAATTCCGACGTGCTAGAGACTTGTCATGGAGGTTAAATTAAAGCTTGAACCCTATACTTTACGAAGATATACTGATATTGGCAACAACATGCTAAATTAACTGTCAAACATGATTTTTTTGACAGTTGTCAAGCATAAAAAATGTCTTACACTGTCCGTAAATACAACTATTTTAAAAATTGATTGGATTCGCTTGATACTTGTTACTCGGGGGTTTTCGGGGTCGCTGAATAAGAATATGAAATCAGATTTCAAAAATTCAAAATGGCGGATCCAATATGGCGGACGAATTTTTCAAAATTGATTGGATTCGGTTGAAACTTGTTACTCGGGGGTTTTCGGGGTCGCTGAATACGAATATGAAATCAGATTTCAAAAATTCAAAATGGCGGATCCAATATGGCGGACGATTTTTATCAAAATTGATTGGTTTCGCTTAAAACTTGCTACTCGTGGGTTTTCGGGGTCGCTGAATACGAATATGAAATTAGATTTCAAAAATGCAAAATGGCGGATCCAATATGGCAGACTATTTTGTTTAAAATTTATTTGGTTTCGCTTAAAACTTGCTACTCGTGGGTTTTATGGGTCGCTGAATAAGAATATGAAATCAGATTTCAAAAATTCAAAATGGCGTATCCAATATGGCGGACGAATTTTTTAATATTGATATTTTCACTGAAAACTTAATATTCAGCGACTTAAGCAACTTAGTGGGAAAGAGCGTCAATGAGTGAACATTGGACCACTTACCAACTGCCTACCAGATGGCAGTGTGTCTTCTCTCTCATAAACGACATCAATCGGTCAAGACATAAGTTACTTTTAACACGGCCGGCATAAAAGAGCAGCTCGGGAGACCAAGTCAGTATCATCTTGACACAAAACTTATTTTAAGATTGTTATATTGTACAAATATAGGTAAATGTTATTTTTGTACATCTGCTAAAATTAAAGATTTTTAATTCCTAATTATTAAATCTTGGATTTTAATAAATTAACGGAAAATTTTATTATTTACTTAATTTATTAATTTAATTAAACGCATTTATCTATGTTTGTACAATATAACAATCTTAAAATAAGTTTTGTGTCAAAATGATACTGACTCGGGAGACCGCGTCAGGGAGTAATGGTCTCCCACTATGCGGACCCTCCACCCTTCGCTCTGAATCTATGCCCGCCACACAAGCATATCCTCTCTGACGCTTCCTTGCTTGTGTCAGAAGGGATAGACTTGTGTTGCCGCTAGGGAGGCGGAGCGAAGGGTGGAGCGTCCGCATGGTGGGAGACCACTACTCCTTACGATATCTCCCGTGCTGCTCTCTTGTTCCGGCCTGATTTAACAGGTACATATTTTGATTACACCTGACTCAAAATAGGTATTTTAATTTCATATTCGATCTTTCAATTTCGAGATCGAAATTGTTTTACCTATGTAATTTTAAGTCTTAATTTTTATTTGTCTTTTTCCTTACGTGCTTTTTATTTTGTCTCTTAACTTTGTAATTTACAAACGTTGTTGTTATGAAGATATATTTTAATTTATTAATGGTTTGTATGTAGTTTGTGTGTACATTTGTATAAGTCATCTAGTTTCTGAAAATGTCTTCACGACATTGTAAAAATGACCCTGAGAAATTTTGTTATATGTGTGGTAGATATACCTTTTCTAGACAGAGAAAATCGATCACTAAATTCGTACGTGAAGCGTACTTTGAATGTTTTAAAATAAATATTTGTCATGAGGAAAAATCTTGGGTGCCTCATAAAATATGTAACAGTTGTTTAGAGTCATTACGAAAATGGAAAGTAAGAACAAACAGAGGTATACGTTTTGCTAGCCCAATGATTTGGCGTGAACCTACCAATCATGCAGAAGATTGTTATTTTTGTAAGTGCACTGTAGTGGGATTCAACACTAAAAATAAAGGAAGCATCTACTACCCTGATGTCTCATCTGTAACACTACCTGTTCTCAATAGATTTGATCCTTTGAATCTTGAATCATCTACTTGTACTGCTTCTTCAACGTTAAATGAAAATTTTATCGAAGATGAGGTTATTATTGATGATGAGAATACTGTCGATGATGAGAATGATTCTCATGATCACGATTGTGATGATTATTTAGACTCTTCAAATAACGATAAGAAAATGAAGCCTTTAAACCAAAATGCTTTAAACGATTTAGTAAGAGACTTGGGCCTTACAAAAGAGAACGCAGAAATTCTTGGATCAAGACTGCAAGAACGAAATTTGTTAGATGCTAAAACAACGTTTTCTTGGTACAGGCATCGTGAACAAGAATTTCTTCCATATTTTTCTAAAAAAGGACAACTAGTTTTTTGTAACAACATACCGGACTTAATGAATGATTTGGGAGATAATAGATATTTATCAAATGAATGGAGACTCTTTATCGACTCTTCAAAAAGAAGTCTAAAAGTTGTTCTTCTTCATAATGGGAATAAATTCGCGTCGGTCCCAATTGCCCACTCAGTACATATGAAAGAAACGTACGAAAACTTGGTAACAGTTTTAGAAGCAATTGACTATAAATCATATGAGTGGATAATTTGTGGGGACTTAAAAATTGTCTGCATGCTTCTAGGTCAGCAATCGGGTTATACCAAATTTTCATGTTTTTTGTGCGAGTGGGACAGTAGAGCTAGGGATCTTCATTGGACGAAAAAAAAGTGGACACCTAGAATCACGTTAAAAAGTGGGGATAAAAATGTGATTCACGATCCTCTTGTAGATCCCGCTAAAATATTGCTGCCTCCGCTTCATATTAAACTGGGACTCATGAAGCAATTTGTTAAAGCCTTCAGCAAAGAAGGAAATTGTTTCAAATATCTCTGCTCTAAGTTTCCTCGCTTGAGTGATGCGAAAATTAAAGAAGGGATATTTATTGGGCCACAAATTAGATTGCTGATGAAAGACAATGAGTTTGCAAAAACCATGATTCCCGTAGAGAAAGAAGCTTGGGACGCGTTAAAAGACGTCATTAATAACTTTTTAGGAAACATCAAGGCTTCAAACTACAAATCAATTGTCCGAAAAATGCTTACTAAGTTCCAGAAATTAGGATGCAACATGAGCATAAAAGTTCATTTTTTACATAACCATTTAGACTTCTTCCCTGAAGGTAGTCTAGGAAGTGTGAGCGAAGAGCAAGGTGAAAGGTTTCACCAAGATATCAAAGAGATGGAGAGAAGGTATCAGGGAAGGTGGGATGCTACAATGTTAGCCGACTACTGCTGGTCCCTTAAGCGAGACGATCTTGGTCAAATTCACCAAAGACGTTCAAAGAAGCTTCGTTTTGACAGCATGTAATTTCTCATTTAAAGTTCTTTTTTATCATTTCATATAATTTTTTATCATTATCTCTAAACATAAGTTTTACGCAAACAAAAAGGTTTAAAATAAAAACAAAAATACAAAAAAAAATTAAAAAAAGTATATAAAAATTTTAAAAAAAATATAAAAAAAATATAAAAAATATTAAAAAAAAAAAAAAGAAGTGTGATATAGATCGCCTCCACGCGGTGCACTTTGGGAAACTTAGAAATAACATAAAATTTAAGGCAAAACGGTCTATTTTTGCTATCATTTATCCAATAATAAATTTTATATAACAAACAACATAAATATGAGAGCAACATTTATAATACATAAATATACAAAAAAATATTAGCAATTAAAATCTAAAAATTATAATTTTTTAAAATCTGATTTCATATTCGTATTCAGCGACCCATAAAACCCACGAGTAGCAAGTTTTCAGCGAAACCAATCAATTTTAAACAAAGTAGTCCGCCATATTGGATCCGCCATTTTGCATTTTTGAAATCTAATTTCATATTCGTATTCAGCGACCCCGAAAACCCCCGAGTAACAAGTTTTAAGCGAATCCAATCAATTTTGAAAAATTCGTCCGCCATATTGGATCCGCCATTTTGAATTTTTGAAATCTGATTTCATATTCGTATTCAGCGACCCCGAAAACCCCCGAGTAACAAGTTTCAAGCGAATCCAATCAATTTTGAAAAATTCGTACGCCATATTGGATCCGCCATTTTGAATTTTTGAAATCTGATTTCATATTCGTATTCAGCGACCCCGAAAACCCCCGAGTAACAAGTTTCAAGCGAATCGAATCAATTTTGAAAAATTCGTCCGCCATATTGGATCCGCCATTTTGAATTTTTAAAATCTGATTTCATATTCGTATTCAGCGACCCCGAAAACCCCCGAGTAACAAGTTTCAAGCGAATCCAATCAATTTTGAAAAATTCGTACGCCATATTGGATCCGCCATTTTGAATTTTTGAAATCTGATTTCATATTCGTATTCAGCGACCCCAAAAACCCCCGAGTAACAAGTTTCAAGCGAATCCAATCAATTTTGAAAAATTCGTCCGCCATATTGGATCCGCCATTTTGAATTTTTGAAATCTGATTTCATATTCTTATTCAGCGACCCCGAAAACCCCCGAGTAACAAGTATCAAGCGAATCCAATCAATTTTTAAAATAGTTGTTTTTACGGACAGTGTAAGACATTTTTTATGCTTGACAACTGTCAAAAAAATCATGTTTGACAGTTAAATTAGCATGTTGTTGCCAATATCAGTATATCTTCGTAAAGTATAGGGTTCAAGCTTTAATTTAACCTCCATGACAAGTCTCTAGCACGTCGGAATTGTTCGGTACAAATTTTCAAAAAGTGCCAAAAACGTGATTTTTGGGAGTTTTACCCCCACTTTTCTCAAAATCCTGACGTGATGGGAGGTTTTCGTTGCCAGATTCGGATTCAGCGCATCAAAAACTACGGGAAATGACTTGCCGATCTCAAACAACAGAAAAAATTTTTTTTTTGCAGGCTTGTGTTACCGAAAGGCATTTGACTCTACAAGTCATGAGCTGATCATCAAGCTCCTTGAATGTTTACTGGTACATCTAAACATCGTGAGATGCTTAATGGAGCTAATGCTCATGTGGAGGACAAGGTTTGTTATAACATCCAACAAACAGTACGTGATGACTAACATCATCTCGTTTAGAAGAGGAGTTTTCCAAGGAGTCTTCCTTAGTCCTCTACTTTTTGCATCTCCCTCTTGCCTCTGTCTGTAGTACTCCGGGAAAAATACTCTGGGTACACGTGTGGCAAACCCAGAAATAGAGTCTATAAGATAAACCATCTGTTCAATATGGACGATCTTAAGCTATACAGATCCAGCAAGGACAAATTAAAAATTCTGGTGTTTGCAGTAGCCGAGTACTCCAGAGCTATTAGTATGGATTTTGGATTCGATAAATGTGCTGTTAGCCATTTGATTTAAGGGAGACGAGAAACAGATGAACTGTAGAGCGACTTTGAGAATATTCAACTCATTGGTGGCAATACCATTCCTCATCTTGGTTTTGGAGAAACCTACACACATCTTGGAATTCCTCAATCGGAAGGTCAAGATTTGTGTGGGCTTAAAGTTCATCTCCAAACAAAATATCGTGGTCTACTCGGAAAAATTTGGTCGTCCGAATCATGTGGGAAGAATAAGATACAAGCCACAAATACATTAGCTATTCCTTTACTGCTCTATACATTTGGAGCAGTTAAGTAGAATGTGAATGAGTTGAAGGAACTAGATTGAGAAACTCGCAAGATGATGACTATACATCGAAGTCATTATCCTAGGTCTTCCGTACCTCGTATTTACCTTTCACGAGATCGGGGAGGAAGAGGTCTTTTAAATTTAGAATGTCTTCATCGAAGAATTGTTTTATCTGCGGCATGCTCAGTCATAAACAGTAGAGATCCTCTTATGAAATTTGTTCACCATCATGAAATTCCAAATGTTGGGGCGTTTTTATATCGAGCGGCAGAAAGAGCTGCAAATGAACTTAGTCTCCCATTTGAAACCAGTGATATAGAACACGGCTTAGCATCGTTAATACCTGTGATGATTAAAAAGCTTGTCAAGGAAGCACAACCTTCGTTTCTGTTACAGGAACATATTGGCAAACCTGTGCATGGACAATTCTTCAGTCTCATAAAAGAAATGGGATTATCTGTGGGTTTGTCATTTGCTTTCCTCAAATCTGCTGGTTTGAAATCGGAAACTGAAGGATTTTTGTTTGCTTGTCAGGATGGAGTAATAAATACTTTAATGTACCGCAGTCGAGTGATGCATATACACCCCTGTTCATAAATGCTGTCCTTCCGGTTTATTGTTTGTTTATTGTTCTAACAATAAACCGGAAGGACAGCATTTATGAACAGGGGTGTATCTGTCGACAATACCAACCGTCGTACGTGCAAACAATATCCGGAAACATTTAGTCATATTCTAAGTGCGTGCCTGAAGATCAAAAAAGTCAGATCATTTGTGTAATAGAGTTTTTGGCTCCTGCTGAGGGCAACATCATTCAAAAGGAGAATCAGAAACGGACGAAATATCAAGACCTTCTGTTTGAATTGAGTAGAATGTATGCAGGCTACAGGGTCCGACTAATTGTTTTTGTACTCGGTTGTTTGGGAGGGATGCGAGCTTCATTTGTGAGGCAACTATAAAAAATACCTTGCTGCGAGCATTGAGCCGATGCATTGGCGGTTCGCATGCAAAAGGCTGTTCTTCTGAACTCTCTTAATCTGGTTCGGCAGCACTGTTCATTATAAGATCTTATTCGGTAACTCTAAAAAGCATCCAACAACGTTGTTGACCACCGCTTAAGAACATCAACGGCTATGGGTGAGAACAATAGTGCAAGAAGTAGGAATAACGTCTTTAGAAAATGAATTACGCTTTTGCTTACCCTCCAGGTCGGATAGAGCAATAGCGGATTAGAGTAAGTGAAGCAAGAATGGGAGAGGTTGTTTTTTTGAGGTATGACCGCAGCACGTGGTCGAGTCCCACACGATCAAGTCCGTAAATGCATTTCTTCTTCTCCTAAACTTGTTTTGTAAGAAAAAAAATGATAAAAATATTTTTAAAAAACACAACTTTATGATTTATTTCTAAGGACAAACGTACATAATCTCATGTATGATACATTTTAAAATTATTTACATCAAATTCTTGTAAGAAAAAATAAAAATGTTAGAAGAACGAACACACTGTTAACAGAGGCCATGTGGGCGTTGTTCTGAAGTTCTTTACTTTATTCCGAATTTCTTTCCAAAATTGGTATTTGTTTAAATTATCGACGATAAGCTTAAACATTATTTAAAATTGTTCACTTTCAAATACCAAGTGACGTTTTTTTAAGTTCAATATGGCTGACTAAACATGGAGGAAAGTTGCGCCCCTTATGAATTTCATTTACTTTCTTGACATTCAAGAGTTTTTAACGACAGTGAATAACAGATGGAAATTATTTGTTGACATCTAAAGATGATAACATATAATTACCAAAAGTGATCAAACACACACCCTTGATTCATATTATCTTCTCTTATCACTTTCTCTTACTTTCGTCAACTTAAAGATTTTCTTCCCGTTTGACGAACAGATAGGAATTATCTAAAATGATAACATAAAATACTAAACACTTTTACTTACTTTCATAACCTTAAAGATTTTAAACGGCCTAACTAACAGGTGGAAAATGGTGTTTTAAAAAGTATCTAGATGATGTTGGATTACTAAAGGAAGATGTTTTAAGAAAATTGGAGGTTAAGTTTGACATTACAGTCATAACAGGTGATTTTATTGCAGAGTTTCTTAATGATTTGCGCGTACACGGGAGATTCTCTCCCCGTCCGCTTTTTCGTATTCCCTCCCTTCTGAGGCGCTTACAAGTTCCTATGCTTCGAAATTTCGCGGATTCTTTCCTGATCGTCGAGGCAACAGAAGTTGATCGTTAAAGCAATACGCCCCAGTAGACTATCGACATAGCGAGCCTCGAATATCAACCTTCTTTTTATCGTTCTTCAACTGGCATTGCCTCGATGGTATTCAAAGCTATTTACCCCGTTTCAGTTGGCGTAAATACTGTCAAATTTTCTCTCCGTATAGTTGCAAATAAAAAAGGTCTGAACTTTGATGATCCTTCAGCTTTCAAATAATGACTATTATCGACTAATAGGCATGTACAAAACACAATTCGATTCTGTTGTTCAACATTTAGAAACGAAAGTGCGAAACACAAAAGGTAGATCAAAACGTGTACGTGTAGCACTTTTGTTAATAAAGTTAAGAACTGCTCATCGAATTCTGTTTTAGATACTTTGTTCCGATTAGATAAAAAAAAGGTAAGAAGAGCAATTGCTGTTGCAAGAACATCCTTACTGGAATCTTTTATCTTATCCTTTCTAGGATGAGACCATATCACATGAGACGATGTTATTGCATCTCATACAAGAAAAAAAAGTTCAAATTATCCTTTTCAACGACGAACGTACTCCCTTCATAATATTCATTCATTGATAAAACCTATGATGATCGTTACAACTACTGGTTACATCTTAGCAATCCATAGTCCATATTATGCAGACGGAAAGAATAATGACGATAATATAGTTAACCGTATTTTAAATTAAACACTTTTCAACACTTTCCTCAGTTGACTTCCAAATTCGCTTTGATTTAATTCTTTCAATGGTGAAAGCTCTTCGAGGTTGAATTATTTTTGTGTAAAACTATCGAACGATTACTGATTATATATACAACTAAATGTTTACTGTGGGTTTCAAACGAAAAGTTGTCATTGTCAATAAAGTAAGACTTAAGCATTTTCATAATAAAATGAATTTTAAGATTACTAAGTAATTACGGCTTCGTCAATATTAGCAATGTAATTAACCAAAATATTTCAGTATAAAGGTCACTATAAACGGTATGTCAAAGTAAAAGTAAACCTACCCAACTGTTACACACTGATTGGGGTGAAACTTGGCACGATTTTAGAACTCACAAAAATAATAGATACCTATTTTTTTATATCTGCAATGGTGAAGGTTTAAAGATTGGAACAACTCCCTGTATTTCAGAAAAAACCATATACACGTACAATAATATGCAAAAACATATAAAGTATAAATAATTTCTATACAACTCGGTATCTAGGGGTTTTTCGGGTTGCAGGTGACGAAACATAACAATAATTTTATCAACCCTTAAAAACCACTCCTTAGGATAATAAACGAAAAATATTATAAAATAAATTATCAATTAGCACAAAAATATCTAATGAAGTTCTAAAAAAATGAATCATACCCAGAAATATACCCTCTCATTTTCCAAATTGATAACAATAATTACCCTTAATGAAAATAATCTAAAAACATTTTTAAAAAAAGTTACAAGCTAGCAAAAAAAACTAATGAAGTTCTAAGACGGTCAATGTACCCAGAAATATACCAACTAATTTGTTAAATTAATGACAATAATTGTCAACCCTAAAACCACCCCTAATGAAAATAATCGAAAAACATTTTAAAAAAATTATCAACTAGCACAAAAAAATTCTAATGAAGTTCTAAAACCGTCAAAATATCCAGAAATATACCCTCTAATTTTTTAAATTGACGACAACAATTAGTAACCTAAAACAACCCCTAACGAAAATAATCGAAAAACATTTAAAAAAAATTAACAACTCTCACAAAAAATTGTAATGAAATTTCCGAAATAGTGAAACATACCCACAAATATACCCTCTTATTTTTTAAATTTATAACAACCCCTTAAACCACCTCTAATGAAAATAATCGAAAAATATTTTGAAAAGAATTATCAACTGGCACAAAAAATTTCTAATCTAGTTCTGATATGGTGAAACATACTCAGATAATGTACCCCACAATTTTTCACATTGATAACAAGGATCATCTACACATAAAAGTCACCCATAAGAGAAATAGTAAAAAAAGCATTTAAAAAAAATTAATAATTTTTACAAAAAAATTTTAAAGAAGTGTTAGATAATTTTTGTTAGCATTTGAAAGAATGTGGTGTATATTTCGGGATTTCAAAACTGTTGCAAAATACTATTAACTTACTATTCCGTTCGTTCGGTGCCAATTTTCTTAGATGTTGACACCGTTTTATAAATAATTAATTATATTTAACTAATTAAGATTTATACAGTACGATGCTAATGTATTTCTAAACCAAAAAATAGCCTTACCAGAAAATATTGAATTGACTTGATTTTTGTACCATAGCTTTATTTTTATTGTTTGTAAATAAAATTTATGAATAATAACTACACATGTTTTATTCAGAGTAGGGGAGACTGGGGCAAAGGTGCTAACCGGGGTATAGATAATAATCATAATATTTCTGTTGTTCTGCTATTGCGGGAGATGCTTACTCCTGCCCATGTGGTGTTGTTTATCACCCTAGTTGTGTTTATCTATTTGTCAGTAAGTCCACCGGTTTGAGGAAATGCTGCTCGCATAAAGTTTCTTCTCGATCCTTGTCACCGAATACATCCAGTAGTAATGTTACCATTGATCAGATCAGTCAATTACTAAACGATCATTATACAAAAGCTAAGGCGAACACTGAAAATTTTATCAGCGAAAAACTGAACACTTTAATGAGTACATATTCTATTAAATTGAATGATGCTGTGGAACGAATCGATACCCTTGAGATCAATTTTCAAGAATTAAAAAAGAATAATAATAGGACTGATAATGGCGCAATTTCCATCTCTGAGGACACCATATCCTCGAAATATGTGGCGGAAATTTCTGACAAATTATATCGAAGCAAAAACTTAATAATGTTTGGCTGTCCCGAGGTTGCTGAGGATGGTAAGCGATCCAAGGATTTATTAGCTAAAGAGGACTGAGATGTAATTAATAGTTTCCTTAAAAATTGCTATGATCAGCATGATCCGAAAACTGTTACAATATAACACGTTTTGGTAAACGTCAACAGAGTCCGGCCCCACCTCGTCCAATTCGCATCACTTTCGAAAAAGAGACAACAATGTGGGAGACTCTACGAATGCATTGGAAAAAGAAAGCAACTGTGAACGTGGGTAACACGCAGATCTCGCTGGCTAGAGACCTAACATCCCACCAAATAGCTCTTCGAAAAGAGAGGCAGAAGGAACTACGAGATCGTCTGGCGAGAGGGGAGACGGATTTGGTGTTAAGGGAGATTTGAGGGAAATGGAAAATAGTAAAGAAGAATGAACCAACACAAGTTCATTCTGTCAATTAGATGCTACGGGGACGGATATCAATGTGAATCATACGTTTAATCGTTCTCAGGTCTTGATGTCTCTGAATACGACATTATTATTTTCACCGAAACCTTGCTTACTCCTAATGTTCATAATTCAGAAGTTTTTGATGCTGAATTGTTTAATGTTTAATGTTTTACCAAGTTAGTTATATTTGATAAAACCTTAATTCTTTTCTGTCGGCGGTTAACAGTTATTGTAAGGAGAATTTAATATCCTAACCATATTATTATTATTGTATAGAGTCATCTTATATTATTTTATAAACAAATATAATCCTGTAATTGGTCTTTTAAACTGTTGGATTTGTTTCAATAAATTAAATTAAATTAAACATTGTTAAACTATTGAAAATAGCTTTTGAAGAACCCAACTATAATTTGGAATCTGCCATACCAGGAAATGAAAGAAATTTTAGTTTACGTATGGAGACATTAATAAAGGATGCAATTGACGATTCTTTAATTGTAGAAATTTACGAACAACGGGAATTTGATGATTTAAACCAAATACTATCTTCAGTTCCAATTGTAGAACAAGAAGAAGAGGAAGATCCGGAGTATAAGATTCAATTAGATACAAACAAAGATTCTGAAGATCAAGATATCTCTTTAGAATATAAACAAAAGGCTGTTGACTTTTGGAACTCTGGGAGGAAAACATTAAAATTCGAAACAGTTAAAAGTCGATTTAGACGCTTAAAACATAGACAACAATTGTATCGTTGGGAAGAACAACTTTTAAAAAAGGCACTCGAAGCGAAAAATTGAAACAAATTTTTACACACGTATTGGATCAATTCAAAGCAACACTTGATAAACGACTGACGGTTTATGACTTGGACATTCGTAGGTGGGCTTTAAAAAGCCGAGAAAAAGTATCCTTATAGATAGATTTATTTACAGCTTCGGAAAAATGGCTTCATATGTTTAAAAATACGCATGGAATTGTTTCCCGAAAAGTAAATAAATTTGTCACAAAAAAATCAATAAATGATCAAGACAAAATAGAAATTGAAGCTAATCAATACTGTTACGTTCAAGATTTGAAAACCCTTTAAAATATAACCTAGATCCTCGTTTTAAATCGATTTCTAATAAGAAAAGGATTTGGGGTGAGGACAAGTCAATGAGCTAACTAAGATTTCGAATGAGAATATTTATTTGCATGAAACAAGGTTAAAAAGTATTACAGTTTTTATCATAAAGATTGAACCTTACTTTGAAAGAGAAAATAATCCTGGATGCAGGTTTGTAGAAACTCGTATCGGTTATCTTGTTTGCAATCTGAACCGGTGGGATCTTGGAGATCCAATGTAGACAATTAGTCTGAAACCTAGGCAGGCTCGCTCCTTGGGGTTGGTATTTGTTTAAACCGATTGGTTACACAAGATAGTCTGTATCACTTTGGGAAAAAGTGATGGTGATGAAAGCACACTTATGGAAAGAGAATATTTACGCCACTACACTGGTAAGATTGTACACGAGTCTATCGATGTTTGTCTTGGATTAGTAATCCGAAATATTTGGAACTGAAAACTAGTAACTGTTTAATGCTTGTTAGGTGATCACACTATATGGATTTATCACCGAGTGGTTGATGTGTATCACTGACTTCTGGAAGGATGATCCTGACGGGTTGATGGTTTAATTCTGACTTTGTCGGACCGCGTGGGTGAGTAGACTGAATTTTGATCACTGCTGCTTATTTGCTGGCTGCAGTTTAAATAGGCTCGATTTTCTATTATTTAATAGACAAAATCCTGTGCAAGATAGACTGGCGATACTTCCTGCGCTTTCTGCTTATAAGCACGGAAGTGATGATTCATATCTTAATTCTTGATATCCGGCTTGAGTTTAGCGTTTATTGTTCTGCTTCTTCATATTTTGACAGAATTGCTCTTTTCTGCTTCCGTCTTCGGTCTAGGCTGATTTGGTCACTACTTCCTCTTGTTCATGCGTGACGCCAATGTATTTCCTCTCAAAAGTAAGGTTCATGTATACTCGTGTTTCTTATTATCTCATAGCATTGAATTTGTTCTTATAATACATTTATGATTTAGTAATATATTATAATTGTTATTTTGGGTTACGGACGTAACAATACGTAGAAAAAATAAAAAAAGCATTGTCTAATGTTGGAGAGGCCAGAGTTTTTAATTCTGATCAATCTAGGTTTACCTTAAAAATGCACACGGGTCGTACATTGGCATTCAAAGGTCAACAAAAAGTTGAAAGTTTGACACAATCTAAGAATGCCATGACCCATAGTTACACCACTTAGCCATTTATTTCAGCAAATGGTGTTTTATTATTTCCTCTTGTGCTTGTTTTACAAGAAAAAGGGGGCCAATTTGAGCCATATGTGCAACAAAAAATGTTTAAAGCAGAAAACCTTCTCGCTTTAGCTTCAAATTCAGAAAAAATGACATCTGAATTTTCAAGAACGTGGTATCGTAAAGTTTTTCTTGCACAAACAAATCAAAATTCATTTCTGTTGCTTGACTCTTGGAGCGGGCAGAATATTGAAACATTCAATAAAGTTTTACATAGTCGCAAAAATTGTATCATTTTAACAATCCTAGCAGGGAAACATGCATGGTTTAAGAGTGGTTAAGTCAAAAACAAATTCCACATTTTGGCGTGTATGATAGTGTTGAAGTCTCTTTATTTATTGGTAATGTAAGAAAAACTGTATTCA
The DNA here is from genome assembly GCA_037103525.1 of Ganaspis brasiliensis. Lineage (NCBI taxonomy): Eukaryota > Metazoa > Arthropoda > Insecta > Hymenoptera > Figitidae > Ganaspis > Ganaspis brasiliensis. The sequence goes on from JAZKLR010000353.1 coordinate 306,422, forward strand.
AAATGTTTTTTGTTTGTATTTATTTACTAATAATACTAAAAAAAAATTAAAAACTAAAAAAAATATTAAAATTAAAAAAAAGTAAAACAAAAGAGAAGAAAAGTGCTAATCTGACCGTAAACTTCCATGTGGTGCACTTTGGAGTCGTGAGAAAAATGTATAAAATAATATAAATATCTTGATACCAAGTTTTACACATATTCGACACTTTCTTGAAAATACTTTTTCAAAATTTTTTTTGATTATTTTCATTAGGGGTGGTTTTAGGAATTAATAATTATGGTTGTCATTAAAAAAAATTAAAAGGTGTATTTGTAGGTATGTTTCACCGTTTTAGAACTTCATTAGAATTTTTTGTGCAAGTTGGTACTTTTTTCAGAATGGTTTTTTATTATTTTTATTAGGCGTGGTTTTAGGGGTTTATAATGATGGTTATCAATTGTAAAAATGAGAAGGTATATTTCTGGGTATCATTACTATTTTTTTGGTGCTGGTTGGTAATTTTTTTTAGAAATGTTTTTTGATTATTTTCATTAGGGGTAGTTCTAGGGGTTGAAAATGATTGTTATCAATTTGAAAAATGAATAGGTATATTTCTGGGTACGTTTCACTATTTTAAAACTTCATTACAATTTTTTGTGTTCCTTGGTACTTTTTTTTAAAACTGTTTTTCGATTATTTTTATTAAGGGTAATTATTGTTTTCAATTTGGAAAATTAAAGGTTATATTTCTGGATATGTTTTGTCTTTTAAGAAGATTCTAAGGGGTGGTTTTGGGGGTTGATAATTACACAGGCACACAAAAAAAATAAAATTCCCTGGCCTGGGTATGAGACCCATATTTTCCTATGTATTTTGATGCGCTGAATCCGAATGCGCCATCAGAATTGGTCCAGCGAGTCTGATTTTCGACCTAACCTCAAAATTAATAAAATGACACTTTGTTCTTTAGAATCTAAACCAGATTTAACTTTAATACATGACTAGGGCTAATAGAAAGCTTGATTTATGACCCTTAAAATGCTTTTTTAAACATTGTTCTACGATGATTTTTAACAGAGATATGGTATGTCTTTCATAAAATAATTTTTTTTCATAATTCACTATTCACTATTCTATTGGCCCTAGGCAAGCATTAAAGATAAGTCGGGTTCAGATTCTAATGAACAAAAACTGTCATTTTATTGATTTTGAGGTTAGGGTCAAAAAGTGACGTAATGGGTCAATTCTGATGACAGATTCGGATTTAGCGCATCAAAATACTTAGGAAAATATTGGTCTTATACTCAGCTCAGAGAACTTTATTTTTTTTGTGTGCCTGTGTTATTGTTATATTATGTTTCGTCAGCTGCCACCCGAAAAACCGCTAGATACAAAGTTGTATAGAAATTAGTTATACTTTATATGTTTTTGCATTTTATTGTAAGTGTTTATGGGTTTTTCTGAAATACAGGGGGTTGTTGTAACCCTTAAACCTTTACTATTGCAGATATAAAAAATAGGTTTCTATTATTTTTGCGAGTTCTAAAATCGTACCTAGTTTTATGCAAATCGGTGTGTAACTGTTGGGTAGGTTTACTTTAAATGATGTCATTATGAGCGGACTTGAATACATTGAAATTCTTATGAAACCAAAACTTTCATCGAAATTTTGTCACTGTAAATGATTCGTCAATGTAAGCGGAGTCATTATTATAAACGGATTCTACTGTAATTTCAAAGATGCCTTGATTTTTTAAGAAAGGATCACAATATAGTACTGAAGAAGCTAATGAATCACGTTTGATTACTGCCATTCATTGGGTTGTAGAAGCGATAAACGGCTTATTAAAAACGTAGAAAGCTTTCAAGGATATTTTTCGTAACAGTCAAATCCTCTACATTAGAGATTACGTTTGCATCCTGTGTACTTTTTATATGCGTTTCGACCCCCTAGAGTTTCTGCTAAAAATGAAGATGATGAAGCTAAAGCAGAAAGAATGCTTTGTATAGTTGGAATAACTAACACTTTACAGGAACGATTCGAAAAAGAAAAATGGTCAAGAAAAGGGACTTGCTGGGTGCCAATAAAAGGATTCTCAGTAACAGATTTTCCAGGACTCACCATAGAGGAATTGAGAAATTACTTTAGGAATTTACCAACTCCAACAAGCTCAGTCATACACAAATGAGTATTTTTCTAGTGACGGTCTTTACTTACTTCTAATACATAAGGAGGAGTCTGATGTCATAAGAGTCCAATTACAATCAAGACATACATAATGCAAAATGTACAATCTGTGGATACAGACTTCAAATGGTCAAAATCCCATAAATGGATGGTTTTGCTAATGTAAGGCAGGAACAAGGACAATAGGGTGTTGTGCGATCATAGCTAGTGTACTTTGGTACCTTGGGTATGCACGTTATCAGACAATAGCTTCTAAGAGGCTATGTACAACTTTTGTAGACTACGTAGAAGATGCCGCTTCATGTTGATCTGACCCAGAAGAGTCTACAGTAAGTTCCAGTGACGAAGAAGTCTAAAGAATCGTTATCAGCAATTCACTTATCTAACAGGCCGTCTATAAATTTTGAACTTTTCAAAGACGACAAAGACAAGAATTTAAAAAAAGCAAAAGAGAAAAACTGTTAAACTAAATAATTTAGAAACAGAAAACAGAAAAAGTTTAAATATATAAAAAATAAATAAAAAAGTGAAGGGCTTTAGTTTATAAGGAACGATACTTGACGCGTGAGCGCCATCTTGATACGATGTGCGAGTGTCGACCGCTGTCGATACTCGAATGTAAATGATGCGCAGTCAACTTCAGTATATTAACTGAGAAGCCTGCACTTGACACGCACGCCTGTGTACGCCTAACGTTTTAGTAATTATCGTTAATTAGTGTCTATAGAGTGAAGTGTAAGAAATGTAAATAAAAGAGAGAGTACAATCTTATAATAAACAAAGTTAAATTACAATACAAAATATGTGCCCTTTTATTCAGATAACCTTACAGGTTACGTGCCAAGGGCACGCTTCCACTGCAAACAAAATAAGTGCTTTTGTGAAGGAAAGTGACCAGGTTTATAAAAAATAATAGAACGTTAGAGTCTAAGAGGGTGAGTAAAATAAAAATCATCGAAAAAGAGTGTAAAGAGTGCAGGCTCATTTCTGTTCAATAGGTGTTCTCATTTAATCATAGTCTTTCTCTGATTTAATGTTAAAGAAATTTTCATTAGAATAATAACTTGGAGTTTTAATACGTAAATTTAAAAAAAATTAAGAGTTAAAAAGAAATTTTTTGAGGTTACAAGTTTTAGAGACAAATTAATAAATTTGAGTAAAATTGCTTTTTAAATGAATAAATAATATTCATCTAATAATAATAAAAGTAAAAATTTCTAATGCGGGATCGACTTTTAAGTAAAACTTGCTGTGCGGTAAAATTTGTTAGTTAACTAAGGAGTTTGTGTGATTTCGCAAAGTCCTCGAGTGCATGCATGGCCAACCAAACATTTGACCGATTCTACAGCGGTACTTAAAATCACATATGTCAAAGAAAAGGTGTGTGTCTTGAAATAATTTAAATGGCTTAGACACACACCTCTTCCAAATCTTGAAAAAAAATTTTCAACTTTCTGTTAAATTAACTCAAAATAAAATGATAGTCGATACTGAAAAAATTAAAAGATAAACAAAATAGTATTTAATTTTTAATAATTACTAAATTTACTCATTAATTATTTTAGTTATGTAACAGTTATTGTATGTGCCTAATAATTTATTCTATCATTTAACTATAAGTCTATAGATATAACTAAAATATAATTACAAATTTTCCCGCGTACTCTGCAGTACTGTTTGGTCGATAACGCAGTAAGTGACCTTATCGGTGAAACGATTAGTAAACACACACAGTACTTCTTTGAGCTTACAAGTTTTGGCCTTTTGGCGACATCTTAAAGTCTGTCAAAGGAGGTTTATATAAATCATTTAAAAATAATAAAAACGAGTTCGAATAAGGATCACGCGTATTCGCACACTGAAAATCGAAGGAGAGTGTGTATAATATATTGAAAAAAATCACATGGTTTTAAGGAATTGAGTGAAAATTTAATAAAGAAAATTCAAAATTTTGCCAGTTACAATGTTAAGAACGATGAACGATTGACAACAGTAATTTGTCCCACGTGTAAAATTTCTGTGTACTAATCCAACAAAGAAAATAAAATTGTGATATTTCCAGATTATTCACAATTTACGTATCCTTTAAAACAACACGATCAAACGCAGAAGATATATGTACTTGTACTCTTTGTGAATTAGCAAAACAAAATGGTTTGTAGTTTCGACAAAAAAACGCCAAAAAAGAAATACAAGTTAAAAAAGTGTGTACTAAGTGTTTGTCGGAAATAGGAAAAAGTAAGAAGCATAACTGTGTTAACTCAACGAAAATTACAAATATAATTAATGATGTTCAAAACGAATTGACAATGTCAGAACAAGAGCACTTAGCTTGTAAAATAATTAAGAAGAAAGATCCGATGAATAACAAGGAACTTAAATTATCGCGCTCACATGGTAAAGCAATGAAAGTACAATTACGTTCGAAGACAACAATTAACTCAAAACAAAAAGTTAAGATCTTCACTAATGACATGTTAAAAATTAAATTAAATTAAGGCTTATCTCCTAATAATACTAAAAAGTTAGCATCATTACGTATAAGCCTGAATAATCGAAACTTATTTGAAAGCAATTTATCGGACCAGTTGCAGAAAAGGGCTCACATATTAGAAGATTATTTCACCGTGAAGAGCGGCGACTTTTTCCATCATAAAAACAATAAATGTTTCAGTACTACTAAAGATTTTGTGATCTGCAACAACGTTCCTAATTTGATAAACTTTGACAAAACACGTCGAGATTAAAGTTGCATAACGAGCGAGACGAGCGAGAATAATATGGAAACGATAATGATTCTCGTTTTGAAACCAGCAATCTTGTCTCATTCACGTTCTCGAAAACGAGATTATAAGATAACGAGAATCTTGCCTTTTCTCGTTCATTTCTCGTCAAACAAAATAGAAATAAGGAATAAATATACACTTATGGACGTAAGTTATTATATTAATTTATTTAAAATAATAGGATTTAATTGAATTACCTCACTTAGTCAGAGTGCTATATTTGTAATTTTTTTATATTTAAGATTTTCATAATTATCAATTAGTAGAATCGAAATTATAAATTAAAAGAAATGTGTTTTCCACTAGATTAATAAACAAACATTACAAAGATTATAGTTTGATTATTAAAATATTTGACACGTTGATTGTTTAATTTTATTTTTTAATCATTGAGCATTAAAATTCTTACTAAAATGACTTATTTTTAGTAACCCTTCTGGCTGATACATGAGTAAAATTTTCTTGATTTAATTTAATAGAAAATGTATAATATGCAATGTTTAATACATATTTTTAACAGGAAATAAAATAATTAATAAATGAATTGTTTTAATTACATAATTTTTTATAATTAAACTTGTTTATTTGGAGATAATAAAAATGTTCATAATTAAATAATAGTTATTTGTGTAACAAGGGCGCATCTGTAGGGAAATCGAGACTCATGTGAAGTTTGCCGCACGAGCGAAGCGAGTGCAGCAATCACACGAGTCGAGATTCCCCTAGATGCGCCCGTGTTCCACACATAATTTTATATAATAGCCTTGTGTCAAGAAATCTACTGAAAACGCTGTTTTTAGAGTTTTAGAGATTAAAATGAAGAGAATCCAACTTTTTATCACAGTTCAACCCCACCAGCAATACCATTCAAGTACGCTTGCTGTTCTAACACGTGACGCGACAGCTGATGTTTAGGTTGGCAAGCGTTATTAAATGGCGTTGCTGGTGGGGATAACTGTGATTAAAAGTAGGTTTCTCCTATCCTTTTAATCTATAGAACTCTTAAAATAGACTTTTTAGTAGAGTTCTTGACGCAAGGTATTATATAAAAGATTTTTATATTATCGAGCAACTAGTTGTTTATTAATTTCAAATTATACACATGAGTTAGAAAAAATAATTATAAACTTCTACATTTTGTAATCATCATAATTACATTTATTGCTGAAACAGAAACATTTAAACAAGTTTTTTTTAATATTTAAAATAAATCGAACTTTTAAGGACCATTAAATGAAACAAGTTCAAATAGTTAGGAACATGTCAAATAAACTTTCATCAACTTTAAACTCATTTTAGACATGTTTTTTAAAAAAAAGAGAGAGTAATCCGGTCAAAAGACATTGTATTTTCATAATTTTATAGTAAATCTCCGAAAAAAGTGTTTTTTCTCATTAAAAAAATACGTGTACAAATATAAATTCGTAGTCTTTATGGCACAATTGAACAAGAATTTTAAAAAATATTTAAAATTTCGAATTTTTTTTTTCGATTCGTGACAAAACAAGAAGCAGGAATATTTAAAATTTGAAAGTTTAAATTTGAAGGACCAACGTAATGTATGTACGTATGGAGAAATTAATTAATTTTTTTTCAAGTGTTATAATCAAAAAGATATTCTAAAAACATTATTTTTTCACTTTTGAAAAATTTTTATGATTTAATTTTTTATGTAATTTTAATATACAAATTTTTTTGGCAGTATTATTCATCTTTTAAATCCATTTATATTATATATTTTTTATTTTCATTGGATTGTAGAGCAAAATAAATACCCTTAAATTCCTTTTCGTGATATCTCTTGAGATGTCGTTTGACTCCTGAAGTGTTTCTATCAGTCATTTTTTAAAATTCGGGTTATCCATGGCTCATTAGATTTACACAGTTTACACCGAGCTTGTTTTACATCCTTTTCGACAAATATTTCAAAATACTCGGATAAAGGTGGGAGCATAATTTTTTCTTCTCTTAAATAGGACATTCTTTTCTGTATTCTGTTCTTGTATGGTACTAGATCTATGAATTCTTTTCATATTTTAATATATACTAAAATTATTTATAAAAATGAATGTATATTACAAAGCTAAAATATTTTCTTCTGTCTGTACTACGCTACGGTATTCAGTCTCTGCATGATGAGATATTGATAAATCATAAAGAGATTCATTGCTTTTTCTTTTTTTTTCTTGACATTTTATTTAAATACAAATTTTTTCTCTTTAAACTTTCAGTTAGACATTGAAAATGACATTCAGCAGAGAATAAACAATTTGAAGTATGTTTTGACAAGACGAGTATAACAAATGACAATATCTTTTCTCGTCATGAACATATTCTCGTTAATCGAGTATAATTAACATAAAATCGAGAATGTCTCGCACGATATGCAACTCTAGTCGAGATTTTAAAGATGTAATTTTGTGAAGCGGATTAGATGGTGGTGGAGGGTTCTTTAAAATTTCCTTGTCAATATTAGAAAATTGTAAAGAATTGCAACGTCATGTTAGCCAAAATACACAACGCTACAAAGATGGAATCGCGTCTAACAAGTTTAAGGACTCTGGTGAGTCAGAATTGAAAAAGGGCACGCATTTGATAATTGATTTATTTAAATGTTTTTGATATTCGCATGGCAGGATTCATGCATACCGACACGCGCGAATTTTCTTAAAACAATTGAAAGCGTCCCGTTCTAATAAAATTTCTTAAAGAGCATTAATTATATTAAAGAAAATTAAAGTTGGTCAATGGAATGAATGTTAAAAATCATAAACAAAGTTATATTTTTTGTCGTATTCTAGGCAATGTTTCGATATAAAAAAGTTCGATAACATCTTTAGGTTATATTTATTGAAAAATAAAAATAATATGTAAATTAATAAATCACTTCTAGCAATACTTAAAAAAAATTAAAATAAAACATTAAATTATTAATTAAAAATATTTAGTATTTTAAAAAAAATTAATTATTTTCCGTTACATGGTTAACACCGTTAACGTTTTACCCTACCGGAATCTGTGGTATTAGTGGGGTATTAGTTAATACCCTCCTTATACCAGTTTAAAGTTGTGTTTAAATGAATTAAAATCAGTTTTAAGGACTTTTGAAAAAAGTGTCTCTAAATGTTTTTTTCAAAAGTCCTTAAAACTGATTTTAAGTAATTTAAACACAATTTTAAAATGGTATTAAGAGGGTATTAAGAAGATATTAACTAATACCCCAATAATACCACAGATTCCGGTAGGGTAATGTGTTATTGAAAACCGAATATATTTAAAATTAAATTAGAAGAAGTACAGAGCAAAGAATAATTAAAGTCGATGATCTATAAGTACACTGAGAAAAAATACTATTGAATCAAATACCTTCATGCTATTGAATTCCATGTCATTACTTTATTGACAGATTTATTAGTTCATAAGCATAAACCTTTAAAGCAAAAGTCTGAAGTTTTTGAAATAATAGCATGGTGCTATCAAATCACTGCTATCTACTGAATTGTTAATTTACTTAAATCAATAGCATATTTTAATATTTATTTAACAAAGTTTTCTTAAAATGTTGTCATGGTATTTTTGAAAGAAATATTTGAGTATTTGAATCATATAAGAAACTATAGAATTCTAAACACCCTGCTTTAGATTTTATAGCATATGCTTTCGTTTCGAATAAATGACGTTTTTGCGGACTGCCAATAGCAGATGCTATTGAATCTTTTTATGCACTGTATTTGGCCCATTAGCGCGTAAGTCTTGGCAATGTTCTTCCCCCACCTCTTGAATTGTAGCTTATATAGGCAGTTCGTGAAGCGGCTACCAGCGAGCGTATGGCATAGTGGTCAGAGCGTCGGGCTTTAGGCCCAGGGGTCGCGCGTTCGAGACCTCTCAGCGTCAAATATTTTAATTTATAAATTACACGTTAGAATTAAGATGTATATGTTATATGTACAAACATGATGTAAAAATGTTATAAAATAGTATAAATAATAAATATCAAATATTAAATAATAATAATCTCCGTAAACTCCTGAAGTTAGTTAGTATGTATTTATATTTATTCATCTTTTTCTGCCCACGTTTTAAAGTCTGAAGTGAAGTAAGTTAGTATTAATATTTATTCATCTTTTTCTGTCCACGTTTTAAAGTCTGAAGTGAAGTTCGTCCCTGTTATTTTATTTTGTTGTAGTGGTTTTTAATTGTCATTTGCGTAAAAAAAAAAAATTTCGAAAAATGCTTTAAATAGTATGTTTCGTAACATGCGTGACAAGCAGTCGTTTCTGAAACGAGTTGCAAAAATTGCGCGAGTTTCAAAACGACTGCTTTGTTCACGCAGTTACGAACGATACTTTTCATAACAAAGTCATAGAAGGCGCGATTCAGTTCTCTGTACAGAAAACCAGAAAGTTGCAGAATTAAGAACGGTTCACTATGTCACGTCAGAGTGAACACAAATACAATCCAAATAGAATGTCTCACACTTTTTTACTTGTCAACACGTCGCGCTAGTGATACGGTCAGGTTAGATTTTGAAGCTGTACTACTCACGCTAAAGACATCGACTCTGTTCTGTTGGTCAAACAGTGCGTGCAAGAAAAGTTAGAGACATGCAATTTGGACTGTATTTGTTTGCATTCTGACGTCACATAGTGAATCGTTCTTAAATCTGCAACTTTCTGGTTATCTACAGAGAACCGAATCACGCCATTTTTAAGACTGCGTTATGAAAAAATATACCACCAATAGTCTCTTTGAGACAACCGTTGATTGAAAGATGTGAAGATAATTATACCTAAAAAGTTGTCAAAATCTTCAGAAGTAAGATTTAACCCGTTGGCCTTTGTACTCTCTATTATATGATCCTTTAAATCATTGGAGAAAAAGAATTCAAATATCTCTCTAGGTGTACTAGATAAGATCTTTTTTTATCTTTATCTGTTAAAAGAATTTCATTTGAAACAGATTCTTTATACATTTTTTCTCCATTTTCCCATATGTATTCATGGCTTTCTTCCAATTTTTTTTGCGTTTTATTATAATACTAGTACTTTTGAGCATAAGCCTCTGTAGGAAATGATGAATCATTTTCAGATTTTTCTACAACAACCAAATCAGACTCATCCTCACCTATTTCATTGCCCGACTCACCTGAATCATCCATATTGGGAATTACTGTCACTTCAACATATTTCTCAGTTTCCATGAGTTCAAAAATATCTTTTTGTTTTGACAATCTCTTTTGAGGTATCAACAAAGAAGAAGCTTGTGAAGATGAATCTTTCTTCCTTTTCGGCGCCATTAGAAAAGAGGATCAGTAAATGTCCAGATGATAAATAGTTTTATAATTAATTTATTTTATAATTATATAGACACTACAAATTAAAGAATGAACAATAGCGTCAACTAAGCAGTTAACAAGCATTTGATTATATTTTGACAAAAGTATCAGCAGGCATGCTACTGAAGATATCAGCATAAAATGTCAAGTGAAATAACAGAAAACTGAAGAAACAACAAGCAATTGGATTGCAATATGAAATGCACAATATATATTAGAAAAAAGGAAGAAAGAAAGAAACAACAATTTGACGGCACAATTTGAAATGCACAATAGATATATCTGTCAAGTGAAGTAACAGAAAACTGAAGAAACAACAAACAATTTGATTGCAATATGAAATGCACAATATATATATGTATTAGAAAAAAGGAAGAAAGAAAGAAACAACAATTTGACGGCAATATGAAATGCACAATGAATATATCTATATCTATATTACAATAGATATTTTTATATCTCTTTTGCATTTCATAATGCAGTCGAACTGTTTGTCATATTATAATAAAATTGTTTGTTGTTTCTTTCTTCCTTTCATCCAATAGATATTGATATATCTATTGTGCATTTCATATTGTAATCAAATTGTTTGATGTTCCTTTCTTCCTTTTATCTAATAGATATAGATATATCTATTGTCCATGTCATAATGAAATCCAATTGTTTGTTGCTACTTCAGTTTTCTGTTATTTCACTTGACATTTCATGCTGTTGTCTTCAGTGGTATGCCTGCTGATACTTTTGTCAAAATACAATCGACTGCTTCTTAACTGTTTCGTTGCCGCTATTGCTTATTCCTGATTTTGCAGAGTGTTTATTAGGGTGTCCCAAAAAATAAAAATATTTTTTTTTCTTTGGTCTCACCCCCACAAAACCTTTCATTTTACGTCAAAATAATTGTACTGTATGTAAAAAAAATTAATTTTAATTTTGACCCTTGGACTAGGGCCTCTGCATCATTAAAACATTTAAAATTCAGTTTCCTCAGATGTAAACAAAATGTAAGTGCCACTGATTTAAAAATGATAAAAATTAGGATAAAATACTATAAATTAACAGCTGAACCAAACTAAATTTCATTTTCATTTTGTTTAAAAATTTTCATTTTTGTTTAAAAAGTCATCACATCTTTGTTAAACAATAATTTATCAATATAGTTGATACTTTGAAAAAAAGGCAAGGTCATGTGTTTTAGCAGTTAATTTATATTATTTTACACTAATTTATATAATTTTAAAAGTAATTCTTACTTACATTAGGTTTACACAAAAAAACAAATTTTTAACTTTTAGATGATTTAGAGGCCCTGGACCACGGGTCGCAATTAAAATTAATTCTTTTTACATACAGTACTCTTATTTTAAAGTAAAATGAAAGGTTTTGTAGGGGTGAGACAAAATAAAAAAAAAAAAATTTTATTTTTTGGGACACCCTAGTGTTTATATAACCCTTAATTATAAAACTACTAGCAAGATATTGCGCGCGCGCATGCGCGGTTCTAATTTGTAACAATAAAATGTAAGGCTAATATTAGAATGTATTCCATTCTTCATTTTAAGAAGTAGCTAAGTTTAAAAAGTTATAATCATATTTATTACTAAAAGTAAGTAAAATAATTTTTTAAATTTATTAATTTCATAAATCTAACATAAAATCTTTATTTGTCCTTCGAATTCCATGTAAATAGTAAAAGCACATCTTAGTCAAAAGATAAGCTTGAAGCAATAAATTTTTTTTTTTTTGACATAACCTTGAACATAATCGCATGATTGGTGTATCCTAGGCGTATTTTAGGCTATTTTATTTAAAACGTAATAAATGAAAATGTGAATAAAAGAATTTTTTAAAATCTTTGAATTTTCTTTAATGAATAAAAGTATTCTTTTATATGTATTTTATACAATGGAAACAAAACCTTCTTTTATATTATTTTTATAATATTTATTTGAAAATAGCATCCACATTCGACTTCTAATAGTTTTTGAAAATTGTATACATGATTATTATTTCGGATTTCTCCCTCAATGAGAATTTCTAAATCTTTCTTATTCAAACTAAAAAATATTCTTTCTTTTGCAATAGCCATCGTATTTTTTATATATTATATAAAGGAGAAATGTATCACGAGGAGTGATAAATCACTTTTTGAAATAGCAAGAAGATGCATCTTGTATCTTTTTAACAAACTGTTCTGGTTGTTTATCAGATATCATGTTATGATACATATATACTAAAAGTTCAAAAAGTCTTATAATTATTAACTTTATTTTGGAAGCAATAAAACAATTCTTTTTTAATTTCGCTCAAAAAACACTCCGAAATTTGTGTGATGTGCCAAAAATAATACGTTTCTTCTTTAATTTTTTTAATTCGTTACTAACTGAACACATTCTTCAAAGTGTAGCTGTTACCGCAAATGAATATATATGTCAATAAAACATGATTCTAAAGCTTATTTTATTTAAATAAAAAATAAAAATAAATCAATCTCTCTCAGTCATTTTGATTTGTCGCGCACATTCTTTTTTGTCGATGTTCGAGGAAAGTTCGAGTTCATTATACTCTATAAATATAACCTAGAGAATATATGTATAAGCAAAACAGAAAGTAAATAGAAGAATAGATATAGATATAATAGAATGATATAATAGAATTTTTAATATCAAAATGTAAATTCTATTAATAAATTAAACAATTTAATTTTTACTAAGAAAATGGGAACATTTATTTGAAAATTTATATCTAAGGGTTCCTGATTTTACTAATCCGCCATTTTGGATCCGCGATGCTATTTTGAGTTCTTAAATATTGACTCAAAAATCTTCATCAGGAACCCAAAAAACCATTAAATGCAAAATTTCATAAGAATAGAAAAGTTATAGTGATATTTTCCAATTTCTGATTAAGCATAGGGGTTGTTCTAAGATTAGGGGTAGGAGCTAAAAACTGAAACTGGTGCACTTGAAAAAATTTATAATTGTAAAAAAAAAATATTTTTCACTTTTGACGATAGTTATACATAAAAAATAAAAATAAGGGTAGTTTTGGGGTTGATGATAAACTTTAAAATTCTCTTAGATTATATTTGACACTTTTAAAAAAATTTTGGACAATTTTCAAAAGGAAATTCATCATTTTTCTTTATTTTTTTAAAAATTTTTGAGGGTTTTCAATATAAATCTCGTTTTTATCCATAAAAACCGTATATAAAATTAACCTGGAAACAGCCACAGGTAAGGGTATCTTCTTTTAGATCTACTTTCCGAAAATAATTGAATCGTTTATTAATATTTTGTTTATCACTACTTGCAATTTTACTATTATTATTATATACTACACTTTCAGGTTTAACATACAATATACAGAAGTTGCAAAAGCAATTGCATAAACACCACAATCCACATAATTGGGTTGTTTTTGAACAGTGGGAAAAACTACATTAGGTGTAAAAGGATATAATCTAGCTAGATATTGACATTGATCATTATTTAAAAATTTATTATTCATGCTGTCATAAACAAAGAGAGTATTTGAATCATAGTAAGTACAAATCCAGTGACCTTTTTTTTGAACCACTAAATAGGATTTGAATATGTTTTTTATCTTTTCTAATGGGTTTAACTTCATCCAACATTTGTAAATAACCCACATTTTGCTTTTGAAAATGACCACCAGAATCGACTTCTAATAGTTCTTGAAATTTTTCCGTAACTTTTCTACCAAAATATTAAACATTTTGTCACGAAACTTGGTAGAATTACCTAAAATATTATTAGAAAGGTCTTTCTGAATCAAAATTAGATTTGAAAAAAATGCAATTTTTCTAAAATTTTCCAAAATTAATTTTGGGTCAAAATTCGAGCAAATTCGGGTCAGAGAGACCTTCCTAAATACGTTTTAAGTAAATGCACCAAGTTTAGTGACAAAATATTCAATATTTTAAGAGTAGAGTTACATACAAAGTTTGCCTATACCAGTGACGTCATAATCCATCACATGCCCTTAATGAATGTATATTTTTAATGTTCAAACAATTTGTGTCAATTTCAGATTCAGTGCATCAAATTACATAGGAATATATGGTTTTTATTCACAGATCAAGATACTTTTTTCGGGATGTTGTGACATGGGTGAAAAAAGACTGTTACGTTACAAATTGATTTTGGTTCTGAAAACAGAAACAATTGAATATGTTGCTGATTTTATATTTTATTTAGAAAATAACATAAAAATTCTTGAAAAAAATTAAGTCATTGTATTTAGTTGACGTGATAGATTTTGCGTCAAAAAACTTTTTGGGATTTTGGACTGTTACGTTACATTAAAAAAAGCGGTCGAATTCTTTTGCATTACAAATACTATAAAAAATTTTTTCTTTTAAGTATTTAATTTAGTTACTTTCAGTTAACCTAACTCTATCCGAAAATAACGGATAGTACGTAAAAAGTAACTTTTTTTCAATAAAATGCATCTTTTTGTTTCGTGTTACGTTTTTGTTCAATTTTATTAATTTCAATACTACAAAGAAACAAGCCTGAGTTTTTGAACAGACAACTGATTTCGCGTTGATATTTATTTCATTCAATACTTTAAGATGTATATATAGCCTGCGAATAATCAAGAACCCATGGAATTTAAAAGTAAATTTTTTTTCCGTGGTTTCATTTTTCGCGATCTGGTCCATATATATAAAATAAAGGGACCCAACACTGTTAAAAAAAGGAGTTGAAATTTAACTCCCTACGGGACTCTATAAAAGTCGCACTCCTTGAAGAGTTGAAGTAAAGAGAGTTAACGCTTAATCCTTCAGTCCCCACTCTTCTTAAACATGGAGCCTATGAGACTCACTCACCTTGGGGAGTCAATTTTTAACTCTCAAATCTCAACTCCCAACTCCAGCAACCGTTAACTCCCCAAATTTTTAACAGTGAAGATGAACACTTTTTCGATTTATTGCTCTAGAATCAAAACCGAATAAAATATTATATATTAAAACTTAATTTAATTTAATTTTTTTATTTATTAAAAACAGCATTCCTAAATACTTCAATTTAATAGATTCACAGTAAAAAGTAATAAGATATCGAAAACTATCGATAGGTATATCAAATTCTTTAACGATAACATCACATTTTGTGTTGGAAAATAAAAAATTTTAATTGGTTTAAAAAATTATTGAGAAAAGTGTAAAATCGAAAATATGAAAATAAATACATTGAGATTTTGGGCCTGTCTATCTTAGGGTACATGACACAATTTTCTTATTCCCAGTAAAATTTTCTGTACAAACACAAAATTAGTAAAATCATTTTAAAATATTATTATACGATAAATAAAGAATATTATAACTTTAAGTACTCATTCAAAATTATGAATTTAAATAAATTTACCAAATTAAGAAAAACATATAAAAATAAATGTCAACTACACCTCAATGACACCTTACATTAATATAATCAAAAATAATTTTTAAAAATCTTAAATAACCTTAAACCCCTTGAAATATCCCATTAATTTTACATGGGAAAAACGCACGTTTTCGTAAATTCGCTACCAAATCCTTAAATATCACTCAAAATAGCAATACAGTGAATCACATCTTGAAAAGTCCTCAAGCAACAATATTCCATAATTTATTTAATAGTTTATTAAGGGGTCAATATGGGTTTATTGTACAAATTTGCAAGAATTTATTTTTTATATTAAAATGTATTTTTATAACCCAGTCTTTTTATACATAAAAATTTACATTTAAAAGTGACAAAAGATATTTTTCATTTTTATTTTCGATTGTTTATTTATGCGAAATAGCTGCTTGAAGTTAGCCTTAAATTTTACTGGCTGAACTAGGATCTTTTAATTCCGATAAAAGGAAACAAACTGGCGGAAGTTTTAATTTTTTACCCCTTTTTTTTACAACTTAATTTGTTTAAAAAAAGGGTTAAATACCAATGGATTTTTATTATCCTAGTTCATGCCAAAGCGGCACGTGCATAGAAGAACCCCTGAAAATTTGAGCTTAATCGGTTCAATAGTTTTTCTTAAATCGTGTCGGCCAGGTCGAAAAACGTTGTTTTGAGAAAAAGGCGTTCAACATTCGCGCAACTAAGGGCAGCTTGCGCTGGTCACGCAATATAAATATTCTATTGTAATTTTAATTTTTAAGGTAAAAAGGACTTAAATACATAAATACTTTTCTCTAACATTGCTGTGTATTATCAAATAATAAATTTTACTAATAATACTATAATGACATTTGTTTAAACAATTTTTTACTGCTATGCTATGCACCTTATGCTTTTGCAGTATCGCGTTTTTTTTTTTATGAAAAATAAATTTTTTTAAAAAATAAATCTATACTGACCCCTTAATATTAACTATTTTTTATAGGGTTATAAAAAACCCCCATAAATGCAAAAAAATGACAAATTGGTTTAAATTACAAATTAATAGTTTCTTAAGGATTTTTTAACAAAATTGTTACATATTGTCAATTTACAAATGTTTCTAGATATTTTTAAGTATTTTTCATTTGTTTGAACAATTTATTATTGTTAATTTACAGCTTTTATTCAAATAAACCTAGCGAGTTGTAGTTTTTTTTACTTTACTATTTTTTACATTTACATTTAAAAATAGTATTTAGTAAAGTTAACCACAACAACAATTTTCAATTGTTTAAACAAATTAATGTTAATAATAATTAACTTTTTGACAAATGCACCTAGAAGACACAACTTTTTCCTAATTTTACAAATTAATGGGCTCTGGTTAGAAAAAGAAAAATTATTGACTATAAATTATTATTTTTTAATTTGTTTAAACAATTTATTATTATTAATTTACAGCTATTATTCAAATAAACCTAGCAAGATGTAGTTTTTTCAGACTTATATATTTTTTATATTTAAAATGAAAAAAGAATTCAGTAAAATTGACCACAACAACAATTTGCAATCGTTTAAACAAATTATTGTTATGATTAATTAATGTTTTTACAAATAAACATAAAAAATACAATTTTTTCCTAATTTTACAAATAAATAGGCTCTAGTTAGAGTAAGAAAAATTATTCACTAGAAGTTAATATTTTTACATTGTTTAAACAATTTATTATTGTTAATTTATAACTATCATTGAAATAAACCTAGCGAGTTCTAGTTTTTCTGACTTACTTATTTTTTATATTAAAAATGAAAAAATGGATTTAATAAAAATAACCACAACAACAATTTGCAATTGTTTAAACAAATTATTGTTTAATAATTATTTATTCCTTATAAATGCACCTAGAAAGACAGAAGTTTTTCTTAATATTTTACAAATAAATGGGCTCTGGTTAAAGTAGGAAAAATTATTGAGTATAATTTATTATTTTTACTTTCTTTAAACAGTGTATTGTTCATGTATAACTTATATCCTAAAACTCCTAGCGATTTGTAGGTTTCTTACATTAATAACTTTTTAAATTGAAAGCAATAAGCTGTTCTGCAAAATTATCCGTAGCCAAAACTTTTAAAATTGTTTAAACCAATTATTGATAATAATTATTGATTCTATATAAATGATCCTTGAATGACACAACTTGTAAAATAAGGAAAAAAATATGTCTCGGTTTATTTGTCATTAATTAATGATTATTAACAATAATTTATTTCAATAATGACAAAGGGAAGTTGCAGTTAATTTTGCTGAAAATCTTGTGGTATTAAGTATAAACAATTAATAGGATAGTAAAAATTAAATTTCGCTGAGGATTTTAGGATGAAAGTTAAAACTAAACAATTATAAATTTTTTAAACACAGTAAAAATGATAAATTATGACAAATAATTTGCGTTATTCTAACCAGAGACCATTAATTTGTAAAATTAGGAAAAAGTTGTGTCTTCCTGGGTGCATTTGTAAATAATTAATTATTATTTACAATAATTTGTTTAAATTGCAAATTGTTGTGGTTAATTTTAATAAATTATTAAATAAATTATGGAATATTGTTTCACTGTACATTTTTGGACCACCCTAATAAACAAGTAAAATTACTTACCTGTCAAAAATTTATCTCAGATCCTGTTCGAGTTTTTAGACTCAGGACGATCTTTTCACTCGGCCTTACAAAACAAAACTATCCCCTCTCATCAACATCATTTTTCAAAAAGAGGCGAACCTTACCCACAGAAATTACCAATCGAATCATGTTTATAATTTCAAGTAAACGCCCAGAATACCCTTACTCCTTAAAGGTAAAGAAAAGGTTAATAATCACCTCATTGTAATTTTGACAAAAGGCTAATAATGAGGTTATTGTAATTTCGACAAAAGGCTAATAATGAGCTCATTGTTATTTGGACAAAAGGACAACAATAGACTCATTGTAATGCAGACAAAAGGAGAAAAATAGGAGAACAATGCCAAATCTCCGCCCATTTTGAAACGAAAATTTTCAGCTAAAAGGACACTGGCAAATTATTATATAGGATTTATCATCTGGGCATTTACTGATTCTTTTTACTAATTCTATTTCTATTCTTCATTTCATATGATATTCTAATTAAATCTAATTCTAATTCTTGAACCTATAGAAACTGATGGAATGCAATGCACTAATGAGAATTGTTTCATGAGGACACGAAAAAGCTGCAAAACAAGTTGCAAATATTATCGTGAAAAACTCTTCAAAATTTTTCACCAACAAAAAATGAGAATTCTGAATGAGACATTTTGAGTTTTCAAATTTAACAAACATATTCGAATTTAGCGACCCCAAAAACCCCCGAGTAACCATTTTTAGACAATTTCAACGATTTTAAAATTTTTCTGGCCGCCATCTTGAATCCGCATTTTGAATTTTCAATTTTAATATACATATTTGAACTCAGCGACCCCAAAAACCCCCGAGTAACAATTTTCAAGCAATTTCAACGATTTTTAAAATGTTGTCCGCCATCTTGAATCCGCCATTTTGAATTTTTTATTATTTATGAAATAATTAAGATCACTCAAGTGAAAAAAGACAAGAAAACACTTTGTCCTCATGATTTGATGGAAAAATAAAGTTTGGACCTACGTAGAGTGCTTAGTACCAGTTTTTGAAAATACAAGACGCCATTTTGAAAAAATAGGGGTGGGAGGTTAAAATATGTTTCAATATTTTCAAAGTACAACTATCGAGTGCACTTTTTATGTACATCCTGTCTGTCAAAAAAAATGTTTTCGACATGAAACTTATGTTTTATCAAAATAAAAGCGTAAAAAAATCGTGTTTTTTTGCAAAAAAGTGCAAAAAAGTAATAAAAATAAATTTTTAAACAAATTTTCCATGACATATTTCGATAGAGCGCAAAAAAATACATGAGAAATTGTACTTCCGATAAAAAACTCCTTTCTCATTTGCGAATGATTTGGCCTCGAATTTGCACTAAAAAATCAGTGCATTTGGGCGTAAATGGGTTAATTAAAAATTTTTAAGTAGTTTTGTAATTATTATTTTTTTTGAACATATACTCTATATTTTCAGTTGTTTCTCTTAAATTTTATTGAATGTTTTTAATTTTTTATATATAAATTATTTTCATCATAATGCACGTTTATGTAAATAAATAAATAAATCAATCAATCAATTTTCTTTATCAGTCTTAAATTATTTTCAACATATTTCAATTTTTTTTTTAATTTTGAATTAAAAAATTTTTAATCCTATATAAGAAACGAGTACTGCAATTCAGCGTTAAAAGTTATCGGAAAAGCGTTAACAGTTAACGAAAAAGGATATTTTATACCTGGTTTCTTGGTTAGGGAGAGAAGGTATTTGTTAAAAGTTTACTCTCAGCTCATTATACAAATTACCATGAAATTTAAATTTTATTTCTTAATACAAACAATAGACTACCTGCAGGGAGTCATCATCATTAGAGCAAACCCTTGTGTAATGAGGGTGGTGGCTTTAGAAAAAGAGATAAAATTTTCAAGTATTATTGAAAAGAGAGAAAATAAACTATATTCTGAAATTTTACCTCATTACTCAAGTATTCTTCAAATTTAAAATTTTCTTTCTAAATACGAACAATAGACTAAATAAGCCCATTGGTATTCGAGTCAACCCTTGCATAATGAGTGTTATAATTGGTTTTGGAAAAGAGAAACAATTTTCGAGCTTTAACGAAAAGAGAGATAAATACATTAGTGCGTGGTATAAAAGTGCATGGTAGTGAAAGTTATTAATGAATAGAATATCCTTTTCATAATGCAGTCTTAAAAATGGCGTGATTCGGTTCTCTGTAGATAACCAGAAAGTTGCAGATTTAAGAACGATTCACAGTGTGACGTCAGAGTGCAAACAAGTACAGTCCAAATTGCATGTCTCCCACTTTTCTACTTTTCTTGCACGCACTGTTTGACCAACAGAACAGAGTCGATGTCTTTAGCGTGAGTAGTACAGCTTCAAAATCTAACCTGACCGTATCACTAGCGCGGCGTGTTGACAAGTAAAAAAGTGTGAGACATTCAATTTGGATTGCATTTGTGTACACTCTGACGTGACATAGTGAATCATTCTTAATTCTGCAACTTTCTGGTTATTTATACAGAGAACCGAATCACGCTTTTTATGACTTTGTTATGAAAAGTATCGTTCGTAACTGCGTGAACAAAGCAGTCGTTTTAAAACTCGCGCAATTTTTGCAACTCGTTTCACTCGTTGCAAAAACATTGCTCTCGTTTCAGAAACGACTGCTTGTCACGCATGTTACGAAATATACTATTATTACATACAAAAATGGAACAGAAAAAAGTTGTTAATATTCCTGACTAAGAAACTAAAAAAAGCAGTACCAAATATGAAAAAATGTATTGTAAAAGACCTAAGTTAAAAGGAAAGATCGAAAAGAGAGACAAATAACAAATTTGGAAAGTGTAAATAGTGACAGAATATAAATGTTTCTAAGAAAAAACATGTGGAAAGTGCTTCAAATTCTATTGAAGTAGTAAAAGAAGGTAATAATTATAAAATATTACAAACAATAGTAGTAAGAAGATATTTTTTAGCAATTCTAATGAGAAAAGTAGAAAAACTACAGCAAAATTTCAGAAACAATATAGTGAAATGATGAAATTAAAACGAAAAAAATTGATAACAAAGTACAAAAAACATGATAAGGATGAAAACAATGAAATACTATATTCACAAGCTATGCAAGAGATAGATGTAAGGATTTGTGCTGAGAAAATGAAAAAAAGTCACGCAAAATAACAAAAACAATAACGTAAAAGATTAAAATTAAAAAGAAATGTAATCGATGAGGAAAAAATAGATGTTTCAGAACATAGAGGTAAAAAATGGAGTCATTTATGGAAATGAAAACAACATTGATATTCGTGATTTTCCTTATGCAGAAAAAAATATTAAAAACATACATGTTTTAAGCTATAACGAACATTATCTTCGTAAAATGTCGTGTTTTTGCAAAAGATGCAAGGCTAAACATTTTGAGAAAGAAAAATTCAAAAGAAATTAACTTATAATTATTGTTGCAGTCCTGGTGGTGTATCGTTGCCTTCAGAAAAATACCCTCATAAATTAAAAAAATTGTAATGAAATTGCTATTTTTAATATGAATGCTGAAGGTTTAATACCAGAGTCTTATGTAACGATTTATAATACATCAATTCAATAATTGCAATTGGTTAGTCATTTAGATCCAAATGGTGAACCTTGGATGTATCCTATACTTTATCCTGTAGGAAGCAAGGGTTATAGTCTCGATATGATTCGTACTCATAGTGATAAACCAACCAGAAATCAAACTGTGTCCAGATCTGTTTATATAAAATATAAAATAGGAGTAAGAGATCATACCTTCAATCAATTTTTATATGGTGGAAGAATGTTTCAGCAATGGTTAGTTAATAATTATGTCAAAGTTGAAAAAGTTAGGTTACATTTTTGTAAAAATAATCAAACAAAATTAAGACGTGAAACTTACAAAGGATTAATTGATCATTTAGATAAACAAGAAATTTAAAATAATGTACATGTTGTCAAGATGATGATAATGCCTTGAACATTTATAGGATTACCACGTAACATGTTAAAACAATGCTAATATGCAATGACCATTATGTAGCTTTTCATGGTAGACCAGATTTATTTATTACAATGACATGTAGTTCAAAATGGAAAGAAATTTATGAAAATTTATTACTTAATCAGTCAGCTTCTAATAAACCTGACACGACTGCAAAAGTCTTTCATTTAAAAGTAAAAAATTAATTGAAACTATAGTAGATGATAAACTTTTTAGACTAGTAAAGTCCTCTGTTAATGTTATTAAATTTCAAAAGCGCGGTTTACCTCACATTTATTTATTGGTTATATTGGAAGAAGGTTCTAAAATATTAAGAGCAGAGAGTGTTGATCAGTAAACTTTTTAAAGTAAAATTTTTAAATTGTATTAGGTATATCATAATTTCTTATAATTATTCTTGATATTCTTCATTTTATTCTTCATCTTTTTTATTTAATTAATTTTTAATTATGCAAAATTTGCAAATTAATATACACGATGAATCAAAGATCACATCATTTTAAATTTATTGCAATGTCTTCGTATCATTAATTTTCTTTTTTTATTATATTATGTATTTCTTTTATTTCACATAATTATACATAAATTAAACATTGTTTTAAGAGGGGAACACTAGTTGTAATTTTCGAAAAATCGTTTTTTCTTTTTTGCATTTTCTTAAAGTATACATTGTGACGTGGTAAAATTTCACGTCACTTACAGCTGTAAATAATACTTTTAAACTACACTTTAATTAATTTTTTTTTGTTAAAAATTAAATTTTGTTGCGTTTTATAGTCGTTTAATATTATATCTATTTTAAATTACGTCTTCAACTATAAACTGTTTATTTAAAATTCAATTAGTTTTAAAGTTAATTAACAACAAAAATTAGTATTTCTTTGTTGATTCTTACACTCTCGGTTTACTGTCAGCTGTCAGATCAGTTTGTTTATATTTGTTTTCGCACATAATATTTCGTCGCTCGAGAACTTCGGTACCATTGTGTCTGGACCTTGATTATGTCAACTCGGTACAGTCGACGTATCGACCTACAAGCAAGAATCGATAATCGACCACTCAACGTCAATGAGAGAGACAGACTTAGCGGATAGAGAGACAACAACCTGAATCAGAAATCATCGTTCCAACCCTTGTCGACATATCGAACAGCAGACAAGAATCGATAATCGATTATTCAACATCGATGTCGGAGATGCAACTAGATAAGAGAAAGACAACGACAGAGATCGGAAATTGTTGCGGAAAACCATTGTCACTCCGCGCTGACGACAACTCTGCGGAAATTTTCATCTGAACCAAGTCATTACTTTGATGTCCAACCACCAACTGACGGCCATATTGGTTACCATGAAGCAGTCACCGTCGATCCCCGGCATGGCGAGTGAATGAAAATAATTCTATCTCCTTAATCTCTTTTCTCGTAGTACACATAATATAAAATTGAAATGACGAAGTCAGTTTACTTCAATGTAATTAATAATGAAATAAAATCTCTTCATTCAGACATAATATTAACATTATATTTATTTAAAATTTTAATTTAATATTATAGTAAAGCTATTATATATTATCTAATTTATTCGCGATTTATTTTTTAAAAAATTTATTGGGAAATATATTGAAAAATAATTTTAAATTAGAGTATTACATTTTTTTTCAATACATTTAGAAATTTAGTTGATAAAACATTAGTTTTATTAACTTAATTTTAATATTTTATTAAAAAAAAAATTAATACTAAAAATTAAAATTCAATACTTTTAAATTAACTAAGTACTGTTTTATCAACTTAATTACTTATAAAAACAAATCAATGATAATACAGGCTACTTAAAGCTATTAGCGAAAATACTCTTATATATTAATTTTAAAACATTCACATGTAATTAATTAATTCAAAAATATTTACATTTATAGTTAAAATTCAAAGAAAAAGTAAAATATATAGTTAGTTTTAAAGTAATTTGTTTTAAATAAAACTAATGTTTTATCAACTTAATTATAAAATTTATTGAAAAAAAAATTGATTACTTCAATTAAAAAAATTTTTTTTTAATTGAAGGTTTAGAAAAATGCCATTTTTAAGCATATTTTTACCATTTACTTAAATTGATTAGAATATGAGATTATTTAATGTAATGTACTTAACAAAGGTACAAATTATTTAAATTATTATTTTTTTAATTAATGAAAGTAAATTTAATAATTAAATAAATAAAGAGACCCTTTATATTTTAAAAAAAAGTTAATGTTATGATTTGTTAATATTTAAAAAACCTTATTTAACAAGTTATAATATTAACTTCTTTCTTAAATATAAAGGGTTTCTTTATTTATTTAATAATTAAATTTACTTTCATTAATTAAAAAAAACAAATTTTAAAATTGTAAAAAAAATATTTTTTAATTAAAGTATTAAATTTTTTTTAATAAATTTTAGAATAAAGATGATAAAACATTAGTTTTATTTAAAACTAATTTGTTTTAAACTAACTAAATATTTTACTTCTTCTTTGAATTTTAATTATAAATTAAGTCAAATGGGATTTAGGCCAAATTACTTTATGAGGCTGAATGCGTTATAGGCTGAGTTTGAGACTTCTTTTTAAAATCTTTTTAATAATTTTGAGTTTCAATTTTGGGCTATATCTCTTTTAGAATGTATACATTTTAAACTAAAAATTACTTTAAGATTAAATACATTTTAGAATAAATGACTTTTATGATAGAAATTGAATTATACCACTTGAGAATGTTATTAATAACAGTAAAAGGAGCAACAAGTTTTGAACATTTAAGAACAGTTGATGGTGTACTACATGACACTTTTGTCGCAACATGTTTAGCATTAGGATTGATAGAAGATGATGATGAGTGGAAAAAGCAATGTACGAAGCTCAAGTTTGGATGATGCCTACACAATCAAGACATCTATTTGTAAGAATTTTAATACACTGTCAACCTATACGGCCAGAAGAAATATGGGAACAATTTAAATATGCTTTATCTGAAGACTATTCAAGAACAATGTCTGAAGACTTAGCACATAAAAAAGCGTACATTATTATAAATACATTACTCAATGCTGAAAATTCAAGTCTTGCAGCTTTTCCATCAATGCCACAAATAACAGAAAGTGAAAGTGATTTTGAAAATGAAATATTAATTGAACAAAGTGAAAGAACAGCTACTGAACAATATCTAAAACTTAATGAAAAACAAAAAGAATTTGTAAATATTGTCTTAGAAACAATAAATGAAAAAGAAACGAATAATTCTAACAAATTTCGATGCTTCTTCATTGATGGGCTTGGAGGATCTGGAAAAACATTTGTTTATAGAACTGTAATTAATTTATTACAAATTAAAGGAAAAAACATTTGTACAATGGCTTACACTGGCATTGCAGCTACATTATTGCCTCATGGTAAAACTGTTCATAGAACATTTAAATTACCAATTGCAATTTATAGTGATACATCACCAACTATAAAAGCACAATCAAAAGAAGCACAATACTTGAAAAATATTGACGTCTTCTTTTAGGATGGAGCACCAATAGCTCCAAGACATGCATTACAATTAGTAGATCGTACTTTAAAAGACATAATGAATAACGATAGACCATTTGGAGGTAAAATAATGATACTTGGAGGAGATTTTCGACAATTATTACCAGTTAAACAGAATGCTATTCGCAGTGAATTCGTGAATCTCTGTATTAAATACAGTAGTGCATGGCAACATTTCTTTCAATTTTCATTAATAGAAAATATGCGAGCCCTACCACATGAAAAAGAATTTTCATCATTCTTATTACAAGTTGGCAATGGAACAGCAAATGTCACAGAAAATGATTTACAATTACCAAAAGATTGTTTAGCTCCTCCAGGTACAAACATTGCAGAAGATATCTACGGAGACTTCTCAGTAGACGGACTTAATCAGAAAAAAGGAATTTGAAAAGTTCACTAAAACGGCAATATTGTCAGCTAGAAATGTTGATGTTGATGACATTAATAGATCAATTGTTAAATTATTAGATGTATCAACAGAGAAAACTTACACAAGTATTAATAGTATTAAAAACTGTGATAACAATGAAATGGCCGAAACACTTTTACCAGAATATTTAGAAACTTTAAATCCAACAAACTTACCGCCACATGAATTACGATTAAGAGTGAATACAGTGGTCATGTTAATAAGAAATCTTTCTATAAACGAAGGATTGTGCAATGGGACAAGACTACAAATTGTAGAATTAAAAAATCATTTATTGAAATGTAAGATTTTAACTGGAGATAAATTAGGTCAAATTGTATTTATAAATCGAATAACATTATACAGTGACGAGAGGTACCCTTTTCAATTTGGACGGAGACAATTTCCAATTAAAATTGCCTTTGCCATGACTATTAATAAATCACAAGGACAAACTTTTGAAAAAATAGGAATAGATCTAAGACGAGATGTCTTTAATCACGGACAACTTTATGTTGCCTTATCACGTGTTCGCTCTTTGTCTTTGCTTAAAATATATTTAGGAGATCAGAGAAACACTAACATTGTCAAAAATATTGTTTACAAAGAAATTTATAACACATAAAATGCACTTTTACTTAAAACTTAAAATATTTTTATTCTTAATATTTCAAATATTCTTTTCGAAACATTTAACATAGTAACATAATAATGCATACTGAATAAAAAAAATATTATGGTATTTTTATCATTATAATATAAACTATTAATACACATTTTACATAACAAAACGTTACACAGAACGACGTCATAGAATGGCAATCTTTTTTTTTTTTTTTTTTTGCGTAAGATGTGAAAACCTGCCTTCAGGTACTCTATAGCCCGTACTACAGGGTTATGCGGGGATGGCGATGTTCTGCCGACCCGCTAAAAACACACCCTTATTTGGGACCTTAAGACCACTCCCAGCTAGAGCCAGTTTACTGACGTATCGCCTTCAGGAGTGGTCTTATACCCCATCGCTGCCGCCGAAGCGACTTTCTCTGCTCCGCGGGACCTACTATCATTGACGGTCATAGAGGCCCTTAACGCACACAAGTTGAGTCAAGCGTCTCGACGAACCGTCAATTCGCTCTAAAAACGTTTAAGAGGGAGAAAGCTTCCTCTATCCGCGTTTTTTTTTTGCGACCTATTTGACCCTTGGGTGACTTCGCTTAAGGGCTTCCTCTCTTTTCGCCTGCTCCAGGACTTTCCTAAAACAGGCGCACTTTCCTGAGCCTGCAATATGAGACGTTTTCGTCTCATTTCCAGCATCGGCCGCACAGAGGAAGCAGAACGCTTCCTTACTACATGCTGCAAGAGAGTGTCCAGCATCCCCACACTTAAAGCAAGAGGAGGATCTGTCCACTCCCTTGCAGTCTGCTTTCTTATGGCCGTAACCAAGGCACTTGTGGCACCTTGTGACCATAAGCCTTCTCCTAATTGGGCAACTTCAGAAACCCAATTTTATTCTGCCAACCCTTTCCAAGCGTTCCGCCTCCTCCCGGTCTGTGACCAGGATGGCGATTTTGTCGCCTCTCCTGTTTGGTCCGAGGATCGTTACTTGTCTTTTCTCTCGAGGAGTATTAAGAGCTACCTCGAGAGCAGAGACCACTTCCTCTTTTTCGGTTAAACCGTCAAGATAGCGGATTTCCAGGGTCACCCTCTGGTCCTCCGGTCGCCTGACGGTACCGATTCCGCTCACTGCCTCAGAGACCTTAGTGGTAAACTTTTTCTGATCGGAACCTCGTCCTAATTTTAAGAGGAGGTTCCCCTCCTTCGTGGGTCTTGCACTCACGACTGTTGCCTGGCAAGAGCCCGGATCTACTACCTTTTTGAGCTTGCCAAGAACAGATGCAAATGTTTGTCACTAGCAAACTCGGACTAACACAGTCTTTTGTTTGGGGCTGCTTGGCTCCACAACGATCTTGGGCGGTTCTTGTTTCGCCTCATTTATCTCTCCGACCTTTTTTCCCTTAGCCTTGTCGGCAGAAATCTCACCCTTCTTTTTCTTTTTGCGAAGCTCGCTTTTTGAAGGCATTCGATCCTCCTCCTCTCTTTTCCTTTTACATTCCAGGACTAAATTGCGCGTAGTAATAGCCTAAAATTTGTCTCTTATTCGTCGTCTTTCTTGCCTCGCCACATCAGTAATCTTGAGGCCGTCGTAAAACCTGAGGTCAGCTCGAGCAGCCTCTGCGTGCTTAACTTTCAGGTCGGAGATCCATTGTTTGAACTTCTTCAGACCGCTCTGAATCTCCGCCGCTACGTTCCTTTGGACCCTGAGCTTCTCCAGCATGACCTCAAGTTCTGCCTTCATCGAGGTTACGATATCTTTCTCCTCTGAGCGCAGCCTTTCGTACTCTACACGATCCTTTTCACAGGACTCAAAGTCTTCAGCAGTGGCATGGCTAAAAGCACTGCCACAGCTGCTGACACTCTTTGCACTTCCTCGCCTAGATCTGAGGCCTTCGTCCACCCTTAAACGCGATGGACCTGGCGTTTGACCGTTCTGGCTAGCAGCATTCGATGTCGCCGAAGCTGCTTCGCCCCTACCTGGGCGCTGTTCATCATTTTCGTTTTTGTCAAAATATAAATCATCCATGTGATTCCCACGAGCCTTGGACAAAAAACGGTCCACCCACACAGAGCTCCAATGTATGGGTAAAGCATTTGTACACTAGGAGGGCGCCCGGTATCCTAGCACCGCTCGCGACACCTCCGAACGTGTCACTGGCGACGACAGTGCGTCCGCCATCCAGGCCCCCGACATCAACAACCGACGCCTGCGCTTTACAGACGCCAAATTGAAGAGCACGTAGGTTGGGCGACGTTCGCACCATCCCCGGCAGCTTCACGGCGGATTTTGTAACCCTGGTGCCATTCAGTACCATTGTGTCTACACATTGATTATGTCAACTCGGTACGGTCGACGTATCGACCTACAAGCAAGAATCGATAATCGATCACTCAACGTCAATGAGAAAGACAGACTTAGCGGATAGAGAGACAACAACCTGAATCAGTAATCATCGTTCCAACCCTTGTCGACATACCGAACAGCAGACAAGAATCGATAATCGATTATTCAACATCGATGTCAGAGATGCAACTAGATAAGAGAAAGACAACGACAGGGATCGGAAATTGTTGCGGAAAACCATTGTCACTCCGCGCTGACGACAACTCTGCGTAAATTTTCATCTGAACCAAGTCATTACTTTGATGTCCAACCACCAACTGACGGCCATATTGGTTACCAGGAAGCAGTTGCCTAACGCACAATGAATCGTAATCGCTAATCCTTAATCGTAAGAATGGGAGGAAGTAGGACAGACATATATCTATGTCCTGCTTCCTCTCATTCTTACGATTAAGGATTAGCGATTACGATTCGTTGTGCTTTACGCTAATCACCGTCGATCCCCGGCATGGCGAGTGGGACTCTTATAGCTACGGCCACACTTGTCAACGTAGTGAATCTTGTTTTATTGTGTCAGACTAGTGAGATTCTAGTAATAAAGATGAACTAGTGAATTACATAAGGATATGTCGTTTGTTACAACAAAGATGTTGGTGTGGTCTAATGGAAATGTAGTTGGGTTGTTCCTTGTATACAGGAAATCCAACAAATTACCGTAAGGAGAAGGATAGAGATAGTTATTTTTCTAAATCAAGCTCCATATTTTGTTGACAAGTTTGAAGAGAAGGGCGGTGAAGGAAACCTAACGTAACTTACGTAATATAGCCTATGAATCTGGACCAATAGGAAGGCTTTATCCCGCATTTCCAGTCCTGTGCGAAATTAATCCTCTCTATCCAATCAGCATCTTCCGACTTGGCAACCCTGCAGACATCGATCTATATTAACGACGGACGACAAGGGATCGCTCTCTTTTTCGTCGCAACGTCGAGGTGGAAGAATTCAGCTGAATAGTGGATGACTCAGGAAGGTCGCCAACGATCTGGTGACGAGGACGCCGACCGAACTTAGGACGCCGACCGTGCCGAGGGTGTTCTTCGATTGTAGTAAAGTCCAGGTTCGTTTAAAATTGTATCTATCAACCGCGAAGTGCAAAATGAATCTTTTGGAAAGATTCTCTACTTTATTTCGTCTAAATAGATATCCTCATATTCACCTCTTAAAAACTCATAAAGTTAGAATTAAATGTAATTAAACTTCCTCAGTGTTATGTTCCCCTTACGTTGAAATTAAAGTGTGATCTTTCTCGAAATGTAGTCCTGGTAATTACCCCCTTTTCTTTCCCTTTTAATATTATAGATAAGATGTAAAAGTTAGAGTCCCTGCCCTTACGAATTTTCAAGAAATTAATTATTAACCCCTTTTGATCTTACTATATTCCCTGAAACATTTTATGGTTAGAATCACAAAAATTTCAATCCTTGCGTAATATTAAGTTTCAATCGTCTTTCTTTTTTTGGTCCCCAGATTCCTAAGTATTATTAAACTTTATAAGTAATTTTCCTGAATGGTATATCCCCTATTGTGAAACTCAGCAATTTCATATTTCTTTTTGTTACCGATCCTTGCGCAATATTGAGATTTAGGTATCTTTTCTTTACCCCCGCATTCCTGAGTAATATTTAAACTACATGTTCCCCCCCCCCTTTGTGAAACTCAGTATTTTCGTTTTCCCCTTATGCGTTAGTTCTGGATCATCAATAAATATAATAAAAATTATCTCCCTTTTTTTACGACAAATATGAGACATAAGAGACCACGCGTATTAAATGAGTCTGTCCTAAGTTTGATTTTGACTAGCGTACCTCCCCCTCCTTACGATCCGAATCAGACGTAAAATTATAACAATAAGTCCCGTTCAATTATTATAATTTTGATATGAATGTTGCTCTATAGTGAGAGCGTGTCGGATACTGATTGTGAGTCGCGAATAATGTTATAACTATAAATTTAGTATTCTTTAAGTCATGTTATTTTACGTCAGAATGTGAGATAAATAAATCTGTCGAGTTAAAATTGTAAAAGGATTTGGTTAGTCGAAGTTATTGATTAAAAATTATAAATTAAGATGAAACCCGCTGTATCTCTTTCTCAGCGAACCCTTACCCCTCTACCTTTAAGTTTAGAGAAGGATCTCTTCTAAGCTAGCCTGGTAAATCTGCCGGAATATTGTTTGAGTTCACACTTATTGGAGTTTCGTTCTATGTAGAATTTATATCGTAGAGTTTGGTTAATCTTATTGTAGAAATTTGTATAGGTTGGGCGCTTACTATTGTAACCGCGACATTGTGAAGTTTCCCTATTGTGACATATTTTGTGCGGCTAATTAAATGTTTACTTTGGGATAAAGTTTGTGAAAACTGGTTAAACTCAAACATATTCCGAAGGTGACTGCCGGTCCACTTTTAAAGTTTAAGTAAATTGGATTTGATTTCTTTATTTGGCATAGAAATGGCAGTAAGAAATAAGAATTGAATAAAATTTAGTTTCTGATTTAACAATTCTCAAAGTTGAGTATTTTAGACAAATAGATAATTTACGAATAATAAGCTTTTCTAATATCCCTCTCGATGTCTGCATCTAAACTAACAACTTATCCGAATTTAATCTTTGATTGGAATAGTCTAATTAGTAAAGTAAGTATGAATTACATTATATTTTGTTTGAATGAGATTCGTCTAATTGTCAAAAGTTGACTTACCGTTTTAATATAATTATTGACTAATGCAGCGAAAGTCTGTCCGTCTAGTTTAATTAACCTAAAGATTTATTTTAGCATATTGGATAAAATTTTGGTCCTAGCCTATTGATATTATTGGAAGCCTATATTTATTAATTGAAGTAAATTCCTATTAATAGATGGAAATTTTTATTTTATGTCACAACATATTTAAAAATGTGTTTGTAAATTTCTAAGTTGATCCAGTGAAAAATAAATGTGTTATACAGCACTAAGCGGCAGCGCGCCATGGTCGCTTTAGACTAGCTAACACTCACACCAGGTGCTCAATGGCTATTCGTCTTTTGTTTTACGCTTAGATTTACAGTTTTTGTACCCTTGCTTCATAATTTTGAAAACAGAAAGAATAATATGAGAAGCAAAGGTCATTTCAAGTATTTAACAAAAAATTACGTTTAAACTTTAAATGCGTTTTTCTCGAAATGACATTTTCAAAGTCGGTGATCACGATTACTCGAAAACCATTAAACCGATTTACTTGAAATTTGGTATACTTAATTTACACATCTAAGTCGAGTAAGTGATCGAAGGATTTTTTTTAAGCAAAACTTTTTTTATACAGCTGAAAATTGACCGTTTATTTTAACGAAAATCATACTGTTGACTTTGACAGGTCACCATTTTGTCAAATATTTTTTTTCTTTAAATTCTTCGATCACTAACAGGATAATCTTATAATAAATGTAAATCAATTTCATATTTTATTTCATACGAAGCATACTTACAGAATCCTGATCACAGCGAAACACCTTTTTTTGGAAGGCGTCGCTTCAATGGCTCACATCTTCAAAAGTTTTGGTCAAAAAACACTTTTATTTTGTTTTAATTACAGTTTTTAACATGTTCTTTTAACTAATAAAAAGTATTTATTAAGAAGTTTCATGGTTTTCTAGGAAAATTTTTTTAAAAAAGCACTTTTTTTTAGTTACAACTGGTGTTCCCCCCTTAAGAAATAATAAAATTTGGCGTTCGCTTTAGCGCGCGCTTTTTTTCTAGTATAATTAAATTAAGAAATTCAACTTACGAGATTGCTCAAATCGTTTATTCAGTTTAAACCAATGTTTAATTTGACATTTGCTTATTTGTATTTTTGCTTCCTTAACTAAATTGAATATTGTTTATGGTAAATACAGGTTTGTTATCTTTAAAGTACAAATGAACAATTTATAAAAAGGTAATACTCATTCATGAAATAGTCATACTATTTTTCGGTATATATATATATCAAATACCTAAAACAGCGATATTAAATATCAGTGCGTATTCACTTTTAGCTTACTTCACAAACAAGATAAAAAGCTACAAGTCGATATATCCAATTTTCTAATATAAAAACATTTAATCCTGATATTTCAAAATTAATTTATTTCGACTATTGTTGGTTACAATAATTGTTGTCCATCCAATGTTTTGTTAATATTGTCACGTGGTTTAGACGGTTTAGTCTTTAGCAGACAGTCGCGTGGAAGCAGTATATTATTTGCTAAATTTCTTTTTATTTATACAGGTCTATAAAGATTTAATTTATAATATTCTTACTTAGTTTATTGTTGGTACATTATCAGAGGAGAAATGTATGATGAATTTGTAAAATCTATTTCAATTAAATGGAATTTGGAGAAATACATAACCTCTTTTAAATCGATCATTTTTCTTGATTTTTAGAAATATACTTTATAACTTTCGATTTGAGGGTTGTTGTTGCTCCTAAAAACCGTAAATTAATTGATCTAGCACAGTGTCAAAAATCTTTGTCTACTTTCCGAAAAACCTTGATTCGTTATCATGAGTGCAAGCAAAAGTTCCAATTTGTCGGACGGTATAATAAGTACATCTCTGACGAAAATAATATATATATAATTATAATATATATTTTTTCAAATTATATAAAAGTATTAAAATATTTATACCAGATCGCATAATTTATTTAAGAAGTCCAGATGTTAAAAATGTCTGATTTATGTTTGAAATATATATGACATTCTAACCCCAAAATTTTAAATCCGATTCATAACTAGCAAAATAGAAACAATAAATATTTTATTAATTGCAAATCACTTATTAAAGCAAACTTCTATTCAAAACTATATTCAAAATGTCAATTCGTCAATCAGCATTCTTAAAATTATGACTCTCGTTAAATAGGTTTTTTTAAGATCTCAAATCTTAGATTTTCATCACAATTATATATATATATCTTACTTCAGTTATATGTTGATAATGACTATTACGATGATTCTCAATATCACTATTTCAGACATATCGAATTTATACCCTATTCATAATGCCTCTATAATATAGTTAAATATCTTAAGAAATGTCATTTTCACTATTGTAGCGAATTTGGATTATCCATGGCTCCATTCTAGCTATAAGTTTACCTATTACAGTAAATACTTTTGATAATTCATGAGAACTTTTTTACCGTGTTTCTTTAATTTCTATAATCATTTTCATTTTTTATCAAAATTTCAATTTTTTTATTAATTATCGTAAATTTTAATTATTTTTAGCTTTCTTCCAGACTTTTCTCTAATTTTTATTTTTTCTCATGTTATAAAATTAATTTCTATAATTTTTTTCAAGTATTTTTCTAAAATTTGAATTGTTTTCTTCAATTATTTTTTTCTTTATTTAAAAAAAAATCTTCTGTTTTTTCAATTATCACACTTAAATGTAATTTATGTTTTACAACTTATCATTGTTTGTATCATATGTAATTATTTTCGTCAAGTTTCAAAATTTAAAAAAATTTTTCAATTATTTTCCAAAATTTATTTCCTTCAATTTTCAATTCTTTACATTTGTTTCATAATTTCAAAAATTGTTAACTATTTATCTGACTTTTCAATTATTTCATTATTTATATTATTTTTTATATTATTTCCTTCAATTTTCAATTACTTTCGTTCTTTTTCTCATTCTTTTTCATAATTGCTAAAAACTTGTTTTGTTTATTTTTAAATTATTTTTATCTTTTTTCATTTATTTTCTCTAATTTTTAATTATTTTCCTTTTATTTCAATGAACTTCTGAAAGTTTTAAGTATTTTTTTCAAATTTTGCTTAACTTTCCTTTATTTGAAATATTTTATGTAATTTGTTTAATTATTTTCTCAAATTTTAATTATTCTTTTTTTAATTTTAATTTATTTATCTGAATTTTTAACCATGTTTTTTCAATTTTCAATTATTTTCTTTAATTTTTCATTATTCAATTTTGTTTTAATTTACTTTTAAGATTCTTAAGTATTTTTCTCAAATTTTAATTATTTTCTTTATGTTTAAAACATTTTTATGATTGTTTAAATTACTTTCCCCAATTTTTAATTGATTTCATTTTTTTTCAATTAATTTGCAAAATTTGCAATTATTTTATTTAATTTCAATTATTTTATGCAATTCTCTTTAATTCTAAAATATTATAAATTTTTTCCTAAATATTTTATTTATATTAATAGATTGTTTAATATTATATTTGAAATATTTATTTCTTCTTATTAGATAAATAGTATTTACCGATTTTTTATATTTATTATTGTATTTTATAATTTTTAAAATGTGTGAAAAACTTTTTTGCCAGTAATAAATAAATACTAAGATTCCGTACAACTGATAGGATTTTACCAGTTAATGAGAATTAATATTTATTTTGATTCATTATATTTATCTCCCAAAAGTATGGTGTTATTGCTTCAAAGTCAGATACTTTCGATTTGATAGTACCATGCTATCAAATTGAAAGCATCTGTATATAATGTAACAAACTGCTACTTAAGGGGTAACATTATATACTATTGTTCTGTTAGGAATGACTTATTGATACAATAGAACTTATTTTATTAAATTTACAGCATATACATATATTTCAAAACAATTTGCTAATAATGCAACTAATTATGGTTTTATTCAATAGAAGCGACACTGTAGAATCATAAAAGCAGTGCTTTAGATTTAATAGCATATGCTAATGGCAGCCCGAAATGACACTATTGAATGAATCAAAGACAGATGTCCTTGATTCAATAGTATTTTTTTCTCAGTGTATAAATAAACGTTGAAAATTAATATTAGAAAGAAAAATTCATAAGTTAGCAAGTTCGAATTAGATGTATAATACTTATCTCCTGATTTATTAAGAGGAAAAAAATTTTTTTAGCTGCAAGATTTCTAAAAACACGTTCTTTATAATCTATTTAACGGTCTAAAATCATAGCATCATCCAAATTTGATTCATGACTAAACTTTGATTTACGAGAACCAACATTAGAATACATTTTTCTCCTATTTCTCCTGTAATCATTAACACGTGCTTTTAATATATTTTGATTCGTCAATGTAATTAGTTCCACAATTTTGGCAATTTATTTTGTAAACTATTCAACTTCCTCACATTTTTTATTTAGTTCTTTATCCAATTAAACTAGTAGTAGTAGTAGTAGTAGTAGTAGTAGTAGTAGTAGTAGTAGTAGTAGTAGTAGTAGTATTCTTTATTACAAGAACAAATATACATTTGTTATAGGACTATTAGTCCATACAAAGGGAGTTTCAATTATATAAGATCAGCGAAAATTAACAAGAGCAAAAAGTAAAATAAGGGACATTGACACACTCATACTTCATGGCCATAAGGGTCTATAAAACAAATAATCACGTTGGCTTAATATTTCGCTTATCATAAGAGTAAAGTTCTTAACTGTATTCATATTCAGAGTTGACAAAACAGAAAGCCAAAAATCGACAGGCTCTGTATCCGCAGGAATCGTGAAGTATTTGTAAGGAAGCCAGCTAAACGCTGGACATATTACTAACATGTGGTAAAAATTATTCTCCCCGAGTCTACAGAATTCGCACAGGTCGGAGTCTTCCTCCATTTTAAATTTTGTTCTTCGGATATAAATGTGTGTTACATGTTTATTGAGAAGTCTAATCTGTGCGAATACTTTTTTAAAATGTAGAGGGCAACGTTGCTGCAAATAATTTTGTGTTTTTCCGTTTATATGGATATTTGGGTAGATTAACAAACTCTTTGAATTTTTCAGACAATCTTGGTCACGTGATGATAAAAATAATTCATAACTTGATAAAAGATCTTTTGAGCTCGCCTCAAGCAGATCCAGCGACAAGGTCAGCCAAGCTTCACTAGCATTAATTTTTTCAAAAAAGGGCTTAATCTGTAGGTACCAATTAAATTTTACTTTATTTGGCCTTAGGACAGCGATTTCTTTTAATTTTTGTAAACATAATTTAGGGTAACGATTATCCTCCATTCTTAAGACCTTTCCCAACCACGACAGCGTCATTCGGAAAACATGATAGGCAAGTGGAAGACTACCAGTCTCCAACCTGACTGCGTAATTAGGGGTATTATTCGGGAGAGATAATAGCCTTTTATAGAAACCAAGCTGAACCCTCTCGATTGAATCCAGATGAGAGATACTCCAAATCTGCGTTTGGTAAAAAAGGGTACTTAAGCATAAGCTACCGAAAAGATTTTCGTATGTACGCCAGGAGTCTGCCCTAGCTGAATAAATTATTTTCAAAATTGCTCCCACCGCTGTATTCGCCGAACTCATAAAATAGTTTACAGTCTCATTGAAAGTCAAAGTATTAGACAATGGTAATCCAAGATAGGTGAACTTGTCAACGACATCTATTTTTTGTTCGCCATATTGAAAAAATTTAAAACAAGGTTTCATCGACTTACGCCTCTTAAAAACAACAATTTTTGTCTTCTGAGAATTTACAATTAGCCTTTTCTGATCGCAGTATAGTTTCAAAGCCTCAAGTACTTTTTTTAACTCTAATGGCGTGTCAGTGAGAAGAACTATATCATCTGCA
Source organism: Ganaspis brasiliensis (assembly GCA_037103525.1). Lineage (NCBI taxonomy): Eukaryota > Metazoa > Arthropoda > Insecta > Hymenoptera > Figitidae > Ganaspis > Ganaspis brasiliensis. The sequence goes on from JAZKLR010000353.1 coordinate 344,381, forward strand.
TAGTCCAAAGTGAGCACTTCTATTTTACTATTGATGGAAAGACCTCTACAACCCCTTTCACGAAGAAAATCTCCGAGGTCACTTATAAAAAGTATAAATAGTAGCGAACTTAGTACCTTCCCCTGTAGCACGCCACGAGTGATTTTGACTTCTGGTGTTGCATCATTTCCGGCTTTAATTGAGACGCGTGCTATTTCGTAAAAATTACGTAAAGTATTTATGACTTTAGAGCTTACCCCCAACTGAAATAGGTTTTGCCATAGTAATTGATGGTGGATGGTATTAAATGCGCCCTTAAAATCAATGAATGCCGCGTATACTATACCATTGGGGTAACTGAGATGAATTTGCAACACAGAGATCAAAGTGAATAGGTTATCAGAACAGCTTCTTTTTGGTCTAAAACCAGCTTGCGATTCAGGCAATAAGTTTCTGTCTTCAACCCAATCAGTCAGTCTATTACAAATTATCTGCGTAAAAATCTTTGTGATGCAATTCACCAATGATATGGGTCTATAGTTGAATCGGCGATATCACCCTTTTTATATATCATGGTCATCGAAAGCAAACTCCAGGAGTCAGGTACCCTTTAAGATGACATTACTCCATTGAAAAGAACTTGCAAGTAGATAATCCAGTTTTCTGGCAATCTTTTGTAAAAACTATAATTTATTTTATCCGTGCCGGAGGCCTTTCCATCCTTACACTTGTTTATGCTTTTAATAATTTCCTCACTACTTATCGAACAATCAAGAAAAGGGTCAACATTATTTCCAAGAATAAAAGGGCTGTCATCCACTGGGGAGTACAAATCAACGAGATAGCAATGCCATGAGTGTATATCAATAAAGTCACGATAAGAACCCTTAAAACGAAACCTGTTAATTGAGCTCCAAAATTCTGTAGAATTACGGGCATTTGCCAAAATTTGTACTGAATTACTCTGCTAAGCTTTCTTTTTCAATTTCACAATTTTTTTTTATTATTTTTTATATCAAGGTAAAACAGACGCGTATGATTTGAATAATTTTCTCGTTTATATATTTTCAGAGCTAAACGAACAAGTCTCTTGGCCCTCACACACTCCCCATCAAACCAAGCCTTATTGCCACTCCGCTTAAGGTATTTCTCCGGCAAATCGATTTTCGTTAGAATTTTCTTAAACTTTGGATAAATGTTCTTTTTTGTATGCTTTATGTGTGGTAAAAATCTCAGGGCCCCTTGCGATGCTAAAAATTGAGATATTTACCTTCAAAGTTTCAACATTTACATGGGAATCATGCAGTAAACGTATAAAAGTGGCACACTATTATTAATATGTGGAAAACTACTCGCTAATTTTTTTTCAAAAAGTAGTATGTTATAGAAACAAATAAAAGAAATAATATAAAAAAAAATTATAGGGGTATCGATGCTCATTTTTTAATTATACTAATCTGAAATTCGAAACCAATGTGATTTTCCATTGAATTTACGAGCGAAAGGAAATCCAACGGTCGCAAATTGCCAAAATTCTTTCGTTTGAAGCACATGTGAAGTGTCACGAGACTAACATATTGCTTTAAATTACGTTTTCAGATTTAATTTATTAGTTTTTTATTTATTTGTTTTTATTTATTTTTTGTATAGTATTTGTGCGGCCCTGAAGCCGGAGAACTACCTTAACATCACCAGTACGATGTCTCATTCCCAGACCGCCAGCCACCTCTAATATTGTTGAAGTTATATTAGTATTTAGTGCATCAAGATCTTTATTAATCTCCTGTGATTCAATTCTGTTGGACATATTCGTGTAAAAAATAGAAGACTTTGTCATATCAAAATTTAGTTTAAAGTTGTTATTTTTCGTATCTTTAGAAAGCTTAAGTTGTTGTTTATTTTTGAGGTAAAATAAAGTTGAATAATGGTCTGAGTAGGTAACAAATAGGCACACTTTAAAATTTTTTAATACAGAGAGACGGTTACGCGAACACCAGACAAGATCTATAACACTAGAGCCCATAGGGCCTTCAAAAGTGTATGCCCCTGTAGTATCTTCAGGTGATCGTCCGTTTAACAATACAAACTCATTCTGTTCCATGCAAGTTCGAATTAGATGTATAATACTTATCTCCTGATTTCTTAAGAGGAAAACCATTTTTTTAGCTGCAAGATTTCTAAAAAACACGTTCTTTATAATCTATTTAACGGTCTAAAATCATAGCATCATCCTAATTAAATTCATGACTAAACTTTGATTTACGAGCACCAAAATTAGAATAAATTTTTCTCCTATTTCTCCTGTAATCATTAACACTTGCTTTTTAGTATATTTTTTGCAACGAGTGAAACGAGTTGCAAAAATTGCGCGAGTTTCAAAACGACTGCTTTGTTCACGCAGTTACGAACGATACTTTTCATAACAAAGTCATAAAAGGCGTGATTCGGTTCTCTGTATAGATAACCAGAAAGTTGCAGAATGAAGAACGATTCACTATGTCACATTAGAGTGTACACAAATACAATCCAAATTGAATGTCTCACACTTTTTTACTTGTCAACACGCCGCGCTAGTGATACTGTCAGGTTAGATTTTAAAGCTGTACTACTAACGCTAAAGACATCGACTCTGTTCTGTTGGTCAAACAGTGCGTGCAAGAAAAGTAGAACAGTGGGAGACATGCAATTTCGACTGTACTTGTTTGCACTCTGACGTCACATAGTGAATCGTTCTTAAATCTGCAACTTTCTGGTTATCTAGAGACAACCGAATCACGCCATTTTTAAGACTGCGTTATGAAAAATATATTTTGATTCGTCAATGTAATTAGTTCCACAATTTTGGCAATTTATTTTGTAAACTATTCAACTTCCTAACATTTTTTATTTGGTTCTTTATCCAATTAAACTAAAAAGGTTTTTGCTAGAAATGATTTATTAACTTACGTATTATTTTTCAATAAATATAAACTAAAATTGATAACGAACTTTTGTTATCGAAACATAGATTAGAATACGACAAAAAATATAACTTTGTTTATGTTTTTTAACATTCCTTCCATGGACCAAATTTAATTTTCTCTAATATAATTAATGTTCTTTGAGAAATTCTATTAGAATGGGACGATTTCAATTGTTTGAAGGGATTAAAGAAACATTGCGCTTGTCGGTACGCATGAATCGTGCCATGGGAATATCAAAAACCTTTAAATAAACCAATTTGCCAATGCGTGCCATTTTTTTTCTCAACGGAATATTATTCCGAAATCTTCAAAGAATAATTTGGTATTTTTTTCATTGAGAAATTTGATGATGAACATGATATTTTGTTAACTTTTTATAAATAACCAATTTTTTAAACAAGTGAAAAGCAAAATGTTAACGTAACAAATATTTTCAAATAAACTTTGATTCAAGACAAAAAGAATGCCACTTGGATCATCCAAATCGGGTAATAAAATTTTGAGATATTAATTTTTGAAAAAAAGTGGTAATAATATTCAATTGATGCTTCGGATCAAAGAACCAGCTCTCCGCTCGAAACGCCTAAAAAGTGTTGGCCCCTGGAAAATTTATGAGGCAAATTTTTCAAACTCAAAAAATTAATTTTTTTTAATGCAGAGTTCTTTAGAAACCAAAAGGACACATTTTTTTCCTTTTAACTTTTTTTCTGTGATGCATATTTTTAACAAAAAAAGATAAAAAGTGAAATTTTTGTTTTCACGAAATCAATTGTTTTTTAATGATTTCATCGTCAAATCTCGGCCAAATGTTGTTGAAATTAATTGAAAATTGGTATAGTACTTCAGTATATTATAAGGATGACTGCGGTTGAAACTATAATCTTAAATAATTTAATTGTTTAATAATATTTAATAACTAAGTGATAAGTTAGAAAATACACATTTCTAAATTTCACATGCGAGGAATTTTGCGTTCTGTTGGAGACTGTCAAAACTTAAAGCGAAGAAGTTTCGTGTTTATGATTGAAGAAGTTTTTTTCGAAGTTTCAAAAAGATTGTTTAACTATTAGTGGAAATACAATGGGTTTTTTAAGCAGCGCTCTGCCGTCAAAATTCGCGCGAGCAACTCTCTCAGCGCAGCAGTTCCGCGAGAAGTCAATCTGGGTAAACAATGGCGATTCTTCACAAAGAACTTTATTCAAAGAATAATTATCGCATATAACATTACGTTGACAATATTAATTTATCAAATTCAGTAATTTGTTTAACATATTTTTATATAAATACACAGAATGAGTTTGTTTTGCACAGTTCTTAAGTGGTCAGCTTAGATTTTTTAGTTTTATATTTATTTAACTTAATTTGGCTTATTATTTTGTTAACATTTTTTTAAGAATGTATCTTGTTTACAAAAGAATAATTAAAAACGGAGAGTTTTTAAAAAAAATCTATTACATTAAATGTTTCTTAAGAAATCTATTATTACATAAACAGTTTCTTTAACTTAAACACTAAATAATAATTATATTTAAATAGTTGTTCAACTACAACTGAATAAATGGAAAAAATAATCGCCTAAAACATTAGTTAAACGTTAAAATTCATAGGTTATTAAAATACTGTAGTTGGTTTAACGATTTTTATACAAATAGATGAAATTTAATGTTCTTTAGTAAAGCAATTAAGTGTTAATCTTTTTTGAGTTCTCATATAAGATATTCTTTTTTCTTGTATTTTCTGTTCGCTTAGTATTTTTTTTGGATTTTTTTGCGATTGTGTTTTGCTTATTAAATTCTGACGTCTTTTTTTCGATTTTTTTGCGATCGTGTTTTGCTTTTTAAATTCTGACGCTTCCTTGATTTCTGCAGACCTTTTTAAAGACTTTATCAATTTTATTAGAAACAGATTCAAATAAGTTAGCAAAGAATTCTTTTCCTTTTGGGCTTAAGTATTTTACAAGAGCTTTTACGTCTTTTATTTTCTCTTTACTTATCCCAACAGGAGGAGCACGTGGTGTTCTTAATAAATCATCAAATGTCAAAGTAGTGTCCAACAAGAAATCTTTTGGCTCTTTGACATAATTATTATTGAAGACATTAACATGGCCATTAGGATAGTGTGATGTGCCTAATTATTTAATAAAACATTATTGTACACTTACTATCTACCGCATAATTAGTCAGTGATGTGTGGAATTAATTACAAAAAAAAATTTATATTCTTAACGTATTGTTTGATATTACTGTTTTATCGATACAAATTAATAAATTTATTTTAATTAAATTTTTGACACATTGTTTACCCCAGCCACAATGAGGATTTTAATATTTCGACACGAAAAATAAAATAAAATCTTGTTAAAAATCTAAAACTTAACTACACCAAGACCTAACAAAGAAATTGAGGGTCCGGATTCCATAAGGTGTTACGCGTGACTAACATAGGCCCCGCGTTCAGCGAGAACTCACTGAACGAGGGGCCAACGAAAGTCACGCGTAACACCTTATGGAATCCGGACCCTCAATTAAAGAATAGGGCGCCAGACTTCTTTCGACGTCGCTTAACGACTTCAGCACAAAGACAATCTGACTTTATCAACAAAAAAAAATTTAAATCCAACAACAACCTAATAAAATCTTTAGTTTGATTAATCCAATCTGAGATTTTATTCAATTAAGTCCAAATTGTCAAGTCATAACTATTATATTTAACCTAGCTAGCAAGGAAATACTCAGGTGTGGGTGTTTGGGAAAATAATTCTCAACAAAAAAAATAAATTTGCACAAGTTAACTCTACAAAATAATTTAATAATAGTTTTATCGAATTATAATACAGGCAAAGTTGACTGATGATATTAGGTATTTGACATAAGAAATATTTTGCAATCAATTAACAACTTTATAATCATAGTAAACTAAGATTTGGACATGTTCAAGAATTCTCTGATATTTCTTTTAATTTATCACTTATTTAATAAATAAAATTTAGTTTTACTTAATCGACCTTCTAACAACCCTGATTAAATCACACTCAAGTTTCAGATAACTCCGTGGGATAATAACAGCTAATTTGTTAGTAATATAATCAACTTAACCGATTATAATACTAATATTCAACATTGGCGTTAAATCGTGCCTAGTTATCAATGATAGTCTGAAAAACTAAACTAACCAACTTATTATTCTAGAATATATGCGTTCTTACTTTAAACGAAGTTAATAAATAAGGTAAATTATCCGATCTGTCGTCCAGTTTAAAACACATGGTGAACATAACCTATAATTTCGAAACTTACTTCTTGTGAAGTTAGTCGAGACAACAACAAATGAAAACTTCCGGATTCAAAACAGAACAGATTAATAAAATTATCTTTTGTATTTCAAATTTAGATCCCATTAACAATTTATTCATATCTATTCAACAAAACTTGAGTGTGTAAATTAATCATATGCGGCAAACCTAACCCCCAAACTCGCAACCACTCCACTCGACAAAATTTTAGTTATACATTTTCTTAGTCATATATCTTTAATTTATATTATCAAATGGATGTAACCCTTTTATTATTATTTTTAGATATTAGTGATAGAGTTAACCTCAACAATAATCATTAAATTTTCTGATTGAAATTATATAAAACTGAACACAAAGGGAAATTCTCCTTCACTGAGGGTCAATTTACTCTTTATCCATTTAATAATTCTTTTCTTTTACTTGATTACTGGCCGATCGAGATCTTGGTAGAAATTGGATCTCAATGTTTACGGTTATGTTATAAAGTACATCGAATTACTTAAAATTTCCGAAGCAAGATCCAAGTTGTGCCATGTGGTCGGGAATCGGAAAATGGCGACAATTCAACATACCTTAAATTTTTTTTTATAAATTTGACGTATCTCTAATATTATCTATCTGAATCTGTTTGTTGGTTATTTCTCTATCAATTTCGAAACTTTGACTTCCAATATTAATATTATTTCAGCCTTTTCAACATAATTATACGTCTTAAATTTATACAAAATAATTTTCGTTGTTTTCAGTAACACTTAGCTAAACGAAGTGAAGTACCTCTCGCCGCTTCGTTTTGAAGCGTCTCTCTCCTTCCCTTCCTTGATTGGTCCATTTTCTGCGGCTACCCTAGGATTCCTATTGGTTGTCGACTCTGGACGTCAATCCTGGCGCGTGAACTGTTCAAATTCAAATAATTTGAACGAGAATAGAATTGTTTTAACCAATTTTTGTTCCTTGAAAATAATCTGCTCGACACCAGGTAACCCACCTTAAAAGAATTTGCGTTTGTGGGTAAGTTATTGTCAAATTGGACCTTCTTGTAGCTACTTGAGTTCTTCTTAAATTTATATATTTATTTTTTTTAAATAACGACATTAATAAATTAGAATAGAGCTGGTGTTCTTTAGAATAAACACGAGATAACAATCTTAATAAAATTAGAATAATTTTAGTCAATATTGTCAACCGAAACCTGTTCAACCTCGGGCTAGAATCTTTACAACCTCAATAAGATCGTCGAACGAATAAAATAATTATTGTTGTTTACTTAGCTGATTAAAAGATAATAGATCCTGGATTCTAAGTAAAGAGACTAAACCAGTTTGACCTTCTCCGATTCTGGACTTCCGTTGGAATCTTCTCGTATTACGTAGCTCATACCACGTGATTTCCTTTATTTTATTTTAAATTTTTCCTTTTCCTTTTTTTTTTGTTTATTCAAAGTCAAAACCAAATCAGATTAATCGCCAGGGCAACAGGTAGAAGCCTCGGCAACTCTTCTTCAGGAACTTGTTACTCGGATGAAATATAGAAGAATTCGGCATGAGTTATTTTAATAGAATTTACAGAACTATGCTAGCCGGTCGTGCAGTAGTTGCTTAACGTAGGATATTATTGTTTTTCAAAATTTTCCGATCAGTAAAATAGCTACGCTACTATTTGTGGGTTACAAAATTACTTATAAATTTTGTTACATCAGAATAGTAACAAATCTTTACAGCGTTTCTAATACGCAATTCTTCTGGAATATTTACTTTCGATGGGATAAGTATTTCAAAATTTTTTACTATCATTTCGCCATCTTTAATAACGGTAAAGGGTGGCTCTTTCGAATTTTTCACAAGTTCGTAATAATCTTCAGCAGTTTCTACAGATTCTATTTTTTTCTTTTTTTGGCCATACAATCCAAAGTTACGATCGCAAGAACAATAAGAATGTCCTCGTACTGGTTACAAATGCACTATTTCGATTTGTAGTTTTTTTTGCAAGTAAAGACAAAAAGCACAATGTAAAATAATTTTTATTTTGTAAGGTGTTGAAAGTGATAGATTAATCTTTTTCTTTTCTTTCAAGTCAGTATATTTATTTATCTTTTAATTAAGACGTTTCGACCTTCTACGAAGGTCCTCTTCAGTAGCAATTCTGAAATAACAATCTTGGAATTACAGTCAATTCAACATTTATCGTATACAATTTAACAATTAACGACAATCATGGACCAATAGTTTAAAATTGTAAATAAATTATTCTATTCATACTCACAGATCACACAATAGTTAAAATACATTATATCCATAGGATATCAATTTGATTATCCAGTCGATAACAAAAAAAAACATTTCACATTACGAATATGATCTCAAAATTTAAAAATTCAAAATGGCAGATCCAATATGGCGGACAATATTTTGAAAATTGATCGGATTTCTATGAAACTTGTTAATCGGGGGTTTTTGAGGTCGCTGATTTCGAATCAAATGTCAAAATTTAAAAATTCAAAATGGCGGATCCAATATGGAGGACGAATTTTTTAAAATTGGTCGGATTCGCTTGAAACTAGTTGCTCGGGGGTTTTTGGGGTTGCAGATGACGAATTTAAAGGTCAGTTATTCAAAATTCAAAATGGCGGATTCAATATGGCGGACGAATTTTTTTAAATTGGTCGATTTCGCTTGAAACTTGTTTCTCGGGGGTTTTTGGGGTCGCAGATTACGAATCTAAAGTCAGTTTTTCAAAATTCAAAATGGCGGATCCAATATGGCGGACGAATTTTTTTAAATTGGTCTAATTCGCTTGAAACTTGTTTCTCGGGGGTTTTTGGGGTGGCAGATTACGAATCTAAAGTCAGTTTTTCAAAATTCAAAATGGCGGATCCAATATGGCGGACGAATTTTTTTAAATTGGTCTAATTCGCTTGAAACTTGTTTCTCGGGGATTTTTGGGGTCGCAGATTACGAATCTAAAGTCAGTTTTTTAAAATTTAAAATGGCGGATCCAATATGGCGGACGAATTTTTTTAAATTGGTCAGTTTCGTTTGAAACTTGTTACTCGGGGTTTTTTTGGGTAGCAGATTACGAATCTGAAATTATTTTTTCAAAATTTATAATGGCGGATCCAATATGGCGGACGAATTTCTCTAAATCCGTCGGATTCGTTTTAAACTTGTTACTAGGGGGTTTTTGAGGTCGCTGACTACGAATCTGATGTCAAAATTAGAAAATTCAAAAGAGGTGTACAATAAACAAGAATTAAATACTGATGGCAGTTGAAAGGCTACGTCTCTTGACACATTTTTCGCCATTTTATATCCACCATTTTTAATTTTTAAACTTTGACATTAGATTCGTAATCTGCGACCCCAAAAACCCCCGAGTAACACGTTTCGGACAAATCCGACCAATTTTAAAAAATTCGTCCTCCATATTGGATCCGCCATTTTGAATTTTTAAATTTTGACATTAGATTCGAAATCAGCGACCTCAAAAACCCCCGATTAACAAGTTTCATAGAAATCCGATCAATTTTCAAAATATTGTCCGCCATATTGGATCCGCCATCTTGAATTTTTTATTTATGATTATTTAGTCATATTTTTTTGTCTCGGGGATCTCAAAAACATAAGAAAAATTTGTTTTGAGCAATTTTAATCCGAGATAATAAAAGTAATAATCGCTTAAACCCAGAAATTCAAAAAGTTTGGTTATATATCCAGCTGTGGTAGCCGCCATTTTGAATATTTCAAAAAGTACCACACGGCATTCGATTCCTTATAAAAAATGCTAAATTTTGAGCTATATATCTTTAAAATTGGTTAAAACTACGAGTGGACTCAGCCATTTGCCTTTTCGTATGGAATGACCCACATACTTAATTCTTGTGTTAAAAGTTTATATTGCCAAGATTCGCTCTGTACTAGCAAATTGTCAATCAATAGTCTTATCTTGTTTTTGTCAACCAGTACTGGGCCAAAATTGGTAGTTTTTATATCATTTTATTTGTAACTTTAAAATAATATTGTCTTGTAGCATAATATTAATTTAGTATTACTTTTTTTTAGAACAATGGACGTTGATCAACAGGAGGCCGTGTGTTATTTTTGTAATAAAGTTTTCCTGCCTGGGGAAAAAACCACTCCAAAGGAGCGTGCAATTCGATCTTTCATTGAGGCCAGCATCAAAAGGAAGGATAAAAAGCACAAATACTTAAGAACTGTGTCATCTATTAACATCCACAAAAGGTGCCACACGCAGTACGTGCATCAGGGAAGCATTGAAGCTGCAGCAAAATTGGCAAAGGAAGCTGGTACCAAAAGACGCAGGCTCAATTCAGATGCAAAGAGCTTTGATTTTACTTCAAATTGTTTATTCTGTGGTAAGAACGCACTTCGTTACAACGTCTCCAATAAAACAAAATTAATAACACTTGATAGTACTAGAGAAAAAATTTTATCTGAATTGTCGAATAAAAAAAATAAAGGTGTATGTACTGAAAATCATGAAGCAGTGTTTCAGCGTGTAAAAAATGTTAATGGTTTATCTGAAGTAGGTGCTCGATACCATCACAATTGTTTAACATTTTTTTTACTATTGTCAGCTTACTAATACACGAGGTCGACCTATGATGGAAAATATAAATGCACTTATGTATCATGTTATTAATTCAATTTATGATAAAGATGAGGAATGTCAATGTTCTATAAACGAGGTTTTCAATACATTTGATGGAGAAATTCCACGAATTAGTCTTATTAAGTCTAGTACACAGGATTACTTTGGCGATAAAATTATTATGCATACTATAAAAAATGATACAATTATTTGCTTCAGAGATTCTATGACTTTAATTTTAAATGATGCATGGTATGAATCTCGTAAAAAAAATGCAGAACAGGAACGTCTTAGAATCGTTGAAATGTCAGCTAAAATTATTTTAGAAGATACTAGATCGCGTTTTTATGACACATCTAATTATAAAGCTCCAACTAGTTTTTTAGATGATGCCGACTTGGATGTACCTCCTAGTTTAAAATTATTTTTAGATCTTTTAATAAAAACGCATAAAAATCAAGAATCGTGTACTGGTACAAATCAGAAATGGTCAAATAGAGTAACAACTTCAGCTCATATTTTAATCGGCTCAGTTCGTCCGAGAAACTTTTTATCTTGTATTTTACTAGGGCTTTCATCCATGATGCACAAGAAACATGCATCAAGGAGTCTCATTGATGCAATGTCATACATTGGTCTTCGTTCTAGTTACAAAGAAACTTTACTATTCGAAGCATCTATTGTAAATGACCCAGAACATTATACTTTGTGTGATGACCTTTTTTTGCAATTTGTGTATGACAATGCTGATCACAATACAAGTACCATTGATGGTCACAACACATTCCATGCAATGGGTGGAATAATGTGTGTTACACCCTCTCTAGCAGTTAGATCTAATCAGAGTATTGAAAGATTGAAAACCCTGCCCTCTGCAGATAGTATAGGTAATTTTGGTTTTATTCCATTAAAAAAATTTCATAAAGGAGATTCTGTTGGATTGAAAAATATTGTAATTAACGATGTACATAGTATAAATTTGTCTGCAAAAAAAGCAGAAATGAATTCTTTAGACTTTTTGTGGTTTTATGGTAAGAGCAGTAACCCACAGAATACCTCCGGATGGAATGGTTTTATGGAAAATTTTTTCAAATCAAACGATTTTTCAAAGTCGAAAATAATTCCTTTGCCGTTTGTTAATTCTCCTCCCAGTCATTATGATACAATTTTGACAGTTTTAATTGAAGCAGCTGCAAAATGTAAAGCTTATGGTTTAAAAACTTGCTTTGTTACTTTCGATCAACCACAGTACTTTAAAACTCGCAAAATTTTAGCGTCAACAAATTTTTCAGAAGATCCTTACAATTTAAGTATAATAGTTTCGCGACTAGGGGGATTTCATACTTTAATGTCTTTTTTGGGTTCAGTTGGTTTTATTATGGATGGTAGTGGCTTAAAAGAAGCTTTTTCTACTATTTATGCTGCAGCTTCTACAGAAAAAGCATTAGCTGGTCATGCTTTTTCTAGAGCTGTTAGGGGTCACATTTTAATTCAAGCAACTTTAGCTGATCTTATAATTTCTAATTTGAATTTTAACGAATCTGAGGTTGAATTATTAAATTATTTTCATATGAAACTTAACAAAAGTGAAATTGAAGAGATTAAAAATAAATTTGTAGAGTGCTTAGAAAATCTTTAAAAAATGGACCAACGAGTCAGCTTTGGGTACAATATTTTGAAATGATAACAATAGTTAAAAAATTCATTGATGCCGAAAGGACTGGAAATTGGTTGCTTCACTTGACTTGCATACAAAAAATGATACCCTACTTTTATGCCAGTGGTCATTATTTGTACGCAAAATCAAGTCAACTTTACTTGCAAGATATGATTCAATTAAAACCTAATGATAATATTGATTTATTTGAGTACGATAAATTTTGCAAATCGGGACAGTTTACAATTAGAAGAACTCAGAAATTTTGGTCGGGAATATGGACAGATATGACAATAGATCAAGTACTAATGCGATCAATGAAAAGTAATGGAGGATGGACGAATGGTAAAGGAATTACAGACAACGTTTCTACAAAATGGACTTTGTCAAGTATTGTTTTAACAGAAGTTTGTAATGAAATGGAAAAGTTTTGCAACCTGTCATATGCTACCAGTGAACAACACGTAGACACCCGTATTTCACGAATTTCTAGAGACAAATTAGATATAGAAAAATTACGTTCGTTTTTTAAGAACTATTATCCTTTTCCCATTTCTGATCATATAATGTCAAATTTCTCGGGAGTTTTGGGAGATAATAAAATCAATTGCCATCATGCGTTAAAAATAGGAAGTGAGTTGCAAAAGAATAATGTAAGTAAAGATTTTGCAACTGTAAAGTATCAAAGGAAAAACAATGTTTTGTCTCTAAAAACAGTAACACTATTAAAATTAACGAAGAAATTATGACAGTCGATCCCTTATTATTATTTTAGAGAATTTCCTTAAATGTTGATAAAAAAGATTACATGAAAGTTTTTGTCATGAAGATACTTATTATCATCATAAAACACCAACAGGATTGCGCAAAAAAAATAAGAATGTTGGTAGAGAAATTGTTTTTGATATTAATAAAAAAAAATTCTTCACAAGACAACTTTATGTCCAATATTAAGAACAAAAAAAATTAGTACAATTTTTATGCGTAGAATTCGAGGTAGAATTAGAAAAAGAAGGTTTCCAATCAAAAATTTCAGCAGATGATGCTGATGTTAGAATACTAAAAACAGCTATGGAATTACTTTCCGATTCTGTTATTGTAAAAGTTTATTCACAGAACATAGATGTTCTAGTCATGTTGACACAATTTGCCCCTTCTAACGAAAACTTGTATTTTGTTAAATGCAGCACAAGCCGTGCTTCCGATGAAATTTTTAATACAAATAGTTTTAAATTTGAAAATTTAAAAAAAATAATCGCTTTTCTGCATATCTTCACGGGGTATGATACAACTTCTTCCTTTTATAAACAAGGTAAAAATAAATTAGTAAAAGTAATTAACAACGACCAAAATTTGCAAAATTTAGCTCTTACTTTTTATAAATTAAATACTGACCATAAAGAAATCGCACGATGTGGAAAAGAAATTATTGCCCGACTGTATTCTACAAAGGAAGAAAACGGAAAACACGAGGATTTTGCTTTTTTTAAATTTCCAAAAATCCACTTTAAAAAATAGTTTTAAATTATAATCTTTGCCACCTACAGAAGGTGCAGCTTCTCAGCATGCGTTTAGAGTATATTTTCAGTTACAAGAATGGTTATGAAATGTAAAAACGCAAGCCAGTGGGGTTGGAAAATATCCACAACTGCACTAATTTATGCGCATCCTGTCATGGTGAGACATGCTCAAATCCTATATAAGAAATCAGCTAGATTTAGGAAAAGGTATTTCAGAAGGTAAGAGAGAGTAAGACATAGAATTTACCTGCGATAGATAAAGGTAAGAACAGAGTGAGAAACCTTGAAAAGAGATGAAGAACGTGGATTAGATAAGGACACAACAGGGTGATGAACACGAAGAGAGACTAAAGTATATACTTTTCCTGCTATAGACAGAGACAACCATTGTGTGCGCGACGCATGAAGGATAGTTCACAATTACTGATTTTAAAAGGAAAATAAAAGGAAAAGAGAAGGTACCTGCGATAGATGAAGATAGGAATAGTTTGTGAAAAGATAAAGAGAGAAAGGTATAAGAAGTGTTTGGGATAGACAAAGATGGAATTAGGTAAGGGGGGTGTTCTTCGTTTTAGAGAGAGGCAGAGAGGGAGAGAAATAAAGAGAATAAGAAAAGAGAATTTTAGAACGGTGTGAAAATTCGAAGGCACCCTTGATGGTGTTCTTCGTTTAAGAGGGAGGGAGAGATAGAGAGAAATAAAGAGAATAAGATGTGAAAATTGGAAGGCATGCTTTACTTTTCATATATGATGTAACCAAACTTAAGTATTAAACTTAAAATTTATTGATAATTATTTATCGATTTTTTATAACCTTCAAGTGTCACTTAAAGAATAGGCTGTCTTCGATAAAAACACGTTTTAAATTAATTACTTTGCAATTTTTCATATATGATGTCACTAAACGTAAATATTAAATTTAAAATTTATTTCTAACAATTGTTTTAAAAAAATATTTATAACAATTGTTTAAAGAAATTATTGTGATTATCGATTTTTTCAATGTTTAAAAAATGAAGTTAATAACCTGCACAGCTAAAATTGTGATTATTTATTGATTTTTTCAACTGTTTAAAAAATGAATTTAGGAACCCGCATAGCTTAAAGTAAGCATAAAACTTGAAATTTATTTACATTCTTTAAATTTGTCACTTTTCTTATATGATGTAACGAAACGTAAGTATTAAATTTTAAATTTATGTATAATAACAATTGCTGAAACACATTATTGCTATTATTTATCGATCTTGCGGAAGCATTAAATTTCAAATTTATTTAAAAATAACCATTTTTTGGGGGTTGGTTTGGTTTTTTAAACGTGTTTCTGTGAAATCTAACAAAATTCAATTATGTGAGGGGGGAATGGTTTGGTTTTTCAGGCTTTCAATTATTTATTTATAAGATTTTGAAGTATTTTTCTCAAATTTAAATTACTCTTTTTAATTTTAAAACATTTCTTTGATTTTTAGGGTTCCATACCGTAAGACGTAACTCTATTAAAATCGCTATGTATGTCTGTCCCCCACCCCTAATTTTAAAACTATGTGAGCTAGAGACTTCAAATTTGGTAAACATATGTATGTTCACATTGAATTTACAAAAATAAAATGGAAAACGCGATTCGAGCTTATAAACATGGCAAAATCCAGCAAAAATCACAAATTTTGCCTTATTCACATGTAAAATTGACAGCGGTTTATTTTGTTGCTAATACCTGTCTTTATAGGCTTTAAAAAGTTGCAAAATTACAAAAAAGTTGCAACTCTCTAAGTTTTTTTCAAAAAAATTGAATAAAAAAATATAATTTGTTTAAACAATTGTAAAATTTATTACTTATACTTTTTTCTCAGTATTTGGATGGATAGGCCTTGAAAAATTGCATCTGTGAGAAAAAGGTGTAATTCTCTAGCTCTATTTCATAAATACAAAAAAGTTGCAACTCTCTAAGTTTTTTTCAAAAAAATTGAATAAAAAAATATAATTTGTTTAAACAATTGTAAAATTTATTACTTATACTTTTTTCTCAGTATTTGGATGGATAGGCTTTGAAAAATTGCATCTGTGAGAAAAAGGTGTAATTCTCTAGCTCTATTTCATAAATACTGGACAATAATTATTAATAATTTATTTAAAAAATAGTTATTACTCGGGGGTTTTTGGGGTCGCTGATGACGAATCTGAAGTCGACCCCAAAATCACCCAAATAAATAAATCGAAGCAACTTGACTTAATTTTTAAAAAGTCGTCCGCAATATTGGATCAGCCATTTTGAATTTTTAAAATCTGACTTCAGATTCATAATCAGCGACCTCAAAAACTTGTTGGTTTGGTTTTTAAAACGTGTTTCTGTGAAATCTAACAAAATTCAATTATGTGAGGGGGGAATGGTTTGGTTTTTCAGGCTTTCAATTATTTATTTATAAGATTTTGAAGTATTTTTCTCAAATTTAAATTACTCTTTTTAATTTTAAAACATTTCTTTGATTTTTAGGGTCCCATACCGTAAAACTCTAGCTCTATTAATAAAAAGTTAAAATTAAACATTATTAATTTGTTTAAACAATTGTAAAAATTATTATTTTTAGTTTGTTGTTAGTACATAGCTTAACTGACCTCGAAAAGTTGAAAAATTAAGAAAAAGTTGTAAATCTGTAGCTCAATTTGCGAAAAAATTTGAAATAAACAATAATAATTTGTTTAAACAAATTAGAAATTACATTAAATAGTTTCTAATAATCTACATTTATGATAATTATTCAAAATTTGCCTAAATAATTTCCAAAAAATAGTGATAAATATTTTTTAAATTGTTAAATTTTGTTTCGGACCATGCTAATGGGTAGCCGTGTATCGTCTTCGCGCGCTGAGCATCAAGAGAAAAATGGTCCTAACTTCTGACCTAATGAAGAATACTAACTTTTTTTTTTAAATTACTCGTAACAAAACAGGGAATCTAAATTGCTAAGAAAAAATACGGAAATCGGATGAGAAGTTTAATTTAATTTTAATTGTTTATAATAATTGTTGCTATTTTAAACAAATTTAGCACGACATCAAATTAATTTTTTTTATCCTAAAGCATGGTTATTGTGTACTACTCATACCAAATTTTATCAAAATCCATCAAATAGAACGGTCAAAAAAAATTTATTAATAACTTGATACTTGAAAATTGTTTAAACAATAACTCATGAAAAAATTACAATTTAGCAAAACAACTTCAGGACAGTATTTTGGATCGAAAATACTACAAAAATTTTTATAAGACATAAAAAAATATCACCATAAAAAAAAAGTGGCCCACTTCAGAAATTTTGAGCCAGTTGGAATTTTTTTTATAAAACTTGAAATGAGATTATAAGGAAATATTTAAAAACTTATTATTGTTATGCGAAAAGTGGTAAAATAAGAACATTGATAAATTAGAAAATTGTAAAAATGTGTAAACTGTTAAATTGACAAATTCATAAATTGGTTATTGTGAAATTGGGCAATTAAAAAATTGGAAAAGTGGTTAATTTGGAATTGAAGAAGTTGAAAATTAATAAATTAGAAAATTTGATGATTAGACAATTTTTGAAACCGATAAATTGAGAAATTATACATCTGCTTATTGGGAAATTGTGAAATTAAAGAAATTGGCAAATTGCAGGTCCTGTACCATGTTAGCATCAAATCGTTAAAGCGGAAAAGTATTCAACGTTCCTCCAATCAGAAGATTGAATTAGAATAACTTCCTTTGTACAACATATTCTTATTGGCTGAACGTTTTCTGTTTCTGCTTTGATCCTGTGCACCTTTAATAAAAGTAGAAAAATTAAGAAATTTGTAAATAAAGAAATTGTACACATTCTTATTTCAGAATGTGGTAATTAAAGAAATTGGTAAACTATAAAAGTCGATAATTAAAAAATAAAAAAATTTGTAATTGTCAAGAATTTTAGTTGCGTAAAAAAGTAAAAGGGAGAAAGGTATAAGAGGTTTTTGGAGAGAGAGAGAGAGAGAGAGAGAGAGAGAGAGAGAGAGAGAGAGAGAGAGAGAGAGAGAGAGAGAGAGAGAGAGAGAGAGAGAGATAGAGAGAGAAAGAGAGAGAGAGAGAGATATGTGAAATATCTAATAATATATGTGAAAAAGAAATTGCATATGGAAAAATGTGTGATAAATCTTTTATGAAGAAACTAACAAAGAAAAAGTTTTAACGAGAATTTAATACAAAGTTGGTTCAAACAATATAATTTCTATAAAAAATAAATGCAATATTTAGTAAAGAAATGTTTTGTTTATATTATTATAAATAAAATGGATCAATATTTAAGAGTAATCAGGAAATACTTTCTCATGTAACGAATTATTTCATTCGTCTATTATATTCCTACATTTTGTTATTGCCTGTACTTTCAGTATTCTGGGTTTAGTGCAGTTTAGTGTTCTTCAGATTCTTGGCAAGACAAGTAGTGTTCATCCCTGTTGCAAGTTTTAGGTAGAGACAGGTAAGTTAAATTTTCTTTTGCAGTTATTTACAATTTTCACTTCTCCATAATTTTCATTACAATAATATATTAATCATAATATTTTTTAAACATTTCATTATGTTTCTTCAAACGGTTTTACTATTGTTTTGTAGTTTTCTTTATGATTATAAATTTTTTTTTAAATTTATTTATTATTCTTTCATTTCTTTTTTTCATCGTTTTTCAAATTTCACGTATTTTTACTTTTACATTTATTTATATATAAAAAAAATTGAAAGGCATTAATTAAATTTGGTATGTTTCTAAATTTATATTAATTTTCATTTGCAATATCAAATTTTTTCATATCATATGCTTTGTAAAATGATATTAAAAAGGGTTCTCTTACTCAAAATTTGTTAGATTTTTTTCAAAAAATAAATTTGTTTAAAATTAAAGTATTTTGAAAAAAAAAAAAATTAAGGAAAAATTTAAATTAAGCCAGATCAAAGAGGCCTGTACAATGTTGTTTTAAGTAATTTTAAAAACTTTGGTGTTGAAATATATAACATTTATAGACAGAGTTTAGCACCAAAGTTTGTCTACATTAATGACGTCACTCTCCTTCAGATGTCCTTAACCACAATATTTACATACATTGAAACTACGAATTCATTTCTAAGTAAAAAATGTAAGAAAAATTTTTTTTTTCTTGACAAAGCAGTTTTGCTGCTCGTGTACCTCAAGAAAAGTAATGAAAATGATAATAATTTAGTACAAAAATAATTAAATATCCTTTTGTTTAATAATAATAATAGTAAGAGAAAATAGTTATTTCAGAAAATGAATATTCATTTCTTATAAAATAATACGAAGGTAATGTGAACTAAGAGATGTATGATTTCTTCGAATTATAATATTTCTATTTTAATTCTATGTCCAGAATTTCCAGGGGAATGAGTAAAAAAATTTGACCTTCTGATAATTTGTATATATATCAAATATGAATATAATATAAATACTCATAACATTTGTGTGAAGTTGTTTACATTTTTTTTTTATTCTTCTTACTTCTACATTCTGCAACATATACGTTATTTTATTTCTTACTTCTCCAATTTTTTGTATTGCAGTTTCATTTCTTGTTTATAATTGTCATTTATTATCGTTTATTTAACATTATTTTATGTATATTCTATTATGAATCTGAATTACTTATTTTCTTCTATTACATTATATATAAATTTTTAGTTTTGAATATAAAAAATGTTCATTATTTTTTAGTACATTATTGTTAATTGTTAATAGAAAATAAATTATTTAATTCCTTAGTAATGAGTTTTTCTGTAATATAGTGTTAGAGTTTAGTTTTCAATTTTTTATTCACAAACCTTCAATTTGTAAAATAAGGAAAAAAATTTATTATTTTAGGTGCATTTTTTAATAATTAATAATTATTAATAATAATATCTTTTAACAAATACAAATAGTCGATGTGGTTTAATATAATAAATACCTTATTTTATTTTAAATATAGAAAGTACTTCATTCTGAAAAAACTACAACTCAATATGTTTCTTCTTTATTGTTTGTACAGAATGAGAAAGAAGATATTGCAATAAAAAAAATGTTTTCAATGAATATGTCTCTAGGGTGGTCCAAAAATAAATCACCCCTACTATGTGGGAAAAAATACCCATATATTTTTGTCTTATTTTTTTTTAGATGAGGCCTTCCAATCCTTAAAAATCAATATTTTTCATTTGCCCAACTCTGTTTCTCTTCAGGAGACCTTAAAGAATAGTGCTACAACTTTTATTTAACAATTTTTTAATATTAATTATTTTCTATAGGGTCCCTAAAAAACCTTGTAAATCACAAAATTATGAAAAAATCGTTAAAAAATATTTATTACTATTTTTTTGGAAGTTTTCTTTTAAGATTTTGAATAAATAACATAAATATTGATTTTTAATCATTATTTCATGTAATTGCTAATTTGTCTAAATAAATTATTTTTATTTAAATAAATTATTGTTTATTTACAATTTTTTCTCAAATTAAGTTACGGAATTGTAATTTTTTTTTACTTTTGCAACTTATCGAGGCCATTGGAGAAAAAAAAATTATAATAATTTTAACAGTTGTTTAAACAAATTATATTGTTTATTATAAACTTTTTATTAAATACAGCTACAGATTTGCAATTTTTTTTCAATTTTGCAACTTATCGCGCCCGTTCCAGAGAAAAACAAACAACTAATTAAAAATAATGATTTTTACAATTGTTTTAAAAAATTATATTGTTTATTATCAACTTTGTATTAAATAGATCTTTTTTCAATTGCAAATTTTTCTGACTTTTGCAACTTGTTCAGGACTTCAAAGCAAGATAATAAGAAAAAAGTAGAAGTAAAATTTTTTACAAATGTTTAAAGAAATTAGTCATGTTTATTTTCAACTTTTTATTGAATGGAGCTAGAGAGTCGCAACTTTTTCTCAATTTTGCAAGTTTTCTTTTGTTGAGATGTAGAAATGATTGTTCGGCATAATAATGAAGTACAAATATTTCGATTATTAATTTTTTTTTAATATTGGTTATCACAACATTTTTTTAGATAATGTTTTTTTGTTACAATTCACAAACTGTTATCGGTATTCTGCAACAACTTTAACTAAGTAATAAATTTGTTACATTTTTACTTTTACTTTTCTCTCAATATCTTGCTTTAGAGTATTTCACAAGTTGCAAAATTGAGAATAAGTCGCAACTCTGTAGCTCTATTTAATAATAACTTGATTAATAGAAATATAATTTGTTTAAAGAATTGTAAAAATTAATATTTTCAGTTTGTTGTTTCTTTTTGTCTCGAATGGGCGCGTTAAATTGTAAAATTCAGAAAAAGTTGCAACTCCGTAGTTCTATTCAATAAAAATTTGATAATAAACAATATAATTTGATTAAACAATTGTTAAAATTGTTATTTTAACTTTTTTGTTTGTTTTTGGCTCCAATGGTCTTGACAAGTTGCAAAATGAATAAAAAGTTACAACTCTGTACTTCAATTTGATAAAAAGTTGTAAATAAAGAATAGTAATTTGTTTAAACAAATGAGCAATTACATGACATCATGATTAACAATCAATATTTATGTTATTTATTCAAAATTTTAAAAACAACTTCAATAAAAATAGTATTAAATATTTTTTCTGATCTTTTCGTAATTTTGTAATTTATGGGGTTTTTTGGGGACCATATAAAAAATAGTTAATATTAAAAAATTGTTAAATAAACGATGTAGCACTATTCCTTCAAGTCTTCTGAAGGGAAACAGAGTTGGGCGATTGGAAAATATTGATTTTGAAGGATTCTACGCCATTTTTACAAAAAAGTTTTTTTTCTCATGCATTATGCATGGAAAACTGTAAGTGCTTTGAGTCTCATAAAACAAATGAAAAAAATGAAACAAATAATGTCACGTGCAATGCCCCGAACTCTTTTTCATTTTGAATATAATGAACAGCTTAGTCAGAAAAAAAATGAAACTTGCTATATTCAGTTGAATAATAGCTGTAAATTAACAATAATACATTGTTTAGAGAATTAATAAAAAATAACGGTCCCGTATTATTTGGACAAAAATTTTTTTGTGCAACTTGCTAAATTGCACTTTCCAAGAGAAATGTTATATTTTATTCCTATTAAAATCAAAGATTTTTAAGTTTTAATTATTTAATAATTCAACTTACCGTATTCATTAAATCTTTTAATATAAATGTAATGTATTAAGGGGAGACTGCGACAACATTTTCAACACACCGAAATTCACTTTACTTTTTAGTGTCAATTTTTTTTTGGCTAACTACAAAATGTATAATTATCTTCCAATGTCTACATCTAAAAAAGCCATTTCTTTGGCACTAATTTACAATTTCTTTCTAAAAAAATGCAAACTTCGAAAATTGAACTTCTTTCATACTTTTGAATATTGTTAAACGCCAATTTCTTTTCTCACTTTGTAAATCATTTTTCACAATTTAGCGCTTGGACTTCAAAAAATTATAATTTTCAAATGGAAAAAAAATTTAAAAAGTGACAAAAACTTTTTTTAAGTTTTGATAAAATAACATAGTTTTTGAATCACAATTATATTTGACAAAAATTTACACCCCTGGATAAAGAGATAAAATTTTATTTTTTTCCCCCTAAATTATTACACCAATTCCAAATATTTTATATATTTTTCATCGACAATTATTTCGTGAGTAAAAAAACATATTTTCTAACAAATTACCCATGTATTTTAAAATATTTTAATTTTCACCAAAAACAAAACTTTTAGACATGGTAAAAAATTTCTTTTTACAGATTTTACTTTATGACCGTTTAATTCCTTTTCAAAAATTACTATAAAAATTGTAATGTCGATTAGCTAAGTTAATTCTTTAACGTAGTTGAAAATGTTGTCGTAGTCTCCCATTACAATCAATCATTTAATAAATATAATTTAGAAATCTTTGATTTTAGAAGGAGTAAAATATAACATTCCTTTTCTGGAGCACATTAGAACAAGTTGCACGTAAAAATTTGTTTCCAAATGATATGGGTCCGAAAATTACCTGCAGTGATTTTTTTAAAAAGACATTGTGATTTACAGTTTTTAGTACTTTATTTATTACATTGAATATCATTTTGTTTTTATTTGTCCTTTTTCAATTTAGATAATGGCTTTTCAAATTCCTTACACCACCAAAGATATCATCGATGATATACAGTTTTGGGATCGAACTGTGTAAGTATATCTTTTGATTATTTCTTTTTTTTTTAATCTGAATCTCATAACAATTTAAATGTATCGACATTTAAGTTGTTCCGAAGGAAGCTGAATTTTTTTAGAAGTTGCTTTTAAAAACTGAAAATTGTTTAAATAATCAGTTACATTAATTACAATGATTTTGTTCTCGCTATTTCAAAAGTTGTAATTTTTGAAGATATTATATTAAAATCTAACGTACGTAAACTGTGTTTTACCAAATTAAAATTTTTTAAACAATTGAATTTATGTTGGCAATTATGAATAATTAACTCTTTTATACTTCTTTAGTGAAAACTGTACGGAATACATCTATTCGTTACTTCAATAGTTGTACTCCTTTCAGATATTTAATTAACAAAAGATAGGTATATGAAAATAATTGTTTAAGCAATTAACAAATATCTTCATAATGCATCAAATATTGTATTTTGTTAATTCAAAAATGTTTAAAA
This sequence comes from Ganaspis brasiliensis, assembly GCA_037103525.1. Lineage (NCBI taxonomy): Eukaryota > Metazoa > Arthropoda > Insecta > Hymenoptera > Figitidae > Ganaspis > Ganaspis brasiliensis. Next base: position 368,119 of record JAZKLR010000353.1, read on the forward strand.
ACAGGGAGCCAAGACAATAATATTGTAGACCTATTTACTTAGAAATGAAGAATTCATGATTAGGGGTGGTTTTCTTAGGTACCGCTGGAGAGCTCTCTAAATTTGAATTAGTTAAAAATAACTAATTATTAGTCAAATCGTGACTAAGTTATTGTTTCAGCAATTAGTTAAAATTAACTAATTAGTAGTCAAATATGACTAATTATTAGTAAAAAACTTAATAAAAAATAGTTAAAATTTGACTAATTAAATCAATAAACTAAATTTTTCCTAAAATATTAGTTATTTTGACTAATAATTAGTTATTTTTTACTAATTAATTAGTAGTATTATAACTATTTGAATTAGACCTGATTTTTTGCTCTCAAATTAGTTATTTTTTACTAATTCAAATTTAGAGAGAGGGTCACTTTAGAAGCAAATAATAATAATCAACAATTTTGTCAACTTCGGTCATTCCTTGAGATATTAGAAACTTATCAGCTTTCTTGACAAAATGAAGTACAATTTTTCTAATTTTCTTTTTTTTTTAATAGTTCAATTTTCTGATGTATGTCTAATAGGAAAATAGGGTGTGCAAGTGTCAATTGAGGGTCCGGATCGAAGAACTCCATATGCGCTCGAAAACGCGTAAAAGTATTGTCTACGGGAAATTTTTCAAGTGAATTTTTAAAGTCAAAAAATTAATTTCCTTTTAATTTAGGGTTGTAGACAAGTTGAAAACAGACCTTTTTTTCTGATAAAATTTTTTTCTACAGCGCATATTTTTAATAGAAAAAAATGAAAAGAGAATTTTTTTTTACAAAAATGAATTATTTTTTAATAATTACTTCGTCATATTTCAGCTCAATATTGTTGAAATAAATTGAAACTTGGTGTAGTACTTCAGTATATCATAAGGATGACTATAGTTAAAACTAAAATATTAAAAAGGTTAATTGTTTAATAATATTTAATAACAAAGTGATAAGTGAGAAAATACGCATTTGTAAATTCCACATGCTACGATTTTTGCGTTCTGTTCGAGACTGAGACAACTTCAAGCGTAAAAGTTTAGTGTTTATGATTAAAGAAGTTTTTTACCAAGTTTCAAAAACATTCAATAATAATTGGCCGAAATATACGAGTTCTAAGAAATCGGCCGTTTCTGTCAACAATCGCTTCGCGTCTGTTCGCGTCGCAATCAGTTCAGCTTCACTGTTTGCGACGCGTAGCGATTGTTTACAGAAACGGCCGATTTCTTAGAACTCGTATATTTCGGCCAATTATTATTCAATGTTTTTGAAACTTAATAAAAAACTTCTTTAATCATAAACACGAAACTTTTACGCTTTAAGTTTTCTCAGTCTCGAAGAGAACGCAAAATTCGTAGCATGTGAAATTTAGAAATGCATTTTTTCTAACTTATCACTTTGTTATTAAATATTATTAAACAATTAACCTTTTTAATATTTTGGTTTTAACTGTAGTCATCCTTATAATATACTGAAGTACTACACCAAGTTTCAATTTATTTCAACAATATTTAGCCGAAATATGACGAAGTAATTATTAAAAAATAATTCATTTTTGTAAAAAAAAATTCACTTTTCATTTTTTTCTATTAAAAATATGCGCTGTAGAAAAAAATTTTATCACAAAAAAGGTCTGTTTTCAACTTGTCTACACTCTACATTAAAAGGAAATTAATTTTTTTACTTTGAAAATTCACTTCAAAAATTTCGCGTGGACAATACTTTTACGCGTTTTCGAGCGCATATAGAGTTCTTCGATCCGGACCCTCAATTGTAATACTAATAACAAATGTAATTGCGATTCGGTATCAAATTTGCATATATAAGAGGCTACATTTTCGAGTTATAAATTTTCAAAATTCCAGATTTTTGAAAATAAATTCATTTTTAATTACATAACAGAACTGTGGGGCAAGACTGGGTACTTAAAGTTGAATTGAAAAATATGTTACTTATTATAATTATAATTTTTGATAATCAGTGTTTCATGGCTACGTCTTATTTGGAGCATCTGTTACTGCAATAACTTTTAATTAAAGAATAAGTAAAAAACTTGAAATATTACATTCTACCAAAAGTAGGGGTATGTTGGGGTACCTCTAAATGCAAGATAGGGTAGTACAAAAATAAAACTATTTTTGCCTAGAAACCTTTATTGTTCAGATGAAATAAACTTCATAACCAATTTAATGAAGAATTTTAATTTTCTCATGTAAAATTCATTACAACATTTACATCAAAAAACAAGAAATTTTATTATACAGAAATAAGTAAGTGGTTATATGCTGTTGTATTTTGAATTTATTATTTACATAACAAAACATAGTTATAACAAAACGTTATAATTAGTGTGTAAATTCAACAAAGGTTTTTTCTTTTTTTTAATAAAGAAATGATTGGTTTTTAGTACTTTATTTTGCTTTCATTTCTGTTATCCCGTCTTGTCCCCACGTACGGAATTTCAATAGACAATGAATTTCTAAAAATGAAATTTCGAAATGGAAATAAAGAAGTGCATAACTATAAAAGTAATCATTGTTGAACATGATGAATACTTTATAGTATATATGCAATGCTGTTATTTACATAACAAACACGTTCTAAATGAAATGCAAGAATGATAACAAAATCGTCAAAACCATTTTGTTTTTAACAAATAAAAAACTCGATTTGAGCAATTAGTGATTTGAGAAATGAAGAACTATCGTGATGATGCTACGATATATAAAAAATGATCATGATTGGTTAATTAGTTTCTTCATGAAGGCTGGTATCCCGTCTTACCTTCAACTCGGACTTGCTCTCACTTTCCCTATAATTGAAAATTCATTGAATTAAGTTAGTATTATAGTTTGTATTGTTTAAAAAATCGATGTTTTCATTTTTTTAGATTTGTGGTCTAAATTACTTAATGAATATAATTTCTAAATTGCATATTAAAATTCGAAGAAATAAAGAAGTTATTCACCTGTAAAATTGATACATATGTACAGCGGTTCATTACACACAAAACTTTAAACGTGCTTTTCTCAAAACAATGTTTCTTAAACTGGTTGACTGCATAACTCGAGTTCTTTTTAATCGGTTTTCAATAACCTTAGATTAATTCGTTCGTATCAGCTTTAAAACCATCTTTTGTTTCTTGAAATAGGATGTTCCTATGAGGCTGTAGCTTGTCCGATTATTTATCATTTATTTTTTTTATTTTCACTTTCGCGCCTTTTACTGATGAAGCAGGACAGTAAAAAAATTTTTTATTTTCTTATTCTTTATAGTCAAAAATGTCAATAATATATATGATGCAAAAAGTTTCATTGCTTTTAATAAAATTATCACCGAGAAAATAATTGTTGTTTAAAGTCATTTTTAACTGCTTACAAACTATAATACTACCTTAAGAAACATGTTGGCAATTTGATAAATTTAAATTTTCCTGAACAAGAAGAAGTTAACGTCATTAATAATCTTAAATTTCGGCGGTGGAGTGCCACTTTCAGCCCAGGATGAAAATAAATGAAATTAAATAAAATTGACTCCAATGAACCACTGTTAATGAAAAACTATTAAAGTTTGAGTTGGTTATCGCAAGAATGGGGACATACTTTGATTGAGTAAAATACTAATGAAATAGAATTGAAAGCATATTTTAACTTGATTGTTGAACAAAACATTTCAAACATTATTATTTTTTCATTATCTGTGGTTCATTTGATCAAATTTAATAAATTAGCAGCGATATTCGTTGCGGAAACAAATGTACTAATCCTCTAATCAAACTTCATTAAAACTTTATGACATTTGGTTTAAAATCGATTTTAGTGAAGTCGCTAGAGAATAATGTGCAGTCGAATAAAGATAAATAGAAATATTATATTTTATTATAATAGGAAATATTATTTTTTTAGAGAAGTCGTGATGTACATCGATACCATTACACCAAGAAGAAGGACGGGTGACACGGAATTATTGAAATTGTATTTAGTCAATGGTACAGGAAGAAAAGTCCAAGTAGTAATTTGGGGATTGGAAACAATAGACAAATTTGAAGAATTGATGACTGTTAACACGGTAACAATTTATTATTATTATTATTATTATTATTATTTTTTTTTTTTTTACAAAACAAGTTTAGGAGAGGAAAAAATGCATTTACGCACTTGTTCGTGTGGGACTCGACCACATCCTGTGGCAATACCGCACTAAAACAACCTCTCCCAATTCTTGCTTTACATACTCTTATCAACTTTTGCTCCTGCCGTCCTGGAAGGTAAGCAGAAGTTTCTTTTTTTTACTCTGTACAGTTTCAGCATTCTGTTCTTTGGGTCTTCATGTCCATTGCCGCCGATGTTCTTATGCGGCCGACATGAAATTGTTGGATGCTTTTTTAGAGCTACCTTTAAAGATGTTTTTTTTACAAGGAACAGTGCTGTCGGACCACAAAAAGAGAATTCAAAAGAACTGCTTTTTGCATTCTACCTGCTAACAAATTGGCTTGACGTTCGCAGGTTGGGATCTTCTTCAGTTGGCTCACAAATGAAGCCTTCATCCCTCCTAAGCAGCCGAGAATTAAAACAATCAAATGGACTCTATATCCTGGATGCATTTTACTCAATTCGAATAAGAGCTCTTGATATTTGATCCGTTTCTCATCCTCCTTTTTAATGATGTTTCTCTCGGCAGGAGCCAAAAACTCAACTACATAAATGATCTTACTTTTATGATCTTGGAGGACCATATCAGGCTTGGTGGCACTGATATGATGAGTGGTGGGGAAAGAAAAATTCCAGTAGATCTTGCACTGGTCATTTTCTACAACGGATTCTTGATCCATTTGGGCATACGGCAGAATGGGCTCCTTATCTATACCGTACTGGTGACGAAGGTGGTAATACAAAACCTTCAGTGCAGCATTGTGTCTTTCTATATATCTGTTACATGCATAAATCGGACAGGCACTTAATATATGACTTAATAACTTAATAATATTAATATATGACTTAATAAGTGTCTCCGGGTATTGTTTGCATGCACGACAGTTGGAATCGTCAACAGGTATATGCATCACACGGCTGCGGTACACCAAAGTATTAATCACTCCATCCTGACAAGCGAACAAAAATCCCTCTGTCTCCGATTTTAATCCAGCCGATTTAAGGAATGCAAAAGACAAACTTACAGACAATCCCATTTCTCTGACGATATTATAAAATTGTCCGTGAACAGGCTTACTAACATGTTTTTCTAAAAGAAGTACATGTTCTGCATTCTTTACATGTTTTTTGAGCATCAAAGGTGGTAATGACGCTATTCCATGTTCGGTATTATTTGTATCAAATCGAAGATTAAGTTCCTTTGCCGCTCTATTTGCCGCTTGATATAAAAATGCCCCATTATTTGCAACTTCATGATGATGGACAAATTGCATTAAAGGATCCGTACTATTCATCACTGAGCATGCCGCAGCCAGTACAATACGGCGATGAAGACACTCTAAACTTAGTAACCCTCTTCCTCCCTGATCTCGCGGAAGGTATATTCGAGTTACGGAAGACCTTGGATGATGGCATCGATGTACTGTCATCATCTTGCGCGTTTGTCTATCCAGTATCTTCAGCTCATTCACATTCCATTTAACAGCCCCAAATGTATAGAGTATTAAAGGAATGGCTAATACATTTGTGGCCTGTATCTTATTCTTCCCTGATAATTCGGATGACCAAATTTTTCTGAGAAGACCTCGATATATAATTTGGAGTTGATCTTTAAGCCCACGCACATCTTGAGTTTCCGATTGTGGAATTCCAAGATATGCGTAAGTTTCTCCTTCACCAAGATGATGAATGGTGTTGCCACCAATAAGCTGAAGATCGTCTAAATCGCCTGATGTTTCAGATGTTTCTAGTCTTCCTCTATTCATATGGACAACAGCACATTTATCAAGTCCAAAGCTCATTCCAATTGCACTGGAATACTTGGCCACTGCAAACACTAGAATTTTTAATGCTTCCTTACTGGAGCCATAGAGCTTAAGATCGTCCATTTAAAACAGGTGGTTAATCTTGTGAACTCTATGTCTTGGTTTGCCACACAAGTATCCAGAGTGTTTTTCACGAAGCACAACAGACAGAGGCAAGAGGGAGATACAAAACAATAGAGGACTAAGAGAGTCGCCTTGGAAAACTCCTCTTTTGTAGATGATGACGTCAGTCATCACCTGTTGCTTGTTTGATGTCAATACAAACCTTGTTCTCCATAAAAGCATAAGCTCTCTCAAGCATCTCACTATGTCTGGATGTACCGCAAGACATTCAAGAAGCTTAATAATAAGCTCATGACTGGTGGAATCAAACGCCTTACGGTAGTCAATCCAAGCCATGGACAAGTTTCGTCGATAAAATATCGAGTCTTGGGTGACACACCTATCAATCAGTAGGTTCTCCCTACAACCTGCCAGACCTCTCTTGCATCCTCGTTGTTCGCCTATTGTACTCCATACTGGTTGAATAGATGACAAAATTCTTTCCTTAAGGATACCAGTAAATAGCTTGTAGCAGGTGTTAAGACAAGCTATTGGTCTGTAATTCTTTGGACAAGTCATATCTCCACATTTTGGCAATAGTACCGTACGTCCATCCACCAACCACTGTGGTACGGGATGTTCTCCGTTGAGAAAAGTTGAGAATATGCGGGCCAGGTGTTGGTGTGTTGAAGTAAACTTCTTCCACCACATGTTGTTAATTTTATCCGGCCCAGGCGCTGAAAAGTTTTTAGTTTTAGCAATTACATTTCTCACTTCCTCCTTAGTAATTGATGGGCATTCCTCCGCATGATGGTCAAGCCCTTGTCTAAGACAAAAGCTACGGAAAAGAGGCAAAGAAGCGTCTTCTTTATTCAACGAATATGAGGTTTCATAGATGTTTTTCCAGAAGTTTTCGATCTCTTCGCGACATGGTGGTCTGTCAACGACCGGCGATGTTATACCGAATAGGGGGGAAGGATTAGTTTCGAAAACATTATTTTGTTTTATCCACTTAACCCGACGTTCTAAACGTTCTCTTATAACTACAAGAGAACGTATCTTCTCAGTCCAATGCTGCTTGATGGTCTGCAGCTTAGATTTATTTAAAGTATGATGCAATCTTTTCAGAGATCGGGATATTTCTAACACTCTAGGTGTAAATCTCCGATTCGTCTCCAGATAAGCAATCACACTCTGAAGGTGAGAAGCATTCCGTCTAGCCACCCCAATTTTGAACTGAACCTGCCTAATTCTTTTACAGGTCTTGGCAACGCGTTCTGAAACAGATTTTCTGTTACTGTCACGAACCAAGGAAACTGCTTTTTCATAGACTGCACAGTTCAATGTCCAGAGATCTACATCCTCTGGAAGTAATGAAATTTCTCTATTCGATTCAGCCATTTTGTCCATTTTAATGGAAACCTTAAGATGGATTTTGGTTTCCCTTGCTCTTATGTTTACATACTCAACTGTCTGCAAAGGTGTTGTTGTGAGAACTGATGGTATGTTCTCAGAGGGTTCTTCTTGAAGAACTTCATGGCCTTTCCTTCGCAAAAAGGATACCTGATCTCGTAAGTACTGAGGTTTCATTTGTGCGTATTGGGGATGCATATTGCTCCATCGCTCATGAAGCCTCAACATGTAACCTCTTCGGTCCGGAGAGCTCTGTCGCCAACAGTCTAAGATGTCCCTTCGAAGTTGGTCCGTCCATTTTAAACGTGTACGAGTTTGTCCCTGGTCGAAGCCTGGTCGTTGCCTGGGTTCTATCCTGTTGCCACTCCCAACTGAACCCTGGTCTCCATCCGAGAGAGACCCATTGTGGGTGGCGCTGCGCGTTACTGTGGTCGTAACCGCAAAAAACTCTGTGTGAGTGGTTAGCCCAACACAAAGTCGACAATTATATCGGGTGCCCACCCCTATCTGACGTTGGTCCGCCCCGGGTATTTGAATTGCCCGGTTCCACCCATATCTGGGAGGATTTCCCCTATCCGCCACCTGGGGAGGCGCTCGATTGAGATGTCAGAAACCCCATCTTAGATGCCACTCAAACACTTGGTCAAGTGGACCAAATATTTCCTTGGAGTTCGGAAGAGGGCATCTTACCTGACCTAACCGGTCAGGCAATTCTGTGATATTCGGTAATGGACGTTACCATTTACCACAGAGATATCGAGTTATTATTATTATTATTATTATTATTATTATATTATTATTATTATTATTATTATTATTATTATTAATATCTTTCGAAATTTGTGAATGCAATAGCCCCTCTGCCTTTCGATATTTAAAGTCATTTAGAAAATTGTGTTTCTGCTTACGACCTTTATATATTGTAGATACTTTGTTTACATAATTTTTATATTTCGATTTTTTTGTTCTTGACTTACAATAAAAAGGTTTAAAAACTTCCATTTTATTTAATTTCATTTTCTTTTGTTATATTTTATATCATTATATTTAATATAATTATATTGTATATAATTATACAATACCATCAAATATTCTCGGTACGATGAGATTCAAATAGTGAAAAATATATTTGGCATTATTCTACATTATGCACTGCATGAAAAAAATGAATAAAAAATTAAACAATTAACTGACTTGTACAGTTTTCCATAATTTGTCTGTCGATATACCGGTTGTACTTAGGGAAAGGTTCTTCAACAGTTTTCCCTCTTCACTAGCGAGCAAACACAATATACCGGGTGGTTCAGGCAAAGGCGAGTACTCCTAAATTTCAAGCCGTTCTGTAGACGCAAAAACACTTAGTACTTCCTTTTAAAGTACATTATTTCAAGGAAATTTCCACTGGGAACACTTGTGAGTGCGTATGGCCAAAAGACGAGTGTATAATTAAAAAAAAAACAAAATGAGAATGATATGTTGTATAAATGCTAAATGCTTTTTTGGAAAATTTTAAAAACTGACATTGTTACTTTGTACAATGTTGTAGAAAATGGTTTTTGAACAATTTTTAAAGAAATGTAACCGAATAAAAAAATCATTTTTTTAATTGTTAAAAATAGGGGATCATTTGCAAGTTGTACAAAATATCAACCTCATTTTATACAATCTATAGTCTTGAAAATAAATTTTGTGTCAAAATGATACTGACTCCATATTTCTATGTTCGACAAGCCTTCGTTTGGAAAATTACTGAAGATAGTGTATTTTCTATAATTGTAATATTTCTTTAGATTCTACATGTGGATGGCTGCTGTGCGCGAGCACCAGGAAAACCGGAGTACAATCGAGGTAACGTGCCATTCGAATTACAAATCTTCGACTCCACTGAAGTTAATGCTTTAGGAAGACACGTCCCAGCTGACGATAATGTAGAAGACATCCCCATTGTTGCTTTAAATGATGTCATTCATTTCGAGGGAAGAGGAGTAATTAGTAAGTCTTAATATTCCAATATTTGTTCTTGTATATCTATGTGTATATATATGTATACACATATTTCTTCTGTATATATATTCTGTATATATGAGGCATTCTTTGTCAAATTTCACCCTCTCACTGTCTATTTTTGGGGTCGCGGACATTTCCACCAAAACCCTATTGACCGAATTTGTAATTCTACAAACTTGCATTTGTCAGAATTTGCAATTCCCCGAACTTGCGTTTGTCCGAGCTATTAACTTCCCGAATTTGTATTTGACATAACTTTGAAATCATCAAACTGATATTTGCCAAAACATTGAAATCGACGAAATTGCATTTGTTAAAACTTTTAACTCCTTGAACTCGTATTCGTCTGAACTTTTATATCCACGAACTTGCATTTGCCCGAACTTTGAAATCACCGAACTTGCATTTGTCAAAATATTCAATTACCAGAATTTGCATTTGTCCGAACTTTGAAATCACCAAATTTGCATTTTTCAGAACTTTGAAATCACCCACTGAGAAAATAAGTTGACTAAATACAACCAATTTTTGATTAAATTTAGCAGAGAGAGATTGTTGATATAGCACCTGCAAAGCACTTAATTGATTTTAGCAGAGCAGATGCTCCGGTATCCCAGAAGTTTGACTGTCATTGCCGGTATTTTGTTTGTTTTGTCCCGAGAAACCGTAACCTAGAAATAAAGCTGCTTGGCTAGAGGCTTATTTTCTCAGTGCCGAACTCGCATTTAGCAGAATATTCAACTCTCCAAATTTGCAACTGTCAGAACTTCTAAATCCCTGAATTTGCATTTGTCCAAACTTTAAAATCACCGAACTTACATTCGCCCGAATTTTGAAATCTCCGAATTTGTAATTGTTAGAACTTTGAAATCACCGAACTCACGTTTGGCCGAACTCTTAAATCTCCGAATTTGCATTTGGCCGAACTTTTAACTTACCGAACTTGCATTTTTCTGAATTTTTAAATCACCGAACTTGCTTTTGTCAAAATTCTTAATTCACCGACTACTCGTATTCCCGAATTTGCATTTGTCCGACCATCGGAAAGTATGTTTTCTAAAGGAGTCTTATGATTGGATGGTAATGTTATCGGGAAATTTACCATCCAATCATAAGACTCCTTTAGAAAACATACTTTCCGATGGTCGGACAAATGCAAATTCGGGAACACGAGTAGTCGGTGACTTAAGGAGTTTGACAAAAGCAAGTTCGGTGATTTAAAAGTTCGGAAAAATGAAAGTTCGGTAATTTTAAAGTTTGGCCAAATGCAAATTCGGAGATTTAGAAGTTCTGACAGTTGCAAATTTGGAGAGTTGAATATTCTGCTAAATGCAAGTTCGGTGATTTCAAAGTTCGGAAAAATGCAAATTTGGTGATTTCAAAGTTCGGACAAATGCAAATTCTGGCAATTTAATATTTTGACAAATGCAAGTTCGGTGATTTCAAAGTTCGGGCAAATGCAATTTCTTGGATTTAAAAGTTCAGACGAATACGAGTTCGAGGAGTTAAAAGTTTTAACAAATGCAATTTCGTCGATTTCAATGTTTTGGCACATGTCAGTTTGATGATTTCAAAGTTATGTCAAATATAAATTCGGGAAGTTAATAGCTCGGACAAACGCAAGTTCGGGGAATTGCAAATTCTGACAAATGCAAGTTTGTAGAATTACAAATTCGGACAATTAAATTTCGGCCAATTACAAATTCGGTCAATTGGGTTTTGGTGGAAATGTCCGCGACCTTCAATAAACTACTGATTCTGTTATCATTTTTTATCATTTATTTCTTTATTATTCTTTACATGAAAAACAGTTCTATTTATTACAACATTTCTATAATTCATAGTCATTATAATTGAGCTTCATATGAAAGTTTTATATTTAGAAAATGTAATGTAGTATCTTTTTTAAATTTGAATTATCAAAAATAATTCTTTCTTAATTTACATACATTTTTGGTGGTATACATTATTTGTAACTTTCTTTTATTTTATCGCCATCTGTATTTCTTTCAGAAGTTGTAGCCTTCTTAAAAACATCTTTCAAAAGAAACAATAATTATGGACCAAATAATCCGAACTTTTCAAACAATTTTGGATGTGGCTCGATCACTGATGGTCGCAGGAAATTGGAAATACGAATTTCCAATTTCAACGACATTCTTAGTTTAACGAAGGGTGATCCAATCATTGTTTCAGGCAGGGTTGAAGCGCATGGTAAGCCCAAAATTTATACGTTCAATGGTTAAAATAAAAAAAGGCGATATGTGTTGAACATTATTTCTTTAAAGAAAGTCATTGTAATGTCAAAAAATATCATTTTTTTGGATTGAGTCTATCTGAAATATTAAAAACATTATAGAAAGCAATATGAAGATACACTTTATTGTACTGTAAAAAGAAATTATGTTTCTTGCCTTTTTAATATTACTTATAAAGAAATAAGGGTTGCAAGATACGTATTTGTTCTTATAACTAACTTCACTTCCAAAAAAAAGAAAAAAAAATGGACAGATTGAAAAATTTTGTAAATATCATTTCTTTTTTTATTTATCACTTCCTAAATATATGTCAGTTTAAATTGTACGTTGACAAAAATTTTGTTAATTTACAAAAAAATATGTTTATTTGTTATTTCCCTTTTTACTGGTCATTATTCGAAAAAACCGAAATACACGATGACAAATTGCAAATGTACGCTTTTCTATAATTCACGAGATATATTCTTATCATGTTATTAATTTGCATCTTACAGTTTTTTACACTAAAATATTATAAAATTGACATCGGATTTCAATTATTGAATGTTTGAAATACATAACATTACGATATCAATTAAAAAGACTGTAAAATATATGGGCGATTCCATGTCAAATTTACAGTCCACATTTTAAAATCGATTAAATCTATTTTTTATTTCTTCCTTAGAAAAAAATATTAGATACATATTTTTTTATTTTAAGGGTTCCGGATACAAAGTGTCAAATCCGGAACCCTTATGTTTTCACTCGTTTGTCCGTCGCCCAAAACCATTACCCCCACCCCTATAGCGTCCAAACTATTGGAGATAGAGAGTTGAAACTTGGTACACTTATGTATTTTCACGTGTAGATTACAGGAAAAATATAGCGAATATGATTGAACGTGATGTTCATAGCGTTGTCAAGGAAATAACAAAATTTTTTTAAAAAAATGCATTAAAATGCCTATTTACCCCCCCCCCCCCAATCTCCCAAACTATTTGACCTAGAGTATTGAAATTTGGTACACTTATGTATTTTGGCCAGTAGAGTACAGGAAAAATATAGAGAACATGATTGGAGGTGATGGTCATAGCGTTGTCAAGGAAAACCTTTTTTTTTCAAAAAAACCGTGTACCCCCCCCCCCCCCTTATCTTCCAAACTATTTGACCTAGAGGTTTGAAATTTGGTGTACCTGGGCATTTTTGCGTGTAGATTACAGGAAAAATATGACGAACGTTGCTGGACTTAATTTTCAAAAGTTATTAATGAAAAATTGAAAAATGACAAAAAAACCCCTCTGCTAGAGCTCAGCCTATTTCTCATGAAAAGTTGGGAATTGGCAGAAATGTGTAAATTTATGTAGAAATGTTTATGAAACCATAGAAATTGTGGTTTAAATATATTATCATAACATTTTTTTCAATAAACTGAAATTTTACCAACAAAAAATTTTTTTCTTCTAAACAGCTACAATATTTCATAGTTTCAGATTATTTTTTTGTACAAAATGTTTATTTTTATGTTTAAATTACTTTAAAAGTTTAAAAATAAAAAAAAAAAAATTTTTTCTTTAAAATTCAAAATTATATAAATATTTTATAAAAATTATAAATTTTAATTAAAGTAAAAAAATTATGGTTTTAATTTATTATTATTTAAATAATTCAAATAATAAGTAACTAAGGAATTATTGAAATGAATCAATAGAAATAAATAATTAAAACAATGTTTTCAATCCATTTTTCAGTTCGTGGACGGAACCCTCCGTGCGCGAGTTCGACTCGCACTTGCCCGGTAATTTTATAAGAGGCCACATTTTCGAGTTATAAATTTTCAAAATTCTAGATTTTTGAGAATAGACCTTTTTTTAATCACATATAACTCTGAACCTATTGAATTTAGAAAATTTTTGCAAATACATAAAAAGTTATATTTTCCTTCAAGTTTTAAATAGTGCTTACAAAAGAAAGAAAATACATTTTTTTCCCCTAAAAAACACAAATTTTAAGAAACAAATCCATTTTTTTAAATTTTGGACCCGAATAAAATTTCTTTTTTTTCCTTGATACATACCTCCAAATGTGAAGAATATTTTACAAAAAGATTCCAGTTGCCTTGAAAAGTATTATTAGTTTAAAGTAATTTTCAAACTCTAGCTGTTATATCCACCTGCTGTACTGTGCCGATTTTCGTTATATTAGTTCGATTTGACATTTAAAAAAAAGAAGAGATGCAGCTAAATTGAAGTTAAAACAATTTGTTTTAGTTTAAACAGACACCATACAGCACATAGATATATCCGCCATTGTATGAAGTTTGCTTTCTTTGAAAATAAAGAAACAGTGGATCATCGCAAATACATATAAGAAAGCGTTTTCAAATGACAATAATAATTTTGTTTTAATTTCACTAAATGCATAATTTTCTTGTAATATCTATTTGTAATTGTATAAAATTTGATAAATTTCCAAATTATACAAAATTGTGGCATTCCATTTGCTTTGTGCTACTAATTGTTAAATAATAATAACAATTTTTCTATAAACTGTTCAAACAACATTCTAATTTATCACTTTCATCCGCTATTGTATAAACTTCGATTAATTGGATAATGTATGAAAAAATGTATCCATCACATTATTTTCAATAAAATGTTGTTAAATAAACATAATTAGTTTTTTTCTATTTTCAAATCATTTCATGTTTAACTTTTATCCGTCATTGTTTGAAGTGTAATAAATTTAAAAACTACGAGGAAACCGCTTAGGTGAAAGAGCTACCTGTAAAAAATTGGTAAATAATAATAATAAAAATTTCTTAAAACAAATGATAAATTATCGTATCTGTTTTAAAAATATGGTACTTGTTGACACATATTTATAAGTTAATAACTTATATCTTTCTGAGGCGTATGAATATTACCTAAATCCCATTTAACATAAAACCATTGAAGCTAAATTCCATTTAACCTACATCTCATTTAACCTAAATTTCATTTAACCTAAATTCCATTTAAGTTAAATTTCATTTTACTTAAATCCCATTTAATTAAAATCTCATTTAATATAAATCTCATTGAACCTAAATTTCATTTTACCTAAATCCCATTTAACATACATTCCATTTAACCTAAATATTATTTAACCTAAATCCCATTTAACCTAAATTCCACGTAACCTAAATCTCATTTAACCTAAAACCTATTAAACCTAAATTCTATTTAATCTAAATTTCATTTTACCTAAATCTCATTAAAGCTAAATCTTATTTAACCTAAATCTCATTTAACATAATCCCATTTAACCTAAATTCCATTTAACCTACATTCTATTTAACTTAAATTTCATTTTACTTGAATCCCATTTAACCTAAATCTGTTTTAACCTAAATCCCATTTAACTTATATTCAATACAACCTAAATTTCATTTTACCTAAATCCCATTTAACTTAAATTCCATTTAACTTAAATCCCATTTAACCTACATTTCATTTAACTCAAACCCCATTTAATCTGAATTCCATTTAACCTATATTCCATTTAACATATATTTCATTTTACCTAAATCCTATTTAACCTCAATTCCATTGAACCTACATTCTATTTAACCTAAATCTCATTTAACGTAAATTCCATTTAACCTACATTTCATTTAACCTGAATCTCATTTAACTTAATCTCATTTAACCTAAATCCCAAGGAACCTAGATCCCATATAACCTAAATCCCAAGGAACCTAGATCCCATTTAACCTAAATTTAATTTTACCTACATCACGTTTAACCTAAATTTCATTGAACCTAAATATCATTTTACCTAAATCCCATTTAACTTAAATTCCATTAAACCTAAATCCCATTTAATCTAAATTTCATTTCACTTAAATTTCATTTAACCTAAATCAGTGGATAATAGGAGGTGAAGTAGGGGAGAAATTTGTTTTTGGGGCTCTTTTTCGGTTTTAGCGCTCCAAAAAATATAGGAATAGACACCGAACTCGACTTTTCGTAAAATTTGAAATTCAAATATTGCATTCAAGTGAATGCAATATTTCAATGAAAATAATTCTGAAATTTAAATATCATATTAAATTTATAATCCTCATTGGTAAAATAACATTTGACAATTACATTTTACAATTATAAATTTTCTTAATCCATTTTATTAATAGAAATTTATGTTTCGTTTCAGCAATTGAAAATAATAATCATGTTTATACTAAATATTACATTAACCCTCCTACGCTTCTATCCTGCACAGAACATTTTATACATCAGTATTGTTTCACAATTTTTTGGGTCGCTAATTACGAATCCAACGTTTCTGTTTTAAAATTCAAAATGGCGAATGCAATATGGCAGTTAAATTTGAAATTTGTTTACAATTTCATCGAATTAGATTACAAATGATTACTTCCAGATTCTTCTGGTCGTTGTTCACGAATCTCATGTCAGTTATCAAAAATTTAAAATGGCGGATTCAGTATGGCGGATAATTTTTGGATTAATTATTAAACTCATTAAATTTCATTGACAATTGTTACTTGAGTATTGTCGGTGTTGGTGTGTAGGAATTTAAAGTGAATTGTTAAATATACACAATGATGTAGCTAATATAGGCAGGCACAATTTCAGAACTTCTTTAGACAGTATAAATTTTATTTTTGTAAATAGAAAAATAATAAAACGGCTAGGATCGTTGGTCTTATAATTTGAAACATCCAGTATACACCGCGGGAAGGTTCCTAGGTCTCATTTCGCACTCCATCTTTTATTTCTTTTTACATTTTTTTAAAGTTAAAATTTTTGTTTTCATTCTTCAATTTTTTAAATTAATTTGTTCTTTCTCAGTATTTCAATTTTTCCCTGCTTTCTTTCCTTATTCTATTTAGTTATTTCTATGTTTCTGTTTCAGCGACCCGCAAAACCCCTGAGTAACAATTTTCAATTACATTGAATGAAAAAAATTAACTTCACGAGAACAAGTTACATTTTCTGTCCACAGTATTCATAATAGATCATAAAACATACGTTGGTCAATAAACATAAATAGAGAGAGAGAGAAAGATGAGAGAAAGAAAGATAGATAGATAGAGATAATTTGGGTTGAGGTCGAACTTCAGGTAGGCGAAGATATTTTGTTCAAAATAAGAGGCAGGTAATGAAAAATATAGAAATACTTTTCTTTTCTATTTCATTAAACCCTCAAATTTCAAAGTCATTATACTCATTACATTTTTGGCTCAACAGGCAGCAGATTAACAATTCAGTATTTCTTCAACTTTCTGTTCATCCTTGGTGACTGCATTCTCATTCATTATTTTATACAATTTCTTTAACCTTTACTTTCTAAGTGGTTAAAATTGAAATTTCTTAATTGCAAACATTCTTCAATTACAAATTGTTAATGTTCACAATTACGAAAATTTGACATTAATAAATTGGAAAAAATGGTAAAGTGGGAATTTGGTAAATTGGAAGATTGGCAAAGTGGAAAATTGGAACAATAGAAATTTGGAAAATTGGCAAAGTGGAAATTTGGAAAATTGGCAAAGTGGAAATTTGGAAAATTGGCAAAGTGGAAATTTGGAAAATTGGCAAAGTGGAAATTTTGTAAATTGGAAATTTGGAAAAAATGACAAAATTTAAAAGTGGTTAATCGGAATATGGTTAAAATGGACAATTGATAAATTGAGAAATAAAAAAATAATATATTGGTAAATTATAAATTTGGTACAATGGGTTATTTGTAAATTGAAAAATTTTGCAATTGCGTAATTGCTACGTTCTTCTTTAAATAGTAATCCTTCTTGACTGTAATAATTCAAAAAAAGGATACTTGTCACATTTCCATTAAAATTATCTGATTATAATAAAGTTAATAAATTCTTTATTTAAAATTCAAAAACACTTCATCCATTATTTAAATTTTGTTAAAGTGTACAATGTTACAATTAGTAAATTTAATTATTTTTCTTTCTACATTCCTTCATTTGAATTTTCTTCTGATTTATCAGATAATTTGTTAATACAAATGTCGTTTTTACATAGTTGGCAAATGTGTCACTTCTACTAAGGTAATTCTGAAACTGGTCATTTGATATTTGGCCTTTCTAAACTATATATATATATATTCAGGGTTTCATATTCTTATATAAATACATATTTCTTTAAAATGGAGGAACTAAAAAATGACAAACTTAATTTAAAGAGTGAAAGATCCAAGCGTTATCGTGCGAATTTAACTGAAGAGAAGCAAATAGAATTTCGAAAATTACAAAGAGAAAGAATGAAGTGTTGTCGTGCTAAAGCAAAGGAAAAAAGGGGGTTACAAAGAAATGTTTTGAAAGAAGTGGAAGGAAAATCTTGTAATACACATCCTGAAAGTTATGGTGTGAATTCAATAGCATCAACATCGTTTCAAACACTTTCAAAATTAGAAAATTTACAAAGAAGTTATGAAGATTCTATTCAGGATGTTCATTCTCCATCCACTTTCCCGTTTCAGGAAGTAGAAAGTGACGATTTTAATGGCTTGAAAAATACTAAATTGGATACAGTGGAATTCATTGCAACAAATAATTCGAATAAAGATGATGAAAATTGTTGTAGATTAGTGACCGATTTTAGTATTCAAAATAATGCAATGTGTATTTCTTCAGAATTATTAGAAAAACACAAGAAACTAATGAATAATGAATTACAGGGTACTGAAGTAATAAGAGTAAGTAAAAGAAAAATTAATGATTTAAAAACTACTGCAATTGCAGATAAGAGATTTTTGTGTATGTCGCATGAAAAATGCGAGGTAGAAATAAAAAATGGTGGTAGTAGTTTAACAGAAAAAAACCAATTTGAAGAAAAACAAGAATTTACTAAAAAAGAAATAAAAACATTAAAAGAAGGTCCTACAAAAATTGTCAGTACAGAAAGAGTTAAACAATATCATAGTAGTTTAACACTAGAGAAAAAAATAGAATTACAAAAATTGCATAGAGATGCAATGAAGCGATATCGTATTAAATTGAAAGAAAAAGAGAAATTACGAATCAATGTATCAAAAGAGGTTGAAAAACAGACATGTAATACAGATTCTCCTACTCTTACTTCGAATTTAGTACCATCAACATCATTGGAAACACTTTCCCATGTTCAAAATGTTGAAAAAATATATCAAGATTATAATGACGATGCTTCTTCATGTATTCTCAGTTCCAATAAATTAGAAACTCAGGACTTTAATGATCTGAAG
Organism: Ganaspis brasiliensis; assembly: GCA_037103525.1. Lineage (NCBI taxonomy): Eukaryota > Metazoa > Arthropoda > Insecta > Hymenoptera > Figitidae > Ganaspis > Ganaspis brasiliensis. The sequence goes on from JAZKLR010000353.1 coordinate 387,063, forward strand.
AATGATGAAATCGAAAAATTACAATTCCTTGAAAGAAATCATTTGAACGATGATGGAGAACAATCTTGTATATTGGTAAATGATGTTAACATTCAAAATAGTGTAAATATTTCTGAATGTCTTTCTTCAAATGTATTAAGTAAACAAAAGAAATCAATAAAGAAAGAATTGGAGGGTAGTGAAGTAAAACGAGGAAATAAAAGAAAAATTATTGATTTACAAGCCACTGTAAATGCAGAAAAGAGATGTTTACGTATGTCGCATGAAATAGGCGAAATAAAAAAAAAAATTATTACAAGATAATGAAAAAGAGATGCAAACTTTGGCAAAGGAAAAAATGCCAAATTGCAGTACCAGTACATTGAAAATGAAACAATTAAAAAAGAAGGAAGGCTTAACCGAGAAAAGAATAGAACAATTAAAGGAAGTTGGTACAAATATTCTTAGTACAGAAAAAGTGAAACGATATCGTAGGAATTTAATACCAGAAAGGAAAATAGAAGTGCAAAAACTGCATGCAGAAAGAATGAAACGCTATCGTTCTAAATTAAAAGAAAAAAAGGGATTGCCAATAAACGTATTAGAGGAGGTGGAAAACCGTACTTGCAATGAAGATTTTCAAACTCTTGCCGTGAGTTCGATACCATCAACATCCTTTAAAGGACTTTCACATTTGCACACTGCAGAAGTAAATTATGAATATTCCATTCATGACGCTGTTTCTCCATCTACTATGCAAATCAATGAGATAGAAAGTCATGATTTTAATGACTTCAACAATGATAAAATTGAAAGTTCTAAAGTCGTTAGAGCTAATGAATCGAACGATAATTTGCATTCACGTAATTATGCAGAAGATTATTTAGGTAAAATGTCATTTAATTGCATGCATTGCGATGCTAAGCATTTCAAAGATGAAAAAGTTGCAAAAAAAAAGACGCCTGCTGATGCTAAAACATTGAAACAAAAAAAATTGATAAACATAAAAAAGATGGTGAAGAAAAATTTTCTTTTAATGATTGTTGTAGCCATGGAGGTGTTAAGTTAAAGGAATTGAGTTATCCTTCTGAATTGAAAGTGTTGTTAGACGGTTCACATAGTAAATCAAACCACTTTCAGAAGAATATTAGATGTTATAATAATTCATTTGCTTTTGCGTCATTCAATGCTAATGTTATTAATTTTAATGGTAAACGAAGAGGACCATACTGTTTCAAAATCCAAGGTCAAATATATTATCAAATGAATAAAGCTTTATATCCCGACAGCGATGATGATCCGTGTTATGGACAATTGTTTATTTATGATCCTGATGATGCAATTCAATATAGGTTGAATAAAAATAATAGATTGGATAGAGATGTTGTAAAAGGAATTGAGAATTTTATGAGAACACATAATACGTTCAGTCAATCATTTAGAATGATGAAAGAAGTTATGGAAATAGAATCAGCATTGGCGACAGAAAATAATGAAGAAATTCCAGAATTAAGATTACTATTTACTTTAAAGAAAGGAAAAGATCCACGGCGATTTAATTTTCAAAAAGTAAATGAAGTAGCTGCAGTCTTTAATACAAATTCAGAAGGTGAAATACCAGATTCTTATGTCACTGTATATAATAAAATTAGTAAAGAATTACAAGTAGTTAGTAGTTTGGATCCTTGTGTTGAACCTTTTATATATCCTCTATTTTATCCTTTTGGAGAAAAAGGTTATTGTACTGATATGCTTCGAAATGATGTAGATAAAAGAACGAAAAAACATAGAATTTCAAGAGCGTCTTATATTAGGTACAAAATGGCAATTAGAGATAATACATTTAATCAGTTTCTATATGGTGGAAGATTATTTCAACAGTGGCTGGTTGATAATTACGTTAAAATGGAAAAAGATCGACTTCATTATTGCGCAAATCATCAAGCACAATTACGAAGTGAAAGTTACAGAGGGTTAATTGATCACATTAATGATGCAGCTGAGAACAGTAATACACCTGTAGGGAAATTTGTTGTTTTACCATCAACATTTATTGGTTCACCTCGCAATATGATGGAACTATATCAAGATTCAATGGCTATTGTAGCAAAACACGGTAAACCGGATTTGTTTATAACAATGACATGTAATCCACAGTGGAAAGAAATAGTGGAGAACTTATTACCCCATCAAACAGCAGTTGATAGACCTGATATTGTTGCAAGAGTCTTTTCTTTAAAAGTAAAACAATTGATAGAATGTATTGTTAAAAATAAATGTTTTGGAAAAGTTAAATCGTATGTTTATGTTATAGAGTTTCAAAAAAGGGGCTTACCACATATTCATTTGTTAATTATATTGGACTCCAATTCAAAATTATTAACATCAGAAAGTGTTGATCGACATATTTCAGCTGAAATACCTGATGAAATAGTTAATTCTAGATTACATGAAATTATTATGGCAAACAATATACACGGTCCTTGTGGAGATTGGTGTTACGTTGATGGAAAATGCTCAAAAAATTTTCCTAAAGCTTTACAAGAGGAAACTACTGTTGAAGATAATTGTTATGTGTCATATAGAAGAAAAGATACAGGTAAAACATATACAAGGCCCGCTGATTATATTGTTGATAATCGTTTTGTTGTACCTTATTCTCCTAAACTTTCGCAAACATTTAATAGTCATATTAATGTTGAGGTTGTATCGAGTATTAAGTCCGTGAAATAATTGTATAAATACATTTATAAGGGTCATGATGCTGCATCAATTATCATTACAAACAGTAGTGGAGAAACTACTATTAATCATAATGAAATCAATCATTATGAAGAAAATAGATATGTCGGTCCAGTGGAAGCAGCATGGAGAATTTTAAGTAAAAATTTATCAAAAAAAAGTCATAGTATAAATCGTTTACCTATACACTTGCAAAATGAGCAAAATGTTATTATTCGACAAACAGATGCAGATCAACAAATGTCATTTAATTTATCTAAAAGTACTAAATTATTAGATTACTTTAATTTAAATGAACGTGATGTAAATGCTCGTCAATATTTTTATACTGAGATTCCTGAATACTATTCATGGGATAAAAAAAAATGTAAGTGGAACAAGAGAGTCCGTAACGAGAAGGCAATAGGCAGAATTTACTCTGTTAGTCCATGCCACTTAGAATTATTTCACCTTAGGTTATTATTACTTACAATTAAGGGTGCAATTTCATACGAATCACTGAAGACTGTTAATGGCGTAATACATGAAACATTTACGTCAGCTTGTTTAGCATTAGGACTTATAGAGGATGATCATGAATGGAAGGCCACGTTAGAAGAGTTAACTTTATGGATGATGCCTCAATCACTTCGAAGATTATTTGTCAGAATTTTAATTCACTGTCGTCCAATAAATGCTGGTGAACTTTGGGAACAGTTTCAAATTTCTATGTCCGAAGATTATGCCAGAAAAGCTGATAATGTTGTAGCTGAAAAAATGGCATACACAGATGTAAAAAACTTGTTATCTGAAGAAGGTTATAATTTACAGGATTTTAATGGTTTAATGGATTTAGCAGACGAAATTGAAAACTTTCAAATTACCGATTCCATTAATGTTGCAGAAGAAAAAGAGTTGGGTAAAGAAAGATATGATAAACTGAACGTCAAACAAAAAGATATAGTTGACTTTATATTGAATGCAGTGAATGATACTAGCGAAAATACTTCTAGGTGTGTCTATGTTGATGGTCCTGGAGGATCTGGAAAAACCTTTATGTATATTACATTATGGCATTTATTAAGGAGTGAAGGTAAAACAGTTTCTAATATGGCATTTACAGGGATAGCTGCAACCTTACTTCCCATGGGTCGAACAGTTCATAAAGTATTAGGTTTACCCGTGCCATTATATAGTGATTCATCTTCAAGTGTAAAAATACAATCCAAACAGGGATTGTACTTGAAAGATGTTGATGTATTCATTTGGGATGAGGCTCCAATGTCACCCAAATATGCTTTAGAAATTATGGACAGAACATTAAGAGATATTATGCAAATTGATGTTCCCTTTGGTGGTAAAACTATAATTTTAGGAGGTGATTTTAGACAAGTATTACCAATAAAACAAAATGGTATAAGATCTGAAATTATAAATTTGTCCATTAAACATAGTAAATTATGGAAAATATTTTCAAAATTTACATTATCTGAAAATATGCGAGCTTTACCGGAAGAAACAGAATTTGTTAATTTCTTACTTGAAATAGGAAATGGCACATTTAACGATGTAAAGGATTGTGTTCAATTACCGGACAACATTTTACAAGAAGAAAATATTGATATCAGTACAGACGTCTATGGAGATTTAATTAAACAGAAAAGGTTTGAAGATTTGGCATTGAGTGCTATTTTAGCCCCTAGAAATATTGATGTAGATGAAATTACTAATAACGTTTTACAGTTATTAGATAAGAGTCAAGAGAAAGTTTATAGAAGTATCGACAGTGTAGATAATAGTGATAATAATAATGATCATGAAGTCATTTTACCTGATTACTTAAACACTCTATCACCACCTGGTTTACCACCACATGTTTTGCATTTAAGAATACATTCAGTTGTCATGCTTCTAAGAAACCTCAGCATTAATGAAGGTTTATGCAATGGGACAAGATTATTGGTTTTAGCTTTATCAAATCATGTCATTAAATGCAAAATATTAACGGGAGATAAGCGTGGAAAAATTGTATTTATACATCGAATATTATTGTATTGTGAAAATGTTTATCCCTTTACATTTAAAAGAAGACAGTTTCCAATTAAACTAGCATTTGCTATGACTATAAACAAATCTCAAGGACAGACATTTCATAAAATTGCAATTGATTTAAGAAAAGACGTATTTAATCATGGTCAATTGTATGTTGCATTATCAAGAGTTCGTTCATTTAATGGAGTTAAAGTTTACTTAGGAAATCAAAGAAGTAAAAAATGTATTAAGAATTATGTTTACAAAGAAATTTTGGAATAATATTAATTGTAAAAATAGAATATATATTATCGACATCTAATGTTAGTACAGGAGTAGTTTGTAGTATACTTCAAAATATTTAATAACAATGTTTGGCTGTGGATAATATTGTAAAACTATATATATAATGGAGGTAGAAAGTTTCTCTATTCGATATATTTGAACAAAAATAATTTTAAACTTAGAGTTTCAGAAACAATGAACAATAATTTGGTTTATATGAAAATTCTAGAACTATAAGGTAGAACATTCTTTGTACAATGAATAGTTAAAAATTTGTAGCTATGAAAAGGTAATTAATTTATCAACAACTTTCATAGCAAACTTGAAAATTCATAAAATTTTATTTCACAAATTTCTGTTAATAAGTAGAAGAATACAAGGAGTATGTATTCTATAATTCTTTAATTCATGTTTTCTTAAAAATCATACAATTTTCATAATGCTCCTTCTTAAAATAATATTATTAACGACGGAGTTAGCTTAGTTGGTTGGGGTTCTGACTACGCGGTCGCGCCAAGTCAAATTTGCTTGCTTCGCGGTCCATGGAGCCTGGGATTTTCCCAACTTTTGAAATATAATTTCAGTGGCAGGTATCACGTCGAAATATAGTGATTTGCACTGTTGGTAACCGACTTGTACAGCTTTTTATAATTCGACTGTCGTTATACCGTCTGTACTCAGCAAGATGTTTTTCTACAATTTTCCCTCTCCACTGGCGAATAAACCCAATACGAGGTGGTCCAGGCAAATGTGAATACTAAATTTCAAGCCGTCTTGTAGACCCAAAAATTCTGTTTAAGAAAATAATTAATGAAAGGAAATATTGAAGCGAAACACTTTTATGGGCGTAAGGCCACAAAAGGAGTGTATAATGAATATAATTAATATAAATAAAAAAAATAAATAAATACAATAATATTTTATATATTTCTTTTAATAGCATTTACAATTATACGACTTTGCCAACAACAGATAAAAAATTTTATTACAGTAATGTGTTTATAACACAAACATTTACACTAATGTTATTACAAAAAATGTTTCTAAATCTTTTAATAGAAAAGTCATTATCAAATGTACAATTGATTTATAACAATTGTTGAAACATATGATTGTCATCTTTTTAAAGCAGAATTAGTAGTTTTCTATTATGAATTAATAAAATTCTTCACTCACTTTTCTCCACTTTATGTAGTAGAAAACTTATAATTCATAGTAAAAAACTACTAATCTTTTAATATAAAACAACTAATTTTTAGTGAAATCGTTCATTTTCCTGTAATTTATACGTTAAACTACATATGCCTATCTTGGCGAGCGAGCGATAAACAAGAGAGACATCACTCTATCACTTGAGTAATAGTTATGTTCTTTCCTCATGAACAGTGAGAACACAACGGGAACACAGCTCTTTGTTGTGTTTCGGTTGTGTTTCGTTCGCTCGACAGGGATATCAAATTGCAGAATTTTAAATTAAATACAATAAATAAATTAAAAGAATTTTTGCTTAAGAAATGACTGTTTCCCCATACTGCTATGGCTTTTTTTAGTAACGTTCAAAAACACAGAGACAACAAAAATAGGTATAATGTGATAGCTCGTACATTATGCTTAAAAGTTAGTCGATATTTTATTTATAAAAGTGAAAAAGGGATTACTGGAAAATTTCAAAACAAAATAAATTGTTATGATAAATAAATTGCTTTGAGAATATAATCCTCTAGGCAAACAGTTTCATTTCTATATTATTGTTACTCGGAACAAAGCAAACAATACTGAAAAGAATACGGTATGCTCATTAGACATATAGTTATAGTTGACAGTTGTTCTAGACATCAGAATACTATAGTACTGAATATTAAATACTGCATCGTTGTGTCACCCATTCGTTACATAACCTAATAATGTAACTCGTAGTATCGCTCGTCATATATATAAATAAAATACAAATACGATATTGCAGTATCTATATTAGTAATATCTTATACTTCATATAACCATAAGTCTGCAAGTACCGACAAATTGTTTCTTTCAGTGAAGACACTAAAGATCACAACTGAACTTCAAGGTTAACATTAGCCTTCATTTCTTCATTATCAAAAACGTTTTTTGCAAGTGTTATACATCTCTAAGCTACATTGAATAAAAAATTTGTTATATTCAGTGAATTCATTTTCTCAGTGTAAGCGCAGACAAGAATTTCGCGCGCGTAGCGCGCTTCTGAAGTTCTGGTGTCGATAAAATAATAATAAATGTTGATGCTGACAATGTAGAAATCGATGAATGCCCATGCGAAGAAAGTGTGTCTGGAAATAATAATTGTATAGACGATAATGATTATTCTAATGACGATGATAGTGACATCAACAATGAAAATTAAATCTTATATAAGCGACGAAAAGTTGAATTAACTATTTTTACTTTAATTTCTTAAAAAAATTTTGACATTTATTTCAAAATAACCTCCGTTTAATACATAAAACTGATACTGCAGATTCATTTTCAAGATGATTACACACTTTTTTGCATGTAAAGCAATTTACATAAACTACTTTTAACAATATTTATGTTCGAATTGAAAAAAGTTTATTTAATAACACAGCCACACAAAAAAAAAAGTACCCGAGTTGGGGAATGAGACTACCTATTCCTTATGTATTTTGATGCGCTGAATCCGAATCCGTCCTCAGAATTGGTCCATCAGATCAAGTTTTGACCCTAACCTCAAAATTAATAAAATGACACTTTTTGAACATTAGAATTTCAACTCGACTTAACTTTAATATATGCCTAGGACCAATAGAAAGCTTGAATTATTACCTTTAAAACGCTTTTTTAGAAATTGTTCTAGGATGATTTTTAACGAAGTTATGATGTTTTACTTAAAATATGACTTTTTTCTATATGTTAAAAACACATCAATTATTGATGTGTTATTGTGCAAAGGAAAAAAATAATTCTAAGTAAAACATCATAACTTCGTTAAAAATCATCGTAGAACAATTTCTAAAAAAGCGTTTTAAAGGTAATAATTCAAGCTTTCTATTAGTCCTAGGAATGTATTAAAGTTAAGTCGAGTTCAAATTCTAATGTTCATTAAAGTGTCATTTTATTTATTTTGAGGTTAGGGTCAAAACTTGATCTGATGGACCAATTCTGAGGACGGATTCGGATTCAGCGCATCAAAATACATAAGGAATGGGTAGTCTCATTCCCCAACTCAGGTGCTTTTTTTTTTGTGTGGCTGTGTTATAAATTATTGTTAAAAATAATAAAAATAAAAATAGAAATGTTACTTTTAACGTGATTATTTTGATTTTTCTTTAATAAAGATATTAAATTTAAAATGAAAAGAAACTTTTAGCCCAGTTTAAAAAAAAAGATTAAAATTCATTAATTTTTAAGAGAGATATGAACAATATTGTAAAAGTGAAGAGTTGAATTCAAATTTTGCGCTAGCGGCTGCCGCGTGACCGCGAGCCCTCCACTCCAACTACCGCGAGGTGCGTAATTCCTGTCAGAATTTTCAACTCTCTGTTTATCCGTTAAAAATGAAGTTAGCGATTCCCTAATTTTTTATTGAATACATGCATTATTAAACTTGACATACTGCAAGTTTAAAAAAAATATCAATAAACAAACTGTCATGAATTTTTTCAAAAAAAAGCTATCTCTTCCCCCCTCAACCTAGATGCATGGTTTTTTTTAAAAGTTTAAAAAAACATAAAAAATTGAACACATTTTGTCCCAATTGGATAGAACAAAAATTTGAGGAGTTATGCTTAATTGTTTATAAAAAAATGTACCTATTTTTAACATCGTTTTTTGCACATAAAATTTTTTAAAAGTTACAAAACGTTACTTTGATTAAAAGATCCATTCTTTCCGAATAAAATGAGCCTTTAAAAGTGGTAAAATATTCATTTTCCTGACGTATGGGTAATTTCAAAGAGACACGTTTCGTAATAAACAAATAGAATTTTGCAAAAACTATTGGTCTGATGTTAATCGCTCAAGGGTCTATTTGTTGAAAATCGTGAGAGCTACAATCCCAGCAAGTTTCAAAGGTATATGAAAATTATTAACAAAGTTATTTATTTAAGCTTAACATTGTTATAAAAAATCTTAAGACAAAAAATTTCGATCGGGAAAATTGGGGGCATATTGTCAGACCCCGACACTACACAACGGTGAAGAGAAAGTTCGGTGAAGTGAAATTTTTCGGAAAAATCACAGGACGCCTAGACTAAGAGAGATCGGTTACAACTGGCGACCCAACACATAGGGCAGAAGGAGAAAGAGTCGAACAATAGAACTTGACTCAGCACAGCCAGACAACGAGGCTTTGGAATTTAAAATTAAATTCGAAACAAGGTAATTTAATTTTAAAATTAAAATCTAAATTTGAAACAAAGTAATTTGATTTTAAACTAGAAATAAAATCTCGAAATTTATTCAAGTCTCTGAAAGAGTAAATTTCGAGAATTTTACAAGGTTTTAAGATTTCGTTCAGAAGGAGGAAAAGTTGAGTTTCAAGCAAATTTTTTTCGAATGTTTTTATTAATTTTTTTTGGTTAAAAAAATATCGAAATAAAAATGAAATAAATTGTTTTTTATTGGTATCATTGTGCGAATTTTTTTGAAAAATGTTTGTTTTTATTTATTTATTGTAACTGGCTCTGGTTTATTTTTTTAAATTTATTTTTGGCAAAAAAATAACCTATACCGTCCGCCACCTTCTAAAAGAAAACTTGTTTTGAAGTTAGAAAATTGTTTTTTTGTCTTTTCAGAAATTTTGGTCGCAAAGAGTGACCAACAGAAAATCGCTACAGAAAAAAATTCCCTAGGAAGAAAGAAATATTTCTAGAAATCTGCAGGTTTTTGGAATTTCCGGGTACAAGTCAGTAGATTGCAAACAGGTAGGAAACTTTGTTTTATTTTTATATTATTTTTCAAAAGAGACTGAAACTCCGGATCAGAAGAACGCAACGCAACTGGAAACGGAAGTGGGGATAATAACGGATGAAGACCGCCACCGCTAAGAACCGATAATGTTGGTGGTGGGGAGAACAGGCCAGAACGTAATGAAGAAAGTAATTAAACCCCGATTTAATGCGATGGTCTACCTTTAGGGAATTCGGTAACGTTAGCAGCGAAGGGAGTGTAGCGTCTTCGGTCCCGCAGAAAGGATCACAAGACACCCCTCCCATAGTAACAGAACCAAGACGCCAGAGCAGAACGTTTAAAATGGCGGAGCCTTAACGGGGAAAGAATCTCGCGAAGCGTTAGCAAACTTGTCAAGAGCCTTTACGACAGGCCCCACCCAGACGACAGGAGCACAATCAGTGCCGGGGAACTCGCGAGCCGGAAGTAGGGTACAGTTTAGTCAATCCGGTGGGACTGGGGGCCCGCAATTTGTGCCAAACTCGACAGGGGGCACAGGCTTCCCAACAACGACAACCTCCCCTCCAGTGGTATCAACAGCCTCGACGCACAGTGGGAGAAAATGCACTTATTTTGGTATAAATTTGACCGTCAGCACAATTTTCATCCGATTTTAAAGTTTTTTTTTTAAATACTCGTGACGAATTGGGCTATAACGCCTGCTTGCGACTTTTTTGATTTAAGAAATTGTTTATTATTTATTTAAATAACAATTGTGAAAATAACTCGACTGTTTAAGTAATTTGCCAGAAGGCATTCAAAATAATGCCAAATTTAACTTGTTTTCTTTTGTCTAAGTAATTTTGAAGAAAATTGAAGCATTAGAAAATAAAATTATCAGAATAAAAAATGTCGGATCCAATATGGCGGACAAATTTTTGAAAATTCATTGAATTCGCTCGAAACTTGTAACTCGGGGGTTTTTGGGGTCACTGATTACGAATCTGAAGTCCAATTTTTAAAATTCAAAATAACGGATCCAATATGGCAGACAAATGTTTGAAAATTCATTGAATTCGCTCGAAACTTGTTACTCGGTGGTTTTTGGGGTCGCTGATTACAATTCTAGAGTGTGATTTTTAAAATTCAAAATGGCGGAGCCAATATGGCCGACCACAAACATTGCAATTATTTCAAACTTATTGAAAATGAATTAAATTTACAGCAAGGTTATGTGGGGGTGGCCAACTCTGCCGACCCACTAAAAACACACCCGTCTTATAATTTAAAAATAAGAATAAGAAACAAAACATGATACATATTTTGGAGAATCCAAAATGTTGGAATCTCACGTTTAAAACACCTCATTAACATAAGACGTGTTGGTTTATATTAGCTTGTGTTTGCTTGCTTTTCAGGTAACAAACAATGAGATTTTTTAAAAACATTTGAATCAATTCAGGAATTAGAAAATTGAAAATGGAAAACTCACATAATAAAAGTAATATGAAAAAAGAACTTATAAGAATTTTGAAACTGTAAACCCCTGTATATTTTTAAACTGTTTTCAATAGCTGTTTAGCATCATCTGACAAATGATTTTTATGGTTGGTATAAGATGCCTCAAACTGTGCATAATGAGGTGTTTCAAACGTGAGATTCCACCATTTTGGATTCTCCAAAATATGTATCATATGTTTTGTTTCTTATTCTTATTTTTAAATTATAAGACGGGTGTGTTTTTAGTGGGTCGGCAGAATTGGCCACCCCCACATAACCTTGCTGTACGGGCAGCAAGGTACCTGGAAGCAGGTTTTCACATCCGACGTAAAAAAAAAAAAATAAGTACATGAATTTCTTCATCTTATTCTCTGTTTGCGAAACAAAAAAAATATAATTTAATTCATTTTCAATAAGTTTGAAATAATTGCAATGTTTGTGGTCGGCCATATTAGCTCCGCCATTTTGAATTTTAAAAATCACACTCTAAAATTGTAATCAGCGACCTCAAAAACCACCGAGTAACAAGTTTCGAGCGAATTCAATGAATTTTCAAACATTTGTCCGCCATATTGGATCCGCCATTTTGAATTTTGAAAATTGGACTTCAGATTCGTAATCAGCGACCCCAAAAACACCCGAGTAACAAGTTTCCAGCGAATTAAATGAATTTTCAAAAATTTGTCCGCCATATTGGATCCGACATTTTTTATTCTGATAATTTTATTTTCTAATGCTTCAATTTTCTTCAAAATTACTTAGACAAAAGAAAACAAGTTAAATTTGGCATTATTTTGAATGCCTTCTGGCAAATTACTTAAACAGTCGAGTTATTTTCACAATTATTATTTAAATAAATAATAAACAATTTCTTAAATCAAAAAAGTCGCAGGCAGGCGTTCTAGCCCAATTCGTCACGAGTATATAAAAAAAAAAATTAAAATCGGATGATAATTGTGCTGACTGTCAAATTTATACCAAAATAAGTGCATTTTCTCCCACTGTGCGACGTCGAACCAGTGCTCTTATTATAATGGGCTGAGCTGGAGCCAAGAGAGCCACAGACGAGAGCAAAGACACCAGGCGGATCCGAGGAATGCACAATGGGGACCAAACGTGTACACTCAGGTACAAAATGATACATGGACAAAACCGACTTTACCGACAACGACACACTTACAACCGGGGTATCCAACCCACCCGTTTAGTTGGAGAGACTCCGGAGTTGGTCGAAATAACCAATCCGATATTTTTCCGCCAGTCAACCCGACAGGGGGGGGGGCAAGGGACAGTTGGAGGGGGAATACCGAAAGTAGGAGGGGGATACTGGAACAGTTTTCGGGCATGGCACAGAGGCACAGAGGTGAGGCAAGTTTTCGCCCAAGCAGTGGGCAAGAGTACTTCGAGCCAGACCCAAGATGGGCTGAGGTCTCAAACCTACAACAAGCTAGGTATGATAATTTCGGACGATACCAACAACGGAACACAAAGTCAGTGTCGTGATGTTGCGAAGGTCGTAAGCGGGTGAAACATCAAGTTTAGAGGAGAAAGGGCCGAGAACATAGAACAGTTTCTATGGAGAGTCGAGGAAGGTAAGGCAGGGGCCTACCTCTCTGACGAAGAGCTACTTCTCGCTTTTCCCTTTCTCCTAGACGGAATGGCGTATCACTGGTTCCGTCAGAATAGGGATCGATGATCTAGTTGGAACCAACTCAAAGGGCATTTCCGAAACAGATTCGGAAATGCGTTGTTCCAAGAAAAGCTCGAGGATGAGATACTGCGCAGGAAACAGGGAGCCGAAGAACCTGTGGCGGACTTCCTGGCATGCATGTACGGGATGTTTTAGTTGTCAATGGTGCATATGCCTATGAAGAAACAACTCAACCGTATGTATGAGAACCTCAGACCTGAGTTTTGAAGAGCGATCCCTAGGTACAGCTTTTTAGACTACAATGGACGAGCTGTACTGACTGACCAGTACGAAAGGGTCTCTGAGACCCTACACGAACACGCAGCGCCTCCACCCCCCGAAAAGTCGTTAATTCCGGACTTCGCGTATGGGGGGAAGACACCACCTGCCAAAAAGGCTCCGACGTTAGCAGCGGTGTCAGAAAAAAAAAGAGAAAGGGACAGGAGGGATCAAATCCGAAGAGTTGACTAAGATAATTAAGTCCGTCCTAGCGGCAGTCGGAGCATTGAACCTGCCCTAATCTCAGGGTCCTACAGGGTCGGGGGGTAACAAACCAAAGCAAAAGAAAGGACCCCACCTAAAAAGAAGTCTGAGAGTCCCAAAGAGGAACCGGAAGCATCGAACTCAGGCTCTAAAGAAGGTCCGGAAGTAGTTTGCTTCAACTGTAAAGCTGAAGGGCACTACCAGCCAGGTTGTCAACTAAAGAGTGGAATCTGTGTTCGGGAAACAAAGGGCGGGGAAAGAAGTAAGGGTCGCATCTCTTCCCCAGCAACCAGACCTAAATTCCTCAAACATGGTCCAAGCGAGTCCAGCTATCCAAGACACGAGTCAAGAGACTCTACGAGGGCTAGTGGGACCGCTAGAAAAAGCTCGAGTTCAGTACCCTCCTATTGAAAAAACTCATATGAGATCTCATATGAGATCATATATGTTTTCTTATATAGAAACTCATGTAAATTCGCATGTTCATATAGGAATTCATATGTGATCTTATGTGAGGTTTTATGTAAAATCGTATACGAATTTGAGACATAATTTAATGTATGAATTCATATAAGAAATTGTTATTCATTTTGACATATAGAAACTCATGTGAATTCTCATGTCGTTTCGTATTTTATTTCGCACAATTATTTATATGTTAAATCTTATGTCATTTTCTTATCTTAATTTCGTATATAGAATTTCATATAAAATCCTATATAGCTTCATATCTCTGCACGTCACCAATCATTTCGTATATGAAAACTTATGTCAAATCTCATATGAAATCCTACTTATATTCTCATTTAAAATTTTCCTACGTCAAATTTTATATTGAATCTCATATGAAAACCGTCCTGAGAGTTTCGTATATGAAAACTTATATAAAATACTACTTAGATTCTTATTCAAAATTTCCCTACGTTAAATCTTATATTAAATCTCATATGAAATCCGTCCTACCTGTTTCGTATATGAAATCTCATACAAAATCCTACATAGATTAATAACTCTATACGTCACTAATCATTTCGTATCTGATATCTTATGTCAAATCTCATATGAAATCTTACTTAGATTCTTATTAAAAATTCTCCTACGTCAAATCTTATATTAAATCTGATATGAAATCCGTCCTAAGAGTTTCGTACATAAAATCTCATATAAAATCCTATATAGATTCATATCTCTATACGTCACCAATCATTTCGTATATGAAATCTTATATCAAATCTCATATGAAATCCTACTTATATTCTCATTTAAAATTTTCCTACGTCAAATTTTATATTAAATCTCATATGAAAACCGTCCTGAGAGTTTCGTATATGAAAACTTATATAAAATCCTACTTAGATTCTTATTCAAAATTTCCCTACGTTAAATTTTATATTAAATCTCATATGAAGTCTTACTTAAAATCTTATTTAAAATTTTCATACGTTAAATCTTATTTTAAATCTCATGAAATCTGTCCTGAGAGTTTGATATATGAAGTCTAATATAAAATACTATATACATTCAGATCTCTGTACGTCACTAATAATTTCGTATATGATATCTTATGTCAAATCTCATAGAAAGTCCTACTTGTTACTAGAAAGATAGTAATTTGTTAGCATAATATCAAATAAATAAAATATGTACTCTCACTACTTCAAGGAAAAGATATTTTACTTTCAATGTAGTAGCTTCCTATTAAAAAATAGTAACAGTTTTTACTATTCATTAGTAACCGATTTTTCAATAATTTATTAGAAGAAAATCACTAATTTCACAGTCATCCTTAAGACATTTTAACCCAAAGGTCTTGTCACTGTAAAACTTCTGCTATATCTAGGACTTGAGCACTGTTCTGAGTTTTTTAAAAAGAAATTAAAATCTTTCATCTAGCTGTTTTTCAGAAAATCAGTTCTTTATATTAAAATATTAGTTTTTTTATTCTATGAAAAACATTTAGTAATATAATTGAAAAAGAGTTATATAAAACATATGTGTACAAAGAGTAAGTATTTTTAAAGCTGTTTTGATATTTTTACGTGGCAAAAAAGTGGAATTTAGTTTTATTTTAATTAATAAACTCACAGATTTAAAAAAAATTTTAGTGCAAGAAACTCTTAATTAAATCTACTGCAGGTGCACCGGAATCAATTTTTGCAAATTTGTACACTGATTCTACAAAATGTTTGTCATGAAAATCGTAAAATTAAATCTTCCAACTTAAATAAATCGATTCCGGTGCACCTGTAGTAGATTTAATTAAGAGTTCTTTACAATGAAATTTTTTTTGAATCTGTGAGGTTAGTAATTTACATAAAACTAAATTCCACTCTTTTGCCACGTAAAAAAAATCAAAATAGCTTTAATAACACTCACTCTTTATAAAGATATGTTTTATATAATTTTATTTTTATTTTATTACTTTATTTCTTTTTTATAGAAAAAGAAAAAATTAATGTTTTAATATAAAAAACCGATTTTCTCAAAAATGACTCGATGGAAGATTTGGAATTTTTTTAAAAAAATCAGAAAAGTACCAATACAGTGACAAGACCTTTGGATTAAAACGTATTAAAGACCACCGTCATTTTGATTTAGAGAGTGTTCCAAGATTTCCATATATGAAATCCTACATAATATTCTTTTGGAAATCTTTTGTTGTTTTTTTGTCAAGAAATCTTACATAACATCTTATATAGAATATTATGTAAACAAATACTTTTTTGATCCCTTTATGAAATTGACTTAAATATATCTTACAACAAAAACATATAAGTAATTTTTTCAGTATTTCTTACAATAAATATATTGTACAGAATATCATTTGAAATCTTAATAGAATGTTGCAATGCAAATATCCTAGAAACTCCTAGATGAAAATATATTTCAGTTACAGAAGGTTGATAATAGTATATTAAATATAACTGTTTCACTTTTAGGTCAAAGCTAAATTTTTTGTAAACAAAGTATGTATTTTCAATTAAAGTAAGAATAAAGTTGAATAATTAGTAATATAATTCAAATAAAAAAGTAGTACATGAAGATATTATAACATTATCAATTAAATTTGTTTATATTCTGATAAAGTAATTTTATGTATCATATAATACTTAAAAAAGTAATATTCATTTCGCAAATGTGCATTAGTTTTCTATAAAAAAAGTCATTATGAATTATATGGTTAAAGAAAAATTGTTATAGAAGTCTGTGATTGACGACAAAAGTTATAAATGATTTTTTTTTTTACATTTTATATGAACCGTTCTCCGGAAAAACGGCACTTTCGTATTAAGTGTCATCTAAACTATAATATTCAATTGAAATTGTTCATTTATGAACCTTTTTAGAGTTTTAATTCGAACTTTTTTTGCTTACAATCGAATAGCGCTGTTTATTTTTTATAATTTATACATTTTTTCTATTTGTGTATAACAAATTATTTTAACAAATTATTTTTTAAACAATTTTTAATGTCAACAATTATTATTTGGTCAACGGTCCTCTTTTCCTCATTCACTTTTTTGACATAAATTTATTCCTAAGCAAGGACGTTAATGGGTTTACCAGAAATTTTTTAATGTTATGTAAACCCATGTTATTTCGAACATAAAACTATTTATATTTATACATTTTTAACAAAGATTATAAAAAAGTTAAAGAAAACTATTTGATACATATTATATTTAATTATTTCTGATTAAAAACGTTTGTTTTTTGAATATTTTACTCGATCTTTCGAAAAACGGCTTAAGTCCGTCCTCGTTTGTTTATTTACTAAATTAATAATAATACAAAAATCATTGCTTTTATTGTGTAAATTTGTTAACCGATAGTAAACCTTCGTAGTAGACATGAAAATGCTAATAGTAATGCATTAAATTACTTATAACTTACAAATGAATCTTAAATTTAAGATTTCTCAAAATGTCTATTTCCGACTTAAGCCGTTTTTCCGGCGAACGGTTCATATATTATCTTATGGGAAAATACATTTTTAGTAACATATGTTTGTCAGTTTTCCCGCAATAGGGTGTATTTTAACATATTTTCAGAATTTGTAGAAGGCGGAGTAAGATCAAAACATTAACTGCTTATAAGCAATTTATAAACAAATTAACAAATTATTTCTTAATGTTCGATGCTAGTAATAGAAGTCAAAATTTTTAAAAACATTGTTATAATATTTCAATAAAAATCAAATCACTAATTTTTGAGAATTTCATCTATTTTTTCTCACAATTGTCCAATTGTGAAGAGATGAAGAATTTCCGTCACCAGCTTCGTAATTTACGTTTTCGTCAATCAGTGTTATACAATGTGTAACAATTACTTAATTAATAGGAACATAAATTTGGTAAAGTGCAAATATATTGTTCATTTCGCACTTGGAGGCTGACACATACTAAACTGATGTCAGTAGTATTTATGAATATTTTTTTTTTACTAACAGAAACAATTTTTCTTATCATTGCGCATTGATCTTGAAAAGTATTATGAGTTAATATTTTGTACCCTACGGTACACTCTATACCGTTTTGGCGAAAGAAATTATTTTTCTATATGCACCGTCTTTTAGTTTGGCAAAAGAATTGTCCGATCGTTTATTTTGTATTGATGAAGACAAATAGAGACAACCGTCTTTTGTAATTTTTTTTAATAAAGAAGCCCTTTCTGACAGATTCAAATTTTCAGCCAAACTAGAAGGTACGCATAACAATTTTCCAAAATATCGCGCTTCAGACAATTTTTCCGTTTTTTGAACCGTCGATGAACTTAGATTTAAACAATAGTTTTTTGTTTCCTGTGATGCAAAAGGATCCATTCTTTTTTTTTAGAACTGTGTAGCTTGATTTTAAAGTAATGTGTCTACAAATTTGTTTATGAACACCTTTTGCAGCATGCATGACATTCAATAACTTAGCATTTCCTGATTCAAACGTAAATGCAGAGTGCTCATAAAGAGGTCCCCACTGTAAAACACTACGTGCTAGATGCAGTAATAGATGAACGTCGAATGTCATTGCATCCTTGGAATATAAAATTTCTGTATCATGCACAATTTCATGTAGCAATTGATCTGCTCGATTAAGGTCACTGGTCGAAATTTCAGATTGTAATAGGATATAGATACCTTCAACAAGTTTTATCCAATGTTCTATTAATCTTTTGTCTAAAAATCGACGCATATTTACTGTACTATAGTAAAGAAGCCAATTTTCCTATTCTCGGGCTTTCCAATGTGCTCTATACATTAATGATCGAGTTAGTCTTCCAACTTGGTGTGGAGCTTTTGTTGAGTTTAGAATATTAATTATTTCATCTATTTCTGATTTAGTAAGTAGGGGAGACTGGGGCAAAGGTGCTAACCGGGGTAAAGGTAATAATGATAATATCTTTAGTAATAAAAAATGTCAAAACTTTCTTCTATACACGAATATTCATTTTTATTGCGATAAAAAATAAAGATTCGTGTATAGAAGAAAGTTTTGATAATTATTAATACTAAAGATATTATGATTATTACCTTTACACCGGTTAGCACCTTTGCCCCAGTCTCCCCTACACTAGAAGCACAATTTTTACTACCAAACCAGATAGTAGTAAATCCACTTACAAGATGCCTGCTATCTGGGACGAAACCATAAATGATATGAAATTTATTTAAATTTATTAAAACAGATAGATTTTTGAAACCACTGCATGGTTTGTCCTCCGTACCTTGTTCCATGTCTTTAATACTTTCTTCTTCTTTTTCTAAGCAGTCCTTTTACATCAATCGACGGATATTTAGAACTACCCGAGTTTGGCTTGTCTTCATTTACAATCCATTCTGTTGGATGTTAGCACCAGTTGCATCCATATTTTCCGTTGAACTGTGTAAAACTCTGCATTAGCGTGCGAGCAATAGAATCTACACAACATACTAAATAAAACACTTTTATGATTCGTTTTTCGTTATTTATAGTACACGGCACACCTTTCTCTTCTAGTTGATTCATTTTGTCTACGAAAGGTTACAAAAAGACATTCATATCAGGTTTTGTTTTATTAAACCACAGACCCACAACGATCAAATTTTTTGTTCTTATTTCTATAGGCAATTCATTTAGCATTATATATATTGGCCATATACTATATGTCTAACTTTCAAATAACGGAGCAACATCCGTGTTAAAAACTATAGTTGCATTATTTCTTCTGTCACTCGAATTTAAACTTTTAAGAAAACGGCGATAAAATTTTCCGTCGTAAATGCTACTAATAATCTTATTATTATATACTCTGTTGAGTACTTCGTTATAATAATCATCGTTTGCTTCCAAGAGAATATCAATTAGATATCTTGTTTCCGGAATTGTCGACTTCGTAAATAAACAATAAATTAACTTAAATAGATACTCCATTGCAGTTAAAGTAAGTAAATTTACCAAGGCGTATTGTATAAGCATCATAAGTATTTCACCAACGTTTTTGTTCACTGGTGTAGAGATGGGATTAGCAAGATCTGCTTTGTCCAGGAATGTGTTAAGATGTACGAAACCTTCCTTTTTTTCTTTACATTCATCCTCTTCCTGTGTATCCGAATCCTCATCAGTTTGGAAAGCGTGAAGATTATATTGTGTACCTTTAATAGAACGTAAAGCTGAGAAATACTTAAATCACAAATGTTATAATAAATTATAAATGTATGGGCGTATGAATGTTCTATACACAGAATAAAATAGTTTCAGAAAACTTTTAGAATCTAGAATTCTAGAAAATTTCTAGGAATCTTAAAGGTTTCTAAAAGATTCCCTGTCATTTCTTGCTTTTTCTCGGTAAAATTCAGTATTTCCCCTACTTAGTTTATTTTAAATTTCAAATTTATTTACAAAAGCAGAGAAATTTGGATGCATAAATAACTTCTACATTTCATAAGTTGTAATTTTTATTATTTAAGATTATTATCATAAGATAGAATTTTCATTTAGAGAAATTATCATTCTTCGGATTTGTTTTTAGTCGTATTTAGATACCGTCAAACGGGACTATTATGGTATAGAAACCTAATTTTTTTGTATTTTTTGCTTCACAAAATTTCAGAATTTCAAACAAAAATTTTTTTTTTAACCAACTAGTCACGTTGTTTCGATTTTTCTGAAAGTTTACTTCAAGCGTTACTATAGAAAAAAGAAAAACATTTTTTCTTGGGAGTTATCAGAACTCAAAGTTTATATCTTAATAATGTAGCAGTCGGGGCTATTATGGTACAAATTTTATTTTTGTTTATAAAATAAACATTTTTTTTTATTAAACTATGTGGAAATTTTTTACTAGATATTTAAGAATCAAATTTTTTAAAAATTGCCAAATAGCAATTATTATTATAGAAATTATGTATCAAAATAGAAAGGTACCTAAACAATGGAATTCTTGAAAATTTGTATTTTATGTTATTTTAATAATTAAAGTACTTAATAGTCCATAATAACTTTTTGAGCTATTGTATGTCAAGCAACATTTAAATTAACTTAAAACCCTTTTAAATAATAATGGTATTAGTTATATTAATATAAGTGGTTTTTGAGGTTATGATCCACCCTTTGTCAAATAAGTTATAATCATGAAGTAGGATAAGGAGATGAAACGACGTGTTTTTACTGTCCCCATATAGGGGGGTCACAGTAGATAGCTTTGCTTTCTCCCTGCCGACTATGCGCCCCTTTAGGGGAAAAGTAGAATTAATTTTCGTTGTGTGCGTGGCTGTGTCTTATGTACATGTGATATGGTCACGTGATAAATTATAGTTACAAAAGTCACGACAGCCAGTGCTGTTGTCAACAGGGAAAAAGAAACCTGTACTACTGCGACCCCCCTGATTGGCGTCAAGTTTTCCCGTGACAAACTACAGGCGTTTCATCTTTTTATTCTACTTCATGGTTATAATATTTACTTATTTCCAATTTTCTGCCAAAAAAAGCAACATTTACGTAAAAAAACAATGAAACCAAAGCACAGAAATTTTCTTGAATGTATTACTAAATGAATTCTCATAAAATAATTACAATAATTTTGTACCAGAATAACCCCGCTATGTGCTGAACTTTCAGTTTTTAATAAATTTTTTCTTCAATTCCTAATAAAAAGTTAGCCCAATTCGTCAATGTAGTCCCAACTTAACTCTCAAGACGTAACTTAAGGCTATGTGATGAACCATTTTCACTAGTATAGGCAAAATTTGTTCGTAAACTTTCCCTTAAAATAACAAATATTTTGACACTAAACTTTGTAGAATTACTTAAAATATCATTAAGGGTGTTGGAAGGACAAAATATGCAGGCATTCTCAAAAACACTACCCCCGCCCCCACACCCATTTACCGAAAATATCCACTTTAACATTTTTTTTCAGACAAACTGTACACTTTTTTGGCAATAAAATATAGTAGAAGGGATTCGTGGGAAGTGAGGAGTAAGAAAATAACTGATTTTTTATTTCATTCTTTTCTGACTCGATAAAAAGTCGAGAACGGTAAGAAAATCCTGACGTGAGTTGTTCTTAGTATCAAAATGTCAGACACCCGCATGACAAGTGGCGCCGCCCCAGTCGCGAATTATCTTATGAATAACTGGTGGCTAACATCAAGAAGTAATAGTAAGGAGATCGATCTCCATTGAAATGTAATGTTTGAGAAACATGCACGAAAATTGCCAAGTTCACTTTGTGATAACCAGCTCTGTTGGGCATGCACATTGGACTCAAATATGTTCATTGGTTCCAACTGTGAAAGTAAGGTTATATTTTTGTCTCACTCGCACACTTTTCATGAGAAGAAAAGAAACAGTCGTATGCTTACTGCGCATGCTTCAACTGACATGGGTGATCTTCTGATAGTGAACTTATCAATTTTCGTGCAGGTTTTCAGTTATCTATAGAAACGCTTTCTACAGGCAGTTCGAATTCCTTACTATTAATTCATGACTGACATTTTGATACTAAAAACGTCAAAATTCTTCACCGCTCTCGACTTTTCATCGCGTCAGGAAATAATAAAATAAAAAAGGAAAGTTATTTTCAGGTTTCTTATTTACCGTAGATCCCTTCTATCATTTTTTTTGGCTGTAAAATGTACAATTTTTTATAAAAATTGTCAAAGTGCAGTTTTTAGGTAAATAGAGACAAGTGTTTGACAACTCACGTCAGGATTTTCTTACCGTTCTCGACTTTTTATCGAGTCAGAAAAGAATGAAATAAAAAATCAAAGTTATTTTCTGATTTCTCATTTCCTACAAATCCCTTCTATTATATTCTTCTGTCGAAAAAGTGTACATTTTGTCTAAAAAAATTGTTAAAGTGAATATTTTCGGGAAAGGGGTTAGGGGCCGGGGCATGTGTTTTTGAGAACACCTACTTATTTTGTCCTTTTAACGCCCTTAAGAAAGTCTCTCTGACGTAAGTTTGTTTAAATTTTGTATTAATGTTAATTCTTTTAATTTCTTGAAATTCAGTTAATTTTTTAAATAATTTACTTTAGGGCAAAAATTAAAAAATTTTGGGCCAGAGAAACCTTCTTAATGATATTTTACGTAATTCCACAAAATTTGATAACAAAATATTTATTAGCTTAAGAGAAAGTTTACGGAAAAATTTTGCCTAAATTATAGCGCTAAAACTCCACTGCATAACCGGTTACGCATTAATTCCAAAGAATTAAAATTAAGTTTAAAGTTTTGAAAAGTATGAATGAAAAATGTTTTATGCTACAATAGGTTATATAATAAGAACATCAGAATATTATTCTTATAAGTATTTATTCATAAAATGCAAAGAATTGAAATTTAAAAATATTAATAAAAAGGGTTTAATTGAAATAAATACACCTGACTCTTTTTATATGCAACTCTTCGGGCTGGGTCTTTCATATAGCGAATTGTAAACAAACGCTCGAAACGCATTGTCCTTTGCTAGCTCTCTTAAGTCTTTGTCCCTACATGCTCGACGCTCAACTCTTATTCTCTTTTCTTCTTATTCGCAGAATTTCATATAGCGAACCTTCATATAAACAGAGTGCTGTGTACCACACTTTCTTCTTTGAAGCAAAAAAAATGCCATACATAATCTACAAAAATTAGGCTTACAAGGAACTAGTGCATGGAGAAACAATAAATATTGATCTTTAAATAGAAAAAGGTGGCGGTACCTTCCTTTTTATATGTCTCTAGTCTTTTGCGTTTAAGACTGGGTCTTGGTACCTTCACTTCGATAAACGAAACAGTTGTGGTACCTACCTGTCGACATAAAAAACGGTCGTGGAAATTGAATAGCATGAAATAGGAGTCATAGTATATCCGCAATGAAATATTCTTAATATTCATCCGTAGAAGCTTAGAAGCTCGACGCAAATAAACATACTATCAATAAAAATTCGGTGTACAAAGAATCAGTGCACAGGGAAGTAATAAACATTGGTCTTCGAATAACAAAAGGTGGCGGTACCTTTCTTTATATATGTATCTAGTATTCTGCTTTCAAAACTGGGTCTTGGTACCTTCCCTTCGATAAACAAAACGGTCGTGGTACCTACCTATCGACATAAAAACCGGTCGTGGAAACAATAACAAGAAATCTTAAATAGTCATAGTATATCCGCAATCAAATATTCTTAATATTTATCAGCAAGATTAGAAGTACGATGCAAATAAAAATACTATCTTAAATGAATTTATGTTAAAAAGAACTAGTGCTCAGAGAAGTTTTAAACATTGGTCCTTGAATAGAAAAAGGTTTCCGTACCTCCCCTTACATATGTACATAGTCTTTTGGGTTTAGGGCAGGGATTTGGTACCTTCCCTTCGATAAACGAAACGGTTGTGGTACCTACCTAGCGACATAAGAAACGGTCGTGGAAACTGAATAGCATGAAATAGAAGTTCTGACATATCCACAGTCAAATATTCTTAAGGTTTATCCGCAAGCGCTTAGAAGTTCGAGGCAAATAAACATACCAACTTTAAAAAATTCAATGTACAAAAAACCAGTACATAAGGAAATATTAAACATTGGTCTTCAAATAGCAAATGGTGAAAGGTTAAATAGAAAGGTGGCCGTCCCTTTCTTTTTATATGTACCTAGTCCTTTGCGTTTAAGATTGCATCTTGGTACCTTCCCTTCGATAAAAAAAACGGTCATGGTACCTACCTATCGACATAAGAAACGGTCGTGGAAATTGAATAGCATGGAATCTTAAATAGACGTGGTGTATCTGCAATCAATTATTCTTAATATTTATCCGTAAGATTAAAAGTACGACGCAAATAAACATACTATCTTAAATAAGTTTTATGCAAAAAGAACTAGTGCATAGAGACATTTTAAACATTGGTCCTTGAATAACAAAAGGTTTCCTTACCTCCAGCTACATATGTATATAGTCTTTTGTGCATAGTAGGGCAAGGAATTGGTATCTTTCCTTCGATAAACAAAACGGTCGTGGTACCTACCTATCGTCATAAGAAACGGTCGATTAGAAGTTCGAGGCAAATAAACATACTATTTTTGAAAAGTTTCGGTTTTCAAAGAACCAGTGCATAGGGAAATATTAAACATTGGTCTGTGTATAGCAAAAGGTGGCGGTACCTTTCTTTTTTTTATATATGTATCTAGTCTTTTGCGTTTAAGACTGGGTCTTGGTACCTTCACTTCCATTAGAGATCCTCAAGGGAGAGTTGAGATAAGTTTCCCCTTCTACTACCATTGCGGGTTGCCGGAAACGGAAGTGACAATGTTGCAAGTTGTGTCATTGGTTGAAAAAAGCGGGCTAAGTTTAAAAGTAATTGTTTTCAAAGTATTTCAAAGGGAACCGCCATTTTGGACCACTGAAAATAACTTCTTATGAACATCTGTTTCCTGAAACCCGCGACCAATCAGAATCCAAGTCAATATGTCCCAACTCTCCCTTGAGGATCTCTAACTTTGATAAACAAAACCGTCGTGGTACCTATCCATCAATATATGAGACGGTCATGGCACCTGCCCATCCATATACAAAACGGTCGTTGTACACTGATCGCCAGATATGCTTTAACATATTTCCATTGGACCTACGTGTTAAAATGTTAAAGCATATCTGGCGATAGCTGTACATACCCATGTAACTGCCGTCTGACGTTCATAAAAAGTGGCACAGTTTTTTTCTGCCATTTTTAAGAAGGTTAGAACATCTATCTTTAAAACTTCTTTTTAAATACTTTGGTGATGTAAGCCATTTTTGAAATCTGATTCTTTTTAAATTTAAAATAACTGACCATTAATAGAAGAAGAAATTAACATTAACAAATTAAATTAACATTAACAGAAGAAATTAATTTATTAAATTTTATTCAAAAAGTCGATGAAAACCTGGACATAGAGACATTTTAGAAGCTGTAAATATGATTGTATAGTGATTCATGTGCACAATTAAAAGAATCATCAAGCAGTCGATCAAACATAAATCGTGGTGTAGTAAAACAGAGTTAGAAATTATTGATTAATAAGTAACTAAATGTTGTTTACGAAAAGGTCAAAATAATTCCAAAAGTTAATCTGTACTACTTAAAATGTATTCACCAGTCCAGAAATTAGGAACACGTAACGCCTATAATGTTATAGTTAAGTGACACTCATTTCATTTCCAAGAATCTTGCGTAGTCTTGAATGACCGAGGGATACAAGGCACCGCAGACCGTTTCAAACATCGTCGTGCGATAAGAACCCGCGTTCGAAACCCGGATGAGCAGAGAAGTTTCGTTAATAAATTACATTTAAATTTGCACTTTTATAAGGATGAGATAGGAATTCTGTAAATCTGTTTCTTTATAATGTGTGAAAATGAAGAGGTGGGGAGAACATGATATATGTACGATCTAGAATAGATGATCCTTTGTTTGAATTTATCGAGAAATTTATTTTAGAATGTCCATCTCAAATTTTCATCGATGTGTTGTACGCTTTCAACGGCTGTCGTTAAGTACCAATCAAGTTCATTAAGTATTATCCAAATGCGTGTAAGGCCTAAGTTTCATTAATTATTATACCTTTTATATCTCTTTGGTCTTCCACTCATACTGCTTCAACTAACTGTAAATATCAAACTGGAAAACGGCTATGTATGTAATATATGTACAAGTGCGCATTATAACGGATTTCTTCTTCTTCTTTATATTTTTATTCTTCTTTAAATTAGCTAATTCAAGTCACTACACCACGAGGCCGAATCTCGATCAGACGGCCATCTTTGCAGTCATACTAGTGCTCATGTAAAAGAACGCGTAAGGATACACAAGTGAAAAGTAGTTCGGTTACGATTGACTATGATTATTAAAGAAATAATCCCTATAGACTATATTAGTAATATAAACTATTCTCCATTTTTATAATCAGGAATGTCTGTAGGAGGTTAAATAATGCTTAAAATTATTCATTTTTATAATTGTGTGCTCATATATGCACGGGAAACTATTTTTAATTATTAATGCATGTGCTTAGGAAAATTTCAAATTTTATTCTGCGTCTGCGCACTTCTTCGCGCAATTATACATCGACCACGATCCAACGCGTCCATATACAAGAAAATCTGAAACTGAAATCAGTTGAACTGATGCAATTCTCGTAGCACGTGGTGATTTTTCCTCATCGTGATCTCTAAGAAATATTTTGTTTTATAATATTTTTAATAATAAGAGGAGAATGTCTGACTTTGCTTATACAAAATTTGTGAACTTATGCACAAATAGAGTCAAACATAAGAGTAAAGTAAAACCTTTTAGGATTCGCCCTGTCAAGAGTATTTCTGTTTACTTTATTTGGTGATGAGGAGGTGGAGCGGGGAGACGGCAGCATAACATTTCTCGTAATTTCTTTTGCTCTCGCGACCTGTCAGGAGTGCACCCTACCCCCGAGCTTGCGTCTCTTCACAGGTTTTAGTGTACTGCAATTGTATCGACATCAAACATCTTTAATTTCGAGAAATTTGAGACTAATGAAAGTCGTGAGTTTCGCGTGAAATGTGGTAAAACTTCTTGCCTGGCAGTAATCGGCTTGATTGCTAGTAAGTATAAATATTCATTGTTTTGTAAATTAATTATTAAACATTGTGTTTGCATAGTTTCCTAATTTTTTATAAACTAGAATCATTTCCGTTGTTACTACCTTCTATTAATTATTAATTATTATTATTAATAATTATTATTAATTAATAATAATCTCCGTAAACTCCAGAAGTTAGTTACTATTTATATTTATTCATTTTTTTCTGTCCACGTTTTAGAAGTTAAAGTGAAATTAGTTAGTTTTTAGGGTTCCGTACACAAAGTGTATAAACGGAACCCTTATGACGAGATTCGTGCGTCCGTAGACAAAAATCGTATCCCCCCCCCCCCCTAGACGCCAAACTATTTGACTTAAAAAGCTCAAATTTGGCACACATATGTATTTTCACGTGTAGATTACAGAAAGACTAAAGAGAACTTTGTTACAGGTTGTTATCATAGTGGTTTTAGCAAAAAATCACGACTTTTTTAAAAAAATGATGAAAATGACCATAGCCCCACCCACTTAACTTCTAACCTATTTGTCTTAGAAAGTTCAAATTTGGTATACAGATGTGTTTTCACTTGTAGATTACAGAAAAATTATAAAGAACATGATTATAGGGCTTGATCATAGCGTTGTCAAGGAAGTAAAAAGATTTTTGGGCATTTCTTATGCATATTGGCCTAAATCTATCGTTCTTACTTTGATAGCACTATGACCATCACCTTCTCTATAATTTTTATATAATCTGCACCTGAAAATACATGTGTATACCAAATTTTAGCTCTTTAAGTCAAATAGTTAGGCAGATAAGGGGGAAGATACGGTCATTTTTTAGTTAAAATGCATCTAAAATGACATTCCTTGGCACTCATCAACAAAATTATTTGACATAGAGTGTTATAATTTGGTATGAACATGTAGTTTTATTTGTAGATTACAGAACAAAGGTTCATAACTTTGTTGCAGACTGTTCTCATATTGTTTTCGAGCAAATAATACGACTTAAAAAAATGGTTAAAAGTGATCATATCTCCCATCCCCCTTATCTGTCAAAATATTAAAATTAGAGAATTTAAATTTGCAAAAATGCATAAATAAAATATGGCAAGTACGAGTTACGCCCGTACTAAAACCAAGGGTTCCGTACAATTATTGTTAAATATTGTTAAATATTGTTGAAATAAAAAGTGTATAAAATTTTTTAAAACACTAATTGTAATTTTCAATTATTTCAAAAAGAAATTTTATAATTTTTACCATTCTGTGGAATAAAATATGTATTTGTGTACGCTGCACAAAAATATGTTACTAATATAAATAATAGTTCAAATATAATAAGTAAATATTCTTATTTACCTTTTATCCCACTTTCCAATTTTGATACAGAGTTTTTCTAATTTTGTTCAATAAGGTCGTTAAATTGATATTTAATAATTAAACAATTGTATTTTGATAAACTACGAACTAGTCAGATTAATTTATGTAATATTACATTCGGCAGCGTACACAAATACATATTTTTTTCCACAGAATGGTAAAAATTATAAAATTTCTTTTTCAAATAATTGAAAATTACAATTAGTGTTTAAAAAAATTTTATACACTTTTTATTTCAACAATATTTAACAATATTTAACAATAATTGTACGGAACCCTTGGTTTTAGTACGGGTGTAACTCGTATTTGCCCGATTTTTATATTTACTAGAACTCCAAAAGCGCGCTACGCGCGCGCAATTCTGTTGTACTTCAATTTTCTTTATTTTTCAATTGTCCAATTTAATATTTTACTAATTTCTGATAATTGCTAATTTCCCAATAATGAAATCTGCAATGTCTCCATTTACCAGTTTACCAAATTTTCTTCTACAATTTTGTATTAAACAAATTTCCAATTTCCTAATATGCCAATTTTCCAATAACTAAGGCTCAGATTTCTCTATTATTTCATAAAATTTTCCAATCCTCGATTTTATTAATGTTTATATTTTAACAAATTACTTAATAGAAACTCCTTTTTTTAATATTTTGTAATACTTCCTTTTCCACTTCCATAAAAGACATTTTAACTAAATTAAAATAATGAGCTACCTGCTATTATATTATACCTATCTCTGCGTCTCTGTCTCTGTCAGCGTTACTAAGATAGTATAGCAGTATGGGGATACAGTTATTTTATTAAAAAAAATTACAGAATACAAAATCAAATGAACATCTTTGCTTTTTACTGTCAATAAATAAATATTTTGACAAGTGAAAATAGAAATTAATTTTTTTCTAAATTTTTTTAAAAGTGATAGAAATCGAAATAATCCACCAAAATTGTCATGTAAAATGTATCAATTAAGAATTTTCGAATTCAAGATTCTTCTCAGTATTTTAAAAGAAAAATTTTGTTTATTTAATATTTATTAACAAATGATTTGTACTACTTAAGCAACTATTAAAAAATAGTTTTAAGCAACAGTGTTTATTTAAAAAATATTTTTGATTCCGTTATTAACAAATAAATAAAAAGTTACATTTTAGTCGTTTTCGGCAATGTTTATAAAATTGTTTTGATCCTAGATTGACATAATTGCAATTATTTCAGGTTTCAAAGTTTAGGTAGATAAATTTGACATCGAATCTTCTTCTCGGAATTTTAAAAGAAAAATTTTGTTTACGAAATAATTATTTAATTAACAAATTGAACAAAAATTTTTTTTTACTTTCAAAGAGTATTTTCTTAAATTTACAAAGTTTTGTTTAAAAATGGTTTGTACTACTTAAGCAACTATTAAAAAATAGTTTTGAGCAACAGTGTTTATTTGAAAAATATTTTTGATTCCGTTATTAACAGATAAATCAAAAGTTACATTTTCGGCAATGTTTATAAAATTGTTTTCATCCTAGTTTGACAAAATTGCAATTATTTAAGGTTTCAAAGTTTAGTTTTTAAAAATCCCTTTATTGTTTATAAAATAATAAATAGTTAATTATAAAATAATTAGTTTTAAGATTTAAAGGTATTGTTATGACTCACTAGCAATTTATATAATTAATTTGGTGTCAACGGTTATGCTAGTCTGAGTGTTAATTAGATTGCTAAGAAGAACGGTAACTTTATGGTTACGAAAAATTTTATAAAATATTTAAAATGAAAAAATCTAATTATTTATCAAAGTCCACTAATATAGTGATGTATTTTTTTAAAAATTTTACTTTTGATTGTGAATTAATACAAATTGACACCAAAATAAAGTTTCTGAAGATGATGACGCACATGGTCATTGAAACGTTGAAATAAAAAATTGAAATGTTTATTTTTAATCATTGACTAGCAGAACCGTTGACACCAAATTAATTATAAAATAATTAACCATATTTAAATAATTTTGTCTAAATTTTTTTTTAATTAAAGGTAGATAAATTTGACATCGAATCTTCTTCTCGGAATTTTAAAAGAAAAATTTTGTTTATTAAATATTTAATTAACAAATTAAACAAAAATTTTTTTTCACTATTAAAGAGTACTATTTTCTTAAATTTACAAAATTTTGTTTAAAAATGATTTGTGCTACTTAAGCAACTATTAAAAAATAGTTTTAAGCAACAGTGTTTATTTGAAAAATATTTTCGATTCCGTTATTAACAAATAAATAAAAAGTTACATTGAAGTCATTTTCAGCAATGTTTATTAAATTGTTTTGATCCTAGTTTGACAAAATTGCAATTATTTAAGGTTTCAAAGTTTAGTTTTTAAAAATCCCTTTATTGTTTATAAAATAATAAATAGTTAATTATAAAATAATTAATCATATTTAAATAATTTTGTCTAAATTTTTTTTTTAATTAATGGTAGATAAATTTGACATCGAATCTTTTTCTCGGATTTTTAAAAGAAAAATTTTGTTTATTAAATATTTAATTAACAAATTGAACAAAATTTTGTTTTCACTTTTAAAGAGTACTATTTTCTTAAATTTACAAAATTTTGTTTAAAAATGATTTGTACTACTTAAGCAACTATTAAACAATAGTTTTAAGCAACAGTGTTCATTTGAAAATGTTTTTTGATATTGTTATTAACAAATAAATAAAAAGCTACTTTTTAGTCGTTTTCGGCAATGTTTATTAAATTGTTTTGATCCTAGTTTGACAAAATTGCAATTATTAATTTAAGGTTTGAAAGTTTAGTTTTTAAAAATCCCTTTATTGTTTATAAAATAATAAATAGTTAATTAAAAAATAATTAACCATATTTAAATAATTTTGTCTAAATTTTTTTTTTAATTAATGGTAGATAAATTTGACATCGAATCTTTTTCTCGGATTTTTAAAAGAAAAATTTTGTTTATTAAATATTTAATTAACAAATTGAACAAAATTTTGTTTTCACTTTTAAAGAGTACTATTTTCTTAAATTTACAAAATTTTGTTTAAAAATGATTTGTACTACTTAAGCAACTATTAAACAATAGTTTTAAGCAACAGTGTTCATTTAAAAATGTTTTTTGATATTGTTATTAACAAATAAATAAAAAGCTACTTTTTAGTCGTTTTCGGCAATGTTAATAAAATTGTTTTGATCCTCGATTGACAAAATTGCAATTATTAATTTAAGGTTTGAAAGTTTAGTTTTTAAAAATTCATTTATTGTTTATAAAATAATTAATAATAATTAATCATAAAATAATTAACCATATTCAACTAATTTTGTTATGTTCAATTTCAACTTTCTTAAAAAACGACTTAAATGTAACTATTTCTTTATTTGTTTAACACGACTTTCTATGAAATTTGAAATGCCAACCACCTCCTAGCAGGTAATAAGGGTAAAGAGGGGGGAGGGCAGAATTTTGTCTCCAATTTTCGTTGTCATTAATTATAGAAAAGGTCATACTTTGAAGTTGTACTGTTATAAGTGAATAACACACCTTCTTTAAATCGATTCAAAATTTGTTTGCTTTGTTATGGCAAAACGAAGAAGATATTTCGCATAAAAAATAAGTTGAAAGACGAAGGTGAGAAAGTATTTAGCGGAGAGTCGAATAGCCCCGGACACTTACGCTTTCTGAATCATAAATTTTAAAATAACTATCTTAATTTTAGTGCTTGAGGTTTTTTATAGTTAGAGTATCATTACCAAAATGATATGATATTATGAAGGAAATGTGTCGGGTGTCTCCGGAAACGAAGAAAATGGTTAAATAAACGCTAAGAAAAGTGCTGTTAAAATAAACTGCCTGTTGCACAGCTATGTTTTAATCAATTTCTGTCCTTTTGCTATAAATTAAACATTGATTCTTAATATTGTATAAATCACAATTAATCAGACGTAAACAACACATTTTTTATTTTAACAGAAACAAATGTTTTCTACACAGAAAATGTGTCTGGTAGTACACGACAAAAAATGTCCATGGATACCCGACGGTCATATATTTCGGTAAATTTGCTATAAAAAGTAAAAAACTTTAAATTAACAAAAACAATATTAACAAATTTCATAGTCCGTAAGTATATGTATGTATTTCTGCAAAGTAAGAAAAATATATTTGATGTTGTTACATAAAAAATTAACGTTAAATATGATCTTAAACTCTTAGAAGGCCATTAATTTTAAAACAGAGAACATTAAAATTCGATTCTTTACTATTCTAATTAATGATGATGATTAGACTTTCTAAATTATATTTTAAGAACATGTGGAACGACACAAACGTGATTTTAAGTTATAAAAGTATACTGTTTATTGTATTTCACGAGTCTTCGGGCCTACCCGCTGTCTGAAGCTACCCCACTCTCCCCTAACTATGTCTAAATAACAATAATTTAATCAGCGTTTATTTTAATTACTGTTTTCAATTTTCCGTTAATATCTATAATTTATCAAACAGATTAATAATTATTACTTAAAACAATTTTAATTCGATTATTTACTATTATTAAAAATAATGCGCAGTAAAAAAATAAAATTATAGTCGAATATCAATTTATTCCAAAAGTAGTGTCTTCAGTAATCAATAATATAAAAAATCAACTTTTCACTAAATTTATTTAATTAACCATTTACGCTTTTAGTTTGAAATTACGCAAAAAATAATAATAATTAAATTTAGAAGAAAAAAAAACTCGATTTTTTTAAAAATGCGTCTAACGATTTTTTTCTTTTTGATCTTGAATCACTCAGGGGACATAATAGATTAAAAATTCACAAGAAAATTTGAAGTGTCTCAACCTTTGGGTTGAACTTGATTCGGACCCACCGTGGCTACCTGACATCCCAAATTAGGATAATTAGGTTTAAGTCTTAATTATATGAACATTTTCAAATTATACCTACCTTTCTTATCTCTCTCAATCTTAAACTATTTTCAATCTTCGTTTCTCTCTACATAACCGTCCTGCGTAACATTTTTGCGTTACAGGCCCATAGCTAGCTGATTTCTTATATAGGAATTTATCTTTTTCTGTCCACGTTTTAATATCAAAAGTGAAGTTAGTCCCTGCTTTTTTTATTAATTTTGATTCTCCTTATCAGAAAATTTTAAAATTGTTTTAGTTTGCAGACACAATATGTGCAGATGAGGTAGCCTTAATGTTGAGATATTAATTATAAATAATACTAATTTATATGTTACACAATTATATGAATTTTCATAATAATTTAAACTAATTTAAAGTGTTGAATTGTCGGATTTATTAAAAATTCAAATTATATTATTTTAATTTATTACTTTTGTTATATTAAATTTTAATCAGGACGTATAGTCGCAGCCTTTATTGTTATTTAAATTTTATACTGTAATGGGATTTTACTCATAAATAAATAAATACATTAATAAATTCAATTTTTTTATTAACATGAGTTTGTTACGTTCCCGTGACGTTCTGTATAAAATCAATAATGTATTTTGTAAGTTTGTCAACTTTATATTTAGGTTTATAGTATCTCTCAAATTTATTATGATGAAACAATTCGAACTGTGGAAATTCGAACCCTCAATTTAGGAAAGTGCGTTCCTTAATCAAAGAAAATAAGGGTGACTCTTTATTGCTATTAGATTTGAGGTTCCGATATCGCTTAAATGTAATCTAAAAATAGCGAGTCATCAACTGAATTCAGGGAGAATGACTTTTTACTCGCGGCAAATGATGCCTTACTCAGAGAGAATGACGTCCTACTTCCGAAGAATACAGGAAACCGAGGTTTCTTCACAAATTCGATGAAAACTAAAATTAGTTCTCTTTTCACAACGGTCACCTCAGGTTCATCTTTTGCTAAAGTCCTTATCCGCCGTCTAAGTTGTACAGTTCAGCTCTTAGCTTCTACCTTCGAGTCGTAACCAATTTCTTGTCGTGTTTTTGCGTAACGCATTGTCAGCTCTCTGAGTTCTTGTATTTTATCTATCGCGAAAATTTTAGTGAAATAAGTCTCTAATTGTCGTAGCATGCGTTAATGTATAAAATTCTGTTGTTAAATCTATTGCGAAATTAATTGGTAAAAATTATATCGAGGAACTGGTAACAAGTCCGATTTTAAAAGACCGAGAGAACTCCTGACATAGAAATTGTCAGTAATCCTAATTCACCCCTTTTTCTAATTAATCCTTTTGATCCAGTCTATTTAACCCTTCCTTTTAAATTCTTACAAATTTAGATACTATATCCATATTTGATTATATCCCTAATCAAATTTACCCCTTTTTACTTACAAAATCTACATCCATCAGTTAACCCTTTTCTTAATCCTCAATCCTTGACTTTAATCCTTTGATTATAATAAATCTTTATCGATCTATAAATTACGAGTCGTCAAGTGTATTTGGAGCCTTAAAAATCTTAAACAGGGACCTGCTTTCATCTTTGCAAAGAATACATAAATTATCTCTAGTATTAGAGAAGGGCATCAACCTTGAAAAGAACGTTTGAACTAGGACTTCGAGTCATCGGTACAGTGTCCAATTACTCCACGACTGAAGGACTGCACCGGAGGCAATAAATTACTCCGACCATTCACGCATCTCTGCACGATAAATTCGTGCGTATTCCAGAGGCCAAATGAAGGGATTCTTAAAAACCAAATACTGTAAGTCTAGTATTTTATTAGTTTTCCCTAAATCTTAAAGTAAAATCTTTTCTATCCAAAAGTCATTCATTGTTTCAGTGAACGACGATTCAACTAATCAAGGATTCGATTTTGTCAAGGATTCTTCCCCTTTCAACCAACCTCTCAATCAAACTCTCAATCAAATGATTAAATTCTTCGATTAACTCGAAATTGTAATTTAATTAATAAATTGGATGTGTTTATATATTATAACCTAACTGATGCATATTGTTCGGTGGACTTTCTTTTCCCTGTTCCCTTAGTTCAAAGCCCGCTGGTTTTGTAAATGAATCAGGGGTAAAATAATTAAAATTATAAGATTGTAGTTTGCCCCTTCCGGACATAACAAGTTTTTAAATTTATTATATTAGTTTTTAATTATTTTCTATAAATTCCAATAATTTTTTTCATTATTTTTATTATTATCATAAGTTTATTAATTTTGTACATCTTTTAAATTATTTTCAACAAATTTCAATCATTTTCTTCAAACTTCAATTATTCTCTATAAACTTTTTATTTATACACCAACTTTCAATTATTACTTATGTCATTATTCACTCAGTTCCTTGAAATTTTAATTGTTTGGTCAATTTTTTAAGAATTGTCTTCAAATTTTTGATTTTATGCACCAGTTATCAATTATTTTTTTAATTGATCAGTTATGTTCTTTAATCTCCAAATTATTGTGAGGAATATCCACATTTTCTAAACAAATTTCAATTTACTTTTGTTATTTTTCAATTATTTTCATCAATTTTTAGGGTTCCGTTCACCACAAGTGTACGCACGGAACCCTATTGGCAAGACTTTGTCGAAAATCGTATCCCCCCCCCCCCCCTAGCAACCAAACTATTTGACTTAGAAAGTTCAAATTTGGCCCACATATGTATTTTCACGTGTAGATAAAAGGAAAATTACAGAGAACATGATTCTAGAGGTTGATCATAGCGTTGTCAAGAAAATAACAAGATTTTTGAAAAATTTTGATATTTTTTGCCTGATAACTTTTGCCATTTCTTTGACAGCGCTATCACCACAACAATCTCTATAATTTTTCTGTAATCTACATATGATACTACATTTTTGTACAAAATTTGAACTCTTTAAGTCAAATAGTTTGGCAGGTAAGGGGGGGATAAAGTCATTTTTTAGCAAAAATTCGTTTAATTTGTATCATTCTTGCCCTCTATCTGCTAAACTATTGTACTTTGAGTGCTAAAATTTGGTACACATATGGGGGATTATTTCTGAAGTGTCACAGGTCCGAAAAGCAAGTTTATTCTATCGAGCTGAAACTTGGTCAAAATGTTGTCCTATTGAATAGTAATGAATAAAAAAAAATCTTGACTATAGAAGAAATATTAAGACTGGGGGAGGGGATGAAATTTTTGATTTTTTTAAAAAACTGTTTACTTTGATAAAACTTTTGTTCTTATAATTTAAATTGAAAAAATTCTTGTAATACCAGTTTCGATAGATTTTTCCACGTTCTTTCGATTGGTCATATTGTTTTTTACGAGAACAAATTTTTTGATCCCTAAAAATGGAAAATAAAAATAAAAATGACTTTTTCTTCAAAAAGGACAATTTTTAATTTTTTTTTTATTTTTTTAAATGAAAGCCCTACTTTTTTCCTATAAAAAATCTTTGGACTAAAATGTTGGATGAGAACTCCTAATCATCTAAAATAAATGTTGAATAGAACCTAACGCCTGTGACGCTCGCTGCCACTAGCACACACTGTGGCCAAAAGCACTATTTTTGGACAAAAATCAGCCGACAACTCAAAAATGAACCGATTTTAATTTTTGTTTTTTTAAATACTCAAAAATGTTTGTACTATAACGCTTAACTGCTACAAAATCAAGATTTTTTTTATAAACTAAAATAAATGTTAATAACTTTTAAAAAGTAAAAAATTGATTTTTGAGAAAGTGATTTCCAGATACTTTGATGCAAGAAACTATATAAACTTATATATTTTACCCACAAATTTTGTCTAAAATATTTTTAAATGGTTCCAGTTATAACACAACAATTTTTAATTTGTTTAAACAACCTTAGTTAACTAATAAATGACTTCCAAACATTTCCTAGCTTAGACTGCGTTTCTTTTGTAAAACTAATTTAATTGTTGTTATATTTTTTACAGTCCTTGAAAATGAGAATGGTTTATTCTCGAAATGTCGTACTAATGTAGTGTTTTTATCTGATTAATAAAAATACATATTTAATAACCGACTTGTCCGAAAGTGTCATTAGAAATTTTTAAAAAATAAAAAAAAAACTAATTAATTACTATTGGCCTGGAGTTTTAATACAGTTAGGGATAATTTCTAACAATTTTTAAATTGTTTAAACAATCTTAGTTAACAAATAAATTACTTTTAAAGTTTTCTTTATTTAGATCTTGTTTTTTTTTGTGAAATTAATTAATTACTATTGGTCTAATATTCTAATACAGTTCAGGTTGTTTATAAACAAATTTTAAATTGTTTAAACAATCTTAGTTGACAAATAAATTACTTTGAAGTAAGTTACTTGAAGTAACTTACTTCCAAGTAAATTGTTTGTGAACTAAGATATTGTTTAAACAATATAATAATTATTACTGAACATCATAAACTCTATGATAAATCAAGGCCAAAAGTTATCAGTTAAATTTGCAAAACAAACGAAATCTAAGAAAAGAAAACTTTCAAAGTAATTTACTTGTTAACTAAGATTGTTTAAACAATTTAAAAATTGATAATAAACAACCTGAACTGTATTAGAATATTAGACCAATAGTAATTAATTAATTTCACAAAAAAAACAAGATCTACATAAAGAAAACTTTAAAAGTAATTTATTTGTTAACTAAGATTGTTTAAACAATTTAAAAATTGTTAGAAATTATCCCCAACTGTATTAGAACTCTAGGCCAATAGTAATTAATTAGTTTTACAAAAGAAACGAAGTCTAAGCTAGGAAAAGTTTCGAAGTTATTTATTAGTTAACTAAGGTTGTTTAAACAAATTAAAAATTGTTGTGTTATAACTGGAACCATTTAAAAATATTTTAGACAAAATTTGTGGGTAAAATATATAAGTTTATATAGTTTCTTGCATCAAAGTATCTGGAAATCACTTTCTCAAAAATCAATTTTTTACTTTTTAAAAGTTATTAACATATATTTTAGTTTATAAAAAAAATCTTGATTTTGTAGCAGTTAAGCGTTATAGTACAAACATTTTTGAGTATTTAAAAAAACAAAAATTAAAATCGGTTCATTTTTGAGTTGTCGGCTGATTTTTGTCCAAAAATAGTGCTTTTGGCCACAGTGTGTGCTAGTGGCAGCGAGCGTCACAGGCGTTACGTTCTATTCAACATTTATTTTAGATGATTAGGAGTTCTCATTTAACATTTTACTCCAAAGATTTTTTATAGGAAAAAAGTAGGGCTTTCATTTAAAAAAATAAAAAAAAATTAAAAATTTTCCTTTTTGAAGAAAAAGTCATTTTTATTTTTATTTTTTATTTTTAGGGATCAAAAAATTTGTTCTCGTAAAAAACAATATGACCAATCGAAAGAACGTGGAAAAATCTATCGAAACTGGTATTACAAGATTTTTTTCAATTTAAATTATAAGAACAAAAGTTTTATCAAAGTAAACAGTTTTTTAAAAAAATCAAAAATTTCATCCCCTCCCCCAGTCTTAATATTTCTTCTATAGTCAAGATTTTTTTTTTATTCATTACTATTCAATAGGACAACATTTTGACCAAGTTTCAGCCCGATAGAATAAACTTGCTTTTCGGACCTGTGACACTTGAGAAATAATCCCCCATATGTAGTTTGATGTGTAGATTACAGAAAAACTATAAAAAACCTTGTTGCAGGCTGTTATCATAGCGTTTTTGAGCTAAAAAAAAAGATTTTTTTTAAAAAATGTTAAAAAATGGTTGTATCCCCCCCTTGATCTTCCAAACTATTGGACTTAGAGTGCTGAAATTTGGTATACATATGTAATTTGCTATATAGATTTCAGAAAAACTATAGAGAACTTTGTTGCAGATCGTTATCATAGTGTTTTTAAGCAAAAACCAACGATTTAAAAAAAATGCTTAAAAATTACCGTATCCCCCTCCCATAACTTCCAAAGAATTTGACTTAGAGAGTTCAAATTTGGTACACAAATGTATTTTCACGTGTAGATTACAGAAAAATGGTAGAGAACATGATTCTAGAAGTTGATCATAGCATTGTTAAGGAAATAAAATGATTTTTGAGTATTTTTTCTGGATATTTGCTAAAATCTCTGGATTTTTCGTTAAAAATGCAATAACGATCACTGTCTCTATAATTTTTATGTTATTTACACCTGACAATACATTCCTGTACAAAATTTGAACTCTCTAAGTAAAATATTTTGGAAGATAGGGGGGGAGGGTGGTCCATTATTTATAAAAAATTCATTATATATTCTATTTTATTTATTATATTATATGTAATATGTATAATATATTTATATATTATATATTTAATAGTATCAAATATATTAAAAATTATTTTGTTTTGTGTATGGAACCCTCGATTTTAGTGCGAGTGTCACTCGAACTTGCCCCATTTTTTTTAGGGTTCCGTACACCACAAGTGTACGCACGGAACCCTGTTGGCAAGACTTTGTCGAAAATCGTATCCCCCCCCCCTAGCCGCCAAACTATTTGACTTAGAAAGTTCAAATTTGGCCCACATATGTATTTTCACGTGTAGATAAAAGGAAAATTATAGAGAACATGATTCTAGAGGTTGATCATAGCGTTGTCAATAAAATAACAAGATTTTTGAGAAATTTTGATATTTTTTGGCTGATAACTTTTGCCATTTCTTTGACAGCGCTATCACCACAACAATCTCTATAATTTTTCTGTAATCTACATATGATACTACATTTTTGTACCAAATTTGAACTCTCTAAGTCAAATATTTTGGCAGATAAGAGGGGAATACGGTCATTTTTTCGAAAAAATGCGTTTAATTTGTACCATTCCTGCCCTTTATCTGCCAAATTATTGTACTTAGAGTTCTGAAATTTGGTACACATATGTAGTTTGACGTGTAGATTACAGAAAAGCTATAGAAAACCTTGTTGCAGGCTGTTATCATAGCGTTTTTAAACAAAAGAAACGATTTTTTTTTTAAAAATGCTAAAAAATGGTCGTATCCCCCCCCCCTGAACTTCCAAAATATTGGACTTAGAGAGTTCAAATTTGGTAAACAAATGTATTTTCACGTATAAATTACAAGAAAATTATAGAGAACATGATTGTATGTGTTGAACATAGCGTTGTCAAGGAAATAACAATATTTTTGAGCATTTTTTTAACATATGGGCCATAGTTTAGTGTTATAACTTTGACAGCGCTATAATCATCACTTTCTCTATAATTTTCCTGTAATCTACACGTAAATCTACATATGTGTACCAAATTTCAGCATCCTAAGTCAAATAGTTTGAAAGATAAGGGGGGGGGGGGATACGGTCATTTTTTTTAGCAAAAATGCACTAAAAGTGTACAATGCCACCTCCATATCTGCCAAACTATTGTACTTAGAATGCTGAAATTTGGTATACATATGTAATTTGCCATATAGATTTCAGAAAAACTATAGAGAACTTTGTTGCAGATCGTTATCATAGTGTTTTTAAGCAAAAGCCAACGATTTAAAAAAAATGCTTAAAAATTACCGTATCCCCCCTCCCATAACTTCCAAAGAATTTGACTTAGAGAGTTCAAATTTGGTACACAAATGTATTTTCACGTGTAGATTACAGAAAAATGGTAGAGAACATGATTCTAGAAGTTGATCATAGCGTTGTTAAGGAAATAAAATGATTTTTGAGTATTTTTTATGGATAGTTGCTAAAATCTCTGGATTTTTCGTTGACAGCGCAATCACCATCACATTCTCTATAATTTTTATGTAATTTACACCTGAAAATACACTCCTGTACAAAATTTGAACTCTCTAAGTAAAATATTTTGGAAGATAGGGGGGGGGGGGGGGGTGGTCCATTTTTTATAAAAAAAATTCATTATATATTATATTATATATAATATGTATAATATATTTTTATATTTAATAGTATCAAATATATTAAAAATTATTTTGTTTTGTGTACGGAACCTTCGATTTTAGTGCGAGTGTAACTCGAACTTGCCCGATTTTTTTTATTGTTATTAATATTTATTTTTCTTACCCCTGTTTTTAATTATTTTCATTATTATTTTTATTATTGTAACAGATTTAGTAACTTCTTTTGCCTTTTTTAATTATTTTCTTCAAACTTTAATTGCTATTTTCATATTCCAATGTTTTTTGCCTTTTTTGAATTATGCTTGAGGAGGGTGAAGAGTGAAACCAAGTATTTAATATATTATTAAATAAACAATATTTATTAAAACAATGGAAAATGGGAAAATGTGATAAATACAAAATTCGAATACACGTGTATTCGGTTTGCTCGCAGTATCGTTACTGAAAATGTCCTCAGGTACAAAGATGCTCGTCCCCTGGTTAATGACGATTGGGGGGCGGTAGCGAAAACTCGTTAAACGTAGACAAATTTCATAGGAAGCTATCGTGGTTAGAAAATGAAGCAAGATGTTTGGCGCAGTGATGAGTCACAGCATTATCCAGGTAGAGCGAAAGCACAAAAGGATAATAAAAGTGGAAGCACTGGATTTGGAAACTTAGAAGCAAATAGACAAAATATTTGAAAATAGAATATTTCAGAAATATATTGAAAACTCCAAACATCTTGCTTGCGACATTTTCGGGGACAGTTTTAAATAATAATTTTAGTAACAACCAATATTATTTACGCCACAATACCCCCCCTCCAGTGAAACGCTCGATGGAAGAAAAAAAATCAAAGGGGTAAAAAGTTGTTGTTTACGTAAAACCTGCTTGAAATCGTTGAGGGAAACGTGTCTTTCTACCTGAACGTGTAACGTGTTGCCGATTAACATTATTATCGTTTTCTTGATTAAGATCGTTGTTATTTATAATAATGTTATCATTGTTTTGTTGTACATTAAAATCGTCGCCTTGGTGTAAGTTTAAATCGTCGCGTTGTTGAACATTTAAATCGTTGTCTTGCTGTACAAATAAATCGTTATTTTGTTGCACATTTAACTCATTATTATTTCGTACACTAATTTGAACATCTAAATTTTCGTCGAAAAGAGTGTTCTGATCCATATCGTCTGAAACTAAAAACGCTGGTTTAAGTCGATCAATAGAAACCGTGACATTTTTATTGTTAATCTTAACGACATAATGTTTATCGTTACGAGTCAAAACTTTAAAAGGGCCATCGTAGGGCGGTTGAGACGGACTACCGATTGCGTCGTGTCGTACAAATACATACGGTGCGGTGGCTAATTCTTTAAATACAAAAGTTTTCTTAGAACCATGTCGGATAACTGGACCAGGTTGCACGTTATGAAAACACTTTTTTAAATTTTTTACAAAACGCGAGTTTGGGTCAGATTTTGTTGGTCGGAAAAATTCTGTTGGTAAACGAATTCCGGTACCGTAAATCATTTCTGCAGCAGTTGCATTTAAATCTTCTTTAATTGCCGATCTAATGCCTAACAAAACAATTGGCAGTGTTTCAATCCAATTTTCGGAATCGTGACATTTAATAGATGTTTTTAATTGACGGTGGAAACGTTCGATCATGCCGTTTGCTGCAGGATGATAAGCGGTAGTTCGAATATGTTTAGTACCTACTAATCGGCAAAGCTCTTTAAATAATTCAGATTCAAACTGGCGTCCCTGGTCCGAAGTTATTCTCAATGGAACGCCAAAACGAGAAATCCACGTGGAAAACAATGCTAAAGCGACTGTTGCTGCTTCCATATCAGCGATCGGGATCGCTTCTGGCCAACGTGAAAATCGGTCAATACAAGTTAAACAATATCGGTAGCCTTGAGAATATTGCATCGTTATAAGATCTATATGAACATGTTCGAAACGGCCTGCTAAATTTTCAAAATTACCAACAGGTGTTGAAACATGTCTGGTAATTTTGCATCGCTGACATGGAATGCATTCTCGAGTCCATTTCCGAGAATCTTTGTTTATTGACGGCCAAACAAAACGAGAAGTTAAAAGTTGTTGCGTGGCTCTAATGCCTGGATGAGAAAGTTCGTGTAAAGATTTGAAAATTTGTCTTCGCAAAGATTCAGGGACGTACGGTCGAACAGTGTCGCCCTCGACATCACAATAAAGTGTTGAAGAAAAATCCGAGAAATTTATTTTTTTTAATTTTAACGAATTATTTTTGGATTGCAAAATTTCACGAAGTTCTTTATCAGCTTTTTGGGCACACTCTAAAGTTTTGTGATCAACTGTGTTTAAGATAGTTTCGACGCGAGATAAAGCATCGGCGACATGATTATCGGATCCTTTTATAAATCGAATATCTGTAGTAAATTGACCAATATAATCGAGGTGGCGAAATTGTCGGGGCGAACACTTGTCGAGTTTTTGACAAAAAGCGAAAGTGAGAGGTTTATGATCGGTAAAAATCGTGAAATTTCTCCCTTCTATCGCATATCTAAAACGTTTAACGGCCGAATATATAGCAAGTAATTCACGGTCGTACGCGCTATACTTTTGTTGAGCAGGTGTGAACGTTTTCGTAAAGAAAGCTAAAGGTTGCCATGATTCGTTAACGGACTGCTGCAACGCTGCTCCCATCGCATAGTCAGACGCGTCGACGACGACGCTGATCGGTGCGCCTGGTATGGGGTGGGCCAGCATGGTCGCGTCAGTCAAAGCTTTTTTAGACTCAATGAATGCTTTTTCTTCGACTTTAGTCCACGTGACACTGTCATTTCCCTTTTTCGCGCCTTTTAACAAATTATTGAGAGGTTGTAAAATTTCGGCGGCTTTCGGTATAAAACGTCGATAAAAGTTAATCATACCCAAAAAACCGCGTACCTGTTTAATATTTTTCGGTTCTGGAAAATCTACAATAGCTGTCACGCGATCCGCTAAAGGTTTTATTCCCTGTGAATTTACAGTGTAACCGAGAAAAACAATTTCGTTTACTCCGAAAGTACATTTCGCAGGGTTAATAACTACACCATATTTACACAAACGATCGAATAAAATTTTCAGGTGTTCATAATGCTGCACTTCGTCCTCGGAAGATATTAG
Organism: Ganaspis brasiliensis; assembly: GCA_037103525.1. Lineage (NCBI taxonomy): Eukaryota > Metazoa > Arthropoda > Insecta > Hymenoptera > Figitidae > Ganaspis > Ganaspis brasiliensis. The sequence goes on from JAZKLR010000353.1 coordinate 432,004, forward strand.
AAAATCATCAATATAAGTAGAAACAAAATCTAAACCGCGTGTAATTTCGTCGACAAACCGTTGACAGGTTTGTGCAGCATTACGCAACCCGAACATCATATTCGTCGCTTCGAATAAACCGAATGGAGTCGTAATCGCGGTTTTTTCAATATCCTCGGGTGCAACCGGGATTTGATGATATGCTCTAACTAAATCAATTTTCGAAAATACCTTTTTATTATGGAGTCTCTGTGCGAAATCTTCAATGTGTGGTGGGGAGTACCTGTCAGGAACAGTCCGAGCGTTGAGAGCTCGATAATCACCACATGGTCGCAAGGTGCCATCTTTTTTCGGCACAACGTGTAGAGGAGTCGCCCATGGACTTTTTGACGGCCGGATGATCCCTTGTTGCAGCATCAGGTCGAATTCAGCTTTTACCTCTTTCAGGCGGTCAGGAGCGAGTCGTCGAGGTCTGTGTGACACTGGCTGTCCAGGCGTCGTTTTAATGTGATGCTGGATGCCGTGTTTTATGGTTTGCTTCCCAAAAACTGGAGGGCGTGTTAAATCAGGAAATTCAGCAAGAAGTTGATGATATCTTGATTTTTCACTCACTGTTTTAATGGTGGCTACATTCGCGTAACGTAACTGTACTCCTGTCGACAAGTTCGTAATGGAATCGATTAATCGTCTATTTCGCGCATCCACTAATAACGCGTAATAGGACAAAAAATCCATGCCGATTATTGGATGGCTAACGTCTGCCACAATAAAATACCACTTGAAATCGCGACGGAGTGACAAATTCAATTTCATAGCGATGGTGCCGTAAGTTGCGATAATTGTGTCATTTGCCGCGAAAAGTTTATACGTGTCTTTTTTTAAGAATCCGCGAACTAATTTACGTGGAAAAACACACACGTCCGCACCAGTGTCCACCAAAAAAGCACTTTTTGAAGTTTTATCAGTTACAAAAATGCGGCGAGAAATTAAACCGTCGTCGAGTGCCGCTTTCATGCACGGCTCTATTCGTTTCCCGCTTTCCATGTGCACGGAGGGCGGCACTTAGTTGCCTTTTCCTTAAAACGCCAATGGTACCAGCACATTTGAGGATCGTCCGGAGAACTGGCCTGCACTGGCGCGGCACTGCGGCTTCGCGAACGTTGGCGATTACGACCGCGAGACACGGACCGTTTTGTATTATTCGACACTGCACTGATTTGAAGTCTTAACTGTTTAATTTCTTCGCGCAATGCACTAATTTCATTATCTTGTGTCACTGCCGCGATTCGTCCCTGATCGGGGCGAATTTCATGAATTCGATCGGCCATTTCGATCAAAGGGGCTGATTTTGCTTCTGTCGTCGCGGCTAGTACGCGCTGAGTGTTAACTGGCAAACGCGTTTTCCAAATTTCGAGAATGAAATCGTCGGAAATTGACGGAAGAGCTAATTTTTTTAAATCACGGAATAACTGTGAGGGTGAACGGTCACCGATTTCAACACTTTCCATTAACTTCCGCACTCGCGTGCTATCGGATTCCGACAACCTCTTTACCAACTCTTTTTTGAGAGCTGGAAACAAATCCTTGTCGGGCGGATTAAGAACAATATCTTCGATTTCTTCGATATACTTTTCTCCCAATTGAGCTATCGTGATATTAAATTTTGTTGCGTCGTCTGTGATACCCGCGGTTGTAAACTGCGCGTCAAGTAATTTAAACCAGAGTTCAATTTTCTGCGGCCAAAAAGGAGGTATACGCAATTTATTTTGAGTCACTGTATGCGGGTTATCATTGTTCACGACACCAGAATTTCCAGCTCCGTTTGTCATTTTTGCGTTTTGACTCCGGCACAAAATGAAAATTCACAAAAAAGTACGAAAATTCACTTTCACAGAAACCTCACTCAAGTAAAACAATCACGTCGGGGTCACCAATTTGAGGAGGGTGAAGAGTGAAACCAAGTATTTAATATATTATTAAATAAACAATATTTATTAAAACAATGGAAAATGGGAAAATGTGATAAATACAAAATTCGAATACACGTGTATTCGGTTTGCTCGCAGTATCGTTACTGAAAATGTCCTCAGGTACAAGGATGCTCGTCCCCTGGTTAATGACGATTGGGGGGCGGTAGCGAAAACTCGTTAAACGTAGACAAATTTCATAGAAAGCTATCGTAGTTAGAAAATGAAGCAAGATGTTTGGCGCAGTGATGAGTCACAGTATTATCCAGGTAGAACGAAAGCACAAAAGGATAATAAAAGTGGAAGCACTGGATTTGGAAACTTAGAAGCAAATAGACAAAATATTTGAAAATAGAATATTTCAGAAATATATTGAAAACTCCAAACATCTTGCTTGCGACATTTTCGGGGACAGTTTTAAATAATAATTTTAGTAACAACCAATATTATTTACGCCACATGCTCTTTAAAATTCAATTGTTTTCCTCAAACTTCTAATACGTTTATCAAATTTTCAATTATTTATGTCATTATTTAATTATTTCAAGTATTGTCTTGTAATTTTTAATTTTTTAAACCAATTGTCAATTATTTTTTCAAATTACAATTATTTTTGTCAATATTCAAATAATTTTGACATTTTTGAATTATACTCTTTAAATTTTGCTTTATATTTTGCTAGTTTATTTTTTAATTATTGTTTTATTTTTGTAATTTCATTTGCTTTTGTTCGTAAATTACCAGGGACTAATAATCGGGTAGGGGTGTGTGGAACGTTTCTTACTAACAAAAAGTTCCAAACAGTTTTCCACATTTATTAAACAATGCGACATGAATGCGACTATACGTCCGTCTAGATGGATGAAATTGTGAAAAAAATTCGTCCAGCTACTAGACATAAAATAGCCGGATAAAATATTTTTGTCCGTCTAGCCGGACGTTCTGGCTCAGGAAGAAAATATGACTAAACGTCCATCTAGCTGGATAAAAATTTTGTCCGTCTATTGACCTCAATAGTAGAATGATAATAATCATCTCCTGAACTTGTACATGATTCTGGATAAAATCATGCACAGATGCATTGACTTGCTTTGTGCATAAACTTGCGAATGGTCAACACATGAATGTGGAACAACGAACGTGCAAGGAACATGCACATGTTCATGAATGCTTCTAAAGGCAAATAATTTCATGTGCATGAACATGCACACGAACATGCACATTAATCTGTACACGAATATGGATAATTATTTATTAAACTTTAAACGTTGCGCATTAGTTATCTATGGGAGTGAAGGCTGCGCAGTAGATTTTAATGGCTATAAAAGGTAGAGGACCACTATAAAACAAGTAACATTTGTTAATAATATTTAAAGTATGGAAAATTATGTGCATGAACGTGTAAATGTTCTTGTATCAGGTTTTATTGTGCGTGCATGAAAATGTACCCGTTCGTTGTTCCAAATTCATGTGTTGACCTTCCACAAGTTCATGCACAAGACAAATCAATGCACCTGTGCATAATTTTATCCAGAATCATGTACAAGTTCAGTAAATGATCTTGTACACGGATTTACAACCGGGAAATTGGGACTGATTTTGGATTTTTATAATATTATTAATTGTACATATAATATATTGCATTTACAGAAACTGAGAGCAAATTGCAGAAGAGATTGTTAGATGGACCCCGAGCAAAATTTCCAGGATCAAATTTTCGTAAACAAAATTCTGATTTAAGTCTCAGCAATGTAAAGAAGGATACAAAAAATAATGCGGTAAATATGTCTAACAATATATAATAGGTCGTCTACAAATTACGTGACGACGTAATTGATATGAGAGGGGGGTTGAATGAATTTCTGTGACCTGTGTTACACTTTGGGAGAGGTGTTCAAAATTCTTTAAAATGATATCATGTTATTTATAGACAACACCTAACAGCTTTTGCATTTTATAAAGAGATGTAAATTTTTAAAATATTTATGCGTAAATATTTTTAAAACCCAAATTTACTATATTTCTTAATTATTTACATCATATAGGCATCTACTGAAATAAGTTAAACTTTTTATAATTTTGACTTCAACATTGTGCATTTTTATAACTTGTCAAGTGTTGTTTCGTCTATATGTATAGAAATAGGTCTCACAGTCAGTTTTTTATAATGTTTCTTACAATTGCATGAATTAAACATTTTCAAAATTTTTCGTTCTTCTGGGATAGATTCAGAAATTTTTCACGTTTTATTTATTACATAAATACAATATTCAATTTCGTCACATTTTAAGGTTATGTCCAGTAGCGTGATCCGAAAACTCATAGAGTTTTTTTCCCTTTTGTAAATGTATTGCTCTGATCCTCCAGATTTATTTTACATTGAAAAAATACCCCAATTTTTTAAATGAAAATGAATATTTAGAGGTTGCTCATAGACCACAAAATTTCACATTGTTTCTCAAAGGAAAAAAAGAAATTTTTCATTAATTTGCTATAAAATCGTAATAAAATCACTCAAATTGGTAATCCACCACACCAGTTCGACGCTCCCTGTTTATACAATTTCTATTGAAAAACAAATGCAAGACAATTCTTATTAACTGCATAATGTATTCAAATTCTTATTCGATTCTCAGTGCAATATAATTATTATTCAAAATTGCGGGCAAAACAATACTTACTGTAGCTATCGGTCAATATAATTTCTATTCAAAAATGCGTACAAAATAATTTTACAGAATCATTTTTAAATTTAAGTTAAATTTAAAATTATAATACAGGTAATTAAGTGAAAAATTAAATATTAACTACAAATTACTTGAAAATAATTTATGAACGAAGTTTATTAACTTTTTTTACCAAGACATTTTTTGGTCTTGGCAATCACAGAAATATAAATAATTATAATTTCAGAGTTAAATATATTGGTTAATAAATATTTAAAACTTCATAAATTGATTTTCAATAAAATATTGGTACTCTTTTGATAAAATTGTTTATTATTGTAACTGCTTAAATATATCCGTTTCAATAAACAATATTTCTGGTAAATACTCTTTTTTTAAAGGATAAATATTTTGTATGATTTACATTACTTGTTGTTGAAACTAATAAAAAGCTATTTAATTTTATAATGTTAAAATAAAAATCTCTTTAATAAAAATTAGTAACAGTAAACCTGATTGGAACATTTTTTGTAGTAAGTATTAAAATGTTTTATTTTTACTAGTAAATCGACTAAAGATTCTTATATGTTTATGGAATTTTAAATATTTACTAACCTACATATTTAACTCTGAAATTATAATCATTTATATTCATATGATCGCCAAAACTAAAAAATTGCTTGGTAGAAGAAAGTAATAAACTTCTATGATAAATTATTTCCAAGTAATTTGCATTTAATATTCAAATTTTACTTAATTACCTTCATTATAATTTTAAATTAAACTTAAATTTAAAAATGATTTATCTTGCACGTAATATTAACAATTATTTTGTACGCATTTTTGAATAGGAATTATATTGACCAATAGCTTTAGTAAGTATTGCTTTGCCCGCAACTTTGAATAAGAATTATATTGCACTGTGAATAGAATAAGAATTTGAATACACCTTGAAGTTAATAAAAATTTTCCTGCATTTGTGTTTCAATAAAAATTATTTGAACAAGGAGCGTCGAGATAATGAAAAGTGTTTCAAAAATAGTATTCGAATATTTATTTTATAATTTGTTGATATTAACTACTTTATAATAATGTAAGTTGAGTCCTTGTTTTGACCCTTTATTATAAATTAATAAGGTGTTTTACTGGTTTTAGGGTTCATGAAAAAAGACACTTTAAATCTTTATTCCAAACGTTTCGCCATCAAGTGTGTGCCTTCATCAGTAAAATTTATTTAATCTATGAAAAACGTTACAAAGAAGGTTTACACTATGTTATTTTTTTAAACAGTTATTAAAAGAATTATTTTACATGCAGGAAATCTAATTTTTTATTCTAGGTTGCTAAAGAAATTGCAAACGTTCAGAAACTACAACCTTCTAGAATTATAAATTTATAAATGTTATAAATGATAATAAATATTTTAACGAAATGAAAAACAAATTTCATTTTTAATAACAATTCGTAATTTGGCAAATTACAACAGTCATGTTGAATAACCTCAAAAAAATCAATAATAAATGATTTTAGGAATTATTTTCATTTTTTCTTCTTACTATTTTTTAAACACTTTTCAAGAACTGGTCTGCTGGATCACTGATTTGAGTGGTTTTTTACGACTTTATATCAAAATAATAAAAAAATTCTTGTTATCTTTGGAGAAACAATGTGAAACTTCATGGTCTTTGAGATACCTCTAAATATTGTCCGCTCTCAAATAAAATACGAGTTACACCCGTACCAAAATCTAGGGTTCCGTACATTTACGAAACAAAGATAAACCTTATTAACAAACAGAGAGCTCTAATTTGGTACACATATGTATTTTCACGTGTAGATTACAGGAAAATTATAGCGAACATTACCTGGATTCACACTCAAAACGTTGTCAAAAAAAAAAAAACAGCAAATTTTCGAAAAAAAAATTTATTCCCCATAACTATGACACTATTTGAGCTAGAGGTCTAAAATTTGGTACATTTGTATATTTTTATGTACAGATTATGAAAATACCTTCAAGTACATGAAACTCTTGCTTCAGGGTACAGGCTTTTATGTCATATAAATAACATAAAAATCAAGAATTTTTTTTAGGGGGAGGCCCTGAAATTTTTATACAAATAAAAATTGTATTGGTTTGAGGGGTACTGTAGGACTATTAGGGTGAGCTCTGTCATAGGGGTCTAAACCTATTTTTGGTCATTTTTTGCATTTTTTTTTGTGACCTCGTAATATTTAATTTTATTTCTGAACATAATTTTTTCATAATCTGCATGCTAAAATACACGAGTGTACCAAATTTTAGCCCTCTAGCTCAAATAATGTCAAAGTTAGAGAAAAAAAAACTTTTTTTTTTGGGTAGTTTCTCCTTGACAACGCTATGGCCATCAATTCAGATCATGTTCTCTATATTTTTTGTGTAATCTACACGTGAAAATACATATGTGTACCAAATTTCAGCCCTCTAGGTCAAATAGTTTAGAAGTTAAGGGGGGGAGGAATGGTTTTTGGCTACGGACGCACGAGTCTCGCTATAAGGGTTCCGCCGAACACCGAAGGTGTACGGAGCTCTAAAAAGCAATTTTTTTTTCCAATTTGGAACACTTTGGGGGAGTCAGAGTAAAAACATTTCAAACTCTTCAGCTTTTTGACAACCATAATGTCCACGTTATGGGACTACGATGTAGAGTTGTATCTTAATTCCCACATTTAATTTGTTGTTCATATAATTGTTTTCCAAAATTCATGATACAATTTGTGAGTTTTTAAAACGATTTCCAAAATTTCAAGTCATTAGGTTCTTTGGTTTAGGCTTCATAACTTTTTAAAAAAAGAAACTACAAACGTTTGTTGTGGGTGGGGGAAATTTTAATTTAATCTGAAATATGTAATAAAGTCATAACTGGAAAAAAATATAACGCAGTATGAGATTTGTTTATGGGTCAAAATTTGTAAAACCAGGACAGGAAAAATTTTTTTTTCTTCAGAATATTAAAAACTTTGTTATATTAGATCAGGTTATGAGAATCTTATAATTAAGAAGGAATTAGACAAATAATGGAAAAGAAGATTAATCCAGCTCAAATATATGTTTGCGCATACTTGAAAGCAAATAACTGTCTAAATTTTTAAAAGCATTCTTTGTACAGAGTGTGGAATATTATTCTTAATGTCCTGAACAAATGAAAGGTACTTTTAAATGAAAAGTACAATTTTATGATTATTGGAAATAATTGTCAATTCTTATACTATTTTATCTAAAACATTTGCAGTAGAAAAAAAATCATAATTTTTTTTAAATGTACCTTTGAAACAATCAAGATGTTCAAAGTGACCTTTTTCATCTATCATTAAAACAGTTTTTAATTTTAGATAGTTTTTATTTAAAAAATATGAAAATGCAGAGTTGGGATAATTTTTTTTTTCCTTGTTTATCTGATTCTTCCTCCATATATTTTATTAAATAAAAATCTTTTATTATTACATATTCTGTATTTTTATTAGAAGTACTTTATATTATTTGATTAATTTGGAACTTTACATAGTTGTAGAACCTATTAAATGAAAACAAACTATTTAGAAATACATTCATTTGCAGAACAAGAAAAAAAAGTTGCTAAAAAACAAGAAGCGCAATTAATTTTAGAGAAACGTACAAAATTGAACTCCTTGAGGGGTGAATCTCTCAAATTAAGTGACGAGGAGGAAATTGATGTCACCTCGGTTAAGCAAGAACCCTTTGAAGACCGTCAAAATTAATTTTATTTTTCAGACGTAGTTAATAAATTTGAACACTTCATTGAAGTAGAGCAAACAGGCACAAATATTGAAAATTTACTTGCAGGTCAAATTAAGCAACCCAAGGAAGGTTCAACAGTCAGAACAACTGAAACTAGTCAGGGAATTAAAAGCATTTAAACTAATTTTTAAAACTTTGAGACTAAAATGTTTCTAAAAGTACTAAATAAAATATAGATTCATGTTTAAAAATATTATGAATTAAAAGGAAGGAACAATTGTACAGTTACTAGTGCAGTAGTACTAGACCAGTATTTTGCTGGTTAAAATAAATGAAATGAACTTTTAATGTAATTTTCGTAAACAGTAGATAACGTATTTATAACTAACCACCTTGTAGCTAGGGCTTGAGATGCTAAGAGCCATCACTTCCTTGAAATTCTTGAATAATAAATAAATACTTAATTACTTAAATATAATTCCCCTTTAAACTGTCAATCATAAATTCAGAAGAATTTAATTCTGATTTGAAAACCTTAGACGTTTTATTTTCTATTTGTTCTGGTAACATTCTAAAGAGCACTACAAATTATTTTCATAATACTGTGTCAACACAGTCAAGATAAAAAAGTTACAGTTCGTTTAAAGTGCACTCAAAAATTCATAGTACCAGGAGTCCGAAATGTCATTTACAGGCATAACAGAAAGTCACCTTTTCACTTTTTTTCACCTTCTTTTAATTTGGTCACCTTTCTGACGATTAGTCACCTTTGTCACCGTTTTTTATGATTTGTCACCTGTTTTCACCTTTTTTGGTGTCAAAAGTATATACATTTTTGTACATATTTCGAAGTATTCAGTGGCGGATCTACATGGGAAGCACTAGGGGCAATCGCCCCCCTTCTCCACCGAGAATCTTAATTTGTATGAGGGAGAAAGAGAGGACACTATGGAGCTATCTCTTTCTATCGCGTATATCGTCTCTTCCATAAGCTTTACTTGGATTTGCCTCTGGAACAGGGTTTCCAGCGTGTGGGAAATGCGTGAAAAGCGGGAAATGTACCGGAATTTTTTTCTGTCATCGGAAATTTTAACTTCATGAGATTATGTACAAGAATTTTTCTTATAAATTTTGGAAATTTTTGCGTCCTTCTTGGCCAATGCACAATTATTATAAAATAAAATAAAAACTTGTCAATCAAATTAATTTTTTATAAAGTAGTGGGTATTTTTATAAGAATATTTCAAATTAATAAAATAATATTCACACACTCCGAAAAAAATCCCTTTGCTTCAACGAAAAGTTTGAATCAACCAAAAAAATGCATTGATATACAGTTAAGCAAATTTTTGGTTTATATATAACCACAAAATTGTGAGACCACTTACAAAAATGGAATTAAAAACATGTAACCGTCTTGAAATGTTGATAACTTTGTCAGATATTAGCAAAATTAGATTTTTTATAGACCATAGGAAAGCTTACAAAATTTACTGATAAATGGTCCTCTTTTAAAGTTTTTTGATAAAAAGGAACGGAGATTCAATGTGAAAAAGACAAGTGACTTTTTCGTTTTTTGTGAATTTTCATTGTTCAAGTTTGGTAGGCTGCATTTTCTACAAAAATAATTTGAAAAATTTGAAACTCGGCTCAATTAAACCTTGAACTATTAGCTTTAAAATAAGCTAAAGGAAACTTAAATATCTTGACTGGTTCTAAAGTTATAAGTAAACGCATGATACGAAAAAACACAACAATTCTAGTGCTTGCTCCACTTTTGGCTGATTAGTACATGGCAAATAGGCCGAGAGGGGAGGAAACGAAGAAATTTTTGTGGTTTGTTCTTTATACACATTTACTTATAAGTTTTGAACCAGTCAAGATATTTTAATTTTCTTTAGCTTATTTTAAAGCTAATTGTTCAAGGTTTAATTTAGCCTAGTTTCAAATTTTTCCAATTTTGTTTCTAGAAAATGCAGCTCACCAAACTTGAACAATGATAATTGACAAAAAACGAAAAAGTCCCTTGTCTTTATCACATTGAATCTCCGTTTCTATTAATCAAAAAAACTTTTAAAGAGGACCATTTATCGGTAAATTTAATAAGCTTTCCAATGGTATATAAAAAATCTAATTTCACTAATATCTGACAAGGTTATCAACATTTTAAGACGATCATGTTTTTAATTCTATGTTTGTAAGTGGTCCCACAATTTTGGCCGGTAGTGTATAACCAAATTACTTGATTATACGCTTTTATTTAACCCATTAACGCCCAGACGGACGAAAAATTTCTGTTGACTTTGAGGACCTCCCTTTTAAAAAAAATGCCTACAAAAAAATTAGCACTTATCATTTTTAACGTAAAATTTACTCCTCTTTTAGATTCTGAAGTTAAAATTTGTTTATAACAAATCGTTAAAAAGTTATAAACAATTTTTTGCAAAAAAACACGATTTTTTGAGAAAAAATTTTCATTTTAGACATATTTTCACCGGAAAAAAGCAAGTAGATGCTCTCAAAAGCTCAAAATATCGCGTCCATGGACCCCCAGCTATAAGACCCTGAAGCAAAAAAATTTTTTTTTCAAAATGGCGGACGCCAATATGGCGGCTAAAACTAAAAAAATGGCTCAGATATGAAACAGGGTGCTCCAACTTTTTCATGTGACTGAAATCGCCTAAAACTCTTTATACGGGGGTTTTTGGGGTCGCTGATTACGAATATGATGTCAGTTTTTAAAAATTCAAAATGGCTGATCCAATATGGCGGACGAATTTTTAAAAAAATTTTGGATTCACTTGAAACTCTCCACTCAGGGGTTTTTGGGGTCGCTGATTACGAATATGATGTCAGTTTTTAAAAATTCAAAATGGCAGATCCAATATGGCGGACGAATTTTTAAAAAAATTTTGGATTCACTTGAAACTCTCCACTCAGGGGTTTTTGGGGTCGCTGATTACGAATATGATGTCAGTTTTTAAAAATTCAAAATGGCTGATCCAATATGGCGGACGAGTTTTTAAAAAAATTTTGGATTCACTTGAAACTCTCCACTCAGGGGTTTTTGGGGTCGCTGATTACGAATATGATGTCAGTTTTTAAAAATTCAAAATGGAGTTGGCAAATTTTTTAAGTCTTATTATTTTTTTTGGTTATTTTTGTTTATTTGACGCTGATTTATTTGCTGTGGTGCTGTATAACTTTTAACTATGCTCACAACTAAGACGGTTTTGCGCTTGTTGTTTCCGCTAAGATCTGGCATTTCGAAGTCGGCGCATTACTAGTTTTGCAGAAAATGCAATGGCATGCAGTTATTACTGCTGTACTGCTTGTTGGCATTGTGCCAGAATTTGCTTGCAGCTCTGGCTATTGTTACTGAGCCAGCATTTGCTTCCACCACTGGTTGTCCTTACTGTGCCAGCGTTGCTTGCAGCTCTGATTATTGTTACTGCGCCAGCATTTGCTTCTACCACTGGTTGTCCCCTTACAAAAAAGGAGTATTAGAATGAGTATTGAATAATGAGTACTGCAGTGAGTATTGCAATGAGTATTGCAATGAGTACTGCATGAGTACTGCAATGAGTACTGCAATGAGTATTGGAAATTCCAGTACTTTTTTCGCCACATGTATTTTTTAAGTACAGTAAACAATTTTTTTTAAAATTATAATGAAATTGTGATTTTGCGTTCCATGTATTTCTGTATATTTAGTTTACAACAAAAAAAGTAGTGCGCAGACGTAGGAGCCGTAGAAACTTAGTGCGCAACATATTATATTTTCAACAATGTTTGGCGAAAAAAGTACTGGAATTTTCAATACTCATTGCAGTACTCATTGCAATACTCATTGCAATACTCACTGCAGTACTCATTATTCAATACTCATTCTAATACTCTTTTTTTGTAAGGGTCGTTACTGTGTCAGCGTTGCTTGCAGCTCTGGTTATTGTTACTGTGCCAGCGTTGCTTGCAGCTCTGATTATTGTTACTGCGCCAGCATTTGCTTCAACCACTGGTTGTCGTTACTGTGTCAGCGTTGCTTGCAGCTCTGGTTATTGTTACTGTGCCAGCATTGCTTGCAGCTCTGGTTATTGTTACTGCCGAAGCATTTGCTTCCACCACTGGTTGTCGTTACTGTGCCAGCGTTGCTTGCAGCTCTTGTTATTGTTACTGCGCTAGCATTTGCTTCTACCACTGGTTGTTGTTACTGTGTCAGCATTTGCGTGCAGCTCAGGTTGTCGTAACTGTGTCAGCATTCGTTTGCAGCACTAGTTGTCGTCATTGTGCCAACATTCACGTGCACCACTGGTTGTCTGCACTGCGCCAGCATTCTTTTATTACTGGGTCGATTTTAAAAATGTCAACAAAGCGTAAGTCGAAACGGCAGAAAGTTGTAAATGACGCCGAGAGTTTCGAAGTTGAAGAACATGACGAACACCTAGATGTGCTAATGCTACCAAACTCGAATGATTCTGGCGAATCTGATTGTGAATCTGATTCAGATGATGATGCTATTCATGAAGAGCTAGAAAATTCGCTTAAGAATGAATGTGCCGATTTACCGCAAAATTCATACCAGACGATTCGAGAAAATTATACTTCAAATCAATCGAAGTTGGAGCCAGATCATATTTTTGAATGGGTTGATGGTGAACAGAAGTATGATCCTCAGTATAAAAATGAAACTTTTATACCTGATAGCGTTGCAAAAAAAATTCGGTCATCCTCGTCAACTGAACTATTTGAATTTTTCTTTTCCAAGGAGCTAAAAGAATTCATATTAGACGCAACACGTCTGAATGATTGTCAAATTTCGTTGACTGAATTAGACAAATTTCTTGGAATAATTATTTTGTCTATTTTCAACGAAAGGAAATCTCAACGAGATTATTGGTCTCAGAATCATCTTCTAGGTTGTGAAGCTGTAGCTGGAGCTATGAGTCGCAACAAGTTTGAAGATATCAAGTCCAAGCTAAAGCTATCCAAACCTGAAGATGAAAATGCTGATGATAGAGCTTGGCGAGTGAGAGGTCCTTTGGAGATTTTTAAGAAAAATGCGAGGCAGTTTGGGTATTTTTCATCAGCTTTGTCAGTTGACGAAATGATGGTAAAGTTTCGGGGAAGAACTATTTTGAAGCAGTTTATAAGAAACAAGCCTGTCCGTTTCGGTATCAAAATGTGGGCTCTTTGTAGTTCCGAAGGATTTTTATTCGATTGTGACATTTATTGTGGCAAGAATTCAAAAAGTTTTTTTTTGGCAATGAAGAAAAGCTAAATAAATGTGCTTTAGGTAGCTGCATTGTCGTTGGTCTTCTCCAAAACCTTCTTTCTTCAGTTGTACCCAGAAATGTAGTGAAATATCACGTATATTTTGACAACTTTTTTACAAGTCCAGATTTACTGGTTCATCTGAAGAAAGTTGGTTTGCGGGCAACAGGGACAGTCAGAGCTAATCGAATTCAAGTAAAAAATCCGATTACGGAAAAGGATCCAAGAGGGACATTTATTGCCAAGCATGACAAATGCAGTGGTGTCAATTATGTCACAGTAAAAGATTCGAAAGTAGTGTCTATACTGTCAACATTGATAGGTGTTACACCAATTAGTTCAGTCAAAAGATATTCTTCGGAGACAAAGAGCAAAGTTGATATAGCATTTCCTAATGCTTTTACAACCTACAACAAGTTTATGGGCGGAGTAGACTTGCACGACGCACATTGCAGCAATTTGATGCCATGCATAAGGTCGAAGAAATGGACTTGGGTTATACTTATGAGACTCGTTCAAGCATCAATTGCAAATGCAACTGTTCTAAGAAACTTAGTTGTCCAAGAAAAAAAATAGGTACTAAAGACATGGCTCTACAGATTGCAGAAGCATATCTAAAAAAATCTGAATCCATCAAAAACCACAAAGTTCAAAGAGTTGAACAAAAGAAAAACTGCTCTAATTTCTCCAAGTGCACCTGTAGAACGCAACGAAAGTGCGTGGAGTGTGATGCATATTTATGCGTTTCCTGCTTTCAGGATTTTCACACCTAAAATGTAAAAATGTAAAAAATATTAAAACAAAAAAAAACAAAAAAAAATAAAATAAAAAACGAAAAAAACAAAAAAAAATAAAATAAAAAATGAAAAAAAAAAGACTCTTTATTGTCCACCTCCTCGCGGTAAGAGTCGGGCAACGGCGAATTCTTCGACGGCAAACGGACCAAAAAATTCTTATTCATTGTATAATACTTATTGAAATTCAAACAATTTGACTCTGCTATTTTGTATTTTCAAGAATTGCCATCAGATTTGCAATTAGCGACCCAAAAAACCCCCGAATAGAGAGTTTCAAGTAAATCCAATAATTTTTTACAAAACTCGTCCGCCATATTGGATCCGCCATTTTGAATTTTTAAAAACTGACATCATATTCGTAATCAGCGACCCCAAAAAGCCCTGAGTGGAGAGTTTCAAGTGAATCCAAAATTTTTTTAAAAATTCGTCCGCCATATTGGATCCGCCATTTTGAATTTTTAAAAACTGACATCATATTCGTAATCAGCGACCCCAAAAACCCCTGAGTGGAGAGTTTCAAGTGAATCCAAAATTTTTTTAAAAATTCGTCCGCCATATTGGATCCGCCATTTTGAATTTTTAAAAACTGACATCCTATTCGTAATCAGCGACCCCAAAAACCCCTGAGTGGAGAGTTTCAAGTGAATCCAAAATTTTTTTAAAAATTCGTCCGCCATATTGGATCTGCCATTTTGAATTTTTAAAAACTGACATCATATTCGTAATCAGCGACCCCAAAAACCCCCGTATAAAGAGTTTTAGGCGATTTCAGTCACATGAAAAAGTTGGAGCACCCTGTTTCATATCTGAGCCATTTTTTTAGTTTTAGCCGCCATATTGGCGTCCGCCATTTTGAAAAAAAAATTTTTTTGCTTTAGGGTCTTATAGCTGGGGGTCCATGGACGCGATATTTTGAGCTTTTGAGAGCATCTACTTGCTTTTTTCCGGTGAAAATATGTCTAAAATGAAAATTTTTTCTCAAAAAATCGTGTTTTTTTGCAAAAAATTGTTTATAACTTTTTAACGATTTGTTATAAACAAATTTTAACTTCAGAATCTAAAAGAGGAGTAAATTTTACGTTAAAAATGATAAGTGCTAATTTTTTTGTAGGCATTTTTTTTAAAAGGGAGGTCCTCAAAGTCAACAGAAATTTTTCGTCCGTCTGGGCGTTAATGGGTTAAATTTGCTAAAGTTTATTACATTTCCCTATTTAAAAACCATACGTAAGATCTGATGTTGGATCTTAGGTAAGATCTTACCTAGTAACTTATGTTAGTTCTTATGTGATTTCTTATGTAAGAACTGACGTGAGATCTTACGTGTGCATTTGGCAAAAGATCTTACGCAAGTTCTTATGTAATTTCTTAGGTAAGTTCTTATGTAAGTTCATAGGTTCTGCCAAAAAAAAATTTAATTTTCATATTTTTAATTTTAAAAAACTGTATATTCATAAATTAAATTAAAGTTACAAAAACTAAATTCATTAAATTTAATTAATGAAAGTCAATTAAAATTGAATTTACAAATAGAAATATTAATATATTTTGAAATATATTTTTAATATAAATTTAACTAGCTTTGTCAAAGTAAAAAAAAAATTTATAACAAGCTTTTTTATTAAATAACAATTTTGAATATAAATGTTTAAATATTTGTGTTGAAATATTTTGTTATAAAATTTTTAATAATATAATTTAATAAAGAATTAAATGATATATTTTTAAAAATGTTTTGTATAATTTAAATTTTTCTTTATTTAAACTATATAATTTTAAAATAAAATTCATAAAATATCATCACCATTATTTTAAGCATTGGGCTAAATTTAAATTTAAATATAAAATAAAAAAATAAATATCAACATAAAATAAAATAATTAGTGTATTTAATACTATCTTTATTAAACGTTTATTTTAATTTTTAAATTTAATCAAATCTATAATTGTAAAAAATAATGTACTTAATAGTTCTTCAATTTATTTTTAAATTATAAATGATCTTATTGTTTATTACAATAAACAACATTATAAAATAACATAATAAATATGCTCGCTATTTACCCTACCCTAATATATAACAAATAAATATAAATAAATAATTAATTAAAAAAAGGATTTTATTGTTTGTTCATTAATAATAGTATTCTTATTTAATAGTTACAAATATTCAGGTTTTTACATTTAGCTTTATAATACTATAAATTTCAAATTGTATTTAACTTAAAACTAAACAAGTCAACTGTACATAGTTAAATATTCTACAACTAGTTTTAATTTAACTATAAACTAAACAGTGTTTTATGAAACTATTTTATCACATTATTAGTGTTCCTAAAACTATTTTTGATAATATCCATTCATGCTAAAATACATTGAAATTGGGAAAAAATGTAATATATAATAATTCTTATTTTTTCCAAAAATATTGGAATACAAAAAATTTCTATTCTAAAGAAATTCCACATCAAATGCTGTAGACTTATCAATATTTTAAAGATAAAGCTCCAAATCATGATGATATTACACCCCTGTTCATAAATGCTGTCCTTCCGGTTTATTGTTTGTTTATTGTTCTAACAATAAACCGGAAGGACAGCATTTATGAACAGGGGTGTACCTTCGGATTCCTATGTACACCTTTGTCTTTGTTAAAAGTTACAATACTTTGAAATAATATTTGACAAATAAAAAATATATTTTTAAAAAGAAAAAAATAAGCATTACAGATTAATGTAAATAATAATAATAATAATAATAATAATAATAATTATCAGGGAAGAATAAGATACAGGCCACAAATGTATTAGCCATTCCTTTAATACTCTACACATTTGGGGCTGTTAAATGAAATGTGGATGAGCTGAAGATACTGGATAGACAAACGCGCAAGATGATGACAATACATCGATGCCATCATCCAAGGTCTTCCGTAACTCGAATATACCTTCCACGAGATCAGGGAGGAAGAGGGTTACTAAGTTTAGAATGTCTTCATCGCCGTATTGTACTGGCTGCGGCATGCTCAGTGATGAATAGTACGGATCCTTTAATGCAATTTGTCCATCATCATGAAGTTGCAAATAATGGGGCATTTTTATATCAAGCGGCAAATAGAGCGGCAAAGGAACTTAATCTTCGATTTGATACAAATAATACCGAACATGGAATAGCGTCATTACCACCTTTGATGCTCAAAAAACATGTAAAGAATGCAGAACATGTACTTCTTTTAGAAAAACATGTTAGTAAGCCTGTTCACGGACAATTTTATAATATCGTCAGAGAAATGGGATTGTCTGTAGGTTTGTCTTTTGCATTCCTTAAATCGGCTGGATTAAAATCGGAGACAGAGGGATTTTTGTTCGCTTGTCAGGATGGAGTGATTAATACTTTGGTGTACCGCAGCCGTGTGATGCATATACCTGTTGACGATTCCAACTGTCGTGCATGCAAACAATACCCGGAGACACTTCGTCATATATTAAGTGCCTGTCCGATTTATGCATGTAACAGATATATAGAAAGACACAATGCTGCACTGAAGGTTTTGTATTACCACCTTCGTCACCAGTACGGTATAGATAAGGAGCCCATTCTGCCGTATGCCCAAATGGATCAAGAATCCGTTGTAGAAAATGACCAGTGCAAGATCTACTGGAATTTTTCTTTCCCCACCACTCATCATATCAGTGCCACCAAGCCTGATATGGTCCTCCAAGATCATAAAAGTAAGATCATTTATGTAGTTGAGTTTTCGGCTCCTGCCGACAGAAACATCATTAAAAAGGAGGATGAGAAACGGATCAAATATCAAGAGCTCTTATTCGAATTGAGTAAAATGCATCCAGGATATAGAGTCCATTTGATTGTTTTAATTCTCGGCTGCTTAGGAGGGATGAAGGCTTCATTTGTGAGCCAACTGAAGAAGATCCCAACCTGCGAACGTCAAGCCAATTTGTTAGCAGGTAGAATGCAAAAAGCAGTTCTTTTGAATTCTCTTTTTGTGGTCCGACAGCACTGTTCCTTGTAAAAAGAACATCTTTAAAGGTAGCTCTAAAAAAGCATCCAACAATTTCATGTCGGCCGCATAAGAACATCGGCGGCAATGGACATGAAGACCCAAAGAACAAAATGGTGAAACTGTACAGAGTAAAAAAAAAGAAACTTTTGCTTACCTTCCAGGACGGAAGGAGCAAAAGTTGATAAGAATATGTAAAGCAAGAATTGGGAAAGGTTGTTTTAGTGCGGTATTGCCAAAGGATGTGGTCGAGTCCCACACGAACAAGTGCGTAAATGCATTTTTTCCTCTCCTAAACTTGTTTTGTAAAAAAAAAAAAAAATAAAAAATAAAAATAAAAATAATAATATTAATTAATTAATAATTAATAATAATTAATAATAATAATAATTTATATCGAGCGGCAGAAAGAGCTGCAAGTGAACTTAGTCTCCCATTTGAAACCAGGGATATGGAACACGGTTTAGCATCTTTACCACCATTAATGCTTAAAAAACGTGTTAAGGAAGCAGAACATGCGCTTCTGTTACAGGAACATATTGGCAAACCTGTGCATGGACAATTCTTTAGTCTCATAAAAGAAATGGAATTGTCTGTGGGTTTGTCATTTGCTTTCCTCAAGTCTGCTGGTTTGAAATCGGAGACTGAAGGATTTTTATTTGCTTGCCAGGATGGAGTGATAAATACTTTGGTGTATCGCAGTCGAGTGATGCATATATCTGTCGACAATACCAACTGTCGAGCGTGCAGGCAATACCCGGAGACACTTAGTCACATTCTAAGTGCGTGCCCGAAGTATGCATGTTACAGATATGTAGAAAGACACAATGCTGCGCTTAAGGTGTTGTATTATCACCTTCGACACCAATATGGTATAGATAAAGAACCCATCTTGCCGTATGCCCAGGGGGATCAGGAGTCCGTTGTGGAAAATGATCAGTGTAAGATCTACTGGAATTTTTCTTTTTCCACCACTCATCGTATCAGCGCCAATAAACCTGATATAGTGCTCCAGGATTATAAGAGTAAGGTCATTTGTGTGATAGAGTTTTCGGCACCTGCTGAGAGCAATATCACTCAAAAGGAGGATGAGAAGCGGACAAAGTATCAAGACCTTCTGTTTGAATTGAGTAAAATATATCCAGGCTACAGGATCAGATTAATTGTTCTTGTACTCGGTTGTTGAGGAGGGATGCGAGCTTCATTTGTGAGCCAATTACAAAAAATTCCTAGCTGCGAGCACAAGGCTAATGCGTTGTCGGTTCGCATGCAGAAGGCTGTTCTTCTGAACTCTCTAAATCTGGTTCGGCAGCACTGTTCATTATAAGATCCTATTCGGTAGCTCTAAAAAAGCATCCAACAACGTTCTTAACCACCGCTTAAGAATATCGGCGGCAATGGGTGAGAACAACAGTGTAAGAAACGAAAATAACAACTCTAGTAAATGAATCACGCTTTTGCTTACCCTCCAGGACGGATGGAGCAATAGTGGATTAGAATATGTAAAGCAAGAATGGGAGAGGTTGTTTTAGTGAGGTATTACCACAGCACGTGGTCGAGTCCCACACGAACAAGTGCGTAAATGCATTTTTTCCTCTCCTAAACTTGTTTTGTAAAAAAAAAAAAAAAAAATAATAATAATAATAATAACCCCAAATGGGTTGCTTGGTGCCTCCGTTACCAAGCAGCTCAAAGATACTGGTCCTACTTGGCTCAGTACTAAGATGACCATTACAGAACATCGTATAAGTGTTTGATCGGGTTGCTAAGGGACTTGTGATACCCTTTACTGGATATCACAGAATTTCTTAGCCAACTGGATCAAGTACTTCAATGTCATTTGAGATGGGGTTTCTGATACCACAATCGGGCGCCTTCCCAGGTGGCGGATAGGGGAAGGCCTCTCAGATATGGGAGGTACCGAGGAAATTAGAATACTCAAGACGGACCAACAGTCAGATAGGGGTGGCCACCCGATATAATTGTCCACTCTGTGTTAGGATAACCTCCCACACAGAGTATTTGCGGTTACGACGACTATAACGCGCAGTGCCACCCACAATAGGTCTCTCTCGGATGGAGATCAGGGTTCAGTTGGGAGTGGGAATAGGACAGAACCGAGGCAACGACCAGGCATTGACCCGGGACAAGCTAGAGTACGTTTTACATGTACGGACCAACTTCGAAAGGACATTTTGTTGTGTTGGCAAAATAGTTTCCCTAACAGAAAAGGATACATGCAGAGGTTATATGCGCGATGGGTCAATATGCACCCCGAATACGCGGAAATGACGCCTCAGTATTTAAGAGATCAGGTATCCTCTCTGAGAATAAGGGGATATGAAGCTCTTCTCCAAGACCAGGAAGACCCCTCAGAGAACACAAAAATTTTGTGTGAAACACCAACGCAAGCAGCGAAAGATGGAAACATGTGATCGAAGAAAACCAAAATTCATCTCAAGGTTTCCATTAAAATGGATAAAATGTCTGAAGGGAACAATGAACTCTCATTACTCTCAGAGAGTGTTGATCTCTGGACATTGAACTGTGCTGTGTATGAAGAAGCTGTGTCCTTACTTCGCAAAAGTAACAGAATATCTGTTGCGGAACGCGTTGCTAAGACCTGCCAGCGAATCAAACAAGTGCAGATCAAGATCGGGATAGCTCGACGACATGCTTCTCAATTGCAGATTGTGATTGCATATCTAGAATCAAATAAAAGGTTTACGTCAAGAGTTTTGGAAATAGCCCAAACTCCTAAAAGATTGCATCACACTTAAAAAAAGTCAAAGTTGCAGACCATCAAGCAACACTGGATTGAGAAGATACGTTCTCTTGTAGTCATAAGGGAACGTTTGGAACGGAGGATGAAATGGATAAAGCAAAATAATATATTTGCTATTAATCCTTCCCGCCTGTTCAGTGTACCATCAACAACCGTTAAAGATTAATAATCTTTGGTGGAAGAAGTTTACTTCAACTCACCAACATTTGGCCCGAATATTCTCTAACTTTCTCAATGGTCAACATCCAATACCACAGTAGTTGGTGGAAGGACGAACGGTACACTTACCAAAATCTGGAGATTTGTCGGATCCAAAAAATTACAGACCAATTGCTTGTCTTAACATCTGCTACAAGCTATTTACTGGGGTCCTCAAGAAGAGGATATTGTCATCTATAGAACCAGTCTGAAGTGCGGTAGGTGAACAACGAGGATGTAAGAGAGGCCTGTCAGGTTGTAGGGAGAACCTATTAATAGATAGGTGTGTTACACAAGATTCGATATTATATCGACGTAACCTGTCAATGGCTTGAATTGATTACCGCAAAGCATTCGACTCCACGAGTCACGAACTGATCATCAAGCTCCTTGAATGTTTGAAGGTACGTCCGAACATCGTGAGATGCTTAAAAGATCTAATGCTTAAGTAGAGGACAAGATTTGTTATAACATCTAACAAACAGCAGGTGATGACTAACATTATCTCCTTTAGAAAAGGGGTTTTTCAAGGCGACTCCCTTAGTCCTCTTCTTTTTTGTATCTCCCTCTTACCTCTGTCTACTGCACATCGAGAAAAACACTCTGGATACATGTGTGGCAAACCAAGAAATAGAGTCTATAAGATCAACCATCTTTTCTATATGGACGATCTTAAGCTCTCTGCATCCAGTAAGGATGCGCTTAGAATTTTTGTGTTTGCAGTGGCCGAGTATTCCAGAGCCATAGGAATGGATTTTGGATTGGATAAATGTGCCGTCGTCCATCTCATAAAAGGAAGAAATGAAACATCTGAAATTCCGAGGGACTCCTAGGACATTCAACTCATTGGTGGCAACACCATTCAACATCTTGCTGGTGGAGAGACTTACACATATCTTGAAATTCCACAGTCGGAGACTCAAGA
Organism: Ganaspis brasiliensis; assembly: GCA_037103525.1. Taxonomy (NCBI): domain Eukaryota; kingdom Metazoa; phylum Arthropoda; class Insecta; order Hymenoptera; family Figitidae; genus Ganaspis; species Ganaspis brasiliensis. The sequence goes on from JAZKLR010000353.1 coordinate 454,349, forward strand.
TGTGTGTGGGCTTAAAGATCAACTCCAAACAAAGTATCGTAGGCTTCTCAGAAAAATTTGGTCATCCGAATTGTCTGGGAAGAACAAAATGCAGGCCAAAAATATATTAGCCATTTCTCTACTTCTCTATACCCTTGGAGCTGTTAAGTGGAATGTGAATGAGTTGAAAATACTAGATAGAAAAACCCGCAAGATGATGTCAATCCATCGTGGTCATCATCCAAGGTCTTCCGTGCAACGAATTTACATTCCACGAGACCGGGGAGGAAGAGGTCTATTAAATTTAGAGTGTCTTCATTGTAGAATTGATTTGTATGCGGCATGCTTAATCATCAACAGTAGAAATCCGCTTATGCAATTTCTACACCAGCATGAAATTGCAAACGTTGAGGCGTTTTTATATCGAGCGGCAGAAAGAGCTGCAAATGAACTTAGTCTCCCATTTGAAACCAGTGACATAGAACACGGCATAGCATCGTTAACACCTCTGATGATTAAAAAGCATGTCAAGGAAGCAGAACATTCGCTTCTGTTACAGGAACATATTGGCAAACCTGTGCATGGACAATTCTTTAGTCTCATAAAAGAAATGGAATTGTCTGTGGGTTTGTCATTTGCTTTCCTCAAATCTGCTGGTTTGAAATTGGAGACTGAGGGATTTTTGTTTGCTTGTCAGAATGGAGTAATAATTACTTTGGTGTACCGCAGTCGAGTGATGCATGTATCTGTCGACAATACCAACTGTCGTGCGTGCAAGCAATATCCAGAAACACTTGATCATATTCTAAGTGCGTGCCCGAAGTATGCATGTTGCAGATATATAAAAAGACACAATGCTGGGCTTAAGGTGTTGTATTATCACCTTCGACACCAATATGGTATAGATAAGGAACCCATCTTGGCGTATGCCCAAGGCGTCAGGAGTCCGTTGTGGAAAATGATCAATGTAAGATCTACTGTAATTTTTCTTTTTCCATCACTCATCGTATCATTGCTACAAAGCCTAATATTGTACTCCAGGATCATAAAAGTCAGATCATATGTGTGATAGAGTTTTCGGCTCCTGTTGAGAGCAACATCATTCAAAAGGAGGATGAGAAACGGACGAAATATCAAGACCTTCTGTTTGAATTGAGTAGAACGTATGCAGGTCTCTTAAAAAACATAATATTTAAACTTCTAACACAGTACTAAGTGTCTTATTCTTCTTATAGTGAAACTCTTCAATATTTCTGTGAAAAGTTATGATAAACAGTAATATGTATTAAAAACAACTGCTTCAGTTTAAGACATTACCATACTTTTTACGTAAAAATTTATTTACAATATTCCAATTTTTAAAATTATTATTCCCGGTAAAATTTCTCACATACAAAACACCTCACCCGCTTCTAAGAAAAATTTTATTTGTAAATCCAATTTGCAAAATTATGCTGCCCAGTAATTAACATTTTTCGTAATTAAAAACAACAAATTATTATTGACTTTTCTTTCTAAAAACAACATTTTTAAATTTCTAACACAGAAATAAGTTTCGTACTCATCTCTAAGTAAAATTATTCAAAATTTCAAATTTGAAAAATTATACTGTATTTTTTTTTATTTTAATCATAACTTTATTAATCATCTCTGGATATTAAAAACACATTTTAAATTAAATTTTTTTTATAACTCGTCAGTAACTATCTTTTTTCCTGTTTGAAAAGTGAAAAATAGCTTTTTTTGCTTTTTACCAACAAATTTTTTAATTCTACACTTTCAAACAAGTTTCCAATCCTTTTCTCCACAAAAAATTTGTTTAATATTCTAATTAACAAAACTAGTTAACAAAACTAGACCCTGTTCTAAGTAAAATTTTATTTTTAAATTTAAGTTGCAAAATTATGATCCCCAATAATACAAGTTTTCATGTTTGAAAAAAACTCATCAATCATTTTGTTTCTTGAAAAAATATATTTTAGCTTTAACATACAGAGAAGTTTATGATTATTTTCTGAATAAGAATTTATTAAAAATTTGAATTTTGCAAAATTATCCTGGACAGTAATTAATTTTTTTATTTTAAAAATAACTTATTAATTCATTTTGGATATTAAAAACACTTACTTCAATATAATACATTCCTACATTTTTTTATCGTTCTGACAGTGGTAATTTTTTAAAAATCTAATTTTAAAAATTATTTGTCCCGGTATCTAATTTTTGTCGCTTTTTAAAATTCCTAATTATTAATTTTTTTGAATACAAACTAATTTCTTATTCTTTTTGAATAGAAAATGTCTTACATTCCAACTTGCAAAATATATCTAGACAGTAATGAACTTTTTTCGTGTTTAAAAAAACGTAAATAATTATTTTTGCGTCTTTACAACAATTTCACACGCACAAAGAAGTTTTAAATCCTTGTGATAGAAAAGCTTTATTTAATTACAAACTTGTTTGTATGTGATAAATAAAATTGTGCCTTTTTTGAGCCAAAAAAAACCAATTTTGTGCTTCGAAAATTGAAAAAAAAATTAATTACCGGGCTATATAGTTTGGTTTATATTTGAATATAAAATAAACTTTTACTAACATAAAGATTATAAACTTCTTTGCAAGTGAAAAATTGAATAATTAGTTATCCAAAAGCAACAATAATTATTTAAGGATTTCGAAAAACTAAAAATTAATTACTGGCCAGCTAAATTTTGTAATCTAAAATTTCAAAAACATTTTTACTTATAAATGAATAATAAACGTTTTTGTATGTGATAAATTGAATATGTGTAGTGCAAGTTTTTTTCTTAAAAAAACAGAACATCTTGCACTACAAATTGAAATAATCCAAACAACTCTTACATCTTTATTTGAATATGTGTATTTAAAAGAACAAAATAGCAAATTTCAAGTTTCTAAAATTGAAAAAAGTTAATTCTTGGGAAGTGTAGTTTTGTTCATTGGAATATAAATTAAATTTTTTTAAAAGCAGGATTAAAAACTTGTTTGTAAGAAGAAATAGAATAACTTGTGTGACGATGTAAATCGTCAACATTATAATTTTATTTTGCTTTCCTCTAAAAAAATTGTTATTTTATTTTATTGAGGTTTAAATACCAAAAATGAATGGTTAATTTAGTGTATACGGGCCTGAGGGCCGAGTATTGATTTTCGCTCGATAATCTGAATCTTTAGGTCTTTCTTTCGATGAGCGGTTTTCTATCGTCGTCCTTCGTTAATTCGCAAGTTGTGATTTGCGCAGGTCAAGTTCACGAAGTGACGCGAAGGTCAGCGGAAAGGTCCGATGTTTTCTTACAGGTTCCGCCTTCTAGGGAGTGTGACTGCAAGGGTGCGATACGTCCGTGATGGCCGTTGGAGGGAGACAAAACGAGGAAGAAGGACGTTTGGAGGGAGAGAGTCACGAGATGGAAAATCAGTATTACCGGTCGATTCCTGCCATGTGCTCGTCGCATTGTTGATTCGTTTTCTATTGATAATTTTCTATTGAATATTAAATTCATCGTTTAACGTTCGTTGCTCTTCTTGAAATTGGTGAGTTATTAAATTTGAGGTTCGTTATTTGTCTCGTCTCAACGTCGGCATTGCGACGTCAGGTCTCAAGGAATCTCCCTTTAGTTTTATTTTTGCATCAGCACGGAGAGAATCCGTTTTTCAATAGTTAATAAATATTGAGCCAATGCGAAATCATTTTGGTTAAATGATTATTCTCAGTATTATACTTGTTTTTAAGTTGCAAAAATAATTATTTATATATTTTTAAAAACGAAACAGTTAACTACGGTCCAGTTAAATATTGTAAATTGGAATGTGAGATAAATTTTTACTTAGAGAAGGATAAGAAATTAATTTGTATGGATGAAATTGAAGTGTGTTTTTTTAAAAGCTAAAAGTGATTAATTATGTATGTTAAAAGTGACAAACTTCAGATACCAGACTAAACAATTTTGTAAATTGGAAAAAAATGTCATATCCAAATAGAATTCATTCAGAATTTTCTTAAATAAAAATAATTAACTACTGTCAAGTATAATTTTGTAAATTGGAATTTTAAATAAATTCTTACTCAAAAAAGGATAAGTAACTGGTTTGTATGTAAGAAATTTAATTATATGTCTCTAAAAGACAAGAAATAGTAATTAGGTATTTTTAAAATCAACAAAGTAGCAAATATATTTACTGTTTCAACAAATTTGTACAGCGAGCATTAACTTACTGTTACAATATGAATATTACGATCCATGCGGGAATTTTCAAAGAAAGGAAGAATGATGCAGTTATATTTTTTAAATTTGAATATGAGATATTTTTCTTCTTAATTTCATTATGTAAGAATATAATTTAACTATTTCTAAGAGACGAAAATCGGGCAAGTTCGAGTTATACTCGCACTAAAATCGAGGGTTCCGTACACAAAAAAAATAATTTTTAATATATTTGATACTATTAAATATATAATATATAAATATATTATACATATTACATATAATATAATAAATAAAATAGAATATATAATGAATTTTTTTTAAAAAATGGACCACCCTCCCCCCTTATCTTCCAAAATATTTTACTTAGAGAGTTCAAATTTTGTACAGGAGTGTATTTTCAGGTGTAAATTACATAAAAATTATAGAGAATGTGATGGTGATTGCGCTGTCAACGAAAAATCCAGAGATTTTAGCAAATATCCATAAAAAATACTCAAAAATCATTTTATTTCCTTAACAACGCTATGATCAACTTCTAGAATCATGTTCTCTACCATTTTTCTGTAATCTACACGTGAAAATACATTTGTGTACCAAATTTGAACTCTCTAAGTCAAATTCTTTGGAAGTTATGGGAGGGGGGATACGGTAATTTTTAAGCATTTTTTTTAAATCGTTGGTTTTTGCTTAAAAACACTATGATAACGATCTGCAACAAAGTTCTCTATAGTTTTTCTGAAATCTATATGGCAAATTACATATGTATACCAAATTTCAGCATTCTAAGTACAATAGTTTGGCAGATATGGAGGTGGCATTGTACACTTTTAGTGCATTTTTGCTAAAAAAATGACCGTATCCCCCCCCCCCCCCCTTATCTTCCAAACTATTTGACTTAGGATTCTGAAATTTGGTACACGTATGTAGATTTACGTGTAGATTACAGGAAAATTATAGAGAAAGTGATGATTATAGCACTGTCAAAATTATAACACTAAATTATGGCCCATATGTTAAAAAAATGCTCAAAAATATTGTTATTTCCTTGACAACGCTACGTTCAACACATACAATCATGTTCTCTATAATTTTCCTGTAATCTATACGTGAAAATACATTTGTGTACCAAATTTGAATTCTTTAAGTCTAATAGTTTGGAAGTTCAGGGGGGGATACGACCATTTTTTAGCATTTTTTAAAAAAAATCGTTTTTTTTTTGCTGAAAAGCGCTATGATTACAGCCTGTAACATGGTTTTCTATAGTTTTTCTGTAATCTACACGTCAAACTACATATGTGTACCAAATTTCAGCACTCTAAGTACAATAATTTGGCAGATAAACGGCAGGAATTGTACAAATTAAACGCATTTTTTCGAAAAAATGACCGTATTCCCCTCTTATCTGCCAAAATATTTGACAACGCTATGATCAACCTCTAGAATCATGTTCTCTATAATGTTCCTTTTATCTACACGTGAAAATACATATGTGGGCCAAATTTGAACTTTCTAAGTCAAATAGTTTGGCGGCTAGGGGGGGGGATACGATTTTCGACAAAGTCTTTCCAATAGGGTTCCGTGTGTACACTTGTGGTGTACGGAACCCTAAAAATGATTAATTACTAATTTTTCAAAATGACAAAAATTAGATACTGGTCAAAAAAATTTTGTATTTTGGAATTTTCAAAAAACTTTTACTGTCGAAAAGATTAAGAAAATTTGGTAATGTATTAAATTAAAAAATGTGTTTTTAATATCCAGAGATGACTAATAAAGTTATGTTTAAAATATAAAAAAATAAATTACTGTTCAGTATAATTTTTCAAAATTGAAATTTTGAATAATTTTACTTAGAGATGAATACGAAACTTATTTCTGTGTTAGAAATTTAAAAATGATTTTTTTTAGAAAGGAAAGTCAATAATAATTTGTTGTTTTCAATTACAAAAAAAGTTAATTACTGGCCAGCATTATTTTGCAAATTAGATTTACAAATAACATTTTTCTTAGAAGCGGGTGAGGTGTTTTGTGTGTGAGAAATTTTACCGGGAAAACTAATTTTGAAAATTGGAATATTGTAAATAAATTTTTACGTAAAAAGTATGGTAATGTATTAAACTGAAGCAGTTGTTCATTATAATTTTTCAAAGAAATATTGAAGAGTTTCAAAATAAGAAGAATAAGACACTTAGTTCTGTGTTAGAAGTTGAAATATTATGTTTTTTAAGAGGCAAAAGTGATTAATTTGTTGTTTTTAATAGTAAAATTTAAATTTGTGTCTGAGTGGTCAAAGAATAATTGTTCAGTGTTTTGAAATTAACGAAAATACCTGTTCGAAGGTGTATGATTTAAATTTAGAAGATTCAATCTTATTTTTTTTTAGTGTGGTATCTTCACGAAATAAATTATAATTTTGGAAACCATAGATTTTTTTTCGTATTGGATATGCTGCTCTGGTGGTTTCGCCTCTTGATAATGGACCAATTGTAAATCAAGGCTGCTGGTTATTCGAACATCTTTGGATATTTTTTTGTTGACTTTGCAAAATTATCAAACAATATTAGTTGCCTTTTATTATTATTATTATTATTACTATTTTTTTTTTACAAAACAAGTTTAGGAGAGGAAAAAATGCATTTACGCACTTGTTCGTGTGGGACTCGACCACGTGGTGTGGTAATAGCTCACTAAAAAATAATATTAGGCTTTGTAGCACTGATACGATGAGTGATGGAAAAAGAAAAATTTGAGTAGATCTTACACTGATCATTTTCCACAACGGACTCCTGACGCCTTGGGCATACGGCAAGATGGGTTCCTTATCTATACCATATTGGTGTCGAAGGTGATAATACAACACCTTAAGCCCAGCATTGTGTCTTTTTATATATCTGCAACATGCATACTTCGGGCACGCACTTAGAATATGATCAAGTGTTTCTGGATATTGCTTGCACGCACGACAGTTGGTATTGTCGACAGATACATGCATCACTCGACTGCGGTACACCAAAGTAATTATTACTCCATTCTGACAAGCAAACAAAAATCCCTCAGTCTCCAATTTCAAACCAGCAGATTTGAGGAAAGCAAATGACAAACCCACAGACAATTCCATTTCTTTTATGAGACTAAAGAATTGTCCATGCACAGGTTTGCCAATATGTTCCTGTAACAGAAGCGAATGTTCTGCTTCCTTGACACGCTTTTTAATCATCAGAGGTGTTAACGATGCTATGCCGTGATCTATATCACTGGTTTCAAATGGGAGACTAAGTTTATTTGCAGCTCTTTCTGACGCTCGATATAAAAACGCCTCAACGATTGCAATTTCATGCTGGTGTAGAAATTGCATAAGCGGATTTCTGCTGTTGATGATTGAGCATGCCGCATACAAAACAATTCTACAATGAAGACACTCCAAATTTAATAGACCTCTTCCTCCCCGGTCTCGTGGAATGTAAATTCTTTGTACAGAAGACCTTGGATGATGACTTTGATGTACTGTCATCATCCTGCAAGTTTCTCGATCGAGATCCTTCAACTCATTCACATTCCACTTAACTGCTCCAAATGTATAGAGTAGTAAAGGAATGGCTAATGTATTTGTGGCCTGAATCTTATTCTTCCCCGATAATTCGGATGACCAAATTTTTCTGAGAAGACCACGGTATTTTATATGGCGATGATGTTTAATTCCACACACATCTTGACTTTCTGATTGTCGAATTCCAAGATACGTGTAAGTCTCCCCAACACCAAGATGATGAATGGTGTTGCCACTAATGAGTTGAATATTCTCAGATTCGCATTTGTCCAATCCAAAATCCATTTCTATAGCTCTAGAATACTCGGCCACTGCAAACACCAGAATTTTTAGTGATTCCTCACTGGATCCATAGAGCGTAAGATCGTACATGTAAAATAGATGGTTGATCTTATAGACCCTATTTCTGGGTTTGCCACACATGTATCCATAGTGTTTTTTCAGAGTACTACAGACAGAGGCAAGAGGGTGATACAAAAAAGTAAAGGACTGAGAAAGTCTGCTTGGAAGACGCCTCTTTTGAATAAAATGATGTTACTCATCACCTGTTGTTTGTTGGATGTTATAACAAACCTTGTTTTCCACATGAGCATTAGCTCCTTTAAGCATCTCACGATGTTCGGATGTACCTCTAAACATTCAAGGAGCTTGATGATCAGCTCATGACTTGTTGAGTCAAATGCCTTTCGGTAATCAATCCAAGCCATTGACAGGTTACGTCGATAAAATATCGAGTCTTGGGTAATACACCTATCAATCAATAGGTTTTCCCTACAACCTGCCAGGCCTTTCTTGCACCCTCGCTGTTCGCTTATTGCACTTATTGCACTATCCGGCCCGGGTGCTGGAAAGTTCTTCGTTTTAGCAACTATGTTTCTTAATTCCTCCTTAGTAATTCGTGGAATTACCTCTGCAGGATGGTCAAGCCCCTGTCTAAAACAGAAGCTACGAAAGAGTGTTAAGGATGACTCTTCATCGTTCACTGAATGGGCTTTCCCGTAGATATTACTCCAGAAGTTTTCAATCTCTTCACAACATGGGGGTCTTTCGACAGTTGGCGATGGTGGACTGAACAGGCGGGAAGGATTAGCAGCAAAGGTATTATTTTGCTTTATCCATTTAACACGCCGTTCTAAACGCTCTCTTATCACAGCAAGAAAACGTATCTTCTCAATCCAATGTTGCTTGATGGTCTAAAACTTCGATTTCTTTAGAGTGTGATGCAATCTTTTTAGAGTCTGGGCAATTTTCAAAACCCTGGTTGTAAATTTTCTTTTTAATTCTGGATATACAATCACACTTTGCAATTGAGCAGCATGCATTCGAGCCACCCCAATCTCAAATTGTACTTGTCTGATTCGTTTAAAGGTCCTATCGACGCGGTTTGAAACAGATTTTCTGTTACTTTCACGAAGCAGGACCTTTGCTTTTTCATACACAGCACAATTTAATGTCCAGAGATCTTCATCCTCTGGGAGTAATGAGAGTTCGTTATTCCCTTCAGCGATTTTGTCCATTTTAATGGAAACCTTTAGATGGACTTTGGCTTCCCTAGACCTCATGTTCCCTTCTTTGGTCGTTGGCGTGGGTGTTACTCTTGAAACCTGAATGTTTTCTGAAGTTTCCTCTTCTTCCTCCTAAAGAAAAGCCTCATGTCCCTTTTTTCGCAGAGAGGATACTTGATCTCTTAAATACTGAGGTTTCATTTGAGCGTATTGGGGGTACATATTGACCCATCGCTCATACAACCTTAGCATATATCCTCTTCTGCAAGGACTACTGTTTTGCCAACATAGCATGATGTCCTACCGAAGTTGGACCGTCAATTTAAAACGTACTCTAGCTTGGCCCGGGTCAATGCCTGGTCGTTGCCTGGGTTCTGTCCTATTGCCACTCCCAACTGAACCCTGATCTCCATCCGAGAGAGACCTATTGTAGGTGGCACTGCGCGTTACAGTCGTCGTAACCGCAAATACTCTGTGTGGGAGGTTATCCCAACACAGAGAAGACAATTGTATCGGGTGTCCACCCCTATCTGACTTTTGGTCCGCTTGGGGTATTCTAATTTCCTCGGTACCTCCCATATCTGAGAGGCCTTCCCCTACCCGCCACCTGGGGAGGCGCCCGATGGGGGTATCAGAAACCCCCCCCTTAAATGTCAAATGACATTTAAGTACTTGACCCAGTTGGCTAAGAAATTCTGTGATATCCAGTAAAGGGTATCACAATTCCCTTATCAACCCGATCAAACACCTATACGATGTTCTGTAATAGTCATCTCAGTACTGTACCAAGTCGGACCAGTATCTTTGAACTGCTTGGTAACGGATAAACCAAGCAACTCATTAAAGATTAATGTAAATAATAATAATAATGATTTTTTTTTACAAAACAAGTTTAGGAGAGGAAAAAATGCATTTACGCACTTGTTCGTGTGGGACTCGACCACATCCTGTAGCAATACCGCACTAAAACAACCTCTCCTAATTCTTGCTTTGCATACTCTTATCCGTCCTGGAAGGTGAGCAAAAGCATCATTTTTCTTTACTCTGTACAGTTTCAGCATTCTGTTCTTTGGGTCTTCATGTCCATTGCTGCCGATAATTATTATTATTATTATTATTATTTACATTAATCTTTAATGCTTATTTTTTTCTTTTTAAAAATATGTTTTTTATTTTTCAAATATTACTTTAAAGTATTATCCTATTCTAAAAAGAACAGACGTCGTGGTTACCTTCAGACATGTAACTCTTTTTTCATGTCTTCCATTGGTCAGGACATATCAAACCTCACTATCGATATTTTTTAGTTTTGATTTTTTGTTTTGCAGACGAATTAAAATATTTTAATTAAATATTGTAACTTTAAGTTTATTTTATAAAATTACTTATAATTTGAGCAATCTAAAATGACAAAAATTTTTATTAAAATAATTAATACCTAGAAATTAGCGTTGACCTTGACTTCCCTATACGAGAACCCTTTCGACCAACTTCAGAGGTGTAACGCGTTTTATCAGGCTTCTGATTGGCCAGCAGATTTTCGATATATTTTGTCAACAATAACATCACAGTTTGGACTTTCATTTGTATTACTTTTCAATTTATTTAAAATCTTCGTTTATTGAATAATTGCATTTTATGAAATAATAATAAATTTAAAATAAATTAAATTGTAAAAATTAAGAAGTGATAGTTTAAGAAGTAACAGTGATTTTAGTGAATTTGTTAAGGTTATAGTGTTTTGAGTGAAATAATGTTTTGTTTACATTGGCATTCGTTTCTGACAGGTGAGCAATGATAATAATATTAATAATCTTTTATTTATTTTTATTTTATTTGTATCTTATTTATTTGTTTTTTATTTCTATTATTTAAATGTTATTTTTTTTCTAAAAGTATCATAATTGTTTATGTCATTTAAGGTTTTGATATTTCTTTTTATTAGAATGCACATGGTGATTGTCATCGGATTTCTTTTCGGCCAAGTGAAAATTGTGAAACTGGTAAGTAATAATAATTTTCAGTTCTTTACTTTGTTTTATTGTATGTTTATAATTCATTAACCTTTTAAGTTTCTGTAAAATAAAGCTATTATACTTTCATGTTTAAGGTTATGTTTTTTGTTATTATTCTCCGGTTAGGTAGAACTGCAGGATAAAATGACAAAATTTAGTTCAAATTGATTTTTAGACCGCAATTTTAAACCAAATTAAAAAATTCTTCTTTCCTCAAACGCAGAACTAAATTCTAAAAAGATTTGTGAGAGTTGTTTTTGTAATTATTATTTTACAAACTTGTAAGGTTAATGCAAAAAGTATGAAAAAAATGATTTTTTACAATTTTTGATTCCTTTTGCACAAAAATTTTTTTGCATACTTAATAATGTATGCATTTGATCTTTGGGGGTGTGTCAATAGTAAAAAAGAAGTTCTTGCGCTTAAAAATTATTATAAACAATTTATATAAATTATTACACTTAAAAAATTTTCTTAAACAATTCACATTTTAAACATTCATTAAGGAAAAAATGACAAGCGCGCTTCGGCGCGCGGGTCGATGTCGTAACTTTTAACACAGACAAAGGTGTACATAGGAATCCGAAGGTAATATCATCATAATTTAGAGCTTTATCTTCAAAATATTGATAAGTCTACAGCATCTGATGTGGAATTTCTTTAGAATAGAAATTTTTTGTATTCCAATATTTCTGGAAAAAATGAGAATTATTATTTATTACATTTTTTCCCAACTTCAATGTATTTTAGCATTCATGGATTAATCAAAAATAGTTTTAGAAACACCAATAATGTGATAAAATAGTTTTATAAAACACTGTTTAGTTTATAGTTAAATTAAAACTAGTTGTAGATTATTTAACTATGTACAGTTGACTTGTTTAGTTTTATGTTAAACACAATTTGTAATTTATAGTATTATAAAGCTAAATGTAAAAACCTGAAAATTTGTAACTACTAAATCAGAATACTATTATTAAGTAACAAACAATAAAATCCTTTTTTTAATTACTTATTTATTTATATTTATTTGTTATATATTAGGGTAGGGTAAATAGCGAGCATATTTATTATGTTATTTTATAATGTTGTTTATTGTAATAAACAATAAGATCATTTATAATTTAAAAATAAATTGAAGAACTATTAAGTACATTATTTTTTATAATTATAGATTTGTTTAAATTTAAAAATTAAAATAAACGTTTAATAAAGATAGTATTAAATACACTAATTATTTTATTTTATGTTTATATTTTATTTTATTTTATATTTAAATTTAAATTTAGCCTAATGCTTAAAATAATGGTGATGATATTTTATGAATTTTATTTTAAAATTATATAGTTTAAATAAAGAAAAATTTAAATTATACAAAACATTTTTAAAAATATATCATTTAATTCTTTATTGAATTATATTATTAAAAATTTTTGAACAAAATATTTAAACACATATATTTTAACACTTATATTCAAAATTGTTATTTAATAAAAAAGCTTGTTATAAATTTTATTTTTACCTTGACAAAGCTAGTTAAATTAATATTAAAAATATATTTCAAATTATTTTAATATTTCTATTTTTAAATTCAATTTTAATTGACTTTCATTAATTAAATTTAATGAATTTAGTTTTTGTAACTTTAATTTAATTTATGAATATACAGTTTTTTAAAATTAAAAATATGAAAATTAAATTTTTTTTTGGCAGAACCTATGAACTTACATAAGAACTTACCTAAGAAATTACATAAGAACTTGCGTAAGATCTTTTGCCAAATGCACACGTAAGATCTCACGTCAGTTCTTACATAAGAACTAACATAAGTTACTAGGTAAGATCTTACCTAAGATCCAACATCAGATCTTACGTATGGTTTTTAAATAGGGATGGTTGTAAGATCTCATAGAACGTTAAAGGCAGCAATAATGTGCCACACGGATGATAAATGGGTTCAGATATTATCAACAGTATTATTAGGTTTGCAAATAAACATAAATGGAAGCGGATCATCCCCTGCTGAGTATGCACTTGGCATGACCTTACGTGTACCGGGCGAACTTATCGTTCCCGAAGACGGGGCAGTTGAACCTGAAAAATTTCTCTCTGAATTTCGTCATCACATGCACAAATTAAAAGATCTCTGCAGCGTCCATATTCAGGTCCGCATAAGATAATAAAACGAGTTTCTGACAGAATTTTTCAAATTGACGTAAATGGAAAAACTAAGAATGTTTCCATTGAAAATATTAAACCCGCGCATTTTGTCCCACACGCAAAACTAATTGTAAATAATAACAAAAAGCCGAATGACGTAAAAATTAAAAGAACTGTACGTGAGCTTTCAGAAAAATTTTCACCTGGACAGCCTATTTTTAATATCGAAAAGTACGCTTCTGTTCCTCGAAATGAATCGTATATTGATTCAAATAATCTCATTGAAGAAAACGTGATTTTTGATTCTCAAAGTTATAATATTAACATAGAAAGAGCTGGAAGTTCTAATAATTCATGTACTACGACTTGTGAACAAAAAAAAGTACTCCACGATGCATAAAAAAATGTAAATAGGCCTGACAAACAAATCGTTAAGTCCGTGAAATTTTTTCCAGCAACTTTTCAAATTCAAAGGGAAAAATCGCGAGTAATTCGAGGACAAGCACTGTGAATTTTGGAGAGAGGAGAATTCTTAAAGAGGGTGGTAAAACGTCTGTAGACAATATTAAAACAAAAAAACCTGGCAAATTTATACCCGCAATATTGCAGAGATCAAAAAAGTGAATTTAAATTAATGTTTGATTTAATGAATTAAATATTATCCTTGAATTTAAAAATATTTTTTTCTCAATAACTAATTGACAAATTATTGGATTCGTTCCTCCCTCCAAACGTTGGTGGTCATTCGGGGGAGAGTGTGTGGTGGTTTCGCCCTCGACTTGTCGCGAGCTTTGGAAACACGTAATGTAATGTGAACGCGACCTTAGGATTTCCTTGCTCCCCTCTCCGAGTGTCACCGGTCAGGTGATTCGCATGGATCGGCAGATCCAGGCTAGGTCGACTCGCCTTCTTTTTTGGCAAATTAAGATAGTTACGCGTACTATCACCAGAGGCGCTGTGCGTTGTTTACAGAGGACAACATAACCTTTGTATCTTGACATTCTGTTTTGCTTCGGCTGTTGACATGTGATCATATGTTATGAGCAAACTTGTTTCTTTAGTAAATTTGTTTTTTATGAATTGTCATGGAGTGCGTTAGCTCTCACACTTGTAAAGTGCGCTGTTGTGAAGGCCGGAAAAGTGGGAAAAATAAAGTGTCAAAACACTATTTTCCTAAAAATGAAAGTGTTGGAGTGAAGTGGGTGGTGTTTTGCCAAAACCCTTTGCTGGGTTGCATGGATTATATAGATATTGTAAAGAAACAATTGTTTGTTTGTAATAAACACTTTGAAGAAAAGTGTTATTACAAAACTGGCCGTGGATTGTGTTTAAAGAGCAATTCGTATCCAACGTTGCATTCACCATCAAGCAATGTTTCTGAAGAAGTGGTTGACATTGATCTTGGACTCTCTGAAGTACAAAAAGATTTGCCTGCTGCAGAATCTTTTGAAAAAACTGGAGAAATGCAAGTGTCTACTTCCTATGAAGAGGTAAGTGAATGGAAAACAATTATATTTTTTAAAGTTGTAATTCAAAAAATTTATTTAAATTATAATTTTATTATTTATTAAAGATCCAAAAATAAACCCTTACGTAAATATAAATGTTTAATTTATTATTGTACTTCAAATTGTAATATAAATGTTTTAAAATATTCAGATAGTAAAAGTTCAGGATGAAGTAAATTTAAAAAATTTTTTTAGTCTTACATTTTTTTGCGTCATTGACATTCTGAAAATTGATACTAAATTTATTTTTACAGGACTTTGAAGGTAGCTATCCAACACTTGTAGAACCAAATCTTCTATCACCACCTCCGATTACTTCACCAGAACGGGAAAATGTGACGAGAAAGAGGACAATTTCCATGTTATCAGGAGTGTCTACTGATAGTGAATGTTCACCAAGGAAAACACTTGTGGAACCTAATGTTCTATCACCACCTCTGATTACTACACCTAAAATGGAAAATGTGACGAGAAAGAGGACAATTTCCTTGTTATCAGGAGTATCTCCTGACGGTGAATGTTCACCAAGGAAAAAGATGCTAATGAAGATCATACATTCTACGAGGAAGGAGAATTATAAAATGAAAAAAATGATTAGAAGGTATAATATAAGTTTAGTTAATATATGCAAGAAATCGAAATTATACAAAGGAACATAAATTGTATAAGTAGGTTAAGGGGGTCCTTTTAACATTTTTAAAATTTTTATGCTCCTAGGAACTCATAGAGTTATAAAGAAATAAAGTCAAATATAGTCCAAGTTTTAAGATTTTGATAATAATTTTTTTTTATTTACTGATATCTTTATTAGGCTTTTGAAAAAAAATTCCAAATTCAAATACCATTTGAATACAATTGTTAAAATATGTGTGTAGCGTTTTTTATACTCAAAACGTATAAAATATTTAAAAGTATTAAAATTAGAATATTTTTATTACTTGAATTTTATACATAAAAATTAATGGTCTTAATTTGTAAAATATTTTACTATTTTACTTTTTAAAAAATATATAATATATTGTTTATTATATTATTTACTCCTGGAAACTTGTATATTTCCAAATATAAGGGAAGGAAATACTTAAAGTATAAAGTCTTCAAATTTAGAATTTTTATAGAGATAGAGAATTGATTTTTGATTCATATTTTTATGGTTTTTTTAAAAACTGTATGAGCTTCTAGAGGCATAAAAGATAAATAATTGTGAATACAAGGACCATTCTGAACTTGTTTTAGAGAAATTTTATATTTTAGAACCGTAAATTGTAATTAATGAAGCAAGTGTAAAAAAAATGGCGATTTTAATGCACATTTCAAATATTTTTTATTTAGAAAGAAAACATTTAATTTTCATATTGTAAAGAAAATATGTTTAATGAACAATCAAATATTTAATTTATTTAATATAATTTTGTATATAATGAAGAAGAATAATAGTAAAATCAATTTAAATTTGACCATAAATCTGTCACTTTTTACGATTTTTAAGAGTCTATTTTTTATAAACCTACGTAATGAATTTTCTTTCAACTTACCATATTTATTAATTTATACCCTTCAATCATATTTTCAATAAATTCAAGATAAATATGTATTTTGTAATTTTAATCATGAATTTAGTGAAAATATGATTAAAAGGCATAAATTAATAAATATGGCAAGTTTGAATAAAATTTATTAAGTACGTTTCTAAAAAATAGACTCTTAAAAATCGTTAAAAGTCACAGATTTATAGTCAAATTTAAATTTATTTTACTATTATTCTTCTTCATTATATACAAAATTATATTAAATAAATGAAATGTTTGGTTGTTCCTTAAACATATTTTATGTACAATATGAGAATTAAATGTTTTCCTTCTAAAGAAAATTTTTTTGAAATGTGCATTAAAAACGCCATTTTGTCTTGACACTTGCTTCTTTAATTACAATTTACGGCTCCAAAATATAAAACTTCTCTAAAACAACTTCAGAACTTGAATTTAGACTCTTCAATAATACATATAATATGTATTTTAATATTTATTGAAATATGCCAGCGACCAACTTTCGTCGAAAGTCAGTGGTTTGACTCTATTATTAATTAATATTTTTGTTATTAATAAGAGCATAAAAAATTTAAATCTAAGAACCATTTTAACACGAAAATATGTGTACAACGTATTTTATAAAACCGCCGATTAATATTATATGCCTCACATTCTACATAACAAAACTATAATATAATATAAAAATATATTAAATATTTTTGAAAATTTAATATTATGAATTAATATTTTTGTTATTAATAAGAGCATAAAAAATTTAAATCTAAGAACCATTTTAACACAAAAATATGGGTACAACGTATTTTATAGAACCGCCGATTAATATTATATGCGTCACATTTTATATAACAAAAGTATAATATAATATAAAAATATATTCAATATTTTTGAAAATTTAATATTATGAATTAATATTTTTGTTATTAATAAGAGCCTATAAGATAATTTAAATATAAGAAGCATTTAAACACAAAAATATGTGTACAACGTATTTCATAAAACCGCCGATTTTATCTGCGTCACATTTTATAAACGAACAATTTTTTGGCATTATATTATTTTTACCAAATTAATTGTGCAACTGAAAATGAAATATACATGCAGGCGTATAAATTTATACCGATTATTTGAATTATTATTAAACCTGATCCTCACTCCAAAATACCATATTACGTAGGATGTGTTAGTCACTCATTTCTTACTTAACTATTTTTAAATATTAAAATTCTTTAATTACGTAATATTTTTTAATTTCATTTTTTATATTGGTTTATTTGTATTTCTTAAATTATTTTTATTCAAGCTGAAAGAAGCTTTTGTTGATTAATATTTAAAATAAATTTCATTTTTTTTAAATAGATTTTTTGAACTTTCTTGAATTTTACAGACATAGGAGAAAAATAAATAAAGTAAAAAATATTTTACATAGCAGCAAATGGATGAAGATGACGAAGGAATTGAACAGGGTTCAAAAATTATTCATTGAGATGATTCTCAAGAATAATTCCAAAAAAAATGAAGGAAGACGTTACTCAACTGAAGAAAAAATTATTGCCCTTTCTATTTACAAGACATCTCCAAAGGCGTACAGGTATCTCAGAAAAGTGCTGGTTGCTCTTCCATGTCCGAGTACATTGAAATTAATCGTCAAGAACATGACAATGACTGCTGGAATCTCTGAAGCAACCAAACAACGTCTACAGAAAATGTCTTCAACTTTTACAAGCGAGAAGCAAAAAACTATGATACTTATGTGGGACGAGATTTTTTTATCTTTGGGGTTGCAGTACGATCTTCAAACAGACAAAATTGTTGGATTTGAAGATTGGGGGCACAGAAGAACTGAGGAATTTGCAAACCATGCCCTAGTTTTTATGTTGCGGAGTGTGGAAACAGGAGATACTTTACCTATTTCCTTCAACTTCTGTACCGGAACAACAACATCAACGCAACTTCAGAGATGTATAAAAGAAGCTATAAAAGTTGTCGAGGATGCTGGATTAAACATCGTCGCATCTGTTTGCGATGGTGCTGCAACTAATGTCAGTGCTATTGACAATCTGATTGAGGATACCAAGAGGATTCGAGGTGCAGAATATGTTATAAGGAGTAAGTAAATATAGCAATGAACTGAATTTAATTCATCTTAAAAAGCAGTCAGAATTTCGAGTTAGCATCTCAATTTTTAACTCCGTAAAATTATTTATTCATTAATTTTTCAAAATTTTTATCTGTCACTTTGTAAATGTGTAAATGAAAGTAGAAAGAAAAATAGTTAATATATATAAAATCTAAGAAATACTAAGATTTTTAAAGCAATTAAGGCTGATTGACGTTTCAACAAGACAAGATAAATTAGCAAATGTAGATTTATTGCAAATTATAAAGTGGCACGAGTGGAGGAACTATAATTTTTTTTTTAAAAAAGCTAAATACTATTCAGACATAATTTTTTAAAATCAGAAAGTTGTAGTATATATAAATTGAATTTAGAATCAGTTAAAATTTGAGTAGAGATTGTTTACAGGTCCCCTTACATAAGTTTTGCTTCATTTTTTTTCCATTTTTTATTCCTTTACAATTATACTCATAAACATTTTTTTCAGATGGTACATACATCATCCAGAAAACTGAAGTTGTTCCTCTCTTTGATCCTCCTCATTTAATAAAATGTTTGAGGAACAATATGCTGAATAAGGATTTGGAATTCGATTTCAAGGCTGGCAAGCCTGAGGGCCTCAGAACATTTGCAGAATGGAATCACCTTATTACGGCGTACGAAATAGATCTCTACGGAAATAACCGAATTCGATCTATGAGGCGGTTAACAGCTCAACACATTTATCCTGAATTAATAAATAGGATGTCAGTGAAGCTGTGCAACCAAGTTTTCAGCGCAACTGTATCTTCTACGCTACAAGCGCTAGCTGGAGGTGCAACCTGGACAACAACAATGGGAAATAAACAACTTCCAATTGAAGCAAGAAATACTGCACAAGTATTTCATTTTATCAACAAACTTTCAGATTCCACTAACGGTGACCACGAATCTGAAAACAGTATTTTTAGAAGAAAATTGACTGAAAAAAGCTACCATTTGAATTTCTTTAAAGAAGCCTATGGGGAGATTCGAAGAATGAGATTTGTGGACAAAATTACAAAAAAACCTGTTCAGAGGCAACCACCATCCTTAATAAATTTAGCACGAACTTTACGTGGATTTTCACTGATATGGGAAAAATTAAAAGAAATAGGATTTCAAGAAATTAGCACCAGACATTTCAACCAAGATCCGCTAGAAAATTTCTTTGGATTGATAAGATCACAAGGTGGACAGAATAAAAAACCAACATGCTACCAATTTATCGGAAGTTACAAAGCTCTATTAATTAATAATCTAACCCGCTATAGTGCCGTCGGAACAAACTGTCAAGCAGACAATGGCAATTTTCTCCTCACGTGGGAAAAATATTTTGATTTTATCCCAGACGAAGAAGTGACTAACGGAGACGAAAATTTATCCCAGAAGAAGAAGAAAATTAAAGGAACTTCTAATCCTTTACCAGAAAAATCAAGAATCATTAATTCCGCCGCTGCTGTGGTTCAACAGTTAAAAGATAAAATGTGTTGCTTATCATCTTGTTCTGAATGCATGAAGCTATTCAATTCCAATTCAAAAATACCTTCGATTATTTTCAACATACATTCTGATCTTTCGAATCTGCTCCAAAGGATTATGGTTTCCATTTACAGTGAAAATAATATTTGTGCCACAACAATGGATTACCTTAAAAAAGAATTGCAATTGGAGCTATTTACATGCACCTTGCATAAAGACAATCTAATTAATAATTTTCTTACATTAAGTATTGTCCAATATATACGTTGTACGATTGCCTATTTAAACTGTGTTTTGAGAGGAAGTTATCGTTTTTTAAATTCCGAAGTTAAAGAAAAAGAAAAGAAAAGGAATGTCTTTTTATGCAAGGCAATTGAAAAAAGAGATTCTTGTTTAAAATCTAAACATACATATTCTACTTTGTCAAGAGTAGATAGATTGTTGCCTTTAGAAATGGAAGAATGTACCAAAGATAAATCAGTCTAATATGTATTTAAATGACTATCTTAAAATTGTATGCCAAATATTTTGCTTTAAAAATTAGTGTAAACTTGAACCGTTTTTTAATAACTATAATTGTTATGAGGAATCGACAAAATTAAAAATCGTTATGTTTATGTACAAATTTATAATCGTTATACGTTTATGTTTATATATTTAGCATTTCAGTGCTGTGTTTTACATATATAATTATTTTAAATTATATAATCTATACAGATGTTATAAGAATCGCTTTTATGCAAACATATTTCAATATGTAGTTATATTTTCCTAAATTGTATCTTAAAGATTCATACCAAATATTTTGCTTTAAAAATTAGTGTAAACTTGAACGGTTTTTTAATAATTATAATTGTTATGAGGAATCGACAAAATTAAAAATCGTTATGTTTATGTACAAATTTATAATCGTTATACGTTTATGTTTATATATTTAGCATTTCAGTGCTGTGTTTTACATATATAATTATTTTAAATGATATAATCTATCCTGATTTTGTAAAAATTGTTTTATTCCAAATCTTTTTTAATATATTGTTATATTTTCATATCGATGTATCAAGTAAAGTGTGATAATAAATTTTATGTTTTATGAACCAAAGTATTATGTATTTTATAATTTTATTTAACATTTTTATCATTTACCTTTAAGACATTTTAATTTTTTCTATTTACAATATTTATTTCATCCTTTTTAACATATTTTGAATTATAAATAATTTCTTTAAAAATTCTAACGACTTCTTTGAAATTAAAATAGAATACACTTAAATATTCTGTTCATTTAAATAATTTAAGTTTTATAAAAAAAAATTACACTTGATTATAACAAAGTTTAGTTAAAATTGTGTAAAGATTTAAATGTCCTGATTAAATAAATAAATTATAAATAAGTAAATTAAAAATTAAGTTATTATTATATAAATAAATAATTATTAAATAATTTTCGTCTTGAAAGTTTACTGAATAAAAGAAATTATATTTAATAAAAGAGGGAGAAGTAAATTAAACAGTCTTTAAATGAATATAAACACATTTATTGAACATAATTTGTAGATTCTGTAATCTTTTGCAAATCCTTAATTTAATATATTAACAATACATAATATTTATGAGAAAAAAATAAAATGCGTATTTTTTGTTTTCCTATTGAATTAAAATTACAGAACTTTTAAATAACGCTCTTTAACGTTTTAATGATATTTTACATTTATTTAGAATACTTTTACAATTATTTTTGTTTTAGCAAATATTTACTTAAATGTTTCATCAACTTTTATTACAAACATTTCACAGAATTTTAATTTAAATGTTCAGCCAACTTTCGCGACTAACATTTCACGAAGCTTTCATTTAAATCTTCAGTAAATTTTTACGCTAAACATTTATTTAATCTGGACATTTAAATCTTTACACAATTTTAACTAAACTTTGCACTTAAATAAGGCTAATTATGAGATTTGTCTCAATTTTCTTTATAAAAAAAAATTCCATTTAATTCAGAAGATAACACCAACATTCACTACAATAGATAATTAAAATACTTTAAATACTTTATATTCCTATATTCCTATAATAATACTATAATTCAGTTTCTTTAAAACAATAATTTTCAAATTATGAGAATTTCCCAGCACTCTTACACACATAAAGTGCTATCCAGCACACAAACAAGTTCGTGTATACATACACAGGTTTTAGTTCCACGTACTATCATCAGAGGCGCTTACGTCGAAAAATGTTTTGCCATCACTTTTACATTGAGTCGACCAAGCCTGTTACTTCGTGCGTATACTGGACCCGTTCTACGCAGACGTAGAGTTTTTGTAGCCCTAACCTCAAATATTTGATATATCGCCGCAAGATTCAGGGCGAGGACAAACAATGACAAAACGACAGCAGCGATCCTATATTCAGGGCCATACGCTGGCTGTACTCTGCATGGGATTTAATTAAAATGCATAAAGAAACACACAAAAGTTTTATTTTCGCTTATTAAAATTTATTTAATTGTACTTTTTTTTACATACCGAAAAGAGGTTAGGAAATCTGTCAAACTTAATTCCTTACAGCAGAAGTATTATAACCTCCGAATAACAGCAGCGCCACTTTGGTGTCGCTCCTGCCTTTTTTTGGTACATATAATATTGTACTAAACTTGTTCCTTAGGGCGTAACACCGCTGACGCTCTAAACTTTGGCTCCTGTAACAAACTAAGACAGCTCTATTACCAAATTGTAATCATATAACTATATCGATCGGATTCCGTTCTGGACTGTTGAGGTGTTCGGACGTTTGTCTGTCTCCTCGTCCAGTTCGGATATATCGATCATTTCGAACATACCGTGTACTAAACTTTTGATACTTCAAGGTACTTGTGAAAAGAGTTATAAGAATTTTTGTTTTTTAACATTTTACATTGAATCTTATGGGATATTTATAAATATATGAAATATTTATATATTTTCCACACGTACCTTGAGGTCTCAAAAACTTAACTGCATCATTACACAGGCCCACAAATAGAAGCAGAGGTGGACATGTTCTGAGTCCAGTGGACCTTTATGTTTTTGGGGTCGCTGATTACGATCCCGGTGTCCACATAACTCTATCACGTCTAGTTCAAGGTCACGTCAGGGTCAAGCGCCTAAATTTCAAAAATAAAATTTTGTTGTCCCCGGATTTTGAAAGAGCAGGAAATTTTACGTCCGGATATGCCTTGACCGATTTTTTAATTAAACCTTTAAAGGTCATTCGAAGGTCGTTTAGAGGTCAAATATTTAATGTCATCTCTCGCATGCGTGGAATTTTAGCCAATGCATGGTATTTAATTTTCTATAGAAAGTGTAAATTTATGTTTTTGGGGTCGCTAATTATTATTCTTGGATTTTTTCAATTTTTTTGTTCGGCTGTGTATTAGTCTAGCCATTTTTTGAATTTTGTTTTCAATTGTTCATTATTTTTGTCATTTTTCAGATATTTTCTTTAATTTTGTAATTATTCTCGTAATTTCCATTATTTATTGCATTTGCAAAAATTTATAGTTTTAAATGACTAAAAACAATGCAAAGTTTTTCGCGCCCTTGGGCGTATGTTACTTTTGCTACTTATTTTATATTTGGTCATGGAATTTGATGAAAAATGTTGTGGATAACCTGGAAGTGATTGAAATTTTGAAAACGTAGCAACCCTGTTTTAAACACATTCCAGTTTGTAAGTTTGTTTTTTATTATATTTTTTATCACCTTTCTGTCACCTTTTCTGAAGATAATAGGTACTGTGATGACTGCATTATCTACCAGTGGACCAAATTTGATTAAAATGGTAATGTTAATTCTACTTACGATATAGGTTGAATCCATTTCAAATCATGCAGGCTGCATAATTTTAAACTGTAGATAGCTAAAATATGAGAAATAAAAAGACAACTATTTTGTTTATTTTTAAATAAAGATGTAAGGGTTGTTGTTGCGCCTTCTGAGGCGCTCACAAGTTCCCATGCTTCGAAATTTGGCGGATTTTCCTGATCGTCGAGGCAATAGAAGTTGATCGTTGAGGCCGTACGCCCCGATAGACTATCGACATAGCTGGCCTCGAATATCAACCTTCTTTTCGTCGTTCTTCAACTGGTATTGCCTCGATGGTATATCGAGGCTTTTACCCTGAACATAATCGACGGAAATCCTGTCAAATTTTCTCTCCGTGTATAACAGAAAAAATTTTAAAAAATATTGAAATTTATTTTTAATATTCAAGTTCCTAACATCTCAATAAAGAACTTCAAGCTCGAGTAATTAAAAAAAAAAGTTATTAATAAATTTTTTAAGGTGACCGATAACTGTATGTTTGTTGGTCGACAACAGTCTTTTTTGTCCTAAAGAACAATTATGTTTCTTAAAAATAAATGTACAATTCTCAGTACCGTTTTATACCATTTTTAGCGAAACGATACGCTTAACTAGCCGACAACCGTCTGGTTTACCCTACCTTAAATTTGACACATTTGTCCAAACAAAATTAAATTAAAAGCTATTTTATCTGTTTCAAAAAATAAAATAATGAAATTTTACAGTACTTTTTAACCCTCTTACGGTTTAACCCGAGTATACTCGGGGTAACTTGTCTGTACCTGAACGGTTAACCCCGAGTATGCTCGGTGTAACGTTTTTCTTTATATTTTAATATTATTAAAATTAAACCGAACATCGGATTAATTTCCCCATAAGCTTAAATTAAAGCTGAATATATGTGTTTTCTAGTGCCCAATCATTCAGATAATCAAAATTAATTTATAAAAAGTTATGTTGTGTTAAAATTTGTTAATAATACACATGCATCTTTCTATGGCATGATAGAACTAACACCAAAGACTAAATCAAAGAAATAAAACCTAGAGAAGGGATAAAAGTAAAATCATGTTTTTCCACGTCAAAAGTTATTGAAATGTATCTTTACTATTTGTTTATTCATAAATAAACAAATTATAAACAATTAAAATATGATTGATCTTTAAATTTTTCGTCCGCCATATCAGATCCGCCATTTTGAATTTTTAAAATCTAACTTCAGATTCGTAATCTGCGACCCCGAAAACTATAATAGAACCCGAAAGTAAAAATCTTTTTATACAGAAATAATGTAACCGTTTTGGTACGGTTCTCTGCAATTAATTAAAAGAAGACAAAGAAATATGGGAGAAAGTACCTCGAACGTGGATGAAAGTGAGATCTTAAAAATTATTAATTTATTACACTAAAGAATTTTTACCTGACTTTATGTTATGGGTCTCCTGCAATTCCTCCAAAACCCAATCGACCGATCTTACATTTGTCTGAATTTTGAATTCGCCGAATTTGCATTTGTCAGAACTTTTATATCATCGAACTCTCATTTTTCAAAACATTCAAATCGACCAATTTGCATTTGCCAGACCCACGGAATGTAGAATTTCTAATCGTGTCTTCGGATTGGCTGGTAATGTTTCGAGGAAATTTACCAGCTAATCAGAAGAATCTCTTAGGAATCTACATTCCGAGAATCGAGCAGATGCAAGTACAGTGATTTTAAAGTTCAAACAAATGTAAGTTTAGGGAGTTAAATGTTTTGACAAAAGTGAGTTCACAGTGATTTCAATGTTGAGATAAATGCAAGTGCGGTAAGTTGAAAGTTCGGAGTGTTACAAATTCGGACAATTAAATTTCGGTTTACTGCAAATTCGGTCTATTGGGTTTCTTTAAGAACATAAGTAAATGTTATAAATTTATAATTTATTGTAGGATTTTTTTAAAAAATGAACACAGTTTTAGGTTTAGCAATCAATTATTCAACTTAATTTATTTTCAAATATTAAAAACATATAATTTTACAATACTTATGAAACCTCTTTATCCATGACTCCATTATGTATTTCAGAAATGTATTATATATTTCCAAATAAGAAATAACAGGGCGAATTTAACCATACAATAGCAGGGTTGCTACAGGTCAGGGAATTCAGGGGAAAGTCAGGGATTTTCATCAAAAGTACTGGAAAAATGCAAAAAATCTCTAAATCGGATGTAAAATTATATTTTTGGGGTCGTTCACAAACTACGTCACGCTGTACGAGACCCTTTTAGACCCTCCCCCCCCCTTCCCTAGGCGTGTGACGTAGTTTGTGGACGTAATTTATTTACGAAGTATAAAAATTTACTAAACAAATTTTTGAAAGTCATATTTTAAACATTACGAAAAATAATTAATGTTTGCAATCTGAAAAATAATTATCTTTTACAATTTTATAGTAAATATACAAAAAATTAGTTTTCAGAACTCAAAAAAGGTCAGGGAAAATGAAAAAAAATTGGCCTCGTAATCAGGGAAAAGTCAAGGAAAATTGTAATAAAATATTTGTGGCAACCCTGAATTGTAAAAGTTAAAGTCAAGGCCGTCTCCACCTTTTACTGACTTTTGTTTTCGAAAGTTTTCATAGTTAAAAGTGAAAAAAAGTGAAGTCAGGCGAAATCAAATCATTTCGGAATCAAATCAAATTACATAATCGGCCCCCAGAATTTACTTAATCCAATTCTGCACTCCTAGCGGTATTAGACTTATTTAATACCGACCCGTCTCCATCGCGCATTGTTGGTATTTATCCAATACCAGATTGGCTAAATACCGACGATGGAGACATGGTAAATGTTTTTAAACTTTTTTATTTAGAATGCAGCTACCTTTTCTTTTTAATAAACTAAGTTTCAGAATTTTATCTCATTTCCATCACACCTTTTCTCTAAGATTTAGTTGAGTTTCCATAAGACTCATAAGAGGCAATGTTAAATTGGACATTAACTTTAATTTTTGAAACAAAAACTACATGGTGAAAAATTTTGAAAAAAGTTGATGGCTTCCTGAACTGATTTGAGAAACAATCTGTAAAACTTTTATACTTCTAGTTCATTTCTTAAATTCTCTGTGGATAATCCTTACAAATAATAAATTATTATTAGATAATCTTTTACATGGATATTTGTTATTTGAATATAGGTGCAGATGAAGAAATGTTAAAATATATACCATCAGACACGTCTGCTTCGCTTATTATGCCAACCGCGATGCCTCAAACACATTTGTATCCAGCGATGGTGGTAACCTATCATCCAAGTGACTGGACAAACAATGTTTATGTATCAAATGATATGAGCATGCAATATACTGCTGGCAGTATGCCTTATCCTCCCTACCCTACCATTAATCCTGCTAGCAATGACAATCAAGATATTCACTCTGGTCGAGAAAGCAACAGAAGAAATAGCCGAGGGCGAGGTGGAAAGAGAGAGATGTATAATCGCAGCAGTCAAAATAACGATGTGCCATTTTATTCCGTGCAGTGCATTAATGAACAATATACTTCAATGTTTTGCCCTCCTAATTTCCCTGAGCACACTATGATACCTCAACAACATCCGGCGACGGGACAACCAGTTTTTTCGTGCATTACTCCTCAAACAATCTACCCTCAACAACCAATGCACTTACAATCACACACGAATTTCAATCAATTTCATCCATCCCAAACTAACGCAAAATACAATCGGCAGTCGCAGTCGGCACAACCTCAGATAAACGGGGAAACTATGAAAAGCACTTCAAAACCTTTTGAAAAACGTGGACAGAATTCTAATGCAAATATCAAGTCTTGTCGACAAAATTCTGCTAACGATGATAAAAATTCTAAACAAACCATAATGACTACGGTTATTGTAAACAATAATAATATGGACCCTTTTGTTAATAATGCCGACAACAATGCAGCTTTAAAAAATAATTCTATTAACAATAACAAAGTTGCTCCTTTTAACGTGAAAATAGACTGTAATATTTCAACTAGAAAAGAACCCTTTAATGGAACTGAGAAAAGTGACGGTCCATGTGTAAACATCAAAAGTAGCATTGAAATTGAACAGAATGGAGAAAACAATACTGATAACGATAACGAAACAGTTTCTCACATACAGACGACAGTCTTAAAAACTCATTCGCAGTCAACATCAAAGTCTGTTGAAGAAGAACCTGAGAAAGTAACTCCACAAAAGTCACAAGAACTCAATGACTCAGCAGTTCTTAGCCCGGTTCAAGTAACAGCAGAAGTTAACACACCGCCAACGAATACATGGGCCAGTGTATTAAAAAGAAAAAGTAGCGATAATTCGATGACACCTGTTACTTCAAAGCCTACAGCTTTTATTAATCCGATAAAAATTCATTCTCCAGAGGTTTCATCGAATGATAAACATGCAGCATCCCGAAAGATATCCTTACCCTCTCAAGTAGGAGCTAAGCCTGTTCAAATTCAGTCCACTGAACAAGCACAAGAGACACAAGATAAAAACACTGTTTCTCCAATTACTCAACCTAAAACTTTGCATGTAAATGCTACTATTGCACAAGATCATGATTTTGATGATCCACTTACATTTAGAATGGGAGGTTAGTTTTCATATACCTTAATTTTTAATGTTAATGTTTTAATTTTTATTCTTTAAAAATGGTTTTTCATTTATTAAAGAAATTCTACAGTACAACCTCAATTTTTATATGCACCAATTGGGATCGGGCATCATTCGAAAAATATAAATATTAAGAATATATATTTTTATAACTCAGTCCTAAAATCGGCGTAGATTGTACCTCTCGAAATAAGAGACGCGCAGTTATCAGTTTCCCCCAGTATGTAGATCTCTCCGCCTTAAAGGCAATTCATTTTCACTTCAATGGTCTTTGTACGAAAACATCGGAGTTTCTACTCTGGTCTCTAGTCTTCTTGGTTGAAAGTGCAAATAAGAAGAATAATGTAACGCAGAAAGGATAAAATGAATCGGCGTTTTTAACAAGCCCATTAACTTTGACACGTTACAACAGGGTCAGTACTGATATTGACACTGTTGCCAACAAAATTTTAGTTTATTACTCAAACGCCGCGAGTCATATGTTGGCGGACGGAGCGTAATTGTTTACATATTTTCAGTTAACTGAAATAGAGGTGAAAATGAATGTCGTGTAAATAAAATTAATATTAATTTAATTAACCCATTAACGCCCATGCTTAGGGAATAACTGATATAAAAAAAGTGAATATTCGATTGTACGCAAAAAATTACTAAAGGAACATGTGTAACATTTTTTCAATTTTCACTATATTTGATATAAATAATCAATAAACAATAACAATGAACTTAAGGACGATCGATGGACAAACCCGACAGTGTTTGTCAAAGACTTTCCTCTCCCTTGGTGAAAATTTGCACTTTGACAATTTATTTTAAACAAACTAAACACTTTTTCCAGGAAATCCCTCTGTTTGACAAAATCGTAAGTAATAAGGAATTTAAAAATTATAACTTTTTCTCGATTGGATGTTTCCAAGAGCAAAAGAAACGAAAATGTGAATAAAACTGACAGACTTGCTACAAAAAATGGCCGCTATACGTCACACGTATATCTCAAGAGACACATGAGACGTATAGCGGCCATTATTTTTCTGTAGCAAGTTTGTCAGTTTTATTCCCGTTTTGGTTTCTTTTGCTCTTGGAAACATCTAATCGAGAAAAAGTTATAATTTTTAAATTCTTTATTACTTACGATTTTGTCAAACAGAGCGATTTCCTGGAAAAAGTGTTTGGTTTGTTTTAAATAAATTGTCAAAGTGAAAATTTTCACCAAAGGAGAGGAAAGTCTTTGACAAACACTGTCGGGTTTGTCCATCGATCGTCCTTAAGGGGGTTGACCCGTGTGATAGATTCGAAAAATCGAATTTTTTTATTTTTCTTATATCGCATCTATAACATATGCAGAATATGTGGGTAAACCGATTTTGACATATTCTTCGTTGTTAAAAAGTTTTTACAGTGAGAAAGCATGATGGTCGAGCGCGCGGTCGAGCTTTCAAATAGCATTGAAGCTTTGTCGCTTTGGTTTTTTATCCGCGAATTTTATTATTCCATACACATTTATATAAGTAAAAAATAAGTACATTTAGAAAAACTTTAGTTTCCTAAAATAAATTTTCGAATATAACAGTTGTTTTAGTAATGGTTCCGAATTCACTGCCTTATTCGTACTTGAGCTTTCAAACGCGTTTTTCTCGAAACCACTTTTTTTCAACTGGTCGCCATGATATCTCGAAAACGACTTGACTGATCACCTTGAAATTTATAGGGTATGTTCAGCACATGTGGGGCTACAAGCTGAACTAGGATAATTAAAAAAGGTCACGTCGTTTTTTTTTACACAAGAAAACAGGTCAAAAATAGAGTTCTTTTTTAGAAATAAAAATTCAAAGTCGCGTAAAAATTTTATTTTTTAATATTTTCAAATAATCCTAGTTCAGCTCGTAGC
This sequence comes from Ganaspis brasiliensis, assembly GCA_037103525.1. Classification (NCBI taxonomy): domain Eukaryota; kingdom Metazoa; phylum Arthropoda; class Insecta; order Hymenoptera; family Figitidae; genus Ganaspis; species Ganaspis brasiliensis. Next base: position 484,832 of record JAZKLR010000353.1, read on the forward strand.
TACAGTGACACAGATTAAAATTATTTTTTATTTTAGATCACTCAGACGGTCGGAATCGTGGCGACCAATGCTGTACTTTTTTTTACATGAATTACTTCCCCGCGCTGTATCACGTAAAGTTTTTATTATTTTGACTTCAAAAAATTTCTGAATTTACTTCAATAGTTGCTAAATCTATGGTAGAAAATTCAAAGTTGTAAGTTTTAATCGCCCATCAGAAAAAAATCCCAAAAATCAGTTAAAAAACGGCCGTCACACGGGTCAACCCCCTTAAACCCATCTCAGTCCATGCTTAGGGGAATATTTTTCGCGTACAATCGAAAGACGCTATTTACTTTTAATAATTTTTAGTTTTTTTCTATTTGTTTATAACAAATTGTTTAAACAAATGTTTTTTAAAACAACTTTTAATGTGAAGAACATTATTTGGTCCACTGACCTCTTTCTCGTATTCACTTTTTTGATATCAACATTTCACTAATCATGGGATAAGATGGGTTCAAGGTAATTGTTATTGTTTATTGATTATTTATAAAAAATAAAAAATAAATGGAAATTTAAAAAATGTCATCGCCTTTCGCTACCTTCTCGTATTTCCAGAAACAGTTATTAGTTTATATAGTAAGTGTTTTTCAATCTGCATTACGGTAGTGCAGATAGTCATTGGTAGTGCTATGTAATTTTCTACTATGACCTAATTATTTAACATTATTGTGCCTTTTACACGCCTTTTTTTAGGACTTGGTTATAAAAAGTATCGTTCGTAACTTATGTAAACGGTATTTTGAAACTCATTGCAATAACCTTGCAGTCCAGTCAAAAACGCCTTCAGTTCACACTAAAAAAAAAAACTTGAAGGTTTCTTTGTCATAAAATTTGTACTGCTTTTAGATGTGACAAGGCAAAAAGAATTCGAATAATTAAGGTTCTACTGTAGGGGAGTGGGCCCCAAGATGGACAGGACCCCAAGATGGACATTTCGTATAAAAAGTTTGTTTAAGGTGACAGCGCCTTATGCTTTCTGTCATTTTTGTTGTTTGTATAGACGAACATTTTGATGCACATTTAAAGAAAAAAAACCAGCTGGTTTTTCTTCTATACATACCACGTAATTTTGTGTCTAAAAAAAGTTTTGTAATAGTTTTTTCTCAAATTGGTAAAGTTATTTAAATTTGTGATTTAGAATGATTACTTAACGTTATAATATTCTTTATTTATCGTATAATAATAGCCTAAAATGATTCTACTAATTCCGTGTTCGTATATATAATTTTACTGGGGATTAAAACATGGTGTCATGTACCCTAAGATGGACAGGCCTCAAATCTTAATGTATTTATTTGCATATTTTCGATTTTACACTTTTTTCAATAATTTTTTGAGCCAATTAATTAAATTTTTTATTTTCCACCATAAAATGTGATGTTATCGTTTGAGAATTTGATATATCGATATTTTTCGATATTTTATTATTTTTTATTAAATTGAAGTTTTTAGAAATGTTATTTCTTGACAAATTTCATAAAATGATTAAAAATTAGTTTAAGAATTGTTAAACGATGTTCATTTTTTATTTACTACAATTTTTAGAAACTTTTAAGGAGGTGTCCATCTTGGGGCCACTTTTTTTAGATCGAAAATTTTAAAAATTACAAAAAATGCTTTAAAAATTGTTTATGTTTAAAATAAAATTTTATCCCTGTGGTCATAAGTTACCTTATAAATTGTACTTTCATCCGGTATAAAACATTTTAATATATTTTATTTGGTTTGGTTTCTACAGCAATTAATCGAAAGGGTGTCCAACTTGGGGCCACTCCCCTATTTATAAACAAGTTTTTAAAGTCTTTATAGTATTTCTAATCATATTTTGAAACTTTTTTACGCCTTATCTTCAAAATTCTATTTGGTGAATTAAGGAGTAAATATAGCTAGACATTTTCCGCTAGTAAATGATTATGTAATACTAGAAGAATATTCCATACGTACTTAAAAATTAATTATAATATTTGGTACTTTTCTAGAATTTTTTGTAAGCTACCAAATGGACAAACAAACTGTAAGCTTACTACCACGTGGATTAACAAATCGTAGCAATTATTGTTACATTAATAGTATTTTACAAGCCCTTTTAGCATGCCCACCATTTTACAATTTGCTAAAAGCTTTGCCATACTCTGAAACAAATTTTAGAAGAAGTTCACGTACTCCTCTTATTGATAATATGTAAGTACCAATTATTTTATTATTAATAACCTGTTTGAATATGCACCAACAAAAAAATTTCAATAAAGATCAAGTTTACTTAAATAAATTTTCATTTTTATTTATTTTCTTTTAGCTAATATTTTTTATTAATTAACGATTCATAGTGATGCTTGTATTGACCATTGATGTAACAAATTATGTTTATTGCTTTCTCTGTGAGAAACTATATTTTCAATTAAATAATATGAATTACATTAGGTAGGCCGTTTTGACACTCCTCCCTAAAAAAAACTATTAGCTTTAAAACATAAATAACAAAAAAGACGTTTTATCAAGAACCCTCTTGCCGCTCCATGATGATCATTGCGTCAAAGTTTCCGCTTAAACAAATTTTAGAAGTTTTAAAAAGCCGAACCATAAACGAAATAACTAACATTTTTTGTTTATTAAACACTTAGTATATAAAATGGGTCGCCCACATTTTCTCCAAAACTCAATTGTCAGAATATCCATTTAACCGAATTTTATTTATCCAAAATTGCATTTATCAGAAATCACATTTATCAAAAAAAACATTTATCAGAAATCTCTTTTTTCCGAAATTTATATTATCAGAAATCTAATTTCTCCGAAAATGCATTTACCAGAAATCTCGTTTGTCCGAAAGGTAAATTGTCAGAAATCTAATTTATCCAAAATTGTATTTATCAGAAATTTAATTTATGCGAAATAGCATTTATCTGAAATCCCGTTTGTCAAAAAATTAAATTATCAAGAATTTTATTTATTAAAAATAACATTTATCAGTAATCTCAATTGTAAACATTTTCAATTATCAAAAATATAATTTGTTCAAAATTGAATTTATCAGAAATCTAATTTGTCGGAAATAGCATTTAATAGAAATATAATTCTTAAGAAAATTAAATTAACACGAATTTCATTTATCAAAAATTGTATTTATCAGAAATCTCCTTAGTCCGAAATTACATTTGTCAGAAACCTAATTTATTAGACAAAGCACTTAACAGAAATCTCATCTGTCCGAAATAGCATTTATAAGAAATCTAGTTTTCCAAACATTGTAGTTATCAAAAAACCCTTTTATCCAAGAGTGCATTTTACAGAAATCTCATTTGTCCGAAATATTATTTATCAGAAATTTCATTTGTCAATAATGTCAATTATCTGTAATCTTATTTATCATAAATTCCATTTATTAGAAATCTTATTTCTCAGAAATTACAATTATCAGAAATCTCATTTGTCCGATTTTGCATTTATCAGAAATCTCATTGATCCGAAATATTATTTTTCAGAAACCTCTTTTGTCAAAAATGTGAATTATCAGTAATCTTTTTTGTCTAACATTGCATTTATCAGAAATCGCATTTCTCAAAAATTTCTATTATAAGAAGTCTCATTTGTCTGATAGTGCATTTATCAGAAATCTCATTTGTCAAAAAAATCAATTATCAAAAACCTCATTTATCCAAATTTTAATTTGTCAAAAATATAATTTATCAAAAATTGAATTTATCAGACTTCTTAGTTGTCCGAAATTGCATTTAACAGAAATCGAATTTGTCAGAATTTCCAATTATCGAAAGTCCAATTTGTCCAAAATTGCATTTTTTCAGAAATCTCATTTGTCAAAACTTTCATTTTTCAGAAATCGCATTTATCCGAAATCGCACTTATCGGAAGTCTCATTTACCCAAAAGATTATTCTCCATAATCTTCAATTGTGCGAAAGTCCATGTACAAGAAATCTCATTTTCCCAAACTTCCATTATCCCAACATTTCTCTTTCCAAGCGAGTTGCCCGTCCCTGGTCTAGTCGGTAAAACAGAGTGCAGTTCAGAAGGAATTCGGAGCGACATCTATTCTGTTTCACGGAATAGACCAGGGACGGGCAACTCGCTTGGAAAGAGAAATGTTGGGATAATGGAAGTTTGGGAAAATGAGATTTCTTGTACATGGACATTCGCACAATTGAAGATTATGGAGAATAATCTTTTGGATAAATGAGACTTCCGATAAGTGTGATTTCGGACAAATGCGATTTCTGATAAATGCAAGTTTTGACAAACAAGATTTCTGATAAATTCAATTTTGGACAAATTAGATTTTTGATATTTGGAAATTCTGACAAATTAGATTTCAGTTAAATGCAATTTTGGACAACTAAGAAGTCTAATAAATTAAATTTTTGATAAATTATATTTTTGACAAATTAAAATTTGGATAAATGAGGTTTTTGATAATTGATTTTTTTGACAAATGAGATTTCTGATAAATGCACTATCAGACAAATGAGACTTCTTATAATAACCATTTTTGAGAAATGGGATTTCTGATAAATGCAATTTTTGACAAATAAGATTACTAATGACCAACATTTTTGACAAAAGAGATTTCTGATAAATAATATTTCAGTTCAATAAGATTTCTGATAAATGCAATATCGGACAAATGAGATTTTCGAGAAATGCGTATTTGGATAAATGAGATTTCTGATAAATGCAATTTTGGACAAATAAAATTCGGTCACATGGATATTCTGACAATTGAGTTTTGGAGAAAATGTAGGCGACCCCGGTAATAGATGCATTCACTATTTACATTTTTAGATAAAAAGCCTTTTTAGGCTCAGCTCTTCTTACAGTATGATATTGTACATGGGTGCATTGCCCTTACTTTAGGAGTAGCAGGAGCTCCTTATAGAATTTAGAAACTTAACAATTTGCTCTTAGAAAAGCATTAGTGACTGAAAAGTCACTGTTGTCACACCATGAGCATGGAAAGGCATTGCTTTTTCATTCCAAGGCAGCAACTGTACCTACACGATCAGCAGCTCACCTTTATTTCTTTCAGTGCAAATTCTAAACATTTAGTTAATAAATTTATATTTATTTTCAGGACAAAATTTGTACACGAATTTACTCCTCTTTCGGAAGCAGCACGAATGCCCAGAAAAGACCGAGTTAATAGGCGTAATGAAGACGCTTTAACGGATGTTCATTGTGGTGTACCTTTTGAACCCTCATATGTATACAAAGTCTTAAAAAATACTTCATCAGCCGGTGTGTTTTCCATTGAAGGAAGACAGGAAGACGCAGAAGAGTTCTTATCCTGCTTACTTAACGGAATCAGCGATGAGATGTTAGAAGTACGACTTTTTGAATTTTTACAATATTTGTTTATTTCTTTTCCACTTATCAACAATTCGTCGGTTAAAAGTAGAATGATACCAATTCTTAGGTAGAAATATACGAGTGGCAAATCACTGGCTCAGTACGGACAATAGAACTGTAGTACTGACATTTTTTACTGGGTCAGGTAGGGCTGGTAACGCTCTTGACTTAATCTTAGTACTGACATCAGTACAAGTGCAGTATGGATGTCAGTAGTAGGCCAGTACTGCCTCGCTTCTCCGCTTTTGCACGGAAATGTACTAGTTGACAGTATTGAACTGTAGTTAAGAGCGTTACAGGCCAGTATCGAAGTGCCACTGCTGATTAAGTACTCATATTTAATATCAAAATTCTTTTTTTAAATTTCAATTAAGGGGTCGTCCACATATCACGTGATATCTTTAGGGTGGGAGGGGGGTAGGCAAAATATCACGGTCCATGGAAATTTAATTTTTTAGCAATAGAAAAAGTATCACGAGGAGGGGGGAGGGGGTTGAAATTAGCTCAAATTTGTATCACGTGATATGTGAATGATCCCTTAATGAGAATTCATTAATCTTTAAAATTAGTAAGAACTAAAATCACTAAAATGAATTGTCATTAATTTCGCAATTAAATTTGACTAATAGTCAATCGTTTATTTTTATACACAGTGTCGGGTCCAGACAAGGTTTATGGAGGGGGTATTACATGAGAGAGAAAGAGACGGCACTATAGTGTTATCTCTTTCTCTCTCACATAAATATAAGGCTTTGGGGGGTAAGCACCCTTACCTTCCTCCCCTGGATCCGCCAATGTTTATACATAAATCAATGAGTATTTTCGGTTGAATGTAATACTGTCTGGCGGTGCGTACACGCAACTTATAGTGGTATCACGGGATTTTTCGGTGACCGCCACCGTAAAAACCAGTGTATCACTGCCGTTTAACGTGACGTTCAACAGATTCTAACTTGATAGCTTAAACACTGCCTTTTACTGTTCAACCTTCTTTCCGTGCAGCTGGCACGGTTTGACGTTTTTGTTTTAAAAGTGCTCGATTTGTCTCTGTAGTCGTATTTTTGTAACCTCGAGCAGTGCAACTTTAACCAATAGAAGCAAGTCAATCTCAATGTTTTTGATCTGAGTCATAATGCGACTTGCTTTTACCTGCTCTTACCACGATATACAGCTATAGCACAACGAGTACAACGGTTGTAAAACTCCTAACTTCACAATTTCCAGCAAGAGGTAAAACCACCAATTGGCTTTTATTTTCGTGTTGTTTGTCTTACAAACTCAACATTCATGGTGAATACAGGGTCCCCAAGCTGCAATGCATTGCAGCTTGGGGACCCTGGGTGAATGGTCGTTTTGTCAGTCTGCACATACGTATTGAGTTTTTTTAAAGAAAGAAAAAGAAAGAAGAAGTATTGAGTTTTAAGACGATTGAGAAAATGGCTGCCGCAATACAGCATTAACATTGAAATTAGATCATAATGTCTAAGTTTTTACTGTTTGATCAGAATATAATTTTAAAATAATGAAATTTATAATTTAAAATGAAAGATAATTGTATTTTATTCATCCATGTGTGCACTCATTTGTTCATTCAGTTGAAAGGGTTATGTATCACGGCTGTAGCTCGGTATCTAAAAGAGATTGATAATTGTGTAGTAAGAATAAAATGTAACCAAAGGATCAATCTTTGAAAAACCAGTTAGTTTTTTTCTGTAACCACTTTGGTTTTAGAGTTATAGTTGGAAATGTCAAAAATTGGTGGTTTTGTCCCACTCTACTCTATGTTGAGTTTTTAGTTTAGTTATTTCTGTAAATATACGCGTATTGTTGCTAGTTACAAAAATAGTACGAGGGAACACTCAACGCGTCATTGCCGTGATCTGTCATTGACTGTAACTCACGTTTCATGGTTTTTGAAGTTTTATTCTCTATGAGGAAGCAATGTGTTCATTAAATGAACACAAAAATTCATACTTTAACTTAGCGGAGGTTTTAATTTTTTTAAATATATTTTAGGTGATGAAGTTAGTACACAGTGACAACAGTTCGAACAATAATCCAAACACTAATATAAATTCTGAAGAAGAAGAGTGGCAGGTAAATATATAATCATTAATTAAATTTCTTAAAGACTTAAAGGTTGTAACCAAAGCAAGTTTAGTATTAAGGCCACCTTGAGCCCAGCAAAATAAAACTAATGTAGGTGAGTTGAAAAGAATTAACATTTTTGTAGCTAAACGGGATTCACTAAACCTCTTTCTATATTCGTTTCAATGTTATTTAATTCGATTCAATTTGTGCAATCGAATTAGAATTCAAATAAATTGACCAACTGATCTATTCAATTCGTGCTGAAGAATTGAAAAAGATTAAAGTTAAGAAATTTGGCTACTGAATTAAAACGAATAGAAGGTTTAAAACTTGAAGACGGCCATGTCGAATTTACTTAGATTGAAAGATAGGTCTAATTCGTATTTCTCATTAAGCGAGATGCGCTACAACACTTTGTATATTCGATTCAATTCGTACCAATTTTTTTCCGTTTGCTGGGAAGCCATCAGAGTAAATGAAATTACACTAAAGAGAGTGATGTCCTACTCCTTTTATGTATCCTCATATGTACTCTTATGTACATCAGGGTGGTCCAAAGAAGTCAAAAGTCCGGAATGCTTTGCTCCGACCTCACAGATTTGTTCCAAATTAAAAAACAAAAAATACCTCTATTTTTTTCTCAAATCAAATAATATTTAAAGGTTGCTTAAAGACGAGTTGCATGAATATTCCCTAAATCTTATTTGGCCAAATAAAATTTGGGGAATATTAGTATATGTCGTAACATGCGTGACAATCAGTCGTTTCTGAAACGAGTTGCAAAAACGACTGCTTCGTTCATGCAGTTACGAACGATGCTTTTCATAATAAAGTCATAAAAGGCGTGATTCGGTTCTCTGTATAAATAACCAGAAACTTGCACCAGAAACTCACACTTTTTTACATGTCAACACGCCGTGCCGGTGATACGGTCAGGTTAGATTTTGAAGCTATACTACTCACGCTAAAGACATCGACTCTGTTCTGTTGGTCAAGCAGTGCGTGCAAGAAAAGTAAAAAAGTTGGAGACATTCAATTTGGACTGTATTTGTTTGCACTCTGACGTCACATAATGAATTGTTCTTAAATCTGCAACTTTCTGGTTATCTACAGAGAAACGAATGACGCCATTTTTAAGACTGCGTTATGAAAAATTCATTCAAATTAGTAACACACCGGAGTAATTCTTGAAAACTGCTTAAAAAATAGTATTCCATAATTTATTTAACAATTTATTAAAATTAACCATTTTTATGCAATTTTTAAAAAAATCACTTTTTTGCAATTACGGTGTTGTTTTAAAATTGCCTAAAAGGTAGTTAATTTCAAAAAATTGTTAAATAACTTTTGGATTACTGTTTCTTAAACAGTTTTCAAGAACTTGTCCGGTGGATTACTGATTTGAATGATTTTTGACGATTTTATAGCAAATTAACGAAAATGTATTTTTTTTCCTCATGAGAAAACAATGGGAAATTTCATGGTCTTTGAGTGACCTCTAAATATTGTCTGATGTAAGAAAAAAAAATTGCAGTAATTTTTTTCAATTTGGAACAAATCTGGGGGGTTAGAGCAAAACATTTCGGACTTCTGTCTTTTTTGGACCGCCCTAATGCACATATATGTTAGGGTGGTCCAAGGAAGGTCAACTTTAAAGAATTGTTTATGCACATCTCCAGATCGGTGCATTTTCCAAAATAAGTAAACACGTATCTTTTTGTTTTTCGATAGCACAATATTAGGGAGTACCTCAGATACCCCCTATTATTCCATTAGAAATACATTGAAAAAACGTACTTTTTTACAAAATGAATAAACAAAATGAGATTTTTAATCTAAAAGGCTCAGAACTATAGGGAACTTAAAAAAATGTTCAAACATCATGAAACTACAAAGAATTATTAATTTTTTAAAATTAACCACCCTCCAAAAAATTTAATCCAATTCAACTTTTATAGAAAGTTCCAATCACATGTAGAGTATATACACCCAAACCCTAATTTATGCGACGATTTTGTCCGGTGTCTCATAAACTAGGAAGGTTAAAGCGGACCAAGCAAACGTAAACAAGCAGGGCCGTACTTACGAAAACGAGAAACGTTTTCTCTTAATCGCCCGCGATTTTAGAACAGGGGAACGCAAGGCACCTTTGTGCCTTCTTCACTGCGTAGGAAAATTCAAGCGCGCGCATCGATCCCCCTGCCTCTTGACCGCCGAGCCATAGATTTCAGTTCCGAGAGTAGCATAAATTGAAGTTGCATAAACTAGGGTTCAGGTGTATATAGACTTTCCGGCGGCTAACGATAGGAAGATAATTTAACATCAATTCTGTGTCTGAAAGGTAAAACAGCACAAGCGCCATTTTATCAAATTTGAGATAACATCAGATTCATATACATTTAGATATGCTTTTTAAAGTTTGATACTTGTAAAATGAGTAAAACATTTATTTACAGAGAAAATAATGAATAATATAATGACAGAAGTTCATTTTTGACGTCGATAGAATAGTATAACGACACAACTCCATTCAGACTGAGAAAAACAATTGACGCTTTTAAAAAATCACTGATTCTACAAAATGTTTTTTAAGTTATTGATTAAATTGACTTATCATTATGTATTTATATAATATACAACATTTATAATATATAGTAAAAAAATAAAAATGTCTTATTTAAGCAAGAGTTTAAGAGAAAGTAAATACATAACCATTTTTTGAAAATGACATTTGAAAACAAATTGAAGTTAGTTAGAGATTACAATTTAAAGTTAAAACGACACAACTCCAACAAAATACAATGTTACGGTGAAAAAATATTAAATTTTTTTTAAATTGATGCGTTTTATTAAATATGATAAACGTATTTAAAAAATCCATTAAATAATCAGACTTAATGCAAAATACCAAAAACATTTGTTGATTTTTCGATTTCACACAACTAAGAAAAAATTAAAACTCGTTTATCTCGAAACCATGAAATTGGAGTTGTGCTGTTTTACCGTTCAGCCACAGAATTTTTTCCTTTAAAATTAAACGAATTTGTTTGAAATTTGTTACTCGGGGAATTTCGGGGTCGCTGATCACGAATCTGATGTTAGTTTTCAAAAATTCAAGATAGCGGATCCAATTGGCGATTTAAACAGCTAAAGCTGCGCCTCTATCGGCCGACTTTGAACTAATATTAGTATGACTCTGCGTGAAATGCCATGTGTTTTGTGTTTTCGCAGTGTTTTTTTGTTTATTATTTCGATTTTTAGAGCATGTGTAATATTTTATTATAAATAATTTTACAACCACCGAATAAATATCTAAATAAAATTACAAATGAACATAAATTTTCTTGGAAAAAGGAAAAAAAGACCCGACACAATTGTTGCGTTTCCACAGTGCTCCGTATTAAAAAATAGAGAATAGTATATTGTGCAACTAGGGAGGAAAGTGAGTGATTTCGCGAGTGTGAGTTTGTAGCACGAGCCGAAGGCGAGGGATGCAAACACACGAGTCGATAATCACTTTTCTCCCGTGTTGCACATACTATTTTTTCTAACACACGTATACCGAAAGTATAAAAACATTTGCTGATAAAAATTAGTTAACACTCGCAGAGTGACAATCAGCGGCAAATGCGCTTGGGGTTCTGTCCATTCCGCATGCGTCATTATCATAAAACACAATTCCGCATGCGTAATTCTCATGAGACACTATTCCGCATGCGTGATTATCATAAAACGCTATTTTGCATGCGTAATTGTCATAAACCTCTATTTCTCAAAAGAATTTATCATGCAACACTTGTTTCCTTGATAATGGCGTCACCGGGAGGGAATGTACATTCCCTCCCTGTTAATGACGTCACGGGGAGGGAATGTACATTCCCTCTCTGCCAATGACGTCATGGGGAAGAAATAAAACATTCCCTCCCTGTCGCCGGGAAAGACTCACTTTCTGACCTCTTCACAGGTAAGAAAGATTGTACTTTCGGTGCGTGTGTTAGAAAAAATCATTTTTACCAAATTCTAATTGATCTTTCAAGACACCAATAATAGGAATAAAAACAATAAAAGCTTAAATGATAATGTATGAGTTTGCAATAATATTTTAAACCCAAGGATTAAAATCACGACTCGCAAGTTATGTAATATTGATATATTTTTTGGTTATGTCTTATACTACACGTTTCTAATAATGTTTTTTTATTTACTGCTTATTTGTTGAAGATGAATGAGATTTAGAATTCTAATTATAAATTAATTGAAAAAAAACGAAAAGAACAATCTTAGAAATATAACCAAAAAATATCAATACAGACTTACGTGTCATGATTTTAATCCTTGGGTTTAAAATATTATTGCAAATTCATACATTGTCATTTAAGCTTTTATCGTTTTTATTCCTATTATTGGTGTCTTGAAAGATCAATTAGAATTTGGTAAAAATGATTTTCTCTATTTTTTAACACGCGGCACTGTGGAAACGCAACAATTGTGTCGGGTCTTTTTTTCCTTTTTCCAAGAAAATTTATGTTCATTTGTAATTTTATTTAGATATTTATTCGGTGGTTGTAAAATTATTTATAATGAAATATTACACATGCTCTAAAAATCGAAATAATAAACATAAAAACACTGCCAAAACACAAAACACATGGTATTTCACGCAGAGAGTCACACCAATATTAGTTCAAAGTCGGCCGATATGGCCAATATGGCGGGCGTATTTTTCTAAAAGTTTTTGATTTTTTTTAGAATTGGTATTTAGGGGTTTTTGGGGTCACTGATTAGGAATTTAGTGTTAGTTTTTAAAATTTCAAAATTGAATTTTATGTGAATTCAGTGAATCATCTATTGAGATCTATATTTACATTTTCCGGCAGTCTAAAGGTTAATAATTCTTTGTAGTTTCGTGAGGTTAAAACCTCGGTTGAAACATTTTTCAAAGTTTTCTATAGTTCTGAGCCTTTTAGATTAAAATTCGCATTCTTTTTTTTTATTATGTAAAAAAGTAAGTTTTTTCCATGTATTTCTAATGGAAAAAAAGCAAAAATCGTTAATATTGTGCGTTTGAAAAACGAAAAAATACGTGTTCAATTTTTTTTTTGAAACTGCACCGATCTTGCGATATGCGCAAACAATTTTCGAAAATTGACCTTTTTTAAACCACCCTAATATATATACGTCATACGTACATATTAATACCTTTATTTAAATTTAAAATAATTGTAAACAGAGGTTTGTAAGTCATTTTTATTTTAAACAAAAATAAATCTTGATTGCGGTCTTCTTAAAGTAATTTACTGCAATGATTGTAAAAAAATTTACTTTAGAGTTGTGGGGTAATTTCTAAAATGATGTCACACTAGGGGGGGTATGGCATTACGTGACATTGTTTGAAATTTTGTCAAATTTGATATTGAACGAATTGTAGGGGAATGTCTTAATAAGCGGGCCATCTTAATGAATGGGCCACCTCCTGTATTTCTATAATATTAAAACCGAAATGGTAAAATGTTGCTCTTGAGAGTTTGATATTATCACGAAACAGTTTTTAGTAACATTATTGAAAAAAAACTTGCTTTTATATTGTCAGGTGAGCGAATAGAAAAATAAAGGACTTGTAAACAATCGAAAAAGTTTTTTTTTTTTGAATTTTCAAAAATTGAAAAAGGATGGTTAACAGTCGACTTTTTAAATAGTTTTTATTGTACCATTAACTTCAGATATTAATATTTATCATACAAAAGGGACAGACAAGTATTTCGATGTTAAATAAAAATTTGTGTAATAATTAAAAAAGACTTTATTTTCAATGAGCGGACCACTATTTTTATCAATGAGTGTACCTCCGTGCTTATCATTTTTTATTTGTCTATAGCATTTGTTATAGCCAATCAAGTTGCTTCTTTTTGCTTTTCATCTACTATTTTGACATTTTTTTGGTTACAATTTTGTTTTGTTTACAAATGTCGTAACCCCAAAATGAGTGATATTAATATAGATAAAGTTTTTGAAGCTGTAAAAGAAATTAAATTAGATGGAAAAGGAATTAGAGCTACTGCAAAGAATTATGGAATACCGAGAACAAGTTTATCAAGATTAATGGTAATGGTAAGCTAATGGTAAGCGAAAACATTTAATTTGTTTTGCAACCGGATTAAAAAACTGTGCTTGCATTTCTTTCTAAATTTTATAGATTTTTTTCAAGTGGTCCACGCATTGATACAAAATTTTTTGGGGTTAAAAAAAATGTTTTCGAAAGTCGACAATAAGTTTTTCCAGTGAAGTTATAAAAAGATCTAACCACGTATAGTAGTTAGCTAACACCTTCAGTTAAATAACATAGTATATAGATTCTTTAAACTCTTTTTTAAACAAATTTTATGTACTTCTATCAAAAGGTGGCCCACTCATTAAGACATTCCCCTACCTGTAGAAATAAAAGAAAATGAAAAATCTTGGTAATTGATGACACTTACCTTACTATATGAATTAATATAAAATTGTAGATTTTTATTTCATTAGTCGTTGAGGATTATATATTCAAATTATTAATATATTTTGTTTTGCGGAAAATAACTTTTATATAGTGGATTTTTAACGTTTTTTAATAAGGAAAACGATGGTATTATTCATTTTTTAATAAAGTAAAAAAATGTCAAGAAAATTGTAAAAACAAGAACGATTTCTGAAAATTACCATTTTTTACAAAACCGTGGGGATCCAAATTACCCCTCTTATCCGTTCTAAAGTTAACTTTAATAAATTTACTTTTGCCTAGCTACGCCTCTGTTTGTATTTCCTTGTTACAACTATGCCTAACCCCTTAATATATTTTCAACCAAAAAGTCTTGGGTACTGTTTAATAACTATGAGTTTGTTATATGTATGACAGATAATGGGCCCGAAGAACAAAGGTTCAATCACTCGTTGTACAGACTTTGGACGTACACCATTGTCCGACATTTTTCGTGGCCAGTTGAGATCTCGCGTTCATCGTACTGGTGAACAACCCACAGATTACGTTCAGCCATTTTTTACCTTGCAGCTTGACATAGAAGTAAATCTAATTTAATTTTTTATAATATTCTTAAACAATAGTAAAACGAATAATTATTAAATTACATTATCTTATTTAGAAAGCGGAATCAGTAAGAAGTGCACTTGAGATTTTGGTAGGGAAAGATCAATTGGAAGGTATGACCTGCAGTAAAACTAAACAACAAATTGAAGCTTGGAAGCAAGTTACTTTAGAAGAGCTTCCAGTAATACTTATTCTTCATTTGAAGTGGTTTGATTACAAACCAGATGGCTGCTCAAAAATTCTGAAAACTGTCGAATTTCCTGTGGACCTGAAAATAGATCCGAGTAAGTAAACTAACAGGTTACACATTTCCTTAATTTGGCCGATAAGTTAATTAATTTTCATCAAGTACTTTAAAAGTTAGACAAAAACTAAATATTTGGGTAACTCTGTATAGAAAACAAAAAATAATGAAAACTTGATTGAAATTATAAGCAAAATTTTCTGAATAATTATGAAATATGTATATCACATGTGACGCGATTCGAAGAAAGGGACCTAAGAAGTAAATCTGTGATTTTACAGGAGAGCAAAAAGAGAAGCGAGCTCGCGTAATAGTCCGTACAAAGTATAACCGTTATTATTTATTGAATTAATAAGATTTGAAGCCAGTTTCAATAATTTGACTTTGACATAAATTTTAATACCTTTTACAATAGCAAGCTTCAATTTTCTCTTGAGCGGTTATAATATAGCAACAACAAAAAAGGAAATCAATGGAATTTTAATTTAAATGAATTATTTTAAAATATGAAATTCAAAACGGTCGAACTTTGACCCGTCCGGGATGCGCCAGGCGATGGCGATGATTCAGTGTAGGGCCATTCAACCTAGCGAAAATGTGCAAATCGGTGCAAATAGTGGTGGCTAAACAGACTGTGCGGGGAAATAGATTGAAAGGCCCTGATTTAGTGAATAAATCACTACCGTCTTTCTGTTTTGAACGAATTTCCTCTGATTTCGAAAATCCGCCGGCCAGCTCTATCAAGGCGGAGAGAAGCGTGAGCCGACGAGCAAACAACGCTGGCTCAGTGCTGAAAATGAATAAGGGGAGCATCCCCTAAAGTTTTCACCTCATTTTCAATGAAAAAGCACTAATTAAGTATTATACTTTCAAAGATGTCGGTCTGGTCAGCTGGATCTCTAGAGGGACAACAAACCACTTAAACCAATAAACGACGGGACGATTTAAAGCTAACCTCAAAAATTTATGTTTAACAGCTACCTGATCAATGATGTTGTTTGCTGTCCCTCCAGCGATCGACGTCATTGATCTCGACGTCACAAGGTATAATGACTAATTTTCAATAATAAGAATAAAAAAATATAAATTTATTCTATAACTTTAGGAAAACTTTATAACAAACAGCCTCTCAGGGAGGAAATCATGCAGACCAGAAATCCACAGGAAAGTAAAATTGTTGAGATAGATGCCGAAACTGTACAACTATATTCTCAAATATAGTGCCATTCTAAAGCTGGTGTAAACTTTGGGGCTTCTCACTTAGAATTCCGTAGGACTTATTTTATCATTGACAGACAGATTCTTACGAATTCACACAATCTCTGCAATTTAAAACAAATATAGACAAAGTTTTGCTTCGTAAGACATTATATGACATTCGCAAGCATTCGCAAGAGTTGCTTTTGGTTTGCCGAGATTTTGACGACAAACTAGAACGTTGCGTGACACGGAAAGAAAAGAGGTTATGCTGCTGCACCTTCGGAGGTTTCGTATCGCACTTTGACGTGAGTTCAGCTACACACTCCAAAGGGTCGTGTAACGCTCCCCTGAGAACGCGCAAGAGACCCCAAAACAAGGCAAGCAGTGCTTTTTTCAATGAAAGCGTACTGCTTGCCTTGTCTGGGGTCTGTTGCGCGCTCTCAGGGGCACGTTACACGATCCTTTGGAGTGTGTAGCCGCACTCACGTCAAAGTGCGATACGCAACCTCCGAAGGTGCAGCAGCATAACCTCTTTTTCTTTCAGTGTACGAAATCTACAATGTGTCGATAAATCCTAGCCATACAAAACGGTCCTGCATAACGTGCTTTTTTATTGTTAGACTTGTTTCAAATCTAATGGGTATTATGAAAATATTTGTCTTTTAATCTTTAAAAACTTTTTTATTTTCTCAAGGTTTTTGAATATTTTTAATGGACTTTTTATTAATTTTTATAAATTATTTAATTTCTTTTATTTTTTTTACTTTTTCATAGTTTGTTAGATAAAAAGAAACATTTCTCCATTTTCTTCTGATTTATTTAATTTGGATCTTGTAATTTCGAATTTTTTAAAACATTTATTCGACACGTCTATATACATTTTTTATTTAAATTTCTTAATCTTCTACTCATCTGTACTAAAATAATAATTATCTTTTTTATTGTATAAACAATAAATTATCATGAATTTTATTATTTTAATACAACATTAATTTTGATTTTAAGGATGATCGATGGACAAATCCGACAGAGTTTGTCAAAGACTTTCCTCTCCTTTTGTCAAAATTTGCACTTTGACAATTTCTTTTAAAAAAAACCAAACACTTTTTTCACAAAATCGCTCTGATAGACAAAATCGGAGGTAATAAGGAATTTAAAAATGATAACTTTTCCACGATTGGATATTTCCATGAGTAGAAAAAACGAAAACGGGAATAAAACTGACAGACTTGCTACAGAAAATGGCCTTATTACCTCCGATTTTGTCTATCAGAGCGATTTTGTGAAAAAAGTGTTTGGTTTTTTTCAAATAAATTTTCAAAATGCAAATTTTGACCAAAGGAGAGGAAAGTCTTTGACCAACACTGTCCGATTTGTCCATCGATCGTCCTTAAGAAGAGAAAAAACAGCGAAAGTATTCCTGTAAATTTCAGAATACATGGAAAGACATAACCTCAAATGCCTTGTTAGTTAATCTTTTTTTTTTTATAGAATCACTTAAACAAGCTAAGATTACTAAATTCTAATGTCCCATGATAAAAACAAGAAATTAATATTAAATAAAAGACAGGGATACTTCAAAAAGCAGGTATTGTCAGGCCCGACGAAAGGGGGCTATCTTTTGCCTCGTCCCGGGACTCGTTGGGGCCCGCCTTAAAAAATTGCCTACTAAATAAAATAAAAATATCCATGGAAGGGGTCATTAAAATTTTTTACAAGCCAAAAGGGCCCTTCTTTAAAAAGCGGACATGCTTAAATATCTCTTTAGAATCAAGGTTTAGAAAAAACTGTCCAACACAAAAATGATTGCAAAAAGTCTAACCAATTTAAAGGTCATATATACTTTGACTTTGATACAATATTTCCAGGTCATTTGAAGGTCATTGGACGTTGTAAGCATAATTACATAAATTCAACAGCAGGACTTAATAGAGGTGACATTTTTCCATTAAAAATGTTCAACAACACATATTAAAAAATTGACCTTTAAAGGTCAAATTAAGGTCATATGTTTTTTATGCAATAAAACTTGTGTAATGGAGATGACTAAAAGAGATTTTTTATATAATAGTTGTAGCATATCGAAAAATTGACCTTTAAGGGTCAAATTAAGGTTATTTGTTTTTTCTTTAAAATAGGTTGAGTAATGGGGGTGACTGAAAAAGTCTTTTAATATAATAGTTGTAGAAATAAATCTAAGGAATTAATGTACTTTTAAATGAAAATAAAGTCAATAAAAAAAAAAAATTTCATGTAAAAACATTAAAAAACAATTTTTAATTCAATTTTTATTTACAAAAAGTGTAGGGGAATAGGTTCGGTTGTGGGCACCCTTTTTGTTTTTGACCCATAACTTGTGCCCAATAAATATGATAGAGACACTAACGTATGTATGGAAAGCTAGAGACCTTAGCTAATTTCTGGCAAAGAAACTAAATTGATTTCGTCGAATAGAAAAATTATTTTTATAAATTTACCAAAGTGGTCATTTTTTGCAAAAAGAAAATTTTGGTTCGGTTGTGGGTACCCTTAAAAAATTTGCCATAAATGGGGAAAAATAAACTTAAACCACCTCAAATATGAAAAAATATAAATTAAATTATTAATTATATGATTATACACGAAATTATTTAAATTATTTTCAAGTTTATTTTCAAAACTAAAACTTATTTATTTTAAAGGCCTTCAGGAGCAAAATTGCCGCATAAGATTAAACTTTTCACATCTACTTCAGTCCCTCTTCAATGTAATTCACTTCCACTTCCACTTTACATCCACTTCAATTCTGTTCTATATCCACTTTACTTCTACTTCCTTTTTAACTTCACATCAATAACACTTCACTTCCACTTCAATTACACTTCATTTCCATTTCACTTTCACTTCACTTTCACTTCACATCGATATACCGACTATCTTTGTCTCCCTCTTTCACGCATAGAACCTAAAATGCACAACTATTGTCATTACACGACGGACGCTAAAGTCTCGTTATAAGAACTTTGTCCCTAAATCACTCCCAGAAACCACTGGAAACCCTTCAAATTCTTGAAACACTATTAATAGTTGTGAAAAATTACTTATGATTTCATCCAATACGATATTTTGCGATTTATCTAAAAAAATAGTGGTGCCCACAACCAAAACCAATTTGAGTGCCCACAACCAAACTTTGCAATCGTGTTAAAACATCATGAAAAAAATTTTGGTTGTAAACATTGTTGTGATACTCGGTATTGAATTACAAATTATATTATATTTACTGTGTAAAGATGCATTAGACATACATTTTTGATTAATTCGCTTTGATTTGTGCCACTTTTAAAAATATCTAAAAAAAACTTTTATTTTTATTTCAACGTGTAAAAAATTAATTTCTTTGCAACAAAAAGCACAGGTGTCCGTTCAATTTTGTATTCTCGCAAAAAACTATGTGCGGTCATACCAAACACTTGACATTTGTCACATTTGACAAATATCTTTTCTGTCAAAAGTTTTGCAGGGGTGCTCACAACCGAACCATGCCCACAACCGAACCTTTTCCCCTAATATCTCGGGACCTAATAAAGTCTCTATCAATTTTTCTTTTAAATTGAAGGTAAATTCATAAGGAATTTAAAAATATTAATAAAATTTCTGTCGGAGAGGAGTAAGTAAATAAAAAATTGAATTAAAAATTGTTTTTTAATTTTTTTACATGAAAATTATTTTTTTTTATTGACTTTATTTTCATTTAAAAGTACATATTTTTAACTAAAACGTGTGTAAGTTTCACCAACATATCTTTATAATATTTTGAGATATTAACAGTTTTGTTGAATTAATGTTGATTTTCAAAATGGCGTATCTTCTAAAATTTTGAATTTTTTTAAAAATAATTTGAAGGGAAAAAGTTTCTCATATAGCAGTATAATACCACGAAGTTTCATGAGAGAGTCATTTAAGTACTTAGTTGGTACAGACGTGTTGTAGTGACGGTGGTGAAAAAGTTATTAATGAGAACGTTATAAATTAGAATTCCAAGTAAAAAGTGAAGAAAAGAGGAGAGGTGGGTGCCTTTGATTGGTAGACTAATAAAGTTTTGTGTAATTTGAAGTATAGTGATCTAATTGTGTTAATTTAGTAATAAAGTAAAAGTGAGGTTAGAATAATGGAACAAGAAGAACTGAGTGTCGATAAAGTAGAAACAGTCGAAACGAAAAGAGGTCCAGGGCGTAAGAAAAAGAGCTCGAATGATAAAGAAGGAGACATAACTAATTTTCTAGAAATTCCCGCGGGAGGGCGGAACCGTGTGATGCATTCGCCAGTAAGAAAGACAGGTTATGATTTGCGAAGTAACGACGGAGGTGATTCTACGGAAAACGAAAAGGATTTAAATACTTCAAATGGAAATGAACAAAAAACGAAGGTAGATGAAAAAGAGAAGGTTAATAAGCACAATTATAAGTTAATACAAGAATTAAGAGGGCGATTGGTGCAGAGTGAGAAGAGGGAAAAATTATTGGAAGATGAAAAGAGTAAAAAGCAGAAAGAAATAGAAAGATTGAGCATAAGAGTGACAGCTCTGGAAACAGAGAATAAAAGTTTGGTAGATTTAAAGGAAAAAGAGAAGCTGCAATGGTTAAAAGAAAAAGAGGAGCTGATTTATAGATTTAAACTGTTAGAAAGCAAAGTGAGACCAGAAGTGATGGAAGATGTAAATGAAGTTGTAAATGAAGTAGAAAAGAATACAAAATCTAATGACACAAATGATGGAAATAATGTATTAGAGCAGTTTCAAGACAGTCCAGAGAGAGAACAAAATGACGAGAATGGAAGATGGGAGGCAGCAAGAGGAAAGAGATGGATAGTAGGTAGGAAGAATAAACAGAATGAAGTGATTAATAGTGATAAAAGTAGTGCAAAAAAACCAGGAATAATTGCAGAGGAACATTTAAAATACGAATTACGTGAAAGGCGGCATAGGAGAAAGAATATAACTGTTAGAAGTGAAGTGCAAATGGAAAATGATGGTGAGTTGCTGAAGATAGTGATTAGCAGGTTAGGAATTAATACAAAACAAATGAGAGTTCTGTATAATAATGGGAAAAGATTGAACATTGAATTTGACAGTCTGGAAACCAAAATGGAGGTAATGAGAAGAAAGAGAGAGCTTAAAGGACTGAATATCTGGATAGACGATGACCATACTAAAAGGGAAATCGAAATACAAAAATGGATAAGAATGATGGCTAGACAGGAAAGAGCTGGGGGAAAAACAGCAAAAGTTGGATATCTTAGGTTAGTTGTTAATGATAGCGTGTGGAAATTTAACGAGGAATTGGCGGAGATGGAGCTGCAGACATTTCGAGGAGGAAGAGGTCAATAAAAGGAACGAAGATGTTTATAAATTGATATGCTGGAACGTGCACGGTGCGAAGAAATTTGGCGAGATAAAGGAATATTTGAGTGAATTTGACATAATAGTGCTGCAGGAGACGTGGCTGGGAGAAGTGAAGGAAAAGAAAGCACTGCAAAAATTAAATAGTAGTTTTAAATACTATACTAAAAGTGCAGTTGCTAAGGTAGGCAGTAAAAGAGGGAGAATGAGTGGTGGTCAGATTGTAGGTATTAGGAAAGAGATTGAAAAAGATTGGATGGTCAACGAATGGGAGTTTGGTTTAGTGTTAAAAAATAAAATTGATATATGTATAATTTCATTATATAACAATGTTGGAATGAACAAAATAGAAGAAGTGTTTGTTAGAGTGTTGGAAGAGTGTATGGCAGAATATGAGAATGTTGTGGTGTGTGGAGATATGAATGCTAGAGTAGGTGAGGAACAAGGAATAAATGAGGTAGAGTGCGAAGAAAATAGAATAGGTTATAGGAGATCACAAGATAAAGAAGTTAATTGTAATGGAAAAAAGCTATTAAACATTTGTGAACAAATCGGCCTAGTAATTTTAAATGGAAGAATGAAAGGGGATGAGAAAGGTAAAATAACTTATATAGGGGAAAATATTGAATTCAAGGGGTCAGTACTTGACCTAGTTTTGATGATAGATAGAAATAATTTTGATAAAATAGAATCAATGAAAGTTGATGTAAGGACAGAATCTGATCACCTTCCTGTTCTGTTTTATATTAAAAAAAGTAATGACGTAGACGATGTGGAGAGCGGCATGTCAGGTAACGAAGAAAGGGATGGGGGTTGTATCAATAAAATAATATGGAATTGTAAAAAGGAGGAGGAATTTACGGAGAAAGTGAATGAGCTTATAAAGGAATGCCATCGAAATTTTGAAGGGGATATAAAGTGGGAGCAACTGAGAGATATAATTTGGAATGTCGCGAAGGAAACTGGGTTAGCAAAGGTAGTTGGGAAGCAAAATGAAAACAAAAGAGAAAACAAGTTAATCTTTTCTAATGATTACAAAAAATTAAAAAAGGAAATGTGGGTAAATTTAAAAAATTGGTTAAAGGAAAGATCTAAGTTAAAAAAGGAAATTTTTTTGGAATCTAAAAGGAAAGTTAAGACATATGTAAGGGAGGAAATAAGGAAATGGAATGAGGAAAGGTGGAAGGAATTGAATGAAGCAAGAGATATGGGTAGTTGGTGGAGAGCTGTGAATAAGTTTAGAGCGGTTAAGAAAAGTATGGTGACTGACAATATTGAACAAGAAACGTGGATAAACTACTTTGAGTCATTGCTGGGCAGAAAGAGTGTCGATACAGAAGGAAACCACAAACTAAAGACATGGAATTTTGAGCCAGGCAGAAGTGAAAGATCGACGAACGAGAGTCTGGATATGGAATTTACAGTGGAGGAGATTAAAAAAAAGATCGCTTATATGCCGAGTGGTAAAGCCACTGGAGAAGACGGCGTGCCCATCGAATGTCTTAAGGTCCTGAATACGGAATCAAGAGAGGTTCTCAGGGAAATTTTAAATAAAATATGGAACCTTGGAAGTCTACCAGACGGATGGAAGAAGGCGATGATTGCACCAATTTATAAGGGGTCAGGTGATGTTGACGTGATAGATAATTATAGAGGTGTGTCATTGTTGGATGTAGGGTATAAGGTACTAGTAGGAATGATGTCGAATAGATTAGGAAGTTGGGTGGAAACAGAAAAAATATTGAAAGAAAGTCAAGCCGGATTTAGGCGTACGAGAGGAACTAGAGATCACGTTTTTGTGTTGAATGCTTTAATTAATAATAGGCTAAAATCAAAGAGAGGTAAGCTCTATGTTGCCTTTATTGATTTCAAATCTGCATTTGATACAGTGGATAGAGAGATTTTATTAGAAAAAGTGTGGAAAGTTGGAATAAGAGGGAAGATGCATCAAATGATAAGGGAAATATATAGGTATACGAGTGCTGAAGTAATAATAAATGGAAAAAAAACGAAGGAATTTGAGACTACGCACGGAGTACGGCAAGGATGCGCACTGAGTGCTGTATTGTTTGACATCTTCATTGATGATTTAGAAGAAGAGTGGGATAGAAAAAAGATAGGAGGTACAGTATTCGGTAAGATTAAGATTAGGATTTTGAAGTACGCTGATGATGTGGCTGTGATCGCAGAAGATGAAGAAAGTTTAACAGAAATGTTAAAAATGTTAGAGATATATGTGAGAAAAAATAAATTGAGAATCAATACGAAGAAAACAAAAATCATGGTTTTTCGAAATGGTGGAAAAAGAAAGAAGGGTGAGAGCTGGAAAATTGAAGAAAAGGAGATTGAAGTAGTCAATGAATTCAAGTATTTAGGATATTGGTTCACATCAAGGAATAGCGAAGGAAAACAAATGAAAGAGATAGCTGGGAAGGCACAAAGGGCAGCGAATGCCACTTGGGGACTCATGAAAAGGGCTGCGAGAGAAGGGATAAAAGAGAGAAAATACTTGATGGATATGTTAGTCAGAGCAGGCGCATTGTAAAGGGTGGAGACCTGGGGATGGGGGGATTTTTGAAAGAAATAAATAAAGTTCAAGCTAGGTACAGTAAAATGATTCTAGGAGTAGCCAGAAATACGCCGAGGTACGTGTGGCGGAACGAGTTAGGGGTCAAAGGTATTGAATATATTGTGAGGGAAAGAGTTGTGAGATTTTTAATGGAAGTAATAAGCCTAGGAGAAGATAGATGGACAAGGATTTGTTTGGTAGAAGAAATGAGAATGATCATCAATAGAAGACCATCAAAATGGGGAAGAAAAATAAAAGAAGTGATGAACGACCTTGGCACGGAAGAAGTGTGCAAAGAAATTTGGGAAGGAAAGAATGTGCAGTTAATAAGTAAAAAACTAAAGGAAGGTTTGGAAAGATGGTGGGAGAAGGAAGTCAATAAGGAGTTGGAGTTAATTGAAAATTCAACTTATAACAAACTGTACCGAGAAATCGTACCAGGCGACGGAGGAGCAAAGTTTTGGAACAAAAAAGGAGGAGAAACGGGGTATAAAGAGATTTGGGCAAGGCTTAGGTGTGGAAATATAGGGAGAGCGTACAAGAAAGGTTTTAGCGATTGGACGTGCAGGATTTGCTTCTGGGAAAATGAAACAGTAGAACATTTGCTTAGTTGTGGGGACGCGTTAAAAATCCAAGATCAAGAAGTAGCACTTTTCGTGGAAAAGTGGAGAGATGGCAAAAGGGAGGAAGAGCTGACCGGGAAGGTGATCGAGATGCTGAAAGGAGAGGTAGTTTGGGAAATTTGTAAATTTTTCAAGGTTGTAGAAGAAAAGATAAAGAATGGGTGAATTAGTATTAGTAAATTAGAATAAAATTAGTATAAGGTATAGTCGGAGATTAGGAATGTAATATTTTTGTTTAAGAAGAAAGCTATCAGATTGTGTAAAAAGAGTTTGGAAATGTAATATTATTTTTAAGATAAAAGCTATCAGATTGTATAAAAGGAGTTTGTAAAAACCTTTATGGTATACAAAGAAAATAAATATTCTATTCTATTCTACCACGAAGTTTCAAGAAAATCCATGAACCCTTTGACAACTCTGATAGCTCTGACGCAATAAGGCCCATTTGCACACAAAAAATGTAAAAATTAGGGTGCTGTCTTACGTAAAGCGAAATTTTTGATATAGCTTTGTTTCTCATTGGTTTGTTAACGGACAATTTTTTAAAATAGATTAATCAAATTGAAAGCATTAAGAGAAATGACTCATCCATCTTATTGTACCTTTATAATTGATTGGAAATCTGTAGGAGAGTGATTTACTGAAAATTTGAATGTGAATCTACTAAAGATTTTAAAGAAAATTTAAGTAAGAAAGTTACTTGCTTTACTTTTTAAGAAAATTAAAGTAGAAAATTTAAGAGAAAAGTATCAGAAAATTTAAAAGAGAAAATTAAATTAAGAAAACGCAAAGAACAGCAAAGGAGACGGCCGCTTGCGACTATCGACTGTTCTAGTAAATGAAACTTTTACTTATTCATAAATTAAAAAATTGTACATTCATGAAAAAAGTTTTTCTTTTACTTAGTCATATTTATATAGTAGTGAACTAATTCTCCTCGAACATCGATAAAAAGTTACTTGCGCGATAAATTAAAATAAGGTTTGGAATCATGTTTCATTACATTAACAGCCTTGCAATAACAGTCACACTTCGACGTACGTATTATTTTAGTAACAAATTATAACGACTAAACGAGAAACTTATTATTTTTGACAAGCAACAAAAATATCAAAGTGTTTTTGAGCGAATAAAAAAGTGATTGTCCTATTGCTTCCTAAATAAACTTGATAATGACAAGACCTTCTGAACTTTTAATCTGTGTATCATAACACACTAACTGACAAACAACCAGATCCGTAAGTGAAAAAGACTCAAAATGGCGAGAAGTAATCCATCTATCCTCGTGATCTATCTCTCCTCGACTTATCCTAGCATAATTTTATCAATTAATTATTAATAATTTATCAATAATAATTAAATTTGTTGATTTTATACTTTTTCTCTGCCCAACCATATTTACTTCTATGTAAATTTCTACACGTCCTTAAAGATTCCTTAGAACCTACCCATAGTTTCCCTAGAGCTTCTCCAAAGCTTTATTTCAATTATTCGAATTCATCAAAAAAATCAAAATTAATGTTTATTTTAAAATTAAAAAGTAAACTAACGATTAATTTAATTTTTTTTAATTAAAAGTAAATTTAAAAAATTGAAAGTTTAAAAAGAGGGCAGTTGGCGCAGGTATATATGTACATTGATTTTTCTCTTTGACTTTTAGAATTTCTATCTCCAAATGCATCAAAGAAGTTTGTTGCAAAACAAAAACAGTACAAGTTATTTGCTGTAACTTATCATGATGGAAAAGAAGCAACGAAGGGACACTATGTGACAGATGCTTTTCATGTCGGCTATGCAGGCTGGGTACGATACGATGACAGCTCGTTAAAAGGTATAACCGAAAATAATGTTCTAAATCCTCAGCTTCCCAGGGTGCCCTATTTACTTTATTACAGAAGATGTGATACTATTGGAAATAATCAGCCAAATGTTGTTAGATCACGATAAGTAAATGTACAAGACTTATAGTTGAATCTGTCTATTGTTTGGAAAAAATGTGCATTTGACATTTTCTAAATTTAAGCCACTGTTTGTATTTAAAAATTCAGCGTAAATGTTAAGATTCAGATGTTATATTATAGGAGAAAAGAATGTTATCATGTATGTCATATTTTTCATTGTGCATAATATATCCACTATCATGACTGTTTCATGTTTAAAAAGTCATAGAAATTTGACCACTTGCGTCGAAAGTTATTGTGAATAGATACGTTAGAAATGAGTTGATTTCTTTGTAAAAAAAAACAACAACAACTACTGCCGAAAAGTTATTGACGTGAATATCTAAGAAAATTTCGAATATGTATCACCCTTTGTGATAGACATGCCTCGAATCAATTTAAACCGAGCACGAAATTTGATGATTTTTGCCCCCCCCCCCCCCAGATTAAGTATAATATATCGTATTCTCCGTTTTTTATAATATCCTACAACGCCAAAATGGTTTTATACACAGCATATGATATGTATGTGTGGTATAATGTGATTTTGCAAAATAGCACTCGTTTAAAAAAAAAACGTTCGCTATTAAATATCCTTGGAAATAATACTGTAGATAGAGATGAAGAGATGATTGTCTTTTATTATTTTCAAAAATAATTTTTAATTTATCTAATTAATCGTATTAAAGTACCTGACTTTCAGTCTTCTAATGTATTTGTAGAGTTAATTTCTAGCGTTTATTTTCTATTTTACGAATTCAATCACATTATCAGACTGAAATTGAAGTGCTTGATGCTAACGCCGATTGTATTTATCGATAGTCACACGGTGTTTAACACGAAAAATTTTTCAAATATTTACTATATTGTCTTTGGAGATTTCAAAAAGACATTGTTATTACATACTACATCTTGCATCTAGCTGCGCATTAAACATTTCTCTATATATAGGTATCATCGTTAAAAATATCGCTTTCAGAACTGTCGATTTAATTTATCTAATTCTAAGTTGTGCTTATACAGTATGAACAAACAAGTGACTATGTACGCAACTCCACCGTGCTTTTGTGTTGGGTGCAAAACACGCTTAAAGGCGGCTTAAACGTGTTCGCTTGATTTACGGAAACAGCGTTACCATGAAAACCACTAGCCGAACATCTAAGTACGGTGGAGATGCGTACTTACGAGTGGATCGGAAATAGCTTTAGTGTCCTTGCCGTACTCAAGGGATCTTTAATTTTTATACTCAAACTCCGCTCAAGCGGACTTGCTGCTTAGTACAACGCAAATATCTCAGGAGGCCTATTGTTAGCTCGAACCGTCGTGTCGACTCCCGGAAAGTCCGTTTGAGGGACGCTTGAGTGTAGTTCTTACTATATATATTTCCAATACAATTGGTTTTTTCTCTTCTTTCTTCTAACAATGTAGTTTTATTAAAAACTTTACTTCATTTTTTTTATCTAACATGAAATGAGTTATCTTTTGGTAGCGTTTTTAAAAGATTTTAAATGAGATTTCATTTCATCGAAAATTTATTAAAGAAGATACACATTGTATGTCAAATGATGAAGCCCTAATAATAAATATTTTTAATTTACATAAATTATATACATATTACTTGATCGATTTAACATTACCCTGAAATGTTCCTTGCGGTGAAATTAATTTACCTACAACATTTAAGCGTTAACATTATTGTGTAATTACATTACAGAAGATTTGTATACGACTTGGATTTTTAATTACAAATATTTTGTATGAATGTATTCAGCGTAAGGACCATTCTCTAAGTACATATTGTACATGTAGGGATATTAAATCGGCATTGTTAGTTTACCATTTTTATGTTCATTTGTACATTCATTGTTACATAGATATACCTAATGCTCGTAGTATTTCGAGTTTTAAATTAATATTATAAAATTGTCTATTTTCATTCTACAATAGATTTTTGAGAGTTTATTGTAATTTTTCTGCAAATTAAAATAAAGCTGTACCTTAATTCTACATTGATGAGAACATTTATTAATAATTGTAAAATTCTGACAAAATATAAACTTTATATAGGTCAATCGATGTGCTTTGAAGCAAATAACACAATTTTTTTTAAATATTAAGTTGAATACATAGGTTTAAGGATTGTCAATGGCGAGATGCGCGGTAAGGGGATTGTTTCCCAATCCCCGTGTATTAGCTCCATTATCACGCAGGGTTTCAACTTAAAGAAAGTAAAAGATTTGTTTCTCAAACTTGGTGAAAAATATTAATATATAATATTTATCGACTGATTTATTTGAAAAAGTTGAAAAAATACATAATGCATATTTTTTTTTTATTTAAATGTTACAAATTTTGCTAAATAAGCTTCCTGCAAAAATTAGTAGAAATTATGTTGCCAATATCCACTTTAGATTTGTTGTGCGCAGACGTAGTGTTTATGTAATCCTAACCTCAAATTTTGTCAGTATTTCTTGAAATCAAAGAGTGTAGAAGTTTTGAAATATAAAAGTGACTTTAATATTACAAAGGTAAAGATGTACAACTTGTTTTATTAACAAAAACAATTAACATTTTTTAGTGTAGAAGAAAAATTTATGGCTTTTGTATTACTACATTTGAATTAAGTGTAATGTTACCGCGCAAGTGCTAGTTTCAAGGTCATCATTCACTTTTGGTAAAAAACAACTTTGATAATTATTTATTCAGTAAATCCATGGTCGATGTTTTCTAAACTTTTCTAATTGAAATTTGACGATATTTTCTTTCTAATATCTAAATTACAGAATTTAAGCTCATTTCCATCACATTTTTTTCGAAGATTTATGTGAGTTTCCATAAGAACCTGTGTTAAATTGCACATTTATTTTAATTTTTTAAACAAAAACTACGTGGTGAAAAATTTTGAAAAAAATTAAGGCTTCCTGAATTGATTTGAGGAACAATATGTCAAAATTTGAGACTTCTAGCTCATTTCCTTCAATTGCCGGTGACAATCCTTAAACAAATTTGTTTGAAAAAACAAGTTTTAAAAAAACAAATTCAATAAACATTTTTTTAACGGACATTTTTAAAAACCGCTGTGTCCGATTTCAGATTTTAGTTGTAAAAATAACCATACCGAATTTCATTAAAAGCCGTTAAACTGTTTTGGAGTTACCGTGTTCACAAGAAAAGGTACTTATAGATGCGTATATGTGGACATTTAATCAACAACTCGTATAACACATTTCTACACGGAGCGAAAAAGCTTACTTTTTACCATGAAACTACCTTCTTTTTACATCCACCAAAAAATGTGGAGCTCTTGCCTCTGCAGTAAAATGTTTCTGCCTTTGGAGCGCAGATACTTCTAATACTATAAAAGCTAAAAATTATACTCTTGATAGCAAAGCGAATACGCCTGCTACAAAAGTACAAAGTAGTTTCATCCTACAAAAAAAAAAGATTTTTTGCTCCGTGTAGATAGAGGACAGTTAATTTGAACCATTTTAAAAAATTTGTAAATTTAAACGAAAACAAAGATTCCTACATGAGGAAGCAAAAGTATTTTTGATTATAAAATTCTAAAACACATTTCTTTAGATAAAAAAAAGTTTTTTTAAAATTTGGCAAATTTGAAGGCATGAATGAAGTTTTGTTTGAATATCTACAAATACTGAATTTGAATGCCTATTTTTCTCACATCAGTAGTTTGTAAACTTCTGGATTCTTTTGCTGAGTAGTTTTCTTTATGTATAATCATAATTCTAATTTTAATTTATATATTTTAAAATTAAACTTATCTTCTTACAGGTTTTTAATAAATGTAATTTACATTAAGAAAAATACGTATTATACAAATAGATATATTTAATGATAATTTGTATGTAAATATAAATATTTAAAGCTTAAAAGTTAGTGAATAATATCTTTACAAACACAATCTGTTCTCTAGATTTCAATTTTCGAATAAATAATTATTATTACTAGATATTTCTTATACCTGCATATTCTGCAGTTTTTCATTAAAGGACCATCCATAAATTACGTAAAAGGTGTAGGGGAAGAAAGAAATGGGGTTGGGGCAATCGACCTTGTTATATTTGTACCCACTGTTTAAAATTCTTATTAAATTATACTTTTTTTAATTTCCAAAATTGAATTTATCAATTTTTAAGTCAATTCAGTACAAAAATACAAAAAACTTTTCGCGTTATAATTATATCTCTTAAATTTATTTCATATTTGGTTGACAACAAACAAACATTCTGTAAAATAGAAGATAATAAAATATTTTTCAAAATGACGTAACAGTCACAGGAGGCAGAGGTTCAGAATTGTCGAAAAATATTTTACATAATTTATGAATGGCCCCTAAGTTCGATTTTAGATTCGTATTAAAATCATATAATGACTACATTTGAAGTGGTAAAACTATTATTGTGCGCAGTGTCGTTAGGCGCCTTGAATAAATGATTTCACACTTTTTGAGGGAGGGGGAAGTCTATGAAATTGTGGCATATTATAATTTTTCCTATGTGAACAATGAGAAACGGTGTGGGGTAGGAAGTTAAAACTCTCGAAAAAGTGTGATATCATGTATGGTAGACACTTTAGCAAAAATACGTATTTATTATTTTACAAAATTAACCAACGCAAGTAGCTCAGTTGGATAAAGCTCAGGCTTTGCGGACGTGGCGAGCCAAACATCGCTGGTTCTCGCCCCGTTAGCCTGGGATTTATCCGGCTCGTGAGATAATCCGAGTGGAAGGTTCAACGTCGAGGATCAATTGTGTGCGCTGTCGATATATTATCCGGCATACTCCGCTGAAACCCGACTGTCGGTAACTGGTTGTACTATGGGGTCCCAGTAATTGGCGAGGAATAGAAAACGATTGATATTTCTAGTCTTAGTCGCGAAAACGAGGATTCAATAATAATTCTGAATATGCGAATTTCTCACGAGACCCTATTCCCCACTGAACTATGAAATATGGGAAAAAGTAATTGCATTCAATTGTCATCAGATAGAAAGCAAAAGAAAAGAATTCGATCTTCCTAATTTTCTGAATGCGCAAAGCTTCAACGTTCCACCCAAAAAATCGGCAACGTGAAAATTTTGGTAGCGCATTGAAAAACATAAAAAGTAGCTAATCTTGTTAATTGCCTTTAAGGAGCGAATTTAAAGGAACCGAATGCTTTAAGTAAAAACTACAAGTGTTTATCTCTTTCAATCGTCAGCGTCAGAATGTCAAGAGTTTATTGGAAGGAATGAAAACTTCGGAGAGGAAAATGCCCTCTATCTATTTACTTCAATCAACTGAGTTAGATATTTAGGAGTGCATACAGAGGATTAGAAACTTTGGAGAGGAAATTATAGAGACCTCTCGGCCATCCAGCTCTTGGAATATTTTTCAGAAAGTGTTCTTCATGTATTACCTTAAAACTCACAATTTCGAAAAAGAAATTTGTGCTGAGTTGTCTTATTAATCTAGCACAACAAATAAGTCTTATAATATTTTTCACTAAAGTTAACATTTTTTGTAAAAAAGGCAATATTGAAGACTAAACATATTTTATTCAATTTTCAAAATTCAGAATTTCGAAAAAACAAAAGTTGTACTGAATTGTGGTATCCTGGCACAACTAAACTTTTTTTTGAAATTTTAAGTTTTGAAAGATGACAAACAAAATTCCAAACTCGCTAATTTTGGACTTATTTGCACTAAAAATTAACTTTAGCGATAAAAAGTTATCTAACTTTTTTGTTGTACTAGGCAAAAATTTTTTAAAATTTTGTTTACAGAAATTATTGCAAAATGAAAAATTTAAACACTTTTTTAATTAAAACTCTATGAAATCGAAATCCATTGAGAAAATTGACGAGCGATTATTTTTTGGTGCATTCCATGAGAAATTCGTTCGATCGGAAATAGATATTATTTTTTAGTTTTCTGTTTTTCTTTAGTAGGTTAGGTACTAAATAAGAATGCCAAAAAGTTTCGTAACATTTGTAATCACTTATTTAGCACCCAATATTCTACCAAATGACGAAGTGTAAGCAAAAGCTATCAGAATTTATCATAGAATGCCCCAAAAAATAATCGCTCGTCAATTTTCTCAATGGATTTTGATTCCTTAGAATTTTAAGTTTATTTTTATATCCTTTCTCGATTTTTAAAAGGTCCAGAACATTAAAAAAAATTAATCGTTTATAAACAATTTATAAACAAATTATTAAAAAACATTTTTTTTTAAATTTTCGAACTGTAATTGGAAGTCTATATATTTTATGCCCTTTGATTCTATCTAAGGGACACTTAAATCGGTAAACTCATTTATGAAATATAAGCTTTTATTTAAAAAGTGTTAAAAATGTTAATTCTGTAATAACTTTTGTAAAAAATGAAAAGAAGATTTCGACCTTACCGGTAAAGCGACATCTATTACTCGATGCCTATTACGCTCTTGGTTCGAGCTTTTTGGTGGTAAATTTAAATTTAAATTCGATTGGTTTTTCGAATTTAAATTATACTTTAAAATTTTGTTCTGAAAAAATAAGCCGTGGAAGAGCACAACGTGCAACCGAGAGGACTCGAACCCCTGCCAATGGATGCCTATCCGGGGACTTATACCCTATTTGTGCACCTTGCCAACACGACATGACTCTCCACTTTCTCATTCTTCCAGAACAAGCCCATACTGACGTCAAAGGCTATCTTTAATTTTAAGAAGGAAATTCCCGGTCGGTTTGTAATTGAAAAGAAGATTTCGACCTTACCGGTAAAGCGACATCTATTACTCGATGCCTATTACGCTCTTGGTTCGAGCTTTTTGGTGGTAAATTTAAATTTTTTCGTTTGGTGGAAATATTTTTATGATTAAACATAATAATTTTTTCAATATTTCGATAAGAAAGAAAAATCTTATTTTTCTATGCTTATTTCACGAATTCCGACTCTTTTGCTTTTTTGAAATTATGAATTTTGAAACTTGACTAATCAAAAAAATCTCAGTCCCCAAAGTTCATTTTTTGCGAAAAACGTAGTAGCCAAAATTAAAAAAAAGAAGTCTAATAGCAACTTTTTTAGAAGAAAGCTTTTTTAATTCGTTTAAAAAAGCAAATTTTTGGGCATTCCTTTCATTTAATTCCGTGAATCTTACTTATATTAAACGATTAAAAGAATTAGAAATTATTAACACAAGTTATGACTCTTTACAATACGCTCTTAAAACTCCAAAGCAGTTAATATCAAGAAATAGAACTTTTTGATTTCCTCTCCAAAGTTTCTAGTTCTCTGGATGCGCTCCTAAAGACTAATCCTAAAGACTACCTAATAGACAGAGGCATTTTACTCTTTGAAGTTTTCATTCCTTCAAAACACTTTTGAATTTCTTCCGCTGCCAATTGAAAGAAATAGACACTTGTAGTTCTTACGTCAAGCATTTCGTTCCTTTAAATTCGCTCCCAAAAGGCTGCTAAAGGCTCGGCTAAAGGCAATTCATAAGATTAGCTAGTTCTTAAGTTTTCTAATGCGCTCGAATGCGCTTTCAAAACTTTCACGTTGCCGTTCATCTACAACACTTTCTGAACAATATTCCAAGAGATGGTTGGCCGAGTGGTACAAGGTGTACTTCTTCATTGGAGTAGGTAGGTTCAAAACCTGTGTGTGCCCAAATTTTTTTAAATATTTTATTTAACGTATGATAGTCCAGTCAATTCAGAAATATAGAAATGTCTACTACTTTTCTTTACTCTTCTAAATCATTTTTATAAGCGCTTTAGAATAGCGTAAATTCAGAAGATTAGGAACTGCTATCAATTTGGATTACTGTTTTATTCATTTCAATCCGCGTTGAAAATTTTTGCCAAGTCAATTCAGAAGAATAAGATTTTCCTGCGTTTTTTGCTCTATCAGGAAATAGGACTGCTTGGGAAATTCGCCCATTCTAAAGAATTCAACTTTCTAAATCGTTTTCTATGCCTCGCCAATTACCAGGATGGTTTTCCACAGAGTTCCACTCTACTGACGAGTAAGCCTATTAAGACGGTTCAAGTAAATGAGAGTACTCTTAATGGAAGTCGTCTGTGGACGCAAAGTTGAGGTTGAGGGAAAAGAGGCTTGAAAAAGATGCGTCTTCCTTGAGAGTAGTAAAAAGACACCAACAAGGGGTACAATGAGGAAAATGGAAAAGGAGAAGGCTACTGGGTGTTTCACCCCTGACTTGAGCTCTAAGTTAGCAAGGTCAAAAAGACTCTCAACTTAACCCTCGCCCTAACTTTAACTTTAACTTTATTTTACAAAATTTGATGTTGAAAATAATTGAGTGTCCGAATCAAATAACTTTACCAACGTTTGATTAGTTGTTTTCAAGCCAGTCAAGCCCATTAAAAAGTGATAAAAATTAGAAATCAAAAGCTTAATTTTCTAAAAACTCTTTTTTATAGAGAATAAAAATAGGCAACTTTTTTCTCTTCGACATTTATGTTTAGAGACAATTGAGTAAGTCAAGGAGTGATTGTTCACTACTCTCTTAATCTGGTTATGTAAAAAAATATCTTTATCCATAAGTGAGGCACTTCTTCTGTAATGTCCCAATTAAAAAGTCAATATCTCGGATCAATGGTAGAAACTGAGAAATTCAACTTCAAAGCTTAAATTTAACATAGGATCCCCATGCTGAACGTTTACAAGTTACACGTTTCAATCAATATCTGAAAAAATGTCTACAGATATTTTTAAAAAACTAATCTATTCTGAAGACAAATTAATAAAATAATACGTAAAAGTTTCAAAAGGGGTTGCAATGCTAACTTTTTAATTACAGTAGTCTGAAATAAAAACAACAGAGAGCAGTGAGAGAGCCAAGTGCTTTTGTGCACTGTGGAAGGAGGACAACATGAAATCATTATCAAATACTTTGAAAGAGTGGGTATGGTTGAATCATAGATCATTAAGACCTCTTGGTGAATACATTTTCACAGCTTAAAAGCAGGCTACTCGTGTAGTGTTGCCTGATTTCAAGCTCATACATGAGCCAAAGCGAGTAGAGGCGTCGCTTTCAATTAATCACACGTACTTTTCTAAAAATTGAGTATCTTCGTCATTAATCAATGAATCAATTTGAAAATTAACAAAAAAAAACTTGCTCGAGTGAAGTTGAAAAAGTGCCTTACTGGAAGTCATGTCAACTACAATCTTACATAGCAAATTTTTATCAAAGAAACTGAGAAAATGCATTTAACAAGAGGTTTGAGTTTACATTAACTAGCAATTAAACACATTGTCGTGCTCACTGAGGCGTCCAAGGGTGTCACAAGACACCCCAAATAAATTCAAAACTTATTATCATGCTTATTTTCGTCTCATTTTGATTTTTGATTTTTAATATTTGTCACTTTCAATAGACTTATTGGCTTGAAAACGATTAGTCAAACGTTGAACGAGTTTATTGATCCGGACACTCAATTGTTTTACATATTCTACAATAATCACAAGGAGCTAGCAATCAAAAGTCAAAAAAACAAGAATTAAAAAAGTTTGTAGTCACCTTTGACAATAATGCCAGTTAC
This sequence comes from Ganaspis brasiliensis, assembly GCA_037103525.1. Classification (NCBI taxonomy): domain Eukaryota; kingdom Metazoa; phylum Arthropoda; class Insecta; order Hymenoptera; family Figitidae; genus Ganaspis; species Ganaspis brasiliensis. The sequence continues at coordinate 520,918 of JAZKLR010000353.1, forward strand.
AGGGAATGAGGGGAATAACTTTCCAGGAAAAGAGTTCTTTTGTTTCTTTACTTTGCTTTACCATCACTGAGAGAAAATGCTATCGAATTTAAAATTTAAAAAGAGTATCTCGCTGCTTTTAGGATCTGGAGAAACATTAAGGTATTCACAACCTAAATCAGCATGCGATTCGGTAGAATGTTTCTCCTAATGTTATATTCTGCCGAATTACATGCTGATTTAGGTTGTGGAACGGCAGAATGTAGGTTGTGAATACTGTAATGGTTCTCCAGGTCCTAAAAGTAACGAAATACTCTTTTTACATGCTGAATTCGTTGGTATTTTTCTCAGTGTAGGAAATGTGCTCCTACCTGTACATGTGTTTATGTACGGCTTCATTGCCAGAAAAAACGACGAAATATGACAATTTTAAATAGAGGAAGAAATGAGAGAAGTTGGCTCTATTATAATTGACATTGGTGACTTATTATTTTATATATAGTTGATTCTCCGCGTAGCACATATAATTCCATACTTGAGATATTATTTTTGTGTTCACAAACGAAGATAAAAAATAGGATTTATTAATAATGCTCCATTTTTGTACAAAAAATGCATTAAAACAATCGAAGTTGTCATGCCCTGACCTGCCCTTGCATTTTTGAAAAGAAAATTTAATATTTTTAATAAATATTAACAAATAATGCAAGTGCTATCAGAATTTTCTTGTTTTGTAATACAGTAGATTTTAAAAAATGTAATGTTTATAAGAAAGAAACATTATTTTTAGCTTTTTTACGGTTAAATACTCTTGCCCCGAATTTCGCATTTTGGCGCGGCTTATTAGTAAAAAGTAAAAATTAAATAAAAAATAAGTCTTTGATTAATAATATTTTAGTGAAAAGAATGTTAATGTTTATTAAACTGTTTTTCATAGCATTTAGCTAATTTCATACTATGTTTGAATATTTTGACTTAATATAAAGTAGAAAATCCATATAGAGAATTACAGAATCGTCGTGATGTAGTGGCTTCCTATTATTTTACTATAAATTCAAAAACTATTTTGTTAACCCTCTCTCTATGCCTAACTCGTCCCCACTCTAGCGCTTCACAACATGCTCCCCTAGTTCCCACCAGGTGAGCAAATAGACGAAATTAGACGATAACGGTCATTTGAGTAGACAAAAGGTCAAGATGCTAAATAATGTCTATAACAAATATATAACGAATCATGATGCCCTCAATATGACAAGTATGTAAAAATGATGTTAATTTTTTTAAATAAACATTTATTGAGCGTCTTGGCTTGGCCTTTAAAATTCTAATTTGTAAAAGGAATAACAAAAATTTATTTTTGTATGGTCTATCATGGGTATTACTTCAATGACCTTCTGCCTTAAAGAAAATGTTCGTTTACTTCAATTTAAAATCAAAAAAATATATATATATATATATATTTATCTTGTGGAATTATACGGTACGCGGAGATCACCCCTATATGGATATATTTGTGAAAGAGTAACCATAACAGCAAATGGACCTGGAAGTGCCACGAGTGGAATGCTAAAAATGTGGTAAACATACTTTTCCCGCAAATAATTCAGAGATTACCGTGATCCATAAAGCTAAAACAAACAATATATACGAAATTCCAACTTGATGTGAATTTGGTAGCTGATAGGGTTGACCTCCAATCTGATCTATATGGAAACCCATTGGGAAAATTACGGCCGCCAAACAAAATAAAACCACTGAAATAAATTTTTGTATTAATTTTCAAATCTCATATACTTTGTCAGATTATTAACATAAAGGTAATTAAATTATTCTTCAATGAGTGTTAAAAATATATAGGTAACTTTAATAATGGATATGCTGCACCAAAAAGTAATGAATGTTATTTCTTACTTGCAGTAAATCCAACCCAGCGAGCGTATGGAATCACATTTCTATCCCAATGTGAACTTGCTAAGAGTATTACTGTTGTGGTTATCAAAATGCAACCCACAAATATACATACTAGAGCCATTAACCATTCTGGTTGTAAATCAGGTGTATAACATACTTGTGGCCTATTATAGAGTGTCATACATGACCACATTAAACCTAATCTTGTATCACCTAAAGACAGAAGTTTTCCATTAGTACCAAAACTTGATTATTTTTATTTATTTTTGAATTCTTTCATCATAATTCAACAAATATGATATATGAAATACAATTTTTAAGTAAAAGTCTTAGATCTAACGAGAAACAAAAATTTGTCCGATGGATCCGAAAACAGTCCGACTGAAATGGAAAATCCGAAATTTATAAAGTTGGATGTTTAAATTTAAATGTTAAATCTTACCACTAATATATTATTTCATGTTTAAATCATAATGTATAACTTAAACAATCATTTTTCTCAGCGTACCCAAACAGCATTGAATTTAAAGGGAAGTTATGTGAGAAAGTAAATTCGATCGAAGGAAGGCAAATAAATAACATAAACAATGTTATTTTTTTTAAAAGTCAGAACGACTTTTCGACGACATGGTTCGTCGTCATCATCAGGGTCGAAATTAAAATGAAATTATTACATATTGTAATTTTTCGAACAGTTAAAATATAATCCAAATCTTGACAAAATGCTTGTAGCATTTGGATTATATTTTAACTGTTCGACAAATTACAATATGTAATAATTTCATTTTAATTTCGAACCTGATGATGACGACGAACCATGTCGTCGAAACGTCGTTCTGACTTTTAAAAAAAAATAACATTGTTTATGTTATTTATTTGCCTTCCTTCGATCGAATTTACTTTCTCACATAATAAACATTTCGGAAGGGAATCTGTCTTTTAATTAAGATATTCGAGTACTGGATCTATTATGTACTCTCCATTAATGGCTACATCAAGTTCTTTCAAATTTATTGCTGAACACCATGGTCTTAATCTCTCTAAGCTTCTAAAGGACTACAGCTCTACACGTCATCAGTTAGCTGAATCTTTGTCAAGACGCCAATTTTTAAGAGTCTTGACAAAATGCTTGTAGCATTTGGATTATATTTTAACTGTTCGACAAATTACAATATGTAATAATTTCATTTTAATTTGGAACCTGATGATGACGACGAACCATGTCGTCGAAACGTCGTTCTGACTTTTTAAAAAAATAACATTGTTTATGTTATTTATTTGCCTTCCTTCGATCGAATTTACTTTCTCACATAATAAACATTTCGGAAGGGAATCTGTCTTTTAATTAAGTTAAAGGGAAGTAATTTGTCCGCCCCTTTTATAGTCATCAATGTTAACTTCCTGTCGCGCGCAGTAGTTTCCTATGTCAGTATGCATGTAATAAAAATACACATCTCGAAAAAAAATTTATTTTTATTTTTCCAATGTAGACAACATGTTTGTAGGAAACTTTTTGCAAACTTACCATAAAAACTTTTAGTAAATCTACATTATTTATAGCTAACAGAAAGTAAAGAAGTGTAATGAACCGAACTCGCATTTGTTAAAACATTTAACTTCCCGAACTATCATTTGTCAAATTCCTTAACCGACTATGCCAGTAACCGAATTTGCATTTGCCCGAGCCTCGGAAAGTATAGGTTTTTTAAACGAGTCTTCTGTTACCAGGAAATTTACCAGACAATCAGAAGACCCGTTTTGAAAGGGGGAAACTTTAGGGAAGTTGACCTGAAGTTAACTTTTAGAAGTTTGGTAGTTGCAGATTGCAACGCTATTAGTTTCCTGTTATCCTGTTAACTTTCCGTTAAATTAGGTGCTGTTTGGGTACGCTGAGAAAAATGGTTGTTTAAGTTATGCATCAAGATCTAAACATGAAATAATATATTAGTGGTAATTGATTTGACAAATGCAAGTTAGGAGAATTACAAATTTGGACAATAAAATTACGGGCAATTACAAGTTAGGTTAATTGCATTTTGAAGGAAATGCATTTTTTAGATAAAAAACCTAGTTAGAGTCAGGCAGACAGTTATGTAATGTAAAGAAAATCAAGCTCTCGGAAAACCTCGCGTATTTAAGAGGAGGAACGTAGCCTTATTTTACTTTAATTTATTTTTTATTTACATTTGCGAGGGCAGCGTAAATTACACAGGCACACAAAAAAAAAGGAAGTGTCACTGTACTGTTAACCAGATCACCCTACTCTTATGTATTTTGGTGCCCTGAACACGAATCTGAAGTCAGTTTTACTCCATGACGTCAGGATTTTTTCCTAACCTCAAAATCAATAAAATGACACTTTTTATTTATTAGAATCTGAACCCCACTTAACATTAATACATGCCTAGAACCAATAGAAAGCTTGAATTATGACTCTCAAAACGCTTTTTCAAAAATTGTTCTACGATGATTTTTAACGAAGTTATGATGTTTTACTTAACATATAACTTTTTTAAAATGTTAAAAACGCGTGAATAGTGAATTATGAAAAAAAATTTTTTTGTAAAACCTATTATATCTTCGTTAAAAATTATCTTAGAACAATTTTTAAAGTAGCGTTTTAAAGGTTCAAGCTTTCTATTGGCACTAGGCATGTGTTAATGTTAAGTCGGGTTCAGATTCTATTAAACAAAAAGTGTAATTTTATTGATTTTGAGGTTAGGACAAAATCCTGACGTGATGGAATAAAACTGACTTCAGATTTCCCTTAGGGGAACCACAATATACAGGGTAATTTGATCAATTAATTGGATTTTTAAAATTTTTAAAAAAATCATTAAAATTATTAACAATAATTTACCTCTTTTTGGTTTCAATTAAGATTTATTTGATTTTAAAAATATTAATAAAATTAAATTAATAATTTTAATATGACATATTAATGTTATAAAATTTAACTAATTTTTAAATTATAAAAGAAAAATTTCATTTTAATATCTTCAATATTATGTTTTTTATAAACTATTTTATATTTAGAAATAAAAATAATTTTATTTATTTTAAATTAAATTAGAAGTTTAATTATATTATTATTTCTTAGAAAAAATTGAATAGATTAAAAGTTTATTAATCTGAAATTTAAGTCGAAATTAAATTCTAATATATTAGATTTATTCAAAAATAAATTTAATAAAATAATTTTTAAATGCAATTTAAATGTTATAAAATTTTAACTATTATTCAATAAATTTATTTTAATCAATTTAATGAACCTTCAATTCATTCATAGTATAATCCAAAAGTTAAAATTAGAAGGATAAAAATGAATAGAAATATATTTATTAAAAAATTCAATTTTATATAAAAAATAATTGGTAAAATTAAGGAAATTTCTACATCAAAAATTAAAAAAATAATTCTAATTAAGAAAAATTGAATTGAGAAGGGTAAACGTATTGAGGATAATGGGTCAAATCCACATTCAAAAGGAGTTAATTTATTACGATTAAATTTAGTTTTTTTGGAGATAATTAAATTAATTGAAATAATAATTGAAGAGATTAAAATAATTAAAATATTTGATATGAATAAATAAAATATTTATTATATTAAATAAGATTAAATTTAATTTTTTTTATTGGAAATAAAATGTAATTGTTTATATACTATATAATAAAATTATTTAAATTATTTAAATTAATAATTTCATCAATAAATTAAGGTAAATACAATAATTCAGATAATATCAACAAAGTGTCAGTATCATGCTGAAAGTTCAAATCCTAAGTGGTGGAAGGAAGTTATATGATTATTAAATAAACGTATTAATGTAATTATTAAAAAAATTGTTCCAATGATTACATGGAGACCATGGAATCCAGTAGTTATAAAAAAAATTGATCCATAAATTGAATCGTTTATAGAAAATGATGCTTCATTATATTCAATTATTTGAATAAATGTAAAAATTATTCCTAATATAATTGTTAATAATAATCTAATTAAAGAATTTAATTTATTTTTATTTAAAATTGAATAATGAGTTCATGTAATAGTAATTCCCGAAGATAAAAGGATAATAGTAATTATTATAGGAATTTGGTAAGGATTGAATTGTTTAATATTTAGGGGAGGCCAAAGGCTTCCAATTTCAATATTAGGAGATAAGGCTGAATGGAAAAATGTTAAAAAAAAAGAAATAAAAAATATTAATTCCGAAATAATAAATAAAATTATTCTTAATTTAATACCTTTAATTAAAATTAAGGTATGTATTCCTTGAAAGGTTCTTTCACGGATAATATCACGTCATCATTGGTAGCTACATAAAATGATTGGTGATAGTCCAATTAATATTAAAATATAAATTTTATAATTTAATATTATAATTCTTCCAATTATGGAAATAATCATGAAAATAGTTCAAGTTCATTAAAACAAATATAATGTTAAAATAAATAAACATTATTTTTAGCGTAATTATTTTTGTGCCCGAAGGTCACAAAAAGTATTTATGTTGGTCATAAACCGCAAAAGGGACCCAGAAATTATTTTTTCCTCCAGTGGAATTTTCCATTGCCATAAATCAGACATAAAAGACCCAATAAGTTTTGAGTCAGTAAATGTTTCAAATACTATCTGAAAACGCATTGAAATAGCCCAAAAAACTCAGTGAATTTTGCAGGTGAGTTTTCCAGTGAGTTTGTATCGGTAGGGATTATAATGAAAATTGGCACCAATTTTATTATAATGTAAAAAAACAAAAATCTACCATAATTCACAGTTTTTGGCTGTTATTTGATGAAATATTCTTAATTTTAAAAAATATTTTAAACAAAAATTGTAGATCTGATAAAAATACGCATTTTATGGCTATGAGTTTTTTTATCAAAATAAATATTCTTCTACAGAAAACGTATAATTTTCAATCCCGACTCTATACCTTCTTAACCCTTTCTATTGACCTCAAATCTCTTTCAATCTCTACCATAATCGTAATTATCAGTTTTCACCATTAATCTAATCTATACCTTTCTATCCCGACCTATCCCTACTTCAATGGACATACACGGAAGAACTTTTGGTTTTAATAGTTAATATTATAATATGTATTTTTACAAAATTTCGATTGTAAATAAGGATATAACTGTAAAATGGTATTTTATACTACAGGACTAGAAGAATATACTTTTTTAACAGTTAATATTTATATTTTTTAAAATTAAAATTTACTATTTAAAACTGGAAAGATTGCTTTTTTTAAAAGGAAAATGAAACTAGAAAAAAGTATAATCTAAAAAAAATAATTAAAATTATTTAATTTTTATTAAATAATAATTTTTATAAAAATATTTACAAAAATAGGTTAAAAATATTACTATATTCAATAGGAAGCAACAATAAAATAAGTTCATCTTGAACATCTTACTATTAAAAAGATTATATTTCAAAATAATGCTTTGTTGAAATTCCATTAACTATTGGAAAATTGGCGGCCATGACAGTTTAACCGTTGTGCGCGTCTTGTCACTGTTGATATGCTTATTCGGATTATATAAATTCTCTCTTAAAAGAAACGATTAAATCATTAACGTTATCGTAAAGTGGGTGAAAAATAACACAATAAATACGTTCTACGTGATAGTTTTATTCAATATAAACCGGTTATATCATGTAAAAACTTTTAAGTGAATTTTGAATTTGGCGGATGTCAAACTTCAACTATTGTTCACAGATGGAAACTTGTGATTTTTGTGGATTTTTCTCAAAAGTGGTAATGTATTATGTCGATTAGTATATAAGAAAACTTTTCCCTCCAAACATTATATGTATTGTGCGATTTGTTAAGCATATATATGTGCGTGCTTATTATCGTTAGTGTTTAGGTTATGTTAGGATTTCGTTTGTGACGGTGATTGTGTTTATATGTATAAAACAGTGTTAAAAATATATGGAATGTCAATTACCACAGCTAACCTACAATAATATAATAATCATGAAGATCGGTTTATTTGCCTTTTTATAGGAATTACTTATTAATCTCGATTTTACTAATTCCAAAACTCAATAGCAATTTTCCCAACAAAATGTCGATTCAAGTTTCTTTTAACATTTCCTATCGAAAATAGTAAATATTAAATAGAAATAGTAAATTCTGAAAATATAACGATATATCCTGGTTTCCTATCGAAATTTTGTAAAAATAAATACTATAATATTAAGTATTAAAATCGAAAGTCTTTCCGTGTAGCAAGTTATCGCTTTTAATCATCTTTTTCTATAACTTTGAATTAATGTTTAATACTTTCACATCATTTCCAAACCCCACCTGAATAAACACTATGTGCTTTCCCTTTTAATCACTTTTCATCTATAATTTTCAATAACCTTTGTCATATACACATATTTTTTGCTATTCTTCTCTTAACCAGCATTATCAGTTTATGACTTTTAATCACTTTCCTTCAATAACTTTCTATCTTTCACCTATCACTTTCTATCACTTTCTATCTCTTTCTATCCATTTTTTTATATTTTCTCATCCCACCTGTATAAACATGATCATTTTTCGCTTTTAATCACTTTTCTTTCATTACTTTCAGTAATCTAGTGAGTAATCATGTTCTTTCAGTTGGGGATGGGAAAGTATAAGTAGGGATAGAAAGGGTTTAAAAGGGATAGAAAGGGATAAAAAGGGATAAAAAGAGATAGAAAGGGATAGGAAGAGATAGAAGGTGACAGGTAAAAGATTAAAAGTTATAGAAGAAAGGTGATTAAAAGCGATAACTGATGATGCTGGTTAGAGTGGAATAGCAAAAAAAATGTGGATATGTTATAGATTATTAAAAAGTATTGATGAAAAGTAATTAAAAGGGAAAGCTCATCATGTTCATTCAGGTAAAGTTTGGAAATAATACGAAGGTATTAGAAATTAATTGAAAGTTATAGAAAAAGGTGATTAAAAGCGATAACTCGCTATGTCCATTAAAGTAGGGATAGGACTGGATAGAAACGTATAGATTAGAGATTTAAAGTTATAGGAAAAAGGTGATTAATTGCGACAAGCTGGTTATTACGATTAGGGGCCGTTCATATACCACGTGGACAACTTTTCTCCGATTTTTGACCCCCCCCCTCCCCCCATCGTGGACATTTGTCTAACCCCCCTCCCCCCCTAAATGTCCACGTGGACAATTTTAGTGAAAAATAGTTTTTGGATGTTAAAATCAAAGAACTATTCAAAGGAAATATGAATATTCGAGTAAACTTCACAATTTTTTATGACAAATTCTTTGAAACAGGATGCTCTTGTACGTGAAATTAGGTAAATAAATAGATCTTCAATTGTTCTTAAAAAATTTAATCACAGCTTTTTATTAATACGAAAATACTTTATAAGTTCTACTAGTAAATAATAAAAAGTTTAAGAAGTTCTACAAGTAATAGGTAAATTGCCATCTTTGGTAGAATACTTTGGAAAGAAAATTTTCAATTATAAAAAATAAAAATAATTTTTTGTCACAAATCTAATATTTGTTATTAGATATTTCAGGATTATCTTCGGCAATCCACGGGGGCACTAACCACTCTGAAATATTGTCAATGTTAGCAAAACAATTGTCATTTTGCACCGTTGTGGAATCTATTAAATTGTTTTCCACTGTGTCTACCTCCAAGCAGGACATCTCAAGATGTCAAGTCCACGTGGACATTTGACGAAACCCCCCCTCCCTCCATCGTAGACAATCGTGGACATTTGGCGAACCCCCCTCCCCCCTAAGCTGTCCACGTGGTATATGAACGGCCCCTTAAGGTAGAGATTGAAAGAGATTGGAGGCAATAAAAAGGTATAGGATGGTAAAGATTGGAGATTGAAAGTTATAGAGAAAAGCCGATTAATGGCGATAAGCTGGTCATCGTGATTAAGGTAAAGATTTAAACAGATTGGGGTCGATAGAAAGATATACGGAGATATAGAGTCGAGTTTGAAAATGATAGCTTTTCTGCATCTCTTTTTATAACAGGGATAAGAAAAGATAAAAAGTGATAAGATTTCTATCTCTTTACTTCTAGTAGGGCAGATTACCAGAAGGTAACTTTAAACAATTTGCTATTACCCTTATATGAAAATACGAAATTAAAATGAAATGAAATGAAATAAAAACCATTCGCATTTAAAATTTTTGTATTTGTTAAATAATATGTGTTTGAACAAATTATAAAAAAGTCACATTTAATGTAAACTATGGATGACAATCGATTCTACAAGAAAAATTAGAAAGATTTTGTTACGATCATATTTAATTTTAATAGGCATAATTTGTTGATAAAATCGCTATAAACAAATAAATAAATCTATGGTGGTAATTTATGTTGTAATTTGTGAAAATTTATGGAAATTTGTGTTGTAATTTTATAAATTATTTTAAAAATATTTATTGTAATTTATTAACATAAAATTTCAATTTTGAAAAGTAGTTGACAGCAATTTATGAAAATTTATAAAGTAATTAATGTTAAACTTATAAAAATTATGACAGTTTAAGTAACTTTTATTTGTTATATAGTTTAGAAGTTAGAGGTGGTGCGAAAACGGACATACATAATGATTTTAATAGGGTTCCGTTTTACGGTACGGAACCTTGAAAAAATGAAAAAAGGTGAAAAGGTGACTATCTGTGATGCCTGTAATAGTTCTCTCGTTATGAAGCTTCAAACATACAGTGTCTGAGCATATTTTTCTGAAAACCGTCCGATCACGCTACACCACTCGCTCCTCTCGTTCTTCGTGTTAGGGACGAATAATATACGTGACAATTCGAAGGGTTTTATACTTAAAGCCTGTGTTCTAAAATTCTGTGTTTATTATAAATAGCAATGTTAATAATTAAATGCATGTGCTACACTGAGAAAAAAAGTTCGGTATGTACAGCTTTGCCATATGTTATGTGGTTAATTGTGGCCACTCCGGTTGTTTTGACTTGGCTCTTTGAAACGTGTTTCTATAGAGCCAGGCCATTTCTACTTGGCGCTCAAGTAGAATCTGCCTGAGTATACGGTTGAAACGGCCTTGCGACCAAAATTGCGTTGATCAGAATAACGTTACTTTAGTCAATCAAGTAATTTTAACCTGAGTCTCCGATTGGCACAACCGAACTTTTTTCTCCGTGTAAAATTGAATCCCCTTGAATTGTCACTCATTCGGTCCTAACGCAAAGAATGAGAGAAACGAGAGGTGTCGTGTGATCGGACGATTTTCAGAAAAATATGCTCAGATACTTTTTCAAATTACTAAAGAACTACTCAATATTTTTTAAATTTCAATAACTCTTTTTAAAGCTGAGACTGTGATGCTTAATTCTGTATAAGTTTTAAATGTTTTCTTTAATTATTCTAGATTTTGCAGGGTCTCAAACCAATAAATCAAAAATGAGAAAATTACAAAATATTTTCAAAAACATATCAGGTGATGTAACCCTTCCATAAGGTCTTAAATTTTCGAATTATATATTACTACACGCAGAATTCTTTAAGCTTTCAAACAATCTAAGTTTTAAGTCTGTATCTTTTTCCTGAATTAAACTATCCTTTTCTGAATTCAAATACACTTTTCACGGTTCGAAAACGTGTCGTACCGACAATTCCCGACGGTAGTGCAAATAAAATTACAGTCAAAGTCCGTTAAGTATCAGTCCGATAAGTCGTACTTCTCCTCTTTCTTTGGTCACATATATTTTCACTCACACGGATCCAATTCCCCCTCTGTGAATTTGTTTAATATTTTTGCGACTGCGTGAACCAACTTCAGATTGTTTTTAAATATCTAAACTGTTATTGAACACCGTTGAAAATTTTGTGTACTTGTGTAACAATCGGTCCTTGTTAAATTTTTTTTTGTAAAAATTTAAAATTCTTCACGTGTCTATTTAATAACTGTCATCCAATTCTTGAACATAACCTCTAATTTCTTGGTAATAACACTGTAATTTACATTTAATTGTTTGTTGTAAAACGTAAATTTCATTTTGTTTAGAGTTATTTTAACATTAAATTTGTACTTATGATAGTCAAAATAATTTTAATACAAAAAAAAGTAATAAAATTTAACTGCATTATTTAAAAAAGAATCATTAAAATTATAGCCAAAAATTAACCTCTGATTTCAATTAAAGAAATAAAATATGTTAATAAGATTAATTATTTCAAAGACATATTTTGTATTTACAAAATTGTATAATTTTTATACTCTCACGTCTCACATACGAATCGATATAAAATATATTAAAAGAAAATTCAATACCTCGTTTAAATCATAAATTATAAATTATTACGTTAAAATAGCTAAATTCCTAAACAAGAAAATGTTTAAATTCTTTGGAAATAGACGTATATTTTTAGATGATATTATAGACAAAAATGTTAATTTAATAGACGTAACAGCACCGTAACTTAAATGTCATTTAAACTATTAATAATTTCGCGCCGATATGAAAGCAGATGCGCAAATGAATATACCTCTTCGTGGGGGCATTCGTTAAGTCTGCAATTTTCTACCCCTACAGCCCCGAACTATGCGACTTATCGGACTTTGACTGTATATATAAATTGAAAGTTACAAAAATACAAAATTTAAAAGAAAACATATGCCACTCTGTTCAAAAAATGTTTCTCAATTCATACATACTAGCGTAACAACCCTCGCTCGCTAACGCTCGCTCGTTTTTTATTTCTTTTATATATTTCTTTACTTTGTGTATTCTTAAAAATATATATAAATTTATAAATATGTTTAGTACACTTTTTCCTTTTTTTTATTTCTATTAACTAATTATTATTTATGTATAATTTTTTTTTAGGTCAATACATTCTATTTCACCTTAAGTCGTTGCGGCCTATTTTTAGAAGAATATGATAATTGAATAATTTAAAATGTAGTAAATTATAATATATATTATGTAAAAATAATATATATTTTTAAAATTTTATTTTTTTTATTTTAAAAATAACATCTAGTATTCTCAAAGATATTGTTTTAAAAAAAATTGCCAGTAATAATGATAATAATACTAAATATTAATTAATATATTTATAATTAATTTATTATGTTATTTTTTTGAAATTATTTATTTGTTTTTGTAATTAATATTATAGTTATAAATTTTTATTTTAAATTTTATAAAATTATTTAAAATAATGTTAAATATTTTAAACTAAATTAAACAAATTTAATCAAGTTTCTCACTGACAGGAATACTTAAAAATATTTTAACTAATCTCATAATCTTGTATGTAAAAATATTTATTATTGCAATAAAAAATTATTAGAAAAACTTTTTACTTTAATAGACACATCGTTGATCACCTATATATGCGCAAACGCTTCAAAAGGCAGTTACGCATGCGCAGTACTTTCCTATAGACAATACACATAAGCAGTTGTTACAATAACAAAGAAAAATAACTGTAAAAAAATTTAATTGTCAAAGCAAATGGAGAAACAAGTTAACAAAAAAGTTATATACATTGCGAAAAGTATATACTAATGCGCAATAGGTTCCTATGGCAGTTACGCATGCGCAGTAGTTTTCTATGAACAAAAGACATGCGCAGTTGTAAAAATATGGAGTATAAATGACATTTTAACTATTCTAAAATAAAAAAATATAGAAAAACGTGCAAACAAAAGAGTTCAATATATTGCGTAAAACATATAATTTAAAAGAGTAAATTGCACAAAAAGCATATGAAATGTTTGTTTTGTAGTGCGCACGTTTACACAGCTGTGGTGCACTACTGCGCATGTGCAACAATATGTTGTGCATAAAAAAATGTTTAGTTTTACATGCTTGACACGAATAGTGCCAGTGCACATTGTTACAAACTATAATAACATGGTAAAATGAACATTATTGTAAGTTGCCTATTGGAAAAAGTAGGTGAACTTTCAAGTTTGTACGACGATGAACGAAGTTTTCTCGGTATCGCATTAATATAATAAAAGATTACCTCGTACAATTTTATGAATATTGAGAGAACTTAATTGCCGCTTTCATACCTTTTCCAGGAACTTTACTTTTGTCTCATTCTACTGCACAGCAGTGGCATAAGTTTGTCTTGTTCTCGCACTAATTATGTATCCTGGACGGTCTGGGCACATAACTAGTGCGAGAACGAGACAAACTTATGCCACTGCTGTGTATTAGAATGAGACAAAAGTAAAGTTAGGGGACGAGGTATAAAAGCGCCTTTAAACTCTTTATTCTCAATAAATAAGTAAATTTTTACAAAACTTTTTTAAACACTAATTATATGGAAGATTTTCTGACAGTATGTTAAATATTTATAACCCCCCCCCCCCCCCACCCGTACCCCTAGAAAATGGTTTTTTAAAGTATGAAAAATTGAAAACTTTCAGATCAAAATTTGTTACATTTTATAAATATTTTAAAGAAAAAAAGAATAAAATTAAATACATTTTTAACGTTTTTATTAGTTTTTATATTAAATTTCTTAAATTTCAATATTAAGATTGAATTTGAATATTCTTTTCTATTATTGGTTATTAATTACAATAATAATGGAAAAAACCAATTTTAACCGATATTTTACCTAATAGTACTTTCGCGGAAGTGCACTTACAATGCTACAGTGTTACGCATGCGCAATAATAAAACAGATTTCTACTGCGCACTTATTAAAAAAAGTATACTATATGTACTGAAAATGTACTTATCTGGTAAAGTACAGCACTGCGCATGCGTAATTTTTGAATTTAATTAGAGCACATGTGTGACTATCACTGTGCATCATTGCGCATGTGTAACAGCAATACAAAACAACTGCGCATGTGAAATGTTTGTTTTGTAGTGCGCACGTTTACACAGCTGTGGTGCACTACTGCGCATGTGCAACAATATGTTGTGCATGAAAAAATGTTCAGTTTAACATGCTTGACACGAATAGTGCCAGTACGCATTGTTACAAACTATAATAACATGGTAAAATGAACATTATAGTAAGTTGCCTATTGGAAAAAGTAGGTGAACTTTGAAGTGTGTACGACGATGAACGAAGTTTTCTCGGTATCGCATTAATATAATAGAAGATTTTAACCTCTGATATGACTATAAATTTTATAAACTTCCTCAAAATCCCTGGAAATGTCCATTATTCACTTTATGAAAATAAAAACTAAAATATATAAGCTTTCTTTTCATATATATTTTTAACAAATCTGAAACAACGTGTTTTGAGATATTCGAAAGGCTAAATTTTAAACATTTTGTATATAAAATAAATATATTTGAACAAAATTCTTTTTATTATTGTAAAATTCAGGAATTTTTCTTTTAAAACTGCCAATTAAAAAAGTAATTTGGCCTTAGTAGGTAGAAGAAATATTTATTTAAAAATTGTCTCAAATCGGCCGAAATTGGCAATTGTTTCTAAATGGGGTCGTTTAGAAATATATAATTAGTAGTAATTAACACGATTATAAAAAAATATTTTATAATAATATTCTAATGATTTTTAAAAATTTTTTATGGTCTCGCCCCTTACATTTCTGGAAATTTCTTTAATATTTTTCATATATATCAACAGATAATGCAATTACTATCAACATATTCTTGTTGTCAAAACACTAATAGAAATTTCTGTTTAAAAAAACCAGCAAGTTTCAGGTTATACTTTTAACCGGAATTCTGGTAAAATCAACCAGAATTCTGGTTAAAAAACCGGAAAATTATATTAAATAGGGCTTAACCGTATTTCCGGTAATTTTAACCGTATAGTTTTTTCAGTGTATTGTAAATTTTAAAAAATGTAAGGCTTGAAATAAAGAAAACATTATTTTCAGCTTTTTTTACGATTAATTGATGCTCCTCGAATTTTGGGTCATGGCATATGAAGAAAAAAATGTTAGGGTATATTCGTAATTTTTGGAATAAAAATACACAAGAAGAATCAACTCATCTCTTTACCAAGAATTGATCTGTTTCATTCCATTTAAAATATTCAATAAAAACTGGTTTTGATTTTACATAACTAAAAAGGAACCTTTAATCAAGATAAAACTATAATTAAGCCTAATCTAAAATTTCTTGCTTCTTAGGTTCCTTTTTGCTTCCTCATAAAAGAAGCTTTGTGATCGTTAAGATTTCCAAAAAAAGGTAGTCAAAGACGACTTATATTCATCTAAAAAACCTAAATTTTCATTTTTAAGAAAAAGTTCGATTATGTGTATGTGTGTGGTAATTTTTTTTCGCTTGGATATCTCGAGAGCACTTTAACGAATTCTAATAAAAATTAAATGGCTTATTAATCTACAATTTGCCAAACAATCGCATAATAACTCATGTTTCATGTTTTTTTACATTAAAATTTTTTTTTATATGTCGATTTCTATTTATGAATTTCTACATAAATTCTTACAAGATTTCTGTAGATTCCTATCTGTAAAAAGTAGAAACACATATGTTTACGTCCGCATAAAAAAGGCCCACTTACTCGATTTTATTTTACGAGATATTCGCATTTGTCTAAAGGAGGTTCATATTTTCGAATTTCTTTTTATTTCTGTAGAACAAACTACGTAAAGTCCCACGACGAATTATGCGTTTATTATAACTTTATCGTACTTAAGGGGCTACACCACTGTAGACGGCAAAAAAAAAGTGTTTTTTTGCGTTTTTTTTATTGGTAGAAGGAACAGAAGGAGGATAATTCTTTTTAAGGATATTGTTAGACATCTTTAAGAGTTTAAAAAAAAAATTTTTATTTAAAAAAAATACAACATGGCGGCGTAAGAGCAACTTCTGTTAGACGGTTTTTTTAAAAATGGCTCTACTGCAAGCAGTACACAGGGTGTAAAAATTATTCTGTAACAAAATAAATTTTTTTTTCTTAATCTACATTAGAATAGCTACAGAGATACGTAGGGGATTTTAAAAATATTCATTTTTGTTAAATTGGCGAGAATTCAAAGTAAAAGTCAAATTTTTTACCAAAAAAATGAGTACTTAATTCTGTCTAAAAAATCGAAATTATAAAATATCAAAAATCGGCTACGTATTTCTGTGCGGAATGTTCTTTTAAATAAATGATAAAAATTGAGAGTTAAAATAATAAAAATTGTTTGAGTTATACTGCTTGCAGATTTGCAAAAATGTGTTTCGAGAAAAACGCGTTGGCGTCACACCACTGTTGACGACTAAAATTAAGCTCTTTTTGCGAATTTTTTTTTGTAGAAGGAAAAGTAAGAAAATAATATTATAGGATGTATTTAGGTATGTCTTACAGTGAACAAAAAAAATATTTTTGATTGAAAAATGTTTTAAAATAGCGTCATTAGGACGTTCTACCGAAGCATGTTTTGCATGAAACGCTTCGTAGCACCAAGCAAAGCTGTTGAAAAATTTAATCTGATGAAAAACAGGCACCAAACTTTTTTCCTTGTATTCTAGAGGGTTTAAAGCATCTTTTAAGCTAATAAAACAAAAATCGATTTTTTGAAAATTCTACAGTGGTGTAACTCCTTAAAAGTACAAGATAATCTTATTTTTAATTTTTAAAATACATGGACGCTAATGGTAATCTTGAACTTTAAATTCATTTTTCTAAAAACTAGGGTTTTGACATTTCTAACTTTGTAAATTTTTCATCTACAGGGGTCCAAGACCTCTCCAAGTGTTCGAAATTTAACGAAGAATATGGTCTTATAGATAAATCCAATAATGCCAAAGTGGGCCTTTTTTATGCGGACGTACACACTACACATATATGAAACGCTCCCCATGGACACATACACACATACTCAAAATCATGCGTCTCAATTTTACATATGGTTAATCGAGCGCGCTCGGGTATTTGAGATGTATTTTTGACAGAAGTATTTAAAGTTTTACTCTAATTTTAACATATCTTATAGGAAAAAAGTCAAGCTTTCCATTGAGATAGGTTACATTTTTTTTTAAAACTCCGATTTCGAGATACAATCAAATTAACACTTTGACCTTGAATTTGAAGGTCAAATTTTTTTTTTTTACAAAAGAACATCTATTATCATCGAATAGCCTGTAAAATAGCTTTAAAAATCACTATATATATGTTAACTTTTATGCAATCGACTTAGAAATATAATTAATTTAAAAAACGACATTTTAAAAAAATTCAAAATTTTAAAACTTTGTAACTCAAAAACTATTTCATGGAATTTGAAAATATTTGGTATTTACACTTTCACTAACAATGAAAACATTTTAGCAAAGTTTGAATGAATTTTATTTTTTAACCTGGACAGTTCAGGAATTTTGCCCCATATATCACGGATAGGAGGGGAATTTAGAAGAGAAGCTGCACCAAGAAGGTCGGCTGCTGTCTTTTCTTTGGGAGGAATGCGCTCCCACAGAAGAGACAGCCACTATTTCAAATTTTTCTCCGTGTGATTTTACATAGAAATTTATATACATTCCTATGTGAACATAAGTTTTCACATACATTTTGTTATATAAGAAAACATAATTATGTGATTTTATATGTGAGCATATGTTAATCAGTATAGAGTTTTCATTACAGTCACTTTTTAAAAATGTTAACAAAATTACAAAATACTGTTTAAAAAGCATTTTGCATATGTTTTTCTAGTTTAGAACTGATCAAATCTGTGAATAAAAATTCTCTCACCCAATTTTAATGTTGACGTTTCTCGATCTTAAAAGACAAAACAAATTAATTAATGTTGGTTTATTAGAAATAATAGAGTGGTACAAGTGATGGAACTTTAATTTCGTTGCTCTTGTTATAAAAAACAGTTGAATATTATTTTTAACGTAGTTTGGAAATTTAAAAAAGTTATTACAAAATAATATTTATCTCTTTTTTATAGCAACAAAATTGAATTTCCATCACTTCCCTACCGGAATCTGTGGTATTAGTTATTACCCTCTTAATATACCATTTTAAAGTTGTGTTTAAATGACTTAAAATCAGTTTTAAGGACCTTTAAAAAAACATTTGCAGTCACTTTTTTCAAAATTTTTATTCATTCAAAAAATTTTAAAAAAAAATGACTCCAAATGTTTTTTTTAAAATTCCTTAAAACTGATTTAAAGTCATTTGAACACAACTTTAGAATGGTATTAAGAAGGTATTAACTAATACCCTACTAATACCACAGATTCCGGTAGGATTGTGCCACTCTACTATTTCTGATAAATTAACATTTACTAATTTATTTTGTCTGTTAAAAGCGAGAAACGTCAACATTGAAATCAGATGAGAACATTTTTTGGCACAGGTTTGATCAGCCTACAACAAATTATTTTAGATTTATGTTAAATTGTTTGAACTGCAAAAGTAATCCAAAGTTTTTCTAAATTTGTTACAAGTATCGCTTCGAAGTATACATAATTTGAATATTTGTTTTTTTTACAAATTGTCAGCAACTTGAAGTAGTGAAATTTCATCACAAAATCGGTTCACAAAAAGTAACGAACAATGCAATAAAAAAAATTGATATATACTTCCAAGCAATACTAAATAACAGGCAAAAAAGCTTGGACGAATTAATACTATGCAAATTGTTGGACTACTAAACTTCGACTATACACTAACATAAAAAATGTTGTTTCAAGAACAAATCCTTAAAAGCTTTGTAGTTGTTCACAACACTATTTGACAGCTTATACGAATTTTAAAAACCAATTTGTATTATTAAAATTTTATTCTAAACACCTTCAAACTGTATTAGGAAAAAAGAATCGAATTTTTAGAGTTAAAAATATCCTTTTCTTTAGAGTGAATTAATCAGTCGATGTTAATAATAATAATTATTAAACATAAATCCATCATGCCTGGTTGAAAATTCTTGAAAATTTTAATTTGCTTACCGCCAACATCGGTAATAATCCAATCAGGCATTGCGAGACTCACTATTGCAAATACATCAGCGGTCAGAAATAATGTACCTGAAATTAATGTTAATTTATCCATTATAATTTCATAATTGAAACTGCTATGTAATTTAAAAACAATACAAATGTTGTATTATTAGTTTTATTTATGTGATTAAAATAAACAATGTTTGTGACAGTTGGATCAATCCCATGGTTCGGAACTGTTCGTAATATAAATTACTCTCCGTAAGTAACGGGAAGCTGACGCAAACGCGACAGGAATACCAGAGTTGGGAAGTTACGCGTAACTTTGAGTTTTTGACGTACAGTACGCTTCCATTTAATTCACCTCCATTTTATTTGAACTGTTTCGTTCATTTTAAATGAACAAAATTATCCCTACCACACATGTGCACGTAAGGGGAAATGTTACATTTCCCCTTTGTTTTTGGTATTTGCGTAAAGAGTGGGAAGGGTCAATTAAAATGTTTCATCCAGTCCCGACGAGATCAATTAAATGGAAGCGTACTGTAAAAAGGCCTAAGCAGAAAGAAATACGGTTACTGGACCAGAGCATGAGGCAGAAACAGTCTCTGTCCTTTATTATCACATGCCCTGCTACCGTAACCGTATTCGTTATGCTTTGGGCTTCTGCCCCCTAGAGATATAAGAATAGAGCGCGCAAGAGGCCTTTTTGTGCTTGAGATGGTTCTCATTGGATAGAAAGAGTTAAGTAGCGTCCCACAGTGGTTTCAAAATGAAAATTAGGGTTCAAAATAACCTAGAGCCTACAATTCCTAACCGTTTTCGAATTTTTTTTTTAAAATAATCGTTATTAAATTTTTAAGAGATTGGTCGAGGCGGATTTTTAATTTTCAATTTTCAGTAATAAATATATTGTTATAAACAAATAAAAAAACCGTTATTTTATAAATAATATTGATTATCTTAATAAAATCAATGTAGTTTTCTTTTCTAGGTACTCCGATTTGTTCATAGAGAGCTATTAATTGTAAAACAGTGTTATAAACATATTACTAAATTGTTATAAACAATTTAGATAAACAAATTGTTAATTTAAACTATTTGTTTAAGCTATTCGCCTAAAAATTGTCACTCGGGGGCTTTCGGGGTCGCTGATCACGAATTCAATGTCGTTTTTTCGAAATTCAAAATGGCCGACAATTTTTTGAAAATCATCTTGAATTTGCCTAAAAATTGTCACTCGGGGGTTTTCGGGGTCGCTGATCACGAATTCAATGTCATTTTTTCGAAATTCAAAATGGCGGATTCAAAATGGCCGACAATTTTTTGAAATTCATCTTGAATTTGCCTAAAAATTGTCACTCGGGGGTTTTCGGGGTCGCTGATCACGAATTCAATGTCATTTTTTCGAAATTCAAAATGGCGGATTCAAAATGGCCGACAATTTTTTGAAATTCATCTTGAATTCGTCTAAAAATTGTCACTCGGGGTTTTCGGGGTCGCTGATCACGAATTCAGTGTAGTTTTTTCAACATTCAAAATATCCAACAATTTTGAATAAAATATCTTGAATTCACCTAAAAATTGTCACTCGGGGGTTTCGGGGACGCTGATCATAAATTCAATGTCGTTTTTAATTTAGAAGCTAGAAAATATTTATTTTCTTACATTATTTAATATTGATGTAAAAGCTTAAATTCTGCATGATAATTGAATTTCTAAACTTTTAATGGTCTATTGTAATTTATTGAGTATCATTGGATTGTGTAAAGTTTCTTCAAAGTACAGTTTATTTTTTTTTAACACAAAAAATGTATGCTGAAAGTTAGAAGGTTTTTCTTATTTTTTTTTCTTAATTACGTCTGCAAATTTAACTTTTTTTTTTCATATTATTGACTTTCTAAATCTGAATTAGTGAAATTTTACTGACAATCAGTCGTAATCAATGATTGACCACTAGAGGTTAACTGATGATCAGTAAAATCTACTATTTAATAAGTGAATACGACTGATTGTCAGTTAAATTTAACTCATTAAAATAAAGAAAACCATGCCACTAAGAATCACTGAGAATCAGTTATTTTTCGCTGTGATAGTAAAATTTCATTGATTTATATCTAGTGTGTACTAAATTTAAATAAATATAAAGTAACCAACAGTCTATTTTGAATTATATAGCACGTAAATCGTAAAAAAAATTAACTTTCTAATTTTACTATATTTATTTTAAAACTTTTTCGTGTGGAAAACAGAAATCGTTTTTAAAATTTCGCGCCTTTAATGGCAGTTGATCATTGCAACCTTTTGCGCATGGTAAGTAGGCGCTGTTAACCTTATAAAAATCACAGTTACTAGAGAAAACCACATTGAATTCGTGATCAGCGACCCCGAAAACCACCGAGTGACATTTTTTAGACGAATTCAAGATGATTTTTAAAAAATTGTCGGCCATTTTGAATCCGCCATTTTGAATTTCGAAAAAATGACATTAAATTCGTGATCAGCGACCCCGAAAACCTCCAAGTGACAATTTTTAGGCGAATTCAAGATGATTTTCAAAAAATTGTCGACCATTTTGAATCCACCATTTTGAATTTCGAAAAAACGACATTGAATTCGTGATCAGCGACCCCGAAAACCCCCGAGTGACAATTTTTAGGCGAATTGCTTGAACGAATAGTTTAAATTAACAATTTGTTTATCTAAATTGTTTATAACAATTTAGTAATATGTTTATAACACTGTTTTACAATGAATAGCTCTCTATGAACAAATTGGAGTACCTAGAAAGGAAAACTACATTGATTTTATTAAGATAATAAATATTATTTATAAAATAACGCTTTTTTTGTTTATAACAATATATTTATTACTGAAAATTGAAAATAAAAAATCCGCCTCGACCAATCTCTTAAAAATTTAATAACGATTATTTTAAAAAAAAAAATTCGAAAAACGGTTAAGAATTGTAGGCTCTAGGTTATTTTGAACCCTAATTTTCATTTTTAAACCACTGTGCGTCCCAAGCACCCCTTGTCGCCTCTTGTCTTACTAACATAAAGCATGAGTTAGACAAGCTGCGACAAGGGGTGCTTGTAGGGATGTGCACTGACCAAGATGACAGCGCACCGCTTTGTCAGATGACCGTCATCGGTCCGATTACTCGTCATCGGAAATCGGACCGTCATCGAGGAAATCATGTTATAAATCAAGTTTTAACGAATTTACACTTGATGTTTAGAATTAACAATAGTAGAAAAACAACGCCCGAATCATTTATAACATTAGCGAGGTCTGCAAGTAAAAGATAATACAGTTTTCCAAGTTCTTACTATTAATTGAGAAATCTAACCTCGAAACCGTTGTTAAAGATTACGCAAATTTGTGATAATTCTTGAAAAATCCTCAAATGCAAATAATAAATCATTATTATTTTGTCATTTAAGTATCCTGGCAACATTTTATGTGCAAATATTGCCACTTTTTAAATTTCATATGCATCAGTCAATCAGCTCCTGTTTAATACCTATTTCTTGACCCTCTTTGTGTGTCGGGTTGTATCTTTAACCGACAATAAATATTATTTATTCTTAACGCTAGTTTGATGTATTATTGTAAAATATCGTTTAAACAAAACAAATTTAGATTAATTTTTACAATTTTATTAGACTTCATTTGCACTAAATTTTACTTCATATTCCCGAAAAAAGATGATGTCCACGATGACAGATGTTGACGGTCCGATGACAGTCATCGGTCACCTGACGTCAGATGACGGTCACTCCCCATCCATAGGTGCTTGGAACAGAGGTTGTCTCTTTTTATGGATCTCACGCTGCCTCGCATGGGAAATTGTATGACTCGCGCACTATATTCTTATATAGCCTAAGGGTAAAATCCCATGTTAGCAGAAAGCGCAAAACCGAAAGCAGAAATAATGAGAGTGAGAGAGGTAGGTAGATATCACTGTCTCTTTCACTCGCATGATTTTCTGCTTTCGGTTTTGCGCTTTCTGCTCACATGGGATTTTACCCTAAAGTGTAAGAAATTAAATTAATTAAATCGTAAGACTGAGAAGAAGTAGGACAGACATATATCTGTGTCCTGCTTCCTCTCATTATTTAGATTAAGGATTAGGGTGAAGTCTCATACAAAGGACTGGGGTATTAGTGGATTAGAATAGACCAATCAGATAATACTTTCTAATTTGACCAATTATCTGATTGGTCTATTCTAATCCACTGATACCCTAGTCCTTAGTATGAGACTTCATCCTTAACGATTACGATTCATAAGGATATTCAAGTTGGGTGGGAAGAAATTCAAAATAGCAGCTACCTGGATGACAGGTTTGCATTGCACTCAATGGGACGTTATTTTTCTACAATAACTTTTAAAAAAAATATTTTCGAACCTATGTTTATTAACAAATTATTTTTTATTTATCGAAAGCTATTTTTTAAAATAATAAAATTGTGTAAAATTTTTATATGTGTTTTTATTATTTTAAAAAATAGCTTTCGATAAATGAAAAATATTTTGTTGATAAACATAGGTTCGAAAATTTGTTTTTTAAAAGTTATTGTACAAAAACTGATTTCGTCCCATTGACTGCAATGCAAACCTGTCATCCAGGTAGCCGCCATTTTCAATTTCTCCCCACCTAACTTGAATATCCTTATAGAGTATTTTAATGTGACGTCACAAATCAATAAGGTTAGGTCATTTTGTCAGGAAGGTTAGGCGCAGACCCAAATTTACATTGAGCTATAAAGGGATTTCTAATATAAAATTCATAAATTGTTGCTATTAGAGGATGGAATATGTTTTTTTACATTTTTATAATGTATTCATATTCCTTGTCAATTAATTAAATTTGTATTTAGAAGCCAAAAAAACAATCACATTGACAGAACTTTCTAACCTTTTTTGAATTTTTCACTATTTTTTTGCATTTAAAAATAGAGAAAATAACCAATAAGAAGTATGATTATACTACAAAAACGTAAAAAATATGTTTTATCTTTTGCCTTTAATAATTTTAAAAATTTTTTATTAAATTGCCATAAAAATCACTTTTTATTAAAAATCCCATTATAACCGAGCCTAACCTTCTTGACAAAATGACCTAACCTGTTTGTCTAGTGACGTCACATTAAAATACTCTATTGTGCGTTAGGCTTATCTCTATAGGCCTAAGCAGATAGAAATACGGTTACGAGACCAGAGCATGAGACAGAACAGGACAGAAACAGTCTCTGTCCTTTATTATCTCATGCCCTGCACCCGTAACCGTATTCGTTGTGCTTTGGGCTTATGTTCTGCCCGCATGCATGCAGGCAGCCGAGCTGGGCCTGGGAGCGTACCTTAACAAACTATGTAAAGCCCAAAGCACAATGAATACGGTTACGGGAGCTGGATATAGCCTAAGGGCGCAATTACATGTCTGCGTCGAACGCTGCGTTTTTGCGTTGAATGCTGAGAATGACAAAGATGTGACTATGTTTCTCTCCTCCTCTCTCTCATTATTCAACGCAAAAACGCAGCATTCGACGCAGACATGTAATTGCGCCCTAAAGCACAACGAATCGTAATCGCTAATCCTTAATCGTAATAATGAGAGAAAGCAGGACAGAGATATATGTCTGTCCTACTTCCTCTCATTCTTAGGATTAGCGATTACGATTCATTGTGCGTTAGGCTTATGGGAGAATAAAGGACAAAGACTGTTTCTGTCCTTTTCTGTCTCATGCTCTGGTCCCGTATCCGTATTTCTATCTGCTTAGGCCTTAACATACCTCTGGTATGCTACCGACACAACCCTGGTTATGACTTCAACCTCAGAGATCGGGAGGTAAAATTCAGGAATATACTAAGTAATTTACGTGAGGTTTATTACATGCACAAAACCCTAATTGTGGAAATACCCGAAGGGTTTGGTGGACGCAACCTTAGCTTTTCTGAAACCTGCGCGTACGTAAAGTAAAGTTTAGTTAGTAACTCATTCAATTCAGTGTAGTTGCCAAAATGGCGGCAGAAGGTTCAGCAAATGTGAACCCAAATGCAGAAATTGTACGTGGTCATGTATTCGAAGTAGGACCGCGTTACACAAATTTGGCATATATGGGTGAAGGAGCCTATGGAATGGTCGTGTAAGTTTTTTTAAAATATTTTTTCCGATAAACAGAACGTTCATGAGCCCGTTTTTTTTGCAGCTTGACAGTCATATGATAAACAATTAAAATAGTACCATTTACTATTTAACTCTTTAATTCAAAAAGTTTCGTAAAAATCTTTAATATGTGAGAATTTATATATTTTAAACCTCATTTTTAGCTTGAAAGAGAAGTTTAATAATCATTCTTATTGGCGCCACTTTTGAATACAATGTCACACCCCTTTTTTATATCGCTATACAGATTCAGAATTTTATTGTGCTTTCCTGTCACTTATCTGACTTGTGTGTTTCCAAAAAATGTTATCACATTCGTAAACTGAATTACATGTCTATGTTTCTCTCGTTAATGAAGAATATTTTTGTATTAATAATAAACAATTAGGTACAATCGATATATGGTAATTTATCCCTCTTTGTAAGTGCATAACAGTGCACTGTTTTGTGTAACAATTTTTACTCATTTAGATTCTGCTGTTGCTAATTTGATTGACATTTCTTGTCATTAATAAGTATTTTAAAGAGTTTCGCATGATACTTTCTATTGTATATAATAGAAACTTTAAATTCCTCCTAAATACAGTCAATCAATACATTACCGGCATGCAATTAGGATTCATTTACTTCAAGGAGTTAAAAATATTAGTACGTCTGCATGAAAATTACTTACTATGCCACTATAGGTCTACAGATCCTGTCAAAACAGCGGGATGTAAAGTGGACCTCTTGCGTGCCCGCTATGTTCCTTTCTGGCAGGCTTAGGTTGGGGGACGTCAGGTGGACGTAACCTGTCGTTGAGTCCACCTTACGTCCCACCGTTTGGCCAGAGGAAGCTTTTTGTGAATAAATTTCGAATATTTTGGAAGGTCTTAGACCCTTTTGGAGTAAAGGTTCGCCAAGTTGTAAGGAAAAAAGTTGAAAGTGTCAAAAAGATAATTTTGAAAAAAGACGAGTTTATAGTTCGAATTTCCCATTAGCTCTTATTTAATAAAAAATTAAGAATAATGTTTTTAATTATTAAAAAGTTATTATAAATGCACAACTCGACATGGGACATTATGCAGTTTGTTTTGAAAATCTATACCATTTTTATAAAAATGCGAATATTTCGAAAAATAAAATCTACAAAATGAAACCTTTTCATGTGGACGTATGTACAAATATAAATAAAGCCACCCTTTAAGTAAAGATTATCATTAATTTTAACAAAATTGCAAAAAATCTGAAAAAAGAAAAAGTTATCCTTCAATCTGAGAAAGTAATAAAAGAAAAGTCTATTTTCAAAAATAAATATAATTAAGAAATAAAAAAAGTGAAAAAAGAGAAATTAAACTCTAATATTATAAATAAATACTTTGTGGAAAAGGGATCTACAAATCTGCAAAATAAATGTATCATGTAATACACAATTAAAAAATAGGTATTTCATGAAATGCTTAAAAAAACGTATTTTAATTCTCTCAATAAATGAGATACCAGCTCGCTTTACTTCAAATTCAAATATTTCTAGTGCTGCCCACGAGATCGAGACGACCCGTCTTAAAAACGTTCTCCGGGACTTATACTTAAAAAAATCGATTTTCTTAGAATTTTCTTTAAATTGTGAGGAAACGTTATTTCATATATGCCTTCTATCTGGTTTAAATTTCAGAAACTCTTGCGATGCTAAAAATTGAGATATTCAGGTTCAAATTTTCAATTTAACATGGAAAATGATAAAAAATTGAAAATTTGAACTTGAATATCTCCATTTTTAGCATGACAAGTGGTACTGAAATTTTAACCAGATAGAAGGCAGGTATAAAATAATATTTTCTCGTAATTTAAAGAAAATCCTAAGAAAATGATAAAACAAATTATAAACATATGCTTCTGTATCACTGTAAAGTAAAAAAATGTCACTGAGAAAGGAAATATTGCTACAGCCTACAACTCTAATTTATATTATAATCCTTTAACGTCCGAGCAATATTATATTGATTTAATAAAACTACACATTCGGACTACAGCTCTAATATATATTTCTAGCAATCATGAGGTTATATGGGTACGTCCGCATTAAAAGGGCCCACTTCGTCGATTTTATTTTCCGAGATCTTCGCATTTTTTTAAAGAAGGTTCAGATTTTAGAATTTTTTTTATTGGTGAAAAAGAAACTATGTAATGTCCCACGACGTTTATCGTAATATTATCGTAATTAAAAACACAAGATAATCTTATTTTTAATTTTTAAAATGCATGGGCGCTATTGGTAATATTGAACTTTAAACTTGTTTTTCTCAAAACTAGGGTTTTGACACTTCTAAGTTTGAATGCTTGTAACTTTGTGAATTTTTCATCTAAAAGGGTCCAAGATCTTTCAAAATGTTCGACATTTAATGAAGAATATGGTCATTTAGATAAGTTCAATAGAGTGAAAGTGGGCCCTTTTCATGAGGACGTGCAAATATATTTTTTTAAAATATGGTTAAACTATAAAACAAATGAATGTGAACAATAAATTTGGATTTATTTTCATTGAAAATTTTCGAGAGCATTGGATCTTATTTTTACAGAATTTGAAGCAAATAATTATTTTTAATTGGATTTGGTCTAGAATTCAAGAGTGTGTTTGTACTTCATATTATAAAAGTGTCAAATTTCAAAAAAAAAAAAATTTGTTTAATTGGCATTGACTTGAACTCAAGATTTCGTAGTTGCAATTTTCACAAAAAAACCTCTGACTCTAATAAACTTTTAAACGATCCCTGATTGATAGCTCTTACTGCATTTTTTGCAGTAATATTTGAATTTGAAGTGAAGTGAGCAGGTAAGAGCAATCCAACAAAATGTACTGAAATTGAAAAATGTACAAAACCATCTAAGCACAATGTCGGTTAGATCCTTTTTTCACTAAAAGAAATATTTTCGCAATTTTAAGGCTTGCATACACGAAGTGTTCGCACGGAACCCTATTGGTTTTGCTTCTTCACATAATTACAATTTTGTCAGTTTTTAAAACAAAAACTACTCCACCAATTGTGCTTATTTTTGCCACACTTACGTATTTTTGATTTTGGGGGTATCTCAAAAACCTTTAACTATTCATTTAAAAAAAACGTTGGAATTTTTTTTCAGCACACTATTCTAAATTCACTTAAGTAAAGTTTAAATTCTAAACTTCTAAATTTTATTAATGGACAGATAAAAGATATTATCCCCAATTAGTTATTAATGGTTTAAAAATAAAGTCATCTTTAATCTATAATAAAGAAAAAAATGTTTAGTCATATCAACAAAAATATGGCTAAAAATTTTTTTCAGTGAACAACTGATTCTTTATTAATCTGAGAAACAATTGCCAATTTCCCGCACATTTTAAAATTTGTCTTTCTTTTTTTAAATAATTTTCTTAAAATGATTCCTTTTTATGTTCGTTTCTCAGCATATTTTATTGTTTTATCATTTACTTTTTCTCTCTTTATTAGTTTCTCTCTATTAGTTTTTTAAGTTTTTAAATCAAATTTGCATTTTTAACAATGTCTGTGTCGTTTGGGCTTTTCAAATTTTTTTGTAATAAACTATTATTTATTTAACAAATTTTAACCCTAGTCTAATCATTAGGGTGTCCCAAAAAATAAAAAATAAATTTTTCTTTGGTCTCACCTTCACAAAACCTTTTCACTCAGAAAAAAAATTCAGTTCAATTAAACAAACCGTTTAGTTAACTTATTTTATTTAATACAACAAAAAAGTTTTATCAGATTAAATAAGCATTTGGTTCCTTTCAACAAATGCCTTGGTTTCCAGAAACAATATTATTATTTAAATGTATTTGTTTCGTTCGACCAAACTCTTTCTTTGGACTAAAATAAGTGTTTAATAAAGCACCATTTATTTCAGTCAACAAAAAAGTTTGGTTTATTTAACCAAATATTTTGATCCGTTCAATTAAGGTTTGGTTGATTCAAATAGATATAATATATAGTCAAACTCGAGATGCGTTTAAACAAGCGTCATGTCAATCGCGTCGTTGCGTATAAAGTGCTTTTCTATTATCATAACTTGTGTTTTATAAATTTAGTG
The DNA here is from genome assembly GCA_037103525.1 of Ganaspis brasiliensis. Taxonomy (NCBI): domain Eukaryota; kingdom Metazoa; phylum Arthropoda; class Insecta; order Hymenoptera; family Figitidae; genus Ganaspis; species Ganaspis brasiliensis. The sequence continues at coordinate 550,927 of JAZKLR010000353.1, forward strand.
AGCGTTGTTTTCTTATTTCAGAAATTGGATTACGTGGAAACTTAAATTCCTACTAAGTGAGCTATAGTGTGTTTTAGGTTATTAGTGTATTAAAGAGATTTTGATTGCCTGCAGGTTATGTTTAACACATTGTGTGTTTAACTGTGCTTGCAACATTTGAGTGACTTATTGTGACTTTTTTATTCTTTAATAAATTTGGCAGTAAAAGATTCTTCTACGGAGAAACGCTCCGTAAGAAAACAACCTTGAAGAGAAGAAAATGTTGTTTCTAAAAATGCTTAACTGTTATGCATTTTTGTATAACATCTGAATTTCTTAATATTTTATTTGCATATTTATTAGTTGATTTACAGTTTATTATGATGATTATTATTATTAATTTTGAAATCATAAATATAAAATTGGAAATTAATTAATAATATGCAAAAAAAATATTTAATTAGGAAATTCAAACATCAAAGAAAAATAAATAACATTTGATTGTATAAACCAAAATATTTATTTGAACGAACCAAATAAATTTAATACAATTAATTTGTTTGTATAAAACAAACTTTTTGGTTGGATTAAACAAAACATTTAGTCAACTGTAATAAACCATTTTGGTTAATTCAAACAAATGTGTATAATCAAATTATTTGGTTATATAAACCAAACATTTGTTTAACTGTATATCAATGCATTTTTTTGGTTGATTCAAACAAAATTTGGTTGTCGAAAAGAAATTTTTTTCTGAGTGTGTGTTCTAAGGATATATTTGGTTGCAGGAACAAAATTAAATGTACATTTTTGACAATTTTGGGAAATATGAATTTTTTTAAAGCTGATCCGAGAGGAATTTCACCTCGAGCTTTTTTTAACAGACTCTAGCCCAATTCCAAAGACTTTTCTAAAAATATAAAGGTGGTGTGAAGCTCCATTTGGATGATAGGACAAATTAAATGTCCATTTTTGACAATTTTGTGAAAAAAGAATTTTTTTAAAGCTGATCTGAGAGGAATTTCACCTCGAGCTTTTTTTAACAGACTCTAGCCCAATTCCAAAGACTTGTCTAAAAATATAAAGGTGGTGTAAAGCTCCATTTGGATGCTGGAACAAATTTAAATGTCCATTTTTGACAATTTTGTGAAAAATGAATTTTTTTAAAGCTGATCCGAGAGGAATTTCACCTCAAGCTTTTTTTAACAGACTCTAGAGCGATTCTAAAGACTTGTCTAAAAATATGAAGGTGGTGTATAGCTGCCTTTGGATGCTGGAAAAAATTTTAATGTCCATTTTTGACAATTTTGTGAAAAATGAATTTTTTTTAAGCTGATCCGAGAGGAATTTCAACTCAAGCTTTTTTTAACAGACTCTAGACCAATTCCAAAGACTTTTCTAAAAATATAAAGGTGGTGTGAAGCTCCATTTGGATGATAGGACAAATTAAATGTCCATTTTTGACAATTTTGGGAAAAAAGAATTTTTTTAAAGCTGATCCGAGAGGAATTTCACCTCGAGCTTTTTTTAACAGACCAATTCCAAAGGCTTGTTTAAAAATATAAAGGTGGTGTATAGCTCTATTTGGATGCTGGAACAAATTTAATTGTCAATTTTTGACAAATTTTGGAAAAAACAATTTTTTTAAAGCTGATCCGAGAAGAATTTTATCTCGAGCTTTTTTTAACAGACTCTAGACCAATTCCAAAGACTTGTCTAAAAAGATCAAGGTGGTGTAAAGCTCCATTTGTATGCAGAACAAAATTAAATGTCAATTTTTGCCAATTTTGGAAAAAATGAATTTTTTTAAAGCTGATCCGAGATGAATTTTATCTTGAGCTTTTATTAAGAAACTTCAGACGATTTCCAAAGACTTGTCTAAAAAGATCAAGGTGGTGTAAAGCTCCATTTGGATGTTGGAACAAATTGAAATGTCAATTTTTGACAATTTTTGAAAATAGTATGTTATGCATCAAGGGAGGGAAGTGCGTGTTTTTTTGTCAAGCACAAATGTTCGAAGAACGAGTGTAGCACGAGCGTAGCGAGTGCGAAACGAGTTCGGAGAACATTGTGCGAGACAAAATATCGGCCTCCCGAGGTGCATATGCTATTTTCTATCACAAATGTACGAAGCATCCTAATGGAGCATTACACCACCTTCATATTTTTAGACAAGTCTTTCAAATCGGTCTAGAGTCTGTTAAAAAAAGCTCGAGGTCAAGTTCCTCTCGGATCAGCTTTAAACAAATTCATTTTTCACAAAATTGACAAAAATGGACATTTCAATTTATTCCAGCATCCAAATGGAGCTTTACACCACCTCTATATTTTTAGACAAGTCTTTGGAATTGATCTAAAGTCTGTTAAAAAAAGCTCAAGGTGAAGTTCCTCTCGAATCAGCTTTAAACAAATTCATTTTTCACAAAATTGACAAAAATGGACATTTCAATTTATTCCAGCATCCAAATGGAGCTTTACACCACCTCTATATTTTTAGACAAGTCTTTGGAATTGATCTAAAGTCTGTTAAAAAAAGCTCGAGGTCAAGTTCCTCTCGGATCAGCTTTAAACAAATTCATTTTTCACAAAATTGACAAAAATGGACATTTCAATTTATTCCAGCATCCAAATGGAGCTTTACACCACCTCTATATTTTTAGACAAGTCTTTGGAATTGATCTAAAGTCTGTTAAAAAAAGCTCGAGATAAAATTCCTCTCGGATCAGCTTTAAAAAAAATCTTTTTTCCCAAAATTGTCAAAAATAGACATTTAAATTTGTTCCAGCATCCAAATGGAGCTTTACACTACTTCCATATTTTTAGACAAGTCTTTGGAATTGATCTAGAGTCTGTTGAAAAAAGCTCGAGGTGAAATTCCTCTCGGATCAGCTGTAAAAAAATTTATTTTTCACAATATTGTCAAAAATGGACATTTAAATTTGTTCCAGCATCCAAATGGAGCTTTACACCACTTCCATATTTTTAGACAAGTCTTTGGAATTGATCTAGAGTCTGTTAAAAAAAGCTCAAGGTGAAGTTCCTCTCGGATCAGCTTTAAAAAAATTCATTTTTCACAAAATTGTCAAAAATGGACATTTAAATTTTTTCCAGCATCCAAATGGAGCTTTACACCACCTTCATATTTTTTGACAAGTCTTTGGAATCGCTCTAGAGTCTGTTAAAAAAAGCTCGAGGTGAAATTCCTCTCGGATCAGCTGTAAAAAAATTTATTTTTCACAATATTGTCAAAAATGGACATTTAAATTCGTTCCAGCATCCAAATGGAGCTATACACCACCTCCATATTTTTAGACAAGTCTTTGGAATTGGTCTAGAGTCTGTTAAAATAAAGCTCGAGATAAAATTCCTCTCGGATCAGCTTTAAAAAAATTCATTTTTCCCAAAATTGTCAAAAACTGACATTTAATCCTGTTCCAGCAACCAAATATATGCTTAGAGCACATTACCATTTGTTGAGAAATTTTTTGCGGATATACTAGAGTATCTGAAAAAAGCTGGGAATGTATGTCATTTTTGAAAGGCATTAGAAATTGAATTTTTACAGAAGTAAAAAAAAAATTTATGACAAATCATGTAACGTCTGAAGTTTGGCGCGGAATTCGTTTTCCTTTAGTTTTCATTTGTTTTGAACTATAATAAAAAAAAAAATTTTGTGTGTTCATTGTTCGAACGGAAGTTCAGCCACATGAATTTTCAAATTTCATGTTTTTTCTTACCCGCGTTGAAAATAAATAATTATAATCTGTTGACACAATAATAAGAGTTATTACTATTATATTGTTGTATAAAATATATATATATATATATATATATATATATTCACTTTTTTAATAAACCATAACTAACACAATAAGGTATAGATTCAAATACTATTTACACTCGAGTTTACTTAACCTACACACAAATACAAAGCCTGGTGACCGATTTTTTTTTCATTCCCAACCTTTCGAGATAAATAGGCTGAGCTTTAACATAGGGGTATTATTTTGTCATTTTTCAAATTTAAATTAATAACTTTTGAAAACAAAGTCCATTAACGTTCGCTATACACCGGGGTCTTTATTTAGTGGACAGTTCGGTTGCTTGTCCACAAAATTGAGAGTAACTTCACGAGCATTAAATGCCCTCTAAATCGACATCCACTGAATCGAGACTCCAGTGTATTTATCCTGTAATCTACGCGTAAAAATATTCAAGTATACAAAATTTCAAACCTCTAGGTTAAATAGTTGGGGATATAAGGGGAGGGGTATTTAAAAAAAGTTTTTCCTTGACAACGATATGACCATGAACTCCAATCGTGTTAGCAATAATTTTTCCATATTTTTCACGTAAAAGTACATAAGTATACGGGTCGCGGACATTTTCACCAAAACCCAATTGACCGAATTTGTAATTGGCCGAAATTTAATTGTCCGAATTTGTAATTCTACAAACTTGCATTTGTCAGAATTTGCAATTCCCCGAACTTGCGTTTGACCGAGCTATTAACTTCCCGAATTTGTATTTGTCATAACTTCCAAATCATCAAACTGACATTTGCCAAAACATTTAAATCGACGAAATTGCATTTGTTAAAATTTTTAAATCCTCGAACTCGTATTCGTCTGAACTTTTAAATCCACGAACTTGCATTTGCTAGAACTTTGAAATCACCGAACTTGCATTTGTCAAAATATTCAATTACCAGAATTTGCATTTGTCCGAACTTTGAAATCACCAAATTTGCATTTTTCCGAACTTTGAAATCACCGAACTCGCATTTAGCAGAATATTCAACTCTCCAAATTTGCAACTGTCAGAACTTCTAAATCCCTGAATTTGCATTTGTCCAAACTTTAAAATCACCAAACTTACATTCGCCCGAATTTTGAAATCTCCGAATTTGTAATTGTCCGAACTTTGAAATCACCGAACTCACGTTTGGCCGAACTGTTAAGTCTCCGAATTTGCATTTGGCCGAACTTTTAAATTACCGAACTTGCATTTTTCCGAACTTTTAAATCACCGAACTTGCTTTTGTCAAACTCCTTAAGTCACCGACTACTCGTGTCCCCGAATTTGCATTTGTCCGACCATCGGAAAGTAGGTTTTCTAAAGGAGTCTTTTGATTGGCTGGTAATGTTACCGGGAAATTTACCATCCAATCATAAGACTCCTTTAGAAAACCTACTTTCCGATGGTCCGACAAATGCAAATTCGGGGACACGAGTAGTCGGTGACTTAAGGAGTTTGACAAAAGCAAGTTCGGTGATTTAAAAGTTCGGAAAAATGCAAGTTCGGTTATTTAAAAGTTCGGCCAAATGCAAATTCGGAGACTTAACAGTTCGGCCAAACGTGAGTTCGGTGATTTCAAAGTTTGGACAATTACAAATTCGGAGATTTCAAAATTCGGGCGAATGTAAGTTCGGTGATTTTAAAGTTTGGACAAATGCAAATTCAGGGATTTAGAAGTTCTGACAGTTGCAAATTTGGAGAGTTGAATATTCTGCTAAATGCGAGTTCGGTGATTTCAAAGTTCGGAAAAATGCAAATTTAGTGATTTCAAAGTTCGGACAAATGCAAATTCTGGTAATTGAATATTTTGACAAATGCAAGTTCGGTGATTTCAAAGTTCTGGCAAATGCAGGTTCGTGGATTTAAAAGTTCAGACGAATACGAGTTCGAGGAGTTAAAAATTTTAACAAATGCAATTTTGTCGATTTAAATGTTTTGGCAAATGTCAGTTTGATGATTTGGAAGGTATGACAAATACAAATTCGGGAAGTTAATAGCTCGGTCAAACGCAAGTTCGGGGAATTGCAAATTCTGACAAATGCAAGTTTGTAGAATTACAAATTCGGACAATTAAATTTCGGCCAATTACAAATTCGGTCAATTGGGTTTTGGTGGAAATGTCCGCGACCCGAGTATACTAAATTTCAACACTCTAGGTCAAATAGTTTGGAAGATAATGAGGGGGGTGGGGGGGTGGGCATTGGCATTTTAATGCATTTACACGTGAAAATACACATGTGTACCAAATTTCAACTCTCTATCTCAAATAGTTTGTCCATGTTGGGAGGGGGTACTGATTTTGGGCGACGGACAACCAAGTGAAAACAGAAGTGTTCCGGTTTGACAGCTTGTGTCCGGGACCCTAAAAAAGAAGACACTTATAATTGACAAACTTTTTGCTAAATAACTGTTATTCATAGGCTCAAGAACAATGATTATTATTATTATTTTGTTATATAAAGTAGCTATATTGTTATCGATTAAACAAAACCAATAACAAAGTACAGATCCAAATACTTTATGCTTAACCTTCCCAAACGCAAAATTCCACGGAAAAAAATGAATTAGCTGATGCAGTTAAAAAATTTAGCTGATAATTTTCTGGTGATGGTAGCTGAATATAAGCTACGACCGCTAAAACATTTGCTAAGGCAGCTAAAAGTTTGCTGTGGTAGCTAAAAGTTGTAGATCCTATAGCTAAAAACAGTTATTTGATATACGGACAGTCTGTGTAAGTAGGGTTGCGCACGATACGATACGATATTTGACAGAGTCTCGTCTCGGTCTCGAAAAAATGGAAAGTTGATGGTCTCGTCTCGGTATTGTTTCGGTCTCGTCACGCTTTGTATCGTCTCGGTATCGCCTTCATAATTGTGGTCTCGTCTTATCTCGATCTTAAAAACATCGAAAAAATAAAACATAGTAATTGCAGAATACAATTGTTAACTTATTTATTATAAAAAGATAAGTTTTGCAAATCAGCTGTTAATTGTTAAAAACGTCTTGGGTCTTGTTGATTTAATGGTGTCGCTGTGGCTTACAAATTCTCAGCTAAATAAGATTAAAAATAAGATGTTATTTAAAATGTGGAGCTGACAAGCAGCAAAATTAACAATAAGTGAAATGTTGGACAATACTTTTAAACCGATACTTCACATTCTTCTTCGACAACCTCGACTTCTATACTTGCATCTAAGAAATGATTTTTGGTATTAAATTATCAGTTGAAGAATTGAATTCAACTTAATTGAATATTTTTGAAAAAAGTTTAGTCGAATTATACATTATTTATCTTTTAAAAATAGGTATCTATATCTGTTATCCGTAGTAAAGAAGTTCATAATTACAGTTACTACCCTATTGCGGTCTCGGCGAGGGTCTCGCCGAGATTCGCTTTTTTCGTGGTATTGTCTCCATATCGTCTCGGAATACGAGAGGATACAGAGCCGAGACCGAGACTGGTCTCCGTCTTGTGCGCAGCCCTATGTGTAAGCGAAATATTTCGGCTATTGGTAGCTAACTATTTAGCTATTACAGCAAACTTTTAGATGTTCTGGCAAATGTGTTAGCTGTAGTAGCAAATATTCAGCTGAGTTGACTAAAAATTTTCAGCTGACTTTTTTTGGTTGCAGCAGCTAACTCATTTTTTTCCGTGCAGATACCGTCAAAAGAATAGTAGCACGAGTAAGCCATTAATTTCCACTTAATAAGGGACCATCCATAAGTTACGTAACACGTTTTTTGATAGTTTTGACCCCCCCCCCCCTTCCCCCCGCTATGACTGTTAGTAACTTTAAAAGATATTTTATCTCCTTTGATTTACAGAAAGTTTGATTGTTTTTAAACAAATGTCAAATAAATTCAAGGGATACAATTATAATACGAAAAGTTCTTTGTATTTTTGTAATAAATTGACTTAAAAATTCATGAATTTAAATAATATTTGAAAATTTCAAAAAAAGTACAATTAAGAAATTATTTTAAACAATGGATAAAAATATTACGTAACAAGGTCGATTTTTCCCTCCCTACTTTCCCCCTAAACCTATTACATAATTTATGGATGGCCTCTAAACAAATATCAGCTCTTCAACAGTTGTATGGCTGGGCAATGAATAGTTTGCCATATGTCAGTGTCTTCTTTTATTTAAATGAAAATTATGTTCAGGTGAAGAAATTAATTTTTTTATTTTTTTTTATTTATACATATGTATGTGATGCTCCAGCGTGAAAAGGACCTTAGCTGCAAGAAATGAATTTTCTCCTACACCAGCTCTGAAACTGCAAGTTTCTAAGTTGAAAAGTGTGGCGAAAGTGATACTTTTCACAACTCTTAAAAACAGTGGCGAAAGTAAATTACGGAAAAACTAACCGCTTGGAAGAGTAGGCCCACCACTACTGTTTTATAATAATTTAGCATGCGGAATTGTGTTTTATGAAAATTCCGCATATGGAATAGTGCTTTATGAAAATTTTGCATGCGCAATAGTGTTTTATGAAAATTCCGCGTGCGGAATAATGTTTTATGGAAATACAGCAGGCGGAAAAGTGTTTTATGATAATTCCGCACAATAATTCCACATGCGGAATACTGTTTTAGATAATTACGCAATGGGAATAAAATGCAGAATTCGGAATTCCGCATGCGGAATAAAAAGCGGAATGTGGAATTCCGCATGCGGAATAAAATGCGGAATGTGGAATTCCACATGCGGAATAAAATGCGGAATGCGCAATTCCGCATTCTAATTACGCAGGCGGAATATTGTCTTATAATGATTCCGCATGTAGAATAAAATGCGGATTGCGGAATTCTGCATTATAATCACTCATGCGGAATACTGTTTTAGGACAATTACACAATGGAAATAAAATGCAGAATTCCGCATGCGGAATGCGGAATTCCGCATTATAATTGCCAAGCGGAAGATTTTCTTATAATAATTCCACATGCGGAATAAAATTCGGAATGCGGAATTCCGCATTGTAATTGCCAGGCTAAATATTGTCTGATAATAATTCCGCATGCGGAAGAAAATGCGGAATTCCGCATTATAATTGCGCAGGCGGAATACTGTTTTATGATAATTCCGCATGAGGAATTTCCATAAAACACTATTACACAAGCGTTGTCATAGAACACTATTCCGCATGCGTAATTCTCATAAAAAACACTATTCCGCTTGCGGATTTTTCATAAAGCACTATTCCGTATGCGGAATTTTCATAAAGCACTATTACGCATCTGTTATTGTCATTGAAGTTACACATAACCTATTTAATAATACATTCAATTCTTCCCAATTAGTTTAAATTATAAAGGTATATTCGGAAACGCATTCCGCAAGGTGTTGGAGAAAATCTCGTGTGTAACACGTGGTAAAAGGATAATTTCTCTCAAGTGAATACTGCCGTACATTTAAAGAAAGTCACTATCTGCATTTGAAGTCGAACGGAGATATTTAAGGAAACGCGTTTGCATGAGAATCCTTTAATATATAATACTTTTTGAAAAGACAACTATCATTTCTTAGTAAAATGGACTCGATCTATCGATTGGTGCAAAAAAAAATTATAAATTTTAATTGGTTATATGCAAAACTGCAGATAGGCCCATTTTGCATGCGTAAAATTACTCGAAATACATTTGGTCGGGTCCTATGTACATAGGACCTCGCTCCCGAGTCGTAAAAGCGCTGAGATACATTTGAAGAAAGTCACTATCCAACAACCACTGTGTGGATTTGTTGGATAGGACCTAATTTTAGACTTCAACTGGGTTCAAATACATTCGTAGAAAGTCACTATCTACATAGGTTTTCTTCCTTCGGTCATTTCTAGCGAATTTACATTTAGTACTATGTACATAGGCCCATAAAAATGTATTTGTATACCGTCCGACACCCACTTTACATTTTTCCCTGTTGGATAGGCCCGCCGTTCTGCAGATAGTGACTTTCTTTAAATGTATTTCACCAAAGTGGCTGTAGATAGGCCAATTAGGGTTTAATTATCTTCGAAACTAATTAATATTTTTAATCGCGGATTGCACAGATAAATTTATTTTTTTATTGCGAATCCAACGACATAAAAAACTCATTTTTCGAAAAAAATGCAGATAGTGACTTTCTTTAAATGTACGGCAGAATACTGCTCTCGCTATGCTCGAGCAGCAAACTTCACTCTCGAGAAATCACTTTCTTTCACCACTAGTCACACAATGTACTATTACGGGATGGGCGTTTGAAGTTGAGCCAGCCTATGCTATGTTATTCTTAGATTGTGCCTATTTTTCATCGCCAATTACACAAAAACTAATAGATATAAAAAACTTTTAATTTCTGTATGTGAAAGAGCAACTCAAATTCTATCGATTCATAATAAAGATTCACAATCGAATGTTTTGAATTTTTCAGGACAGGCGTTTGAAGATGGGCCTGCCTTTGTTATTGTTATGTTATGCGTATGTTTCGTCGCTAATAACACAAAAACTAATAGACAGAAAGAAGTTTTGATTTCTGTATGTGAAAGAGCAACTCAAATTCTATCGATTCATAATAAAAATTCAAAATCCAATGTTTTGCAGCTAAGGTTCCTTTCATCATGGAGCGTCACATATATACGGGCTAACAAGAAAAAAAGTGTTCTTAATCATTAGAAATCATTAGAAAATAGATACATACGAGCAAGAATAATATTAGGGACAAAAAACTGTATAGTTCTAGTAGAAATTTACCCTTTAAGATATTAAAGAATTTTCTGTATTTGTTAAATATCAAAACCATAGAATATTTAAATAAAGCGTAAATAGTTAAATATTTCTAACAAATGCTTAAATTCTGCTGTTATAGTAAGTTTTAGTGCAATTTAATGAAAATTTTAATTTTTAATAAAATTCGTGTTTGATTATTATTGTATATTTTAATGTTAATTTGCCTTTTATACCGGATGTGGATGAGAAAATAATCAAACAATTGTTAATACACTTTCTATGTGAGAATTAAAAACTAGGACACCACGCTTTGTATTTGGAAGTACAAATTTAATTGTATTTGAATCTGTACTTTGTATTGATTATGGTTTATTAATAAAATTAAGATATATCTATTTTATGTAACAAATTAATAATAATAATCGTTGTTGTTTAAAATGACAATTTCATTTAAAATCTTGAAAAACTAATAGGAATATTAGCTCACAAATTTTTTCGATATTTTTTATGAAAAGCACATTGAAAAACAAAAACTTTCAAAAGATAAAGTTAAATTCAGCCTTTTTTCGAGGAGTTATGAGTGTTAAAAAATAATTTATATCTCTTAAACGGCTTGATAAAAAAGTTTAAAAGTGTCATGAATGCTAGTCTCCATCAATGCTAAAAGAAAAAAAGTTGTCGATAAAATTAGAGATGTAAAAGCTAAATGGTGTCTTGACTTGACATGGAATGCCCTACATATATGTATTTTCTAATTTTATAATGGTATAAATATACCCGTGAGGAAATTTTTACTTGGTCCTTTCTAGGTCCTGCATAGATTTCCCCGTTTTTAACTAGGGCCTAGCTTACCTACCTATATAGGACCTATGTTGACGCGTCACGCTGTTCCAGGCTGGTCCTAGCTAAATGCCTAAAGGCCATTTTAAGGGTCCTAGCCAGGACTAAGTTTTCAGACTTATAGAATATCAATACTTACAAAAATAGTATCTAAAAAAATATTGAACAACCGTTGTAACCAAAATATAAACGCAAGCAAACATAAATTAATTATCATAAACTTTACGGAAAGAAAATTTGACAGGATTCACGTCAACTGAAACGGGATAAATAGCCTCCATATACCATCGAGGCAATACCAGTTGAAGAACGACGAAAATAAGGTTCATATTCGAGGCCCGCTAAGTTCATAGTCGATCGGGGCGTATGGCCTCAACGATCAACTTCTCATGCCTCAAAATTTGGCGGATTTTTCCCTGATCGTCGAGGCAATAGAAGTTGATCGTTGAGTCTATACACCCCGATAGACTATCAGGGTGGCCACAAGATTCATTTCCCTGACATTTTACTGACTTTACAACCAAATTTCCTGACAACATTTTTTTTTTCAGAGCAAAGACAAAAATCTGCCAACAATTCAAAAATGAACCAATTTTAATGTTATTTTTTTTAAATACTCATAAATATTTGTATCATAACGTTTAAGTTGGTACTCAAAAATCAAGACTTTTAAATATTAACTAAAAAGAATGTTAATAACTTTAAAAAATATAAAAAATCATTTTTTTAGAGAGTGTTTCAAGGTATTTCGATATAATCACTTCAAAAGTTTTTATTACATACTTAGAATTCGTTTCTATTGTAAAATTAAATTGTCACTATTTGCCTAGAACCCTAATACAATTTAGAATGTTTACAAACAATTTTTAGATTGTCTAAACAATCTTAATTAACAAATAAATAACTTCGAAAATTTTTATTACTTAGATTTTTTTCTTTTGTAAAATTATTTGATTATTATTATTCTTAATTATTAATTAATTAATTTAAACAAAGAAACGAAATCTAGGTAAGGAAAGCTTTTGAAGTTATGAATTTATTTAACTAAGATTGTTTAAACAAATCAAAATTTTCGGTTAGTAACTAGAACTATTTAAAAATAGTTTAGATAAGTCTTGTGTATAAAATATATAATTTACTTCGGTGTAAATAGTTTTTGATATCAAAAAATCTTAAAATTACTTTCTCAAAGAATAATTTTTTACATTTTTAAAAATTATTAACGTTTGTTTAGTTTCTAATAAAAGTCTTAATTTTTTTAGTAGTTAAGCATTATTGTACAAACATTTATGAGTATTTTCAAGAAAAGAAAAAGTCGATTCATTTTTGAGTTGTCCAAAGATTATTGTCAACAAAATAGTTTGACCGCACTATGGTCCGTTTCAATTTCTTTAATTTCCCTGACAAAAAATTTTTTTCCCTGTCATATCCCTGACTTTACTGACAAAAAATGTTTTCCCTGTCAATTCCCTGACTTTACTGACTTTACTGACGCGTGGCCACCCTGACTATGAACATAGCGGGCCTCGAATATCAACCTTTTTTTCGTCGTTCTTCAAGTGGTATTGCCTCGATGGTATATGGAGGCTATTTGCCCTGAACATACTTGACGTAAATCCTGTCAAATTTTCTCTCTGTGTTGTAATAAATGAATCTTTCAAACTATTGTAATTTTAAAATTATTCAATTTAATAATATTTATCGACAAAGGATAAGAACTTAATTAACTCAATAATTTTAATTTGTTTTAGTAATAGAATATTCAAGTAAAATTGTATGAAATAAATTTTGAAACACATACTTAACGGGGTATTCTATGTAGCTCAGGCCAAGGTAGGACCAGCTTAATAAACAGTAAAGGGGAATGCCAAGATAGGACCATTATAGGGCCGACAATCAATCTTGGCATATCTTGGCAATTTACATACGGGTAATTTAATTAAAGAAAAAATAAACGGCAGTGTGCAGAACTCTGGGTTTATGCGAGTGTAATTCGCACAAGTCCGACTTTTTTATCATGAAGCAACTAAATTATTTGAGAAACCAATATATTATTTATTTTTTAGTCCAAGATCCCTTGGGGTAGTTTTGTCAGAATATTTAACTCTTGGAACTTATATTTGCCAGAATATTGAATTCTTTTAACTTACATTTGTTAGAATATTTATTATCCCGAACATGTATTATACTAAACTAATAGAATTTGCAATTGCACCTGCCCAGAAATTTGTTTTTGTTTGTGGATTTATGGTAAAAATTATGGCGACTAGTTTTTTGTAAACAGGAAAGTTATTTTATATCAATATAATATTATTGTATAATAGCTTGACCTGGATAGATCAATATCTTCTCTAATTTATTATAATATTATTGTAATTAATTTAAATCTTTTCCGGTATATTTTTTCTGTTATACACATGTAAAAATACACCAGTACACCTATCGGAGAAAAGCCTATCACCTCTATTGCATGATATTGTCTCGCACCGTTCTCACACAAAGTCGGTTACTAGAAACTCATTTATTAGTGACAATGATAATTTCCTGCGCCAATAGAAGCTGATTTTTCTCGGTGTTGTTACAACAATCTAGCTTACAAAATTCTTCAGTGATCTGTGTTATTAAAAGTATATTATTATTTACAGCTCTGCCTATGATAACACAACTAGAACAAAAGTAGCTATAAAAAAAATTTCGCCTTTTGAACATCAAACATACAGCCAAAGGACTTTACGAGAAATAAAAATTCTTACCAGGTTTAAGCATGAGAATGTGAGTTAATATATTTTTTTAATATAATATAATGTTTAATTTTTTGTAGCATAACTTATCTAATACAATAATTTAGTGATACTTTTAGAACTATTGAGAGAAGGTTGTTTTTCTTCCTGTCCCATTGACAATGTTTATTTAACCAATTACTTCATTGTTTAAAAGCAGGTAGTGAACAAACTAACGATACTAGAGCGCTGTTCACACGAATTGGCTGGTAACAACTGGTCTAGACCTAGACCTGTGAGAGGAACAAAGTCTTTAGACGGACTTCTATTCATGGCTTTGGCCTAAATCCCCACTCACTCCATGTCGACTCGCTGGACTCGCTCTATTCCCATGTATTTTTTTATGGAGGACTTGTAGTTACTCGTAGAATTTCTACTGGCGAGACAGATCCAAGTCAAATCGTACGTTAATGCTATAGGCGACTCGCAGTTACTAGTTAAGGATTCAGAGAGTCTTAAAGCCTTGGCTATGGCACACAATGTATTTTAGTAGGCACATTTATAACTGAATTTTTATGTTTACGAAAAATCAGAGTTTTTTAGTTGTGAAAAACTATTTATATATATTTTTTAAATAATTGGAATCTGCATTTCCGGTTCTAACAGACCGATTTAAATGAAACAAATTTTAAGTCGCAAATAATAAATCCTATAATTATATAAGATTGTTAGGGAAAACGCGACTGTTGTTTTTCTAATAAGTTTAACCATTTCCTTAGTAGGTTTCTTTGTCAAAACAAGTGCATGAAAGGATCCAATGTGTCTCAATTTTTACTACAGAATATTAGTCCTGTCATGAAACAGACCCTGGTCTAAGGGCGGATCCAGCGGGGGGCGATCGCCCCCCCCCCCCTCAAAGTCTTAGATTATCCTATAAGAGAGAAAAAGATAGCTCTATATTGCTGTCTCTTCTCGTCTGGATCCGCCTTTGCCCTGGTTTAGTCTGTCATTGGGGCTTCAGTCCTTCAAAAAAAAAGAAAAAGATTTTGAGACTGGGTCTGTATCAAATGTATGGCTGTATTATAATTCGATAGTAAATTCAGTTACTTTTTTCATATGAAATCGTGTTCCAAAGTCGATCATTTTCCAAACTGAACAAAAATAGGGTATATTTTGTTTTATTTCAAAGCCTGTACACGGAGAAAAAAGTTCGGTTGTGCCAACCGGAGACTCAGGTTAAAATTACTTGATTGACTCAAGTAACGTTATTCTGATCAACGCAATTTTGGTCGCAAGGCCGTTTCAACCGTATACTCAGGCAGATTCTACTTGAGCGCCAAGTAGAAATGGCCTGGCTCTATAGAAACACGTTTCAAAGAGCCAAGTCAAAACAACCTGAGTGGCCACAGTTAACCACATAACATACGGCAAAGCTGTACATACCGAACTTTTTTCTCAGTGTACGGAACAAAAAATCTTGTTGAAAAACAACCTTCCGTACACTTTCGTAGAACATTCCAAGCTTTCTGAAGATTGTTTTCGTTTCTCTCTAGCAATTTTTTTTTCTCGCGGATAGTAATTTTGAAATAAAAAGTTCATTTTCCAGGGATTATAATATAATTTGTATTCTCCAGATATGGAATAAATCAAAATAATTTCAAAAAGATATACATGCGCACTTGTTCTCTATGATAGTTGCACATTGCTCACTGGAACATTAGTGTAACTAATAGTGATGTCAACTACGGAGTTAACTCAGTTGGTTAAATACTAAACTCTGCGATCGCGCCAAGTCAAGCTTGCTTGGTTCGTCCCTGATGCGACTGGAATTTTTCTGGCTCGTGAGATATCTTCATTTAGAGGAAGGTTTGACGTCAAGGAATTATGATATGCACTGTCGGTAACTGAATTGTGCAGACCATTAGAACTCGACTGTCAATAAACCGGTTTTATTCAGGAGAGGTTTTTCTACAGTTTTCCCTCTCCACTGGCGAGCAAACCCGATAATGGGTGGTCCAGGCAAATGTGAGTACTCCTAATTTCAGGTCGTTCTGTAGACGCAAAAACTTGGTACTTCTGTTTAAAGTACTATTCCTCGGAAATTAATCGGTAAACACTTGAGAGTGTACATTTGTACACTCTTCAGAATGCCCACAAGAATTGTGGTAAAAGCTATATAAGAAGAAGAAAAAAAAGAAAAATAAATAGTGATGCCGGTTGAGACGAGGAAAAGTGAGAATTTCTCAATTCTCCTCGTTCATTTCTCATAGGTTCCTCCGTTTTACTTTCACTTTTCTCGGTGGTCCTCACATCCATTTCGTCTTTTCTCTATTTCTTCTCTGTTTTTTGAGAAACTCTTTCACGATGTTTGATTCAGTGGTACTCTCGCAGGACTTTCACGAGCAAAGAACCATTACATACTAGTTCTGGCAGCAGTAGAAAAATTTTGTGTTCCACTGGCTGACTAACACAAAGACCTGAGTGCCTATTCGCTAAAGTTAATTTAACTGTTTTAACTGTTAACTTATTTAACTGTTTTAATTCAGGTCTCTTCAGAAACTTGTGCCAGTTTTGTATGCCAGTGTTAATTGTTGCTTGGCTAAAGTATGCTCAAATTTGGTCCTTGGACAAAGACCAAGCATCAAACAAGCCAACATTTTTCAGGCTTAGGGGAAAGTCGGATAGCCCCGGACAGCGGGTAGCCCCAGACACTAGCTATTTCACGTATAATACTGCATTTTTATAATTGACACAAATTACAAACTGTGTATAATTCACTTGAGCTTACGTTTTTTAATATATTAATTCATTTTTTCATTTCTTCTTTTTGAAAATAAGTAATTTCTAAATTTAACCTTAAATTGTCTAGACAATTTAACAAACGTGTATCGTATTAAACGTCATATAAACATTCTATTATATTTGGACTTTCTGTTCCTATTAAATAGATGTTTTAATTTATTTCTAAAAAATAATTTACGGTCATTATTTAAGACACAATTTATTCGCACTTTATCAAATTAAACAATTTAAATAAGCACTTTTATTTTTTCTGTCCGGTGACACCCGACAAGTTTTTGGAGGCTTACATTTTACTACTCATATATGATCTCATTTTTCTCTCAATTAATGTGTTTATTTTCTGATCGAATTTATTTCAAAGATGGACAGAGGTCATGTCTTTGTCATAAGATGATTTAATTAATATTTCAAAAAAATTATACAAATTTGTTAACCAAAAGGCTTAGGTGTCCGGGGCTATCCGACTTTCCCCTACACGATTTGCTGCTCGTTTACTCAATGCCTATACTTTCCATGTAGATAGGTCAAAAAACGTTCGCAACCCAGATGCAGAGTGATTGTAACTCAGTTTTTCTAATCTTGCTCTCGCTGCAATCACCTATTTTTCGCCCTTGATACGAAAATAACTATTTTTCATCTGGACATTTGAGGAATTTTTCTCATATGTGACTGTCCATAAGAAAACGTGCCTTAGCTCCCAAACGGCAATTTTACAGGATGAGCGATTAAAGTTGCAGCAATGAATTGAAACCAATGCAATAGGCCTACGCTTCTTGCTTAATATCACATAAAGTTCTTTAAAACAACAATTTTTTATTTTTGGAAATGAAAGAGCAAGTGAAAATCTGTCGGTTGAAATTAAAAAATCAAAATTTATTTTTTGGAGCTAAGGCACGTTTTCTCATGGACAGTCACATATATGGATAAGATTTTTGCGATTGATATGAACAAGCTTTTCAAGCAGACTATACTAAGACCAATGATAGGTATATATGTTAATGGGAAAGTAGACCACTGTCTCGATAGATAGAAATAGGTTTTCTGTAGTATATCCTACCTATACCTTACATTCTGTTGAATGTAAGGCGCCATTCCAACGGCGCTCTAGTATACTAAAAAAAGGTAACAAGCACAAGCCCAGCTTCTAGCAGAGATCCCAATTTTAATGTAGTTGTAATATTTTTAATTCTTTTTACAGATAATAGATATAAGAGATATATTGAGAGCACCTTCTATAGATCAAATGAAAGATGTGTATATTGTTCAATGTTTGATGGAAACCGATCTTTACAAATTGCTGAAAACTCAGGTACTCACGTTCATCTAATGTTTTTCATGCTTTATAGAAATGTTATAAAAATATTTTATTCGTTTGCTTTTTTTCTATTTAGGCAATTAGTAATGATCATATATGTTACTTTCTATACCAAATTCTTCGAGGACTCAAGTATATACATTCAGCTAATGTATTACACAGAGACTTGAAACCAAGCAATTTATTATTGAATACCACGTGTGACCTTAAAATTTGCGACTTTGGTCTGGCCAGAGTCGCGGATCCAGATCACAATCATGCAGGTTTCCTTACCGAATATGTAGCGACAAGATGGTACAGAGCACCAGAAATTATGTTGAATTCTAAGGTAATTAATTTTCTCTAAGGGGCTTTACTCAATATTACATTATGCACCAAGTGTTATAAGTGCGTCTTTATAGTCGAGCGATGATATTTCCAACGAATTGTAGGCAGGCGCAATCCCGAGGCGAAGTCGAGATCGCTTGAGCCGTTCACGAGTTTGAAAAAATCACGCGATACGAAAGACGCATTTATGACTCATGGTACCTACTATGCCTTATGCAGCTAAGGCATATTATGGTCACTTTGCGCTACCGGTGCTGATGTATTCTAAGTTCCTCCATATGTGTCGATTCAGGGTGAAAGGGACCTTAGCTGCAGAACTGAGTTTTACGCGTACGGCCGTTTGAAGTTGAGCCTCCCTATGTTACTGTTAGGTTATGCCTATGTTTCACCTCTGATAACACAAAAACTAATAGACATAAACAAGTTTTGATTTATGTATGTGAAAAAGCAACTCAAATTCTATCGATTCATATTAACAATTAAAAATCAAATGTTTTGAATTTTACAAGAACGGAGTTTGAACTTGTGCCTGCCTATGTTATTGTTAGGTTATGTCTATATTTCATCGCTTATAACAGAAAAACTAATAGACATAAACAAGTTTTGTTTACTGTATGTGAAAGAGCAACTCAAATTCTATCAATTCATAATAAAAATTAAAAATCGAATGTTTTGCAGCTAAGATCCCTTTCACCCTGAATGGACACTAGGGTGGTCCAAAATAAGTTGATTTTCGAAAATTAAAAACGGCTATTCAGTTTCATAAACTTCAGGGTGAAACAAGGCATACCCATTTTCTTCAAATTTTTTCGTTAATATTTTCATGTGGCGACGAGCTCTTAAAGTTTTTCATCTTTCTGTCTAATTTTTGTATATTTCGCTTCTGGGCAATAATCACAGCTCCATCCTTAAAGGGTATGTGATTTATGGTTATATGATCTACGGTCGATTTTCAGTTTCACTGCAAAAGGGTTCCATTGTCCCCGTTCCGGTTTGACGTTCGTCAGTAGCAATAAGCAGGCCTATATCATTTTTCCTAATAATGATGGCTGTAAACCGACGAAAGTTCAAAAATGCTAAAATTCAATTCATCAAATTGCCCTCTTAATATTGATGTAGCTTTTTCAATTTCACAGAATCTCATGTTTAAGAAATAAATTTTCATACAGTACAAGTTAGATGTAGAACAACTTATATTTACTAGTAGAAAACTGGTCCTGAAAACTACCAATTTGGTGTTTTTTGACACTGAATAATGACTATAAAAATAAAAATTTGTAAATTTACTTTTTTGCAATACTTTATCTTAGTTCACACCTAGCAGTCTGTAGCTCGAAATAAAATTACGACATCAATAAACTAATAAAAAGTGCAGTCAAAAATAATTTGCTATTTTTACGTGTTAACTCCTATAAGAACAGAAAAAACTCGTCGCCACATGAAAATATTAATAAAAAAATTTGAAAAAAATGGATATGCCTTGTTTAACCCTGAAGTTTATGAAACTGAATAGCCGTTTTTAATTTTCGAAAATCGACTTTTTTTGGACCACCCTAATAGACACATATAGACAACCAAATTTTAGTAGGTTACGTATACCTCTCACAAAAATAACATCGCCCGGAGCATCTCGTTATCATCTATATTTTATTTACTCAATATAAACTGATTTAATTGATGTGTTTTTTTTAATTGCCTTACCTAAATATATGTCTCTTCATTATTTCCTTTGGTAAAAAAAACTCAATTATTTATCAAATATTATTTAAAAATGCATATTCCTTTACTTACGTAGTGTGTCTACACAAATAATCTCGAAAAATAAAAATAAATCACTATTGATTCTGGTCTCCTATAAATGATCCACTTCTCTATATAGTTTTTGTCAAAAAGATGCTGACGATTCTGTTTGCTAAAATATATTCAGTTCTTGGAAAGACAGTGCTTGAATATAAAAGTACTTTCGGAAGTACTTTCAGCGGGATTTCTTATTGATGACGAAGTTATGAAATTAATAATAAACCGATATAAATATGCAGGGCTATACGAAATCGATAGACATTTGGTCTGTTGGTTGTATTTTGGCAGAAATGCTATCTCGACGAGCAATCTTTCCTGGAAAGCATTACTTAGATCAACTCAATCATATTCTGGGAGTTCTTGGATCACCATCTCCAGAAGATCTCGGGTGCATTATAAACGAAAAAGTACGTATATTCAATAATAACCGTTTATATGTGACTCTCCATGACAAAACGTGCCTTGGCTGTAAGAAATAAATTTTGATTTTTTAATGACAACTGCAGGGTGTCCAGCGTGTGGGGAATGCGTGAAAAGCGGGAATTGTACGGGAAATTTTTTTGATGCGGGAAATGTACGGGAATTTTTTCTGTCATAAGGAATTTTAACTTTATGAGATTATGTACACAAATTTTTCTTATAAATTTTGGAAACTTTTGCGTCCTCCTTGGCCAATGCACAATTATTATAAATACGGGAACAGAGCTTGAGATGTTTAAGAACAGTGATTGTGTCTGTCAAGCTTTAATATACAATTTATTAATCTATTACAAAAATAATTAATTTCTAAAATAAAAACGTGTCAATCAAATGAATTCTTTATAATGTAGTGGGTATTTTTATAATAATATTTCAAATTAATAAAATAATATTCACACACTCAGAAAAAAATCCCTTTGCTTCTACCAAAAGTTTGAATCAACCAAAAAAATGCATTGATATACAGTTAAGCAAATTTTTGGTTTATATATACACTACCGGACAAAATTGTGGGACCACTTACAAAAATAGGATAAAAAACATGACCGTCTTAATATGTTGACAACTTTGTCAGACATTAGCGAATTGAAATTTTTCACAGACCATTACAAAACTTATAATATTTAATAATTTATTTATTTTCAATAATGTACTTTGGTGTGACGCACATGAGTTCGTACGTGTGTTCTCACATAAGTTTGCACGTGTGTGGTGAATTGATTTTTAGAATGTTCCTCGTATACTGATCTCGCTTAGTCGTAAATACTTTCTTACATGAACTCTCACGTGCGTTCGCACAACTCACATACGAACTCATATAAGAACGCTGTTTTAATATCATATTGAGTAATATAATACGCGACGCATGACCGAACTTAATATAAGATCTTATACGAGGTCTCGGCTATGTTACCTGAGATCTTATATGAGTACACACGTAAGTACATACCTACCTTCTTATGACAGATCTCACGCACGTTTTTACAGTAGAGTAAGGCACGTTTTTGTTTAATAAGGGGCCGTTCAAAAAATACGTAACGGTTTTTGGATCTATTTTGACCCCCCCCCCCCCCCCTCCTCCTTCGTAATGGGATGTTATATGCAAAAGTTCATTTTTTCTGACCCCCTCTTCCCTGTAAGCGTTACGTATTTTTTAACGTCTCCTAACTTGATTAATTCAATGGTTCTTTTACATTTTTTTATACAATTAACAAATTAACAATTTTAGGCACGCAGCTATTTACAGACATTACCATACAAACCAAAAGTTCCATGGACGAGCCTTTTTCCAGAAGCAGATCCTAAAGCTTTGGATCTTTTAGATAAGATGCTAACTTTTAATCCCAATAAACGAATTGTCGTTGAGGATGCATTAGCTCATCCTTATTTGGAACAGTATTACGATCCAGCTGATGAGGTTTGGTATTATTTGCTGTTAATATTTAATAACAACATTTATTTTTTACTAATTTCTGAAATAATTTTAGCCAATAGCGGAAGAACCATTTAGATTTGACATGGAATTAGATGATCTTCCCAAGGAAACTCTTAAAAAATACATTTTTGAAGAAACTATATTATTTCAACAACACCATTAAACAAACTCTTTACAGTCAATGGGTAATTATATTTTTTGTTTTATCAGGGACCGTAACAAAAGTAATTTGGTTTTTGGAGTTTTTTCAAAATATCTTGTAGAAGTCAATAGATTTTACTTGAATATTGAAATCAATTCATCAGCTGTAAGTCAAATAGTAGTTGTACGGTGTTAAAATTTCAAAATTGATTATCAATTTTCTGTTATTTCGCTTGAACCATAATTCCAAAAGTAATTATTTTGTTTCGGTTCGAATTACTGGTCAAACAAAATAACAAAAAGTTGAAAATAAATTTTAAAATTTTTACACCATACAATTATTATTTGTCTTACATTTAATTGATAGATTTCAAAAATTAAGTATATTTATTGACTTTTACGAGATATTTTGAAAAAACCCCAAAAATCAAATTACTTTCGTGACTGTCCCTGGTTACTATTAATATTATTATACAGTCGAACCTGGATAAGTGACATTCCAAGGGACCGAGAATTTTTTGTCACTTATAGAGGTTTTTCACTTATAGAGGTTTTCACTTATGGAGGGCGAAGAGCGGCTTCTGTCACTCATAGAAGTTTTGTTAATCTACAAGGAATACGAAATTTAATTATTTGAATAATTTATTTAAAAAAAATTTTATCAAAAAGTAATTCACCAATTTACATGAATACATGAATATTAAGTAATTGATCAAAAAAAGTCTGTCAGTTTTGTTTGTTTTTGGACTTTGGTCAAAAATGGATTTATTAATTTCTGTCGAAGATTCAAAAAATCTATGAATCTTTTCTAGAGCAGCTGAAGCTGCTTGATGTTTAGGGATTGAAACCTCTTGAATAGTCAAATTTCCAACTACTTTTTCGTCATATACTAACTATTATTTCAACAGAGCGCCTTTGTTCCGATATATCTATTGGAATTTTAATTATTGTTTATTTACTACTGCCCTTTAGAAAATTTAAATACAGAAGAGATTTTCACTTATAGAGGTTAGAGAAACGTTTTCTTCACTTATGGAGGTCTTGCTGAAAAAATGACCGGTCACTTACAGATTACTCACTTATAGAGGTTTTTACATGGAAAAATGAAGGGACCTGGCGATAGCCAGTCACTTATAGAGGGTTTTCACTTATCCAGGTTCGACTGTAATTAAATACAATTCTTTATTCTCTTACAATTTCTGGCGTTAAACATTATTTTTAGGGTAAATGCACCAATGGTGGCTCGTTAAGCTCCTTAATATTGTTATTTTGAGTTTCAAGTCCTATAGGTCTCTTCAATGAGGAGATCTTTGATCTGTAACCAACTCTGTGTTGGACAGTAGCTTCACCAACAATTACAATTTTGGATTACTATAAAACATTAAATTTTAAGTGTAGGGGAGACCGGGGCTGGTTGGGTCATTCTGCACTCTTCATTATTTAACTTCATTAATCTCCAATTTATGAAAACCTTATCGTACAGAAAATTTGCTATAATATTTCAGCTTTCATTTAAAAAAGAGAAAGTCCAGTTATCACTTTTTTTTTAACATTGTTTTTGAAGTAATCCAAAGTGACCCAACCCGCCCTGGCCCGGGACAAGTTGGGTCATGATTAAAATATTATTGTTTAGATTTAAAGAAAATACTTTATGTAATAAACTTAGTTCTTAGGGCTATTTTATAATAAAAGAAATTGAAAAATAAATATAATTAACGTAAAACAGTAAAAGTATGAGACCATAAAATAGAAAAATCATTCCTAATTGTTAAAAAGTATTATCATTAGTGTTGATTGCTTGAAAAAATTTGTGATATTAAAATTTAATTAAATTAATGTAGTAGAATTGAGAAGTACTTTTTCAAAACTTGATAAATCCATTTTTTAAAAAAATGAGATATTTATGATTTCCATACATTTCGGACTCAAGGAACATGATTATTTACCCTTGGTTCTGAATTTCACAAAATTTCTGAATTTGTTATCAAAACTGCATAAATCCCTTTTAAACCTGTGACAATTTGACCATACTTGAACAAAAATTTTAAATCCTAAAATCTATATTTTTCAAAGCGCAAGTATAATTATTATATTTATGAATGTAAAACATTATATCTAATAAAAATAGATGATTATCTGATAGATTTTAGTATCTGAAACTATTACTCAGAAAGATATAACAAAAAAACCAAATGGGTAAAAATTTACTTTGCAGTATCAAAATTAGTTTTTCTTACATTTGCTCCACATTAATGATGATATAATAATGAAACTTGGCACAAACTTGCATCTTGATATATAAAATAATTTTTGTGTAGAGAGGAATTAATTCGACTAATAGCACTTGAGTAAACTGCAATGACCCAACCTACCCCTAACTTAACTAGCCCCGGTTTCCCCTACAATACATCCTGTCTGTAAAGTCATCTTTTAATCTATATTTAAATTAAGTTCTCTTTCTATCCATATTAACTGTCATCACATTGACAATCGTTGCCCTATTTCGTTTATTTCAAACTTTCAAAATTTTTTAATTAATGGTAGTGATCTCTAGCTTCCCTCCCCAATTACTGACACTTGCGGTTCATAAAATTACGACCAAACGAATTTTTTACTATACTTGATCCACGACTAGTGTAACTACTCTATGACATACTTTATTTAGTTTTTTGTAATTTAAGAATATTTACCGTAAAATTTGTAAAGTCAGTCTTGTGAAGAAAATTCGGGCAGTATTTGAAATACGTAAATATTATACTTTAAAAATTGTTTAAATTTTATTCTAACTACAAACATTATAAAACTTGGATTTTCTCTTGGAGAAAGTAATACACCGGAGTCTCGATTTAGTGGACTTCACAGCCCTGCAAATCTAAACTTTTTCTCCGTCGAATGAATGTGACCAAGTGTTTCCGAATGGTTTTTTTGCTCTGAACACGAATCCAAAGTTCAAAATGTTCCATCACGACATGTTTTTGAAAAAAGGGGGTTGAAACCCCCCCCCCCCAAATGTGTTTTTGGTAGTTTTTGAAAAATTATTGTGCTGAAACTGTATGTGTCAAAAACGTTGCTCTTATCAGAAATTAATGCCTGAAGTAAACTATAGTCAAAATTGATTCCATCAACCCTTAAAGTAGGGGGTGTGTTTATGTCTAGGCGCATGAATTCTTCCAAAATGACATTTGATCGAATGGACATTGGATCGAATGCCATTTGATCGAATGGTCATTAGATCGAATGGACATTTGATCGAATGGACTTTCGATCGAATGGAGTTTTGATCGAATAGACTTTCCACCGAATGGACATTTGATCGAATGGACTTTTGATCGAATGGACTTTCCACCGAATGGACTTTTGATCGAATGGACTTTCGACCGAATGGACTTTTGATCGAATGGACTTTCCACCGAATGGACTTTTGATCGAATGGACTTTCGACCGAATGGACTTTTGATCGAATGGACTTTTGATCGTATAGACATTTGATTGAATGGACATTTGATCGAATGAACTTTTGATCGAATGGACTTTTGATCGAATGGACTTGTGATCGAATGGACATTAGATCGAATGGACATTTGATCGAATGGACTTTCCACCGAATGGACATTTGATCGAATGGACTTTTGATCGAATAGACTTTCCACCGAATGGACTTTTGATCGAATGGACTTTCCACCGAATGGACTTTTGATCGAATGGACTTTCGACCGAATGGACTTTTGATCGAATGGACTTTTGATCGAATAGACATTTGATCGAATGGACATTTCATCGAATGAACTTTTGATCGAATGGATATTTGATCGAATGGCCTTTCCACCGAATGGACTTTTGATCGAATGGACTTGTGATCGAATGGACATTAGATCGAATGGACATTAGATCGAATGGACATTCGACCGAATGGACATTTGATCGAATGGACTTTCCACCGAATGGACATTTGATCGAATGGACTTTTGATCGAATAGACTTTCCACCGAATGGACTTTTGATCGAATGGACTTTTGATCGAATGGACTTTCCACCGAATGGACTTTTGATCGAATGGACTTTCGACCGAATGGACTTTTGATCGAATGGACTTTTGATCGAATAGACATTTGATCGAATGGACATTTCATCGAATGAACTTTTGATCGAATGGATATTTGATCGAATGGACTTTCCACCGAATGGACTTTTGATCGAATGGACTTGTGATCGAATGGACATTAGATCGAATGGACATTAGATCGAATGGACATTCGACCGAATGGACATTTGATCGAATGGACTTTCCACCGAATGGACATTTGATCGAATGGACTTTTGATCGAATAGACTTTCCACCGAATGGACTTTTGATCGAATGGACTTTCCACCGAATGGACTTTTGATCGAATGGACTTTCGACCGAAAGGACTTTTGATCGAATGGACTTTTGATCGAGTGGACATTTGATCGAATGGACATTTGATCGAATGGACTTTTAATCGAATGGACATTTGATCGAATGGACTTTTTATCGAATGGACTTTTGATCGAATGGACTTTTGATCGAATGGACATTCGACCGAATGGACATTTGATCGAATGGACTTTTGATCGAAAAGTCATTCGGCCGAAGTGTTTTTTTAATGTGAGTTTACTTTTTTTTGTTTTTTGTTTTTAAAAGTAGATTTATTTAAGAAAGTATCAAAAAGTAATACATAAGGTTATAAACCTCCTAAAGACCTTAAACTATAAAATATTAAATAGGTATGCTATCAGTGATAGATCTCGCCTATTAACTGTAAATAATATAAGTATTGTTTTTTTCAATAGTGCGGGTCTTTTTATTTTTAGAAACTTTTTAACCTGATTATTATTTACTGTTCTATTAATGTGAGTTTACTCTCTATTATACAGCAGTCTATGGATACCAGTCTTGTTAGATACCCTCACTCGACGCATCTGCGCAAGTCTCTAGAAAGTCGTATGATTGGTCCAAGTGAGCGGGGTTATTTGAAATAGCTTAATTTAAAGCTTTTCAATCTACCCCGCTCACTTGGACCAATCATACGACTTCCTAGAAACTTGCGTAGATGCGTCGGGTGAGGGTATCTGGCAAGACTGGTATCCATAGACTGCTGTATAATAGAGAGTAAACTCACTTTAAAAAAACACTACGGCCGAATGACTTTTCGATCAAAATTCAATTCGATCAAACGTCCCTTCGGTCAAAAGTCAATTCGTTCAAAAGTCCAGTCGGTCGAAAGTCCATTCGATCAAAAGTCCATTCGATCAAAAGTCCATTCGATCAAAAGTCCATTCGGTCGAAAGTCCATTCGATCAAAAGTCCACTCGATCAAAAGTCCATTCGATCAAAAGTCCATTCGGTCGAAAGTCCATTTGATTAAAAGTCCATTCGATCAAAAGTCCATTCGATCTAATGTCCATTCGATCAAAAGTCCATTCGATCAAAAGTCCATTCGGTGGAAAGTCCATTCGATCAAAAGTCCATTCGATCAAAAGTCCATTCGATCAAAAGTCCTTTCGATCAAATGTCCATTCGATCAAAAGTCCATTCGGTGGAAAGTCCATTCGATCAAATGTCCATTCGATCAAAAGTCCATTCGATCAAAAGTCCATTCGATCAAAAGTCCATTCGGTCGAAAGTCCATTCGATCAAAAGTCCACTCGATCAAAAGTCCATTCGATCAAAAGTCCATTCGGTCGAAAGTCCATTTGATTAAAAGTCCATTCGATCAAAAGTCCATTCGATCTAATGTCCATTCGATCAAAAGTCCATTCGATCAAAAGTCCATTCGGTGGAAAGTCCATTCGATCAAAAGTCCATTCGATCAAAAGTCCATTCGATCAAAAGTCCTTTCGATCAAATGTCCATTCGGTCGAATGTCCATTCGATCAAAAGTCCATTCGGTGGAAAGTCCATTCGATCAAATGTCCATTCGATCAAATGTCCATTCGGTGGAAAGTCCATTCGATCAAAAGTCCATTCGGTCGAAAGTCCATTCGATCAAATGTCATTTTGGAAGAATTTATGCGCCTCGTTTATGTCTAGAAGTCTTTTGAAAAAAACTAAAAAAAAGATCACTCAAGTGCAATGCACCGATTTTCTTCGAACTTGGTACACTATTAAAATAACGAAAAACATTTAACACGTATGTTTCTTTATGTGCTTGTTTTGAATTTTTAGGGTAGCAATACTCATTTCATCCCTTAAACGTTTTCTACCCTTTAAACCCAAAACCGGCATATACAAAAAAATACGTGTTAAATATTTGTCGCTATTTTAATAGTGTATAAAATTTAAAGAAAATTGATGCATTGCACTTAAGTGGTGTTTTTTTTAGTTTTTTTTTTTCAAAACACCCCTAGACATAAACACACCCCCTACTTGAAGGTTACTACGCAATCAATTTCGCCTATAGCTCATTTGAAAGGGCATATGTCAGGCTTTAATTTCTGATAAGAGCAAAGTTTCTGACACATACAGTTTTAGCACAATAATTTTTCAAAAACTGCTAAAAACACAATTTTTGGGGGTTTCAACCCACTTTTTTTTCAAAAACTTGACGTGATGAAACATTTTGGACTTCGGATTCGTGTTCAGCTCAAAAAATTCCTTCGGAAACACTTGGTCGCATTCGTTCGACAAAATCGATGTAAGGCTGTGCTTTTAATGAACTCGTAGAGAAATCCCGTCTTATTTCAGTAGCGTTCACACAAATCTAGCCCCTTAGTCACGTAATGTGCATTGTGCAAATACACATGGCTGCACCAATCAGAATGCTCGTGACGTCATTCTCGATTTTGTGAACAAGCGACCGAACTGCCACTAAATAAAGACTTCGGTGTAGTCAATTTCTTAAGTGTTTAAAAATGCTGGCAGACTTTTCCCTACAAAGTCGAGTTTACTCCCTTTTACGGTAATGAACTGCGGTAAAAAGAACCATATCTCAAAAACATCAATTTCAAGTGTTTGATGATAATTATTTATTGATAGATTTTAACCCTTTGAAGCACAGCGCGACACCAGAGTCCCACGTGTTTGTATATGATATTTTCGGCTTTTCTCGTAAGAGAAAAACAATACAGACATGGTATTTTGCATTTTATTATCCTAATCCATTAATAAGCAGAAAATTGTGTCTATTTTCTGCAATTTAAGGGCATGTCCCAGATCTTGGGACCACTTGAGACTAAAATGTAGAATTCTATCTTATCTCCCATATTTAATTTGTTAATAATTTAATTGTTTTTTAAAATTTTTAATAAGTCGAACATTTATGACACACTTTATGACTTTCGAAAACGATTCCCAAAATTTTAAATCGATATCTTCTCTAGTTTAGGCTTAAGTACGTGTAAAAAAATTTCTGGAATCGCTGAATACGAATCCAATGTCATTCCAAAACAATTCAAAATGGCGTATCCTATATGGCGGATGATTTTTTCAAAATTAATTGAATTCGCTTGAAAATGTTTAATTAGAGGTTTTTAAGTAAATCCAATCATTTTTAAAACAATTCCTTTGACATATTGAATATCTGAAATCTTATTTCATATTCATATTCAGCGACCCCAAAAACCCAATATACGGAGTTTCATAAAAATTGGTAAATAATTTAAAATGCATGTCCGCCATATTCAGCGACATTCGTTTTCAGCGACCTTAAAAACTCTTAGATATGTTGACATTGGTAAAAATTTTCTGCAGGAAAAATTCGCGCTTCAAAGGGTTAAATTACTAAGTCATATGCAAAAATCATAAATTCTTAAACTCAAATACTTTTAATAATTTAAAACATTAAAAATATATATGCAGGGCGTCCAACTATCCGGGAAGTAGTGGAAAGTCGGCTAAGTGCGTCTAAAAAAAGTTTAGAGTAAAAAAAATATCATTTATTGATAGTTTTTAAATATACTAGCCGTATCACAGTAAATAATCAACCTTTAAGAATAAAATGAGATAATTATTGGAATTATTTATTCAATGAAAACATTTAATAAATTATAATTAAAGTAGCGATGTCAAAATTGACGAATTCATCGGAGGTGCGGATAAGTTTGATTACGTAGGACAAAACCCGCACGTTTTGTTAATATTTATAAATATTTTTTTAATTTATAACCGTGCTTTTGATATTTAAAGCATGGTTTTTACGAAGCGCAGTGTTTCAGAACTGTAATACAAAAATATTTATATCAATCTATAAATGATAAGTATATGCATGGGCGTACCTACGTTGGGGCAGAGGGGTCGCTTCCCTAGAAAGCCATTTTATATGAGAGAGAAAGAGGTAGCAATATATTGTTGTCTCTCTCACTCCCACATAAAACACCCCTCAATAAACTTTTCTGGGTACACCCCTGAGTATATGTTTCCCGAAATTCATAAAATTATGCTTTGGAAGGATAAATTCGACACTTATTTAATATTTCTATTAATATAAAACCAATTGATCCAAAATTTTGTATAAATCATCGTAATATTATAACGCTTCATTATCAAAAATAATTTTATTAAATTATTTGTTTTAAACAAAATTATTAACAAAAACGGACTTAGCCTCTAGCCAAACTTACCCGACTCTCCCCTACGCAGTTAAAAATTTTATGTTAAATTTAACATAAATCACATGTCCCAAACGGTCCACTCAAAATTTGTGTTAATTTTTAACACAGGGATTTGTTTTTTTTTTCTTTATTGTCTGCTAAATATAATCATGTTGAGTTAAGGGATTTCTCTCACTCCATTGTTAGTCAAAGCAATGCCCATTTAAGTTTTCATTTGAGTCACTCAGTACTGACGCAACGCTTGGCAACGTTGCATTTATACTTCCCCCTTTCTGTTTCATATTTCTCACAATTTGAGATTGAAGACCATGAAAATGCAGTTTCCCATAAAACACCGTGTAAAATATTGAAAAAGAAAATTGTTTATAAGTTTTTCCATAATCGACCTAACCCTCTAAAAATTTAACTACAATTTTTTGCCACCATTATCTATCAGTACACCAAAATTCATAATAAATATTATTCAATTAGTAGGTATTGAACTTTACCTTTTGATTATTAAAATGAATTTTCAAAACGAAATTTACGTTATACAAGAAATAATTAAATGTAAATTACAGTGTTATTACCGTTATTACTAAGAAATTGAGGTTATGTTCAAGACTCTAATGACAGATATTAAATCAACAGACGAAAAATGTTAAATTTTAACACAAAAAATTTAACAAGGACCGATTGTTACACAAATACACAAAATTTTTAACTGTGTACATAAGAGAAATGTCAGGAGTTCAAATAATCAGGGAAAAGTCAGGAAATAATAAAGTAATTTTCTGGATTTTTTGAACAACTAATTAAAACAGATATTTATTTCAACTCATGCTTTGGTGCTTTGCATTTGGTGCGTGGTGTAAATTTTATTGCAACAGTTTCCGGTTAAAATATTTAACGAAAAGCCAAAAATTATGTTCATTTTATGGACTTTTTTCTTTCACTTCAGCAAAAATATTTGTATCCTCATAAAGGAAGCAATAAGTTAATTTTGAAAAAATTGAAAATTGCTATTTATTTTATAAAATCTTGACAAAAAAATATAAACTTTAGAGTAAAATGTGGCAAAATCACGATGGGGTAAAACCACCGATAGCCTTTTATTTTTGTGTTGTTCGTCTTACAAACTTAACATTTATGACGATCGATAGTTTTGACACTCTACACATATGTATTTAGTTTTAAGATAATGGAGAAAATGTTTGCCTAAATACAGTGTAAACATTACTATTTTTGATTATGATGTCAAACTTTTACTGTTTGATATTTTGTATATATTATGAATAGTTTGAAATGACAGATCCTCCTTAGAGAGTTCTAAGTTCTCTTCTAACATTTTCAAAAATGAAATTTTCTTTTGTCATTTACTCTCAGATATTATGTTCTACAATTTGCTTTCTATCCTTAAGGAAAAAATGTTGGAATTTTATATTAATGACGATGGTAAAAACTCATAATATTGAAATATATTAGTGTAAATTTAAAGAAAAATGATTAACTGTTGGTCATTCTGCTCGATTATATTATATATATGTACAGTATAAGTATACTTAATATTTTTAATACAGAAGTAATTTATTTTAGATTAAGATGCAGGATGACTGAACTACAACATAAAATAGTTGAGTTGAGTTGAGTGAACATAAACTCAAATTTGTTTACCAAACTATCTTCTGTTACCGAAAAGACGAGATACATTATTAAGGTTAGTTCATAGGATGGAAATAGTAAATTACAAGATTGGACACGTATGTCACGTATGTATGTGTCTACTGTCTATATTATAAATCCCGTGTCTTTATAAAAATTTGATGACTTTTTTTCTTATATAGAATAATATTGTAAATTGTAATTTTAATTTAATTGAAGTTATGGGTATTATAAAAAAAAAAGAAAATGTATCATTAATCGTCGTCATACATATGTGACTCACTTACTGTTTAATGAGACAGTTGGCGCGATGCTTTGTAACTCGTAAAAATTACAATTTTCAGATCATGTTTAAATGTAAGCTTTAAATTCCTATTTGCGTATATATAATAATTTTACCATTCTTGGTGTGCAATAAAAAATGATAAGACATAAAAGAATCACAAAATGGAAAATGTATTTACAATTGTGGAAAGATTGTATGGAACTTCATACACGCATAAAAGAAAAACAAATCAAGTTTTTAAAAATTGATACACTTTTATCAAACATATTATGAGGCTTTTAATTAAGAAACGACGTTTACTAACTGTTTTTTAAAGCAACATATATGTATATGTTTAAAAGAATTTGTTTGTTGTTGTTGTTTTTTTTCTCTAAAAAAAACATTAAATTAATTTTTATCATAAGATCTCAAGCACAATGAACAGAATGGAGACATGTTTAGAGAATGACTTATTTAAGAAGAGCGTACATTGAGTGATGAATCCATTATAGTACAACTCGACTTTGATTGTCTTAATTAAATGTAATTAATTATCCGCAAGATTTTTAAAGTGCGTAAATGGTATAAATATGGTCAAAATTGATACACTTAAAGTGATATTATTGTCTAATCTAAGCATTTAGATTTGAAATGTGATTTCTTCATAAATGTTTCGGTATGATAATGGTTAAAACTATAAAAATATGTTATCATTGTTACTACACTGATACTGCCATATTTGAGCAATAAGGCCAATAACCATGCAGCGTGCACGGTCAATTTTAATAACTAGTTCGTTAACAATATTTAATCATTTTAGTCAATTAGGGCCAAGAGAGTTACTCAAAAATTACATTTATACTTGAATAAAGAAAAATGCATTAAATTTGTTTAATTGAAATTGAAAAGTTAAAATTTTCTTTCTAATTACCGTCAAGCGGGGCTATTTTGTACATAAATTCGCTCTTTTTCCACTCTATGTTTTATTAAACTTCAGAATTTGAAAAAATAAAAAATTTAACTATTCAGTTATGTTGTAGACATCATTCTAAAGGTGTCCTATGAGTTAGCTGACGAGAAAAATATTTTTGTCTGTTATAGAAACTCAAAGCCGTGCACAAAATAGCCCCACTATTTTGTGCATCAAAGTTTGTTTATTTATAAAATTGTGTAAAATAATTTTTATTGTTTTTTCTGTATGAAGTATTTTTTTTAGATATTCTAGAGTACAAAAAAGAAAACCAGAGCTAAAACTAAACTTCTTGAGTTATTTTAAGAGAAAAAGTTTCAAAATGAACTTGAAAAGCATGTAGTTATTAATGTTACTTTTTTTAGGTTTTTATGGCACCGCGTGTAAAATTTAAATTTTATGCTTATTTCTCGTCTTTTATAACAAAAATAAGATAGACATGTTTTAAAACGAAATTTTAGAGTCTTTTTTGCTAACTACAAAACCAATTTTTGAAAAAAACTTGATTTTAAAGAATGCATAAAATAACCCACCAAATCCTGGTTTTTCAGTTATTTACACTTTTTTCTTGAAATATGCAACAAAAAGTAAGCGCATCAAGTATACGCCATCACAACTAAATTGTTAACAAGTATTATTAATACTTTTAGAAACACTTTATACTTCCGGAGATCTGAACAGAATTTTGAGAACATTGAAAATTTTCTGCTTGATTTTCACGACTTTACGATTTTTTTTCTGATTTCTGATGAAGAATTAAGTAATTTCATTTAATACTCTCTGTAGTTTAGATATCAGAAAATATTTATACCAAGTAGCAAACTTAAACAACTCAATATAAAGATTTTATTCATTAGAAACCTCGCGTGCACAAAATAGCCCCTGGGCGCACAAACTAGCCCCGCTTGACTGTATTTATTAAATTAAATAGTAAAACGAAAATTCATTTTACTGGCTAGATTTTAAACAATAACACATTCTGTGGCCAAAGAATTACATATGTAAAGAATCGAATTGTTTGAAGTTGTTTTTGTGGCTATAATTTTTACTGTGCACGCTGTTTATTGTACAAATGTAAACGTTTGCCTTTTGAATGTTTGTGTATTTAAATTCCACTTGTTTCTACGCGATTTTATCGTTTTCAAAATTCTTGCGAGATGTGCTTTCATAGTAAAAATAGAAAATTTAACATGAAATAAAGTGGAAGATAAATAAATTGTCCTTGTTTGATATTTAAAGAGTGCTTGATAAATAATTATTGTATAATTGGATAAAACATGAGGATAAGTTTTTAATTACTTTTAATATCAATTTTTTTAACAGCTGTTTATTTAAAGTAATAATGGTACAAAGATACCCCTTTTCAACGATGATGTTACTTAAGAAAGATCTATCGAACAAGAAAGTGAAAGCGTTATGTAAATAATGTACGATTTAATCATTTAAGAAAAAAGCCCAGCCTATAAACTATTGTTTCAAAAAAGAAAATAAACAAAAATTGCTAATGAAAAAAAACTATGCTATTTTTGTTTATTAAAAAATGGTAAGAGGCTACTTTTTAAAGAGTAGAAATTAGAATAAAAAAAGAAATGCAATTATAAAAGCATAAAATAATATATGAATACACATATAAAAGCATGCGAATAAAATTTACTTTCTGGTCACTGTTAGACGAGACCAGACATTCGACATAAAGTATAAGATTGTTAACATACACACATCAAGTCTTACGGAAAAGACTGTCAATTTTTCAAAAAACCAAAAAACGAAGGATAAAAGTAAAAAAAAGTTTAAGTGAATTTCACGAGTTGTTCACTTTAAAGTCTTTTGTCTTGTTGCAGCCGATTGGAATGTATTACTTAAGTATTTACACGATGACATTTAATAATGTAAAAAATTTTTAAAAACAATGGTATGCCTTATACCTATGTCAAAGGTAAATAGCATTTTTGAAAAGACGTGTGCTATGTTTCTTGTTAATCAAATAATATTATATGAAATGTGTCCATGGTAATTATAAATTATATTGTGCTTTATTGAATAAATGTTTATGCTGAGTAAAAAGGCATGCACTCGTAAAAAAGCAAAGTAAAGTATTTTAGGGAAATAAAAAAAACTTGAATCTTTATGCATCTCACAATCAGTTTACTAAAGTAAATCTTCTCAGTGACGTAACTACCATACTCGGCTTTCTGAGGGGCCTTGAGTCTAACCCTATTGGAAATTCCCACAAAGGTCCCTGAAAGGTTTCCACATAGGAGCATACTTATGTTCCTATATAGGATCCTACGTAGGGACCTACAATCCATCCTCCCAAGAATGTCCTGTAAGTAATGACATAGGGTAGGATCCTATGTTGGAACCTAAGTAAGTAAAATATGTTTTTAAATGCACTGTTTTTTTTTTAAACAAAAACTCATAATTTTAAAGTATAATACATTTCTATGAGCTTAATTTAAAAAAAAAACTAGTGCGCAGATGTAGGAGCTATAGAAATCATAAAATCTTAGTGCGTATCACGTAAAATTTTCGATGATTTTAAAAGCCTTTTCCTATATAGGTTTCTACTTAGGTTCCTACATTGGATCCTACATAGGACCCTATGTCTTTACTTATAGGACACTCTTAAGAGGACGGATTGTAGGTCCCTACATAGGATCCTATACATATAGGATGGAAACCTTTCAGGGACCTTTGTCGGAATTTCCAATAGAGAATATACCCTAAAAGAGCGTTCACAAATTACGTAACATTAAATAGTATGGAAGGGTGGGGGGGGGGGGGGGGGGGATGAATTTGTTACGAACTTTTAAGTGTGGGAAAAAAGAGTATTTTTGTATGGTTACATAACATTTTTAATGCAAAAAAAATATAAAGAATTGTGGGTTTGTGGAT
Source organism: Ganaspis brasiliensis (assembly GCA_037103525.1). Classification (NCBI taxonomy): domain Eukaryota; kingdom Metazoa; phylum Arthropoda; class Insecta; order Hymenoptera; family Figitidae; genus Ganaspis; species Ganaspis brasiliensis. The sequence goes on from JAZKLR010000353.1 coordinate 587,618, forward strand.
AATTTATAATTATTTTTCTCCTAAATTTCTTTTACATAATATTCTACATTGATTTTTTATGTTTTCAGGAAACTAAAAAAATGTTACGTAACTTAGGGTAGGGGAGAATTATTAAAAAAATGTTACGTGCTGTTATATGGGGCAAGGGAGGGTTAAAAAAGAGTCGTAAAAACGTTACGTAATTTGTGAACGCTCTCTAATACGACTAAAATAATAAAAATAAAAACAAAAAAAGAGATATTTCTCGAAAGTATTTATATACGATCTAAAAAAAGTTTTGTGAGGGGGCCTGAACATTCATAGTTACGTCCCTGATATTTTCTTTTATAATTATTATTAGTTTTTCTGGATATAATACTAGCGTAAGTAATAACTTTTGAATCAGTCTAAAAGACATATAGTAACCATAATATTATTTATAATCCATACAAATAAATAAACTCAAACTTTTGTGTTTTTTTTAAACATACCTAAACTGCGTATATTTACCTAAATACCTACTTTGCTTTTAATACATTTTTTTTAACAATAAAAACGACAATTAATATTCATGCCTAGTAAAAGTAATAATAATAACATTTAAAAATAGTAGTTTTATTTTTGTTTCTTAAATACAATATTTTACAGTTCAACCTCCGGATAATTACTTTCCTATAATTTATCAGGGTGATGATTGAACGGTTTAGAATTACATATACGGCATATACGGGTGATTCTCCAGAAAGATTCCTTAGTGCGCCAAAAATGAAAAAATAATAAATAAATTTGTTGATTCCTAAAACTCAAAAATATATTAAGCTTTGAAATTAATATTAATAATTTTAATAAAGATTTTTTATATTAAAATTTATAGAGAAAACAAGAGGTTAAAATGTGGACAAGCTGTTTTTTTTTTAAATTTATCTTGAACAATATTTTTAGATTGGTAGAGAACTAATTAATAATATTAATTTTAAAAATGTGTAGTTTTTAAAGTACTTACCGAATTAAAAAGTCTTTTTACACCACCAAGAATTATTTCTTAAGATTTTTAGGTTTAGTTTTTAAACCTAGTTTACAAACAATTGTTATTCATATTAATTTTAAATCTGAGCCAGAAGAAAGAAGAACATTTTTTGTGCAACACCTATAAGAAAAGTACCATTCAGCTTGCCTGAAAAGTAGACGCAAAATAGGTTATGGCTGCACATAGCAACAATGTATACTGTGCAGAAAAGTGCACTTTGCTGCACTTTTCCGTCTGGTAGGTACCCGCGCAATTATTAATTAGTGCTCTACCTGAAGTGTTGTACGAAATATCGTGTCGACCTCGAGCGGAAGAAGATTTTCCGTCTTCCTGCAAATTGCTGCGCTCGCTTCGCTCGATCAGCAAATTTTGCACTCATCGGAAAACACCTCCTTTCTGCTCTTGGTGCATAATATACTATTTCATCTGTGAGAAACCTATGAGATCTAGGTATTTTAAATTTTATTTATATTTTAGAGAAATATTTTACAATCCCATAGCTTTCATAAAATATCCATAAAGTACTGTTTTTCAAATGTTGAATAGTTGTTTTACTATTGTTCTTGTTGAAAAAATGAAAAACAGTCATGGGGGAGTAGGTTAGAAAACTGACTTTTAGTAGTTGAAACCCCGTTGGTGAAGTGGTGTTGTTCGAAAATGTAAAACTAAAATGTAAAACTACATAGAGTTCCACCAATTGAGCTTTCACCTATGGGGCTTCAAGTGTTCAATAAATTGTTAAAATAAACCAATTTTCTTGCAGGATTTGTAGGTAAAGTGGTAAACTATTGTCGTATACACCGAAAAAAATATCTTCTTCATTTGAGCGGAATCAACTCATTTTGATGTTACAATATAGCAGGGGCGGATCCAGGCAAAGTTTTCGGAAGAGGCGATATATGGGATAGAAAGAGATAGCACCATATTGTTATCTCTCTCTCTCTCTCTCTCTCTCTCTCTCTTATACAAATTAAGATTCTGGGGGGGGGGGCGATTGCTCCCAGTGCTCCCCACGTAGATCCGCCACTGTAATATGGTATCAAAAGAGAGAGGAGCTTTCCTCTGATAGGGTAAAATTTGTTCACTTTCACACTTAAATTACTTTAAATCATTTAAAGAAAGTTAAAATCACTAACTACCTTCATTGAGTCACATAAAGAAAGGAATATTCATCAATATTCGAACATTTTGTACTTTGTTTTCTTAAATACTCGAGTAAAATAAACAAGCCACACAGTGGCGGATCCAGACTTGTTTTCTGGAGGGGGTCTCTCTCCCATGCAAATATAAGTTAGCTCCAGGGGGAGGGGTCATGACCAGGCCCCGGGGATCCGCCAATGATGCCACACTGCTAGGTTATATTTGTCTTTTATTTCAATTTCACATTCGTACACAAACAAATAATGAAGTCAAAATATTATTATGTGCACAGAACACTAAAATATTATCATCCAGTATTAAATACCTTAAAACACACTGTAAATTGTCTTCCACAATCGAAAACTAAACGTGGAAATAAACCTAAGTTAAAGCTGACGACGCGACGCGATACAATTGTTAATGACTGCGCATGTGCAAATACGATATAGAGGATATTCCTCTAATTTTTTTCGGATGTTTCCTATCGAAAGTAGTGGATTACTTTCAACATAAGATTAAACTGTGATAATCGTCTTCTAATATTTTTCCTCTTCAAAACAGAGGAAAATACTATTGGTTGTAGTATAATTAGCTCATTTTGAGTAAAAAACTCAAGAGGGTTTTATGATAGGAATGTTCCGCTAAAATAAAGATGATTTATTTTCGGTGTAAATGAGAATTATCATAAATTATTTTATAGAGAAAATCTTGAGGGCATGCAAAAGTAATTTTTTAGGATAATCACACATACATAGTTCAGTGTTTCACTATTATTGTGCGCGATTTACTGATTCTAGCTTAATTGCCATACTTTTCATGCAGGTAGAACAAAAAACATTCGCACTGCAGGCGCAAGGTGATTGTAGATCAGGTGACATTAAAAAACTTTGACCTCGCCATAATCGACTCTTTTGTGTCCATGGTGCAAATAAAATTCTGTATCGTACCTGTATGGAAAGAATATCATTGATGGCATAAGGAGCAAAAATCTCCTATATAATTGTAAAAAATTGATCTCTATGTGAAAGTAGAATAACAATTTTGAAGTATAACATTAGTTGCATTCTTAACTGAAGCACAACAAGCTAGCATGATTTCTCGATGTAATATAATTTATCATGAGGTTATACGGAGGTTGGACTGTATTTTAAATCAAAAAATCCTTAAGGTATTAGTCGCGTAAAATGATTTTCGTCAGATTTTTTTAAAACTTTGTATCTGTATTCATGAGGTATTTATCTATGAAATGAGATCTATCCTATCAATTTTGACCACTTCTGAGCTTCAAAATATTAATTCAAAGTTTATACCTTTTACATGCAATAGCACAAAATGCATGTAAAAAATGTCTCTTATATTCAATTATAAAAAAACAAGTCGTCAGTTTTTCAAATAAAACTACTTAGTTACACATTGAGATAAAATAAATCTTTTAAAAAAAAAATTAATTTTATTGACCACGCCGTATAAAAAATACAATAATTTAAAAATTCATAATTTTTCATTTTCACATGGTTTCATTGAAAAATGTCGAAAACGTGTGAGCAATACATCACGATAACTTATAGTACCTGACTCAAAATCGTGAAAATTACATATATTACATTAGAAGAGATCACAAGGAAGCAAGTGAGTTGATATAAAAGTTTATTTTTTGTTCTTTTTATTTTGCGGGAGCATTTACGCGACTAATACCTTAAAGTAATAAATTATTCAATTATTTTATGAACTGAAAAACGTATTAATATATTCGTAGGTATATACGCTCTAAAAACTACAATTATTGAACCAAGAAAATATGGGACTAAGTATGAACAAGTAATTAATTTTGTTAAAAAAATATTTTCTTGCTTCAAACAGATTTTCAACGTTCATAAGTGCAGTCAAATCTCTGAGGGTTGCAGTCTTCGGATATGGGCTGCATACTTTACAGTTGTAAACATTCAGGGTCTTGTCCTTTATTATCCAATGCTATGTTAAATCACTGTTTTCTCCAAAAACCCTAAATTCAATGATCGATAGTCCTAGATGCTCCGACAGAGATCTCAATTCCTTAGGTCCCTTAAAACCTACTTGCCTACGCTCTCCGACGACTGTAAGTGGTACAGAGATTTAACTGTATTTTGATTAGTTGCGTAAATGAAAGGAAAAATGAATTGACTATTTGGTTTTAAAAGAAAAAATCAATTGACATATAAATAAGAAAAAACTGATGACGAATTACTTTGCTTGAAAATAGAAAAAATTTGTGTATGCCACTAGATCTGTAAGTGGTAAACTATAATAGACTAGGTATACATATTTACACATATGCATACTAGCATTTTATGAATCTAACCAGGCCTAATATACTTATCGTTACTTGCGTGTATTTATCGTTGTTACTGATTCATATCTTACATCTGAGATAGTATTAAAAACTATTTGGTCTGAAAATTTTTAATGTTAAACATAATTTTAAAAGAATATTCATGTTACATTGGCGAGTGTAATTATACTTTAACAAAATATATAATATACATACTTTAATGTGATAACTAATGGTGTACAGAAATCTACATAGAGGTCGTCTATAAATTACGTCACACGTTAGGGCGGGGGAGATATAATCATATATTATATGGATTTTTTGTGTTGAAATGTTTACCAAGATCTTGTTTCACAAACTTTGTTTTTTATTTTCAAAAAATGTATAGTAGTTTCTAAGAGTAGTTTAAAAAATAAAAATTTTTAACACTTAATTAGATGGTATTTTTTCGAATGTAATATAACATAGGGAGGCGGAGGTCAAGAAAATGTGACATAACGTTTAATGGGGGTTGACAAATATAGGACAAGTGAGGGGAAGGGTTGAAAGGGGGGAAAAAGTGTGACATAATTTATGGACGGCCCCATATTGTTTTTTAAAGAGCATGACTAATACCATTCTGTCAAGAAAATTACTTGCTACATTTTATGACAACACCCAGGAAATAAAGATGAATTTGTGAGAGCCATTTGAACTGTCAAGAAGGTTTGATGAACTAGTGGACGTGGTTTGCATGAGTTGATAGGTTTTGGTGAATTCAAAACAGCTGTCTGGAATTCGTGCAGGTCAAAACAACGAAATTGGACTTTAAATAAGTAAACAGAAGTGTGAAAAGTGAAAGTTTGGAAGAAATATAGTGTAAAATACCTTTAATTAAAGGTTTTCTTTTAAACGAAAAGACAGCTTTTGTAAAAACGAAAAAATGTAGATGTGACCAGCGTCAGTTGATTTAAATCAACTGAAACCAAACAGCACCAAACATCTAAATTTTTTCGTTAATTAACATCACTTAAAATTTAAGAAGTTAAAAAAATTTAGATGTGACCAGCGTCAGTTGATTTAAATCAACTGAAATCAAAATTCAAACCAAACATCTAAATTTTTTCGTTAATTAACATCACTGACTTACCTACATATACATATATATATTTATCTGTTCATCTGGCTTGTTCTTTTGCAGACGATTTTTTTGCTTGAAATATCAGAACATAATTTTTAATAAATGTTCAGTAGCGTAAAAAGTGGAAGTTTACTTGTAATGAAGTATTAAAATGAATAAGTTTGAAACACGTTGGAAAGAAAAATCGAATATGAATTGAGATATGACATTTAAGAAGTAAGCGAACAAAACCTGATAAATTAATTTTTTGAGAAAAATGAGATAGGTGTAGTTTTTATATATTTGGAACTCAAGGAATATGATTATTTACTTCTGATTCACGAAAAAAATTCTGTTCTATTAAAATTTTTGTTTAATAACGCTGTATTTAATCGAAAACAGATTTTTTTATTCCCCATAAAAGTATTCAATTTGCTATGAAAACTGGATAAATACAGGCTTTCAGCTTCGACAATTAGATCATATTGAAACAAAAATTGATAAATCTTTAATTTTGTATTTTTTTAAAGCTCATTTATAATTATTAGATTTATAAATAATCTTGAAGTTGAATGCACAGAAATAGAAGATAATAGTAGTAATGTTTTTTGAAAATTTCATCGTTTTATTTGTCCGATTCCTTTAATTCATTGATTAAAAATCATATGCAAAAAATACATGGGTTTGTGAAGTCAGGTTTCTATAAAGTAAATATTCAGTTTTTTGCGAGTTTATTGGTTATCTAAAAACGTAAAAACATGTTTTAATATTTAAAAAAATAAAAAAATAAATGGAATCATCCGTAAAAGATGTTAATTAAGGCACCAGAAAGCGTAAAACTGCTTAACGTGAAAGTGAAATCCAGACTGTTGAAACAAAAGTGGATAAATCCATTTTTCTTTTTTAAATAACAATAACAATAAGCAAAATCAAATTATTTGCAACATTGCAAAGTAATATGTTTGGTTTCGCTTAAATTAAAGGTATTTTACACTTTATTTATTTCAAACTTTTACTTTTTAAACTTCTGTTTACTTATTTAAAGTCCGATTCCGCTGTTTTAAGCTTTAAGAATTCCAGACAGTTGTTTTGAATTCACCAAAACCTACAAACTCGTGCACGGCCACGAGTTAATGATAGAATCAAGAATCAAGCTTTCAGCGCATGTAAACATGGAACTTGTAAATTCAAACCCCGAAGCTTGGTAGCTAAACGAAGTTAAATTTTCCAAAAATTCACATAATTTTTAGTCACAAAAAGACGACGCGCGGTATGGCCGGCAGGACGTTTTCGTTTTTTTAAAAAGACTACCTAGCCCTTGTACATAAATTTAAAAAATCGATATTTACGTCATCTGAAAGCTTGTTTAATTATCTAAAAAACCATATATTCATTTTTATACTTATCTGCTTCCATATTGATTTTATAGAGCGATTTCCGAGGGACTCGTGCCTGAGCCATTTACCACCGGCCGTCATTACGTTAGTTATAACAATATTTACAAAAGTAATAATAAACTCAATTCCTTTGATGATAAAGATGATAAATTATGATGATAATGATGATGGTGATGATGATGATGATGATGATTATATGAAATTAAAATATTTTTTCACAAAAATGAATTGTCCTTCCGGAAGGACGTTTACTGTGTGAAAGCGCGTCCTACCGGCAGTACGCAGCCTTGGACGTTCTATCATTAACCAAACCTTCTTGACAATTCAAAACGGCTTTCCCGAATTCATCTTTATTTCCTAGGCAGTTGAAAGGACAAAAAGTTTTTGCACACAGTGCAGAATTATACAGGTCTCTTAAGGCTGATCAAACCTTGGGTACTAAAATGCTCTCACCCAATTTCAATGTTTACGTCTCTCGCCCTTAAAAGACAAAATAAATTAGCTATAATGTCGATTTATTAGAAATAATAGAGGGCACAAGTGGTGGAACTTCATTTTTGTTGTTATAAAAAATGGCTAAATGTTATTATTAAAATTATTTTTCAAATTTTGAAAATATTTAAAAAATAACATTTAGCCATTTTTTAATTTTTATAACAACAAAAATGAAGTTCCACCACTTGTGCCACTCTATTATTTCTAATAAGTCGACATAAACTAATTTACTTTGTTTCTTAAGAGCGAGAGACGTCAATATTGAAATTCGGTGAGAGCATTTATGTTCGTAGGTGTGATCAGCCTTAGGGGTCATTCACAAAACTACGTCACGCTGTATGAGACCTTTTTGGACCCCCTCCACCCCCCTCCCTAGCGTTACACTTTTACATGGGAAAACTGGAAATTTATCGACACCCCCCCCCCCCCCTCCTCTCTCTAGGCGTGTAACGTAGTTTGTGAATGACCTCTTAAGTAAAAAAAGAAGATATTCCAAATAAAAAATGTTGTATATAAACGACATAACAAATTTAAATGTCCAAAACTGAAAAAAATATTTTAGAGGAACTGATATAATTATGGGTAGATCGACCATATTTTATTGATGATTTCGGAACTGCCATGCACTTTTGTATTTTAGCCATACTACTGTTTGATGAAACACTTGATATTCATGAAACTGCGAGTGACATTGTAAGGTAAGGTAAAAAAAACAGTGACAGTAGGTATAATTTCAATTTTCTAGAGAAGGTTTTAAAATTTTAATTTAACTCATCATAATAAAATTTTAGGAATAAAATAAGGTTACCTAACCAACTTTTTTTTTAAGCAATATGAATATCATTTATCATATATATCTCGATTATCCGAAATTGCATTCGTCAGAAATCTCATTTAACAGAAATCTAATATATTATATGAAATTTCATTGATCAGAAATCTTATTTATTCCTTCATCCCAAGGAAGGTAATCTTTTGGGGTCCATATTACAGTATGTGACTCCGTCGACCCCAACTGTCAAGCCGCGTTTTTTTGGTCAAAGTTTGCCCATGTTTCTAAGCAGTATAAATCTATTAAGATATCTCATTAACCTATGAATTGACTATGGTTGACTGTTGTTACATAAACTGGAAATGTCAGTGAGGAATTTTTGAAAAAAGTCTCTATAATCTCTATTTTTCGTTAATTCTACGAATTTTTTTCATTCATATATATTTTAATAGTCCATGATGATACTAGAATTATGATAATTATAGTTGAAAGGGACATTTCAAAGATGGACATTTCGTATAAAACTTTTGTTTAAGGTAACAGCTTCTTATCCCAGTAAAAAGAGGGTTATTGAGCCAGAGTTTTGGTTGATTAAACAAACCGTTTCCTCAATTGTCCAAAAACGACAATTGGACAAAATTGAGGTGGTTGCTCATTGCTCAATCATCCAGAATCATCTTTTCTAATGACATTTCACTGATTTGCTTATTAATTTCGTCGGTAAAAGTGAGGAGTATGATAAAGTGACATTTTTTATCGACTTTTGATATAAATTTTAACAGAAAATAAATACTCCTTACTTTTATCGACCAAATTCATAAGTACATCAGTGAGCTGTCAATAGATATTTTTGTTGTTTGTATAGACAAAATGCTTGATACACATTTGAAAAAAAGGAACCAGTTTGTTTTTCTTTTGCACATGTCACGGGAATCTTGTGTTTAAAAAAATTCTCTTACATTTTTTTCTTTTTGTTCCATCTATGATACGACACGCACGTCTTTACCACCGATCGGCGAACTAATGGACAATAAGGTATGTAGCTGTTTACAGCTTTGTCACATCATATGATATCTACGTCGAATCGTTTGTGAGAGAACGCACTTTACGGTATTTCCATGTTTAGGAATTAATTCTTTTAAGGAATTAATTAATTAATTTAATTAATTAATTTAATATGAAAATAATTTACTTTCTAAAATAGACATAAATATAAAAAAAAATTCTTGAAAATTGTTTCTTAGAATGTGCATTTAATATTTTCTAACATTGACAAAAATGTTATAAAGTAAAAGGAAAGGGGTCGGGGACATTTCCACCAAAACCCAATTGACCGAATTTGTAATTGGCCGAAATTTAATTGTCCGAATTTGTAATTCTACAAACTTGCATTTGTCAGAATTTGCAATTCCCCGAACTTGCGTTTGTCCGAGCTATTAACTTCCCGAATTTGTATTTGTCATAACTTTCAAATCATCAAACTGACATTTGCCAAAACATTTAAATCGACGAAATTGCATTTGTTAAAATTTTTAACTCCTCGAACTCGTATTCGTCTGAACTTTTAAATCCAGGAACTTACATTTGCCAGAACTTTGAAATCACCGAACTTGCATTTGTCAAAATATTCAATTACCAGAATTTGCATTTGTCCGAACTTTGAAATCACCAAATTTGCATTTTTCCGAACTTTGAAATCACCGAACTCGCATTTAGCAGAATATTCAACTCTCCAAATTTGCAACTGTCAGAACTTCTAAATCCCTGAATTTGCACTTGTCCAAACTTTAAAATCACCGAACTTACATTCGCCCGAATTTTGAAATCTCCGAATTTGTAATTGTCCGAACTTTGAAATCACCGAACTCACGTTTGGCCGAACTCTTAAGTCTCCGAATTTGCATTTGGCCGAACTTTTAAATTACCAAATTTGCATTTTTCCGAATTTTTAAATCACCGAACTTGCATTTGTCAAACTCCTTAAGTCACCGACTACTCGTGTCCCCGAATTTGCATTTGTCCGACCATCGGAAAGTAGGTTTTCTAAAGGAGTCTTTTGATTGGCTGGTAATGTTACCGGGAAATTTACCATCCAATCATAAGACTCCTTTAGAAAACATACTTTCCGATGGTCGGACAAATGCAAATTCGGGGACACGAGTAGTCGGTGACTTAAGGAGTTTGACAAAAGCAAGTTCGGTGATTTAAAAGTTCGGAAAAATGCAAGTTCGGTAATTTAAAAGTTCGGCCAAACGTGAGTTCGGTGATTTCAAAGTTCGGACAATTACAAATTCGGAGATTTCAAAATTCGGGCGAATGTAAGTTCGGTGATTTTAAAGTTTGGACAAGTGCAAATTCAGGGATTTAGAAGTTCTGACAGTTGCAAATTTGGAGAGTTGAATATTCTGCTAAATGCGAGTTCGGTGATTTCAAAGTTCGGAAATATGCAAATTTGGTGATTCCAAAGTTCGGACAAATGCAAATTCTGGTAATTGAATATTTTGACAAATGCAAGTTCGGTGATTTCAAAGTTCGGGCAAATGCAAGTTCGTGGATTTAAAAGTTCAGACGAATACGAGTTCGAGGAGTTAAAAATTTTAACAAATGCAATTTCGTCGATTTAAATGTTTTGGCAAATGTCAGTTTGATGATTTGAAAGTTATGACAAATACAAATTCGGGAAGTTAATAGCTCGGACAAACGCAAGTTTGGGGAATTGCAAATTCTGACAAATGCAAGTTTGTAGAATTACAAATTCGGACAATTAAATTTCGGCCAATTGCAAATTCGGTCAATTGGGTTTTGGTGGAAATGTCCCCGACCCAAGGAAAGGTATAAGTATTATCCTAATATAAAATGTTTTGAATTGTCGAATTTTTTAAAAATAACGATATACAATTTAATTATAACAATGAATTTTATTTTTTCGACTGCACACATACTCAATTTACATAATAAATGTACACAGATGAATATATTAAATACATGGGACATTCAATTTTATACAATCGTACTTAGGAAAAGACCAAAGGCCGCCTATAAATTACGTAAGACATTTTTGGTAGGGATGTTCAAAAAACCCAAAACTCAAAATCTGATCCGAGTTGATTTGATTTAATTAAATTTCATGTCCGTCGTCGCGGATGTTGCTTGCTGCTACTTGATTAATTCGAGAGCTGAACTGAGAGCGAGTCGGGTTCAAGTTGAACAAAAATCTCGAAAAAAATGTAAATTCTCGATATTTTTGTATTTTAAATAATAAATATTATTAAAAAAACAAAGAAAATGATTGGAAATAATAAATTAAATTTAAGTTAAGACGTTTGCAAAGAAAATTAATTAAGAAAGCTCTAACTATTATTGAAAAATGTGTAAATTAATGAGCAAACCATGTGGTTTTTAAAAGTGAGAAAATGAGGTAAAAGCGATGAAAACAACCTATTTTAAACTTACAGGGAGAAAATGAGGTTAATTTCTTTTATTATCCAATATCAACAAAGATAACCCTGGCGACAGTATCGGATTGAATTTCAATCAGTTTGAATAAGTTTTAATCAGAATTCTTCCGGGGCATTCCGAAATTTGTTTCCGAGCCAATCAGTTTTTATCCGAATCTAAAAATGGATGTAACTTGACGAAAAATTATTTCCGAATCATTCCGAAATAATCCGTTTAATTCCAAAGTTAAATTTTAATCCGTTTGAATCCCGTTATTTCATTTCGAATCAATCCCTTCCAATTTTAGTCGGGTTTATTCGAACATGAAACGGATTGATTCGGAATGAAAAAACGTGATTCAAACGGATTAAAATTTAGCTTCGGAATAAAACGGATTATTTTGGAATGATTCGGAAAGAATTTTTCGTCAAGTTACATTCATTTTTAGTTTCGGATAAAAACTGATTGGCTCGGAAACAAATTTCGGAATGACCCGGAAAAATACTGATTAAAACTTATTCAATCTGATTGAAATTCAATCCAATCCTTTTGTCAGGGAAAATAAACTAATCTAAATAAAAACCTAAAATCAAGCTTATAAATCCTAAATAAATTATGTATAATATCAACGTTGATATCTTCGTTGATGTTGAATTATAAATGAAGTTAACCCCATTTCCTCCCTGTAAGTATAAACTATAAAGTATGTTATTTTCATCAATTTTAACGCATTTTTTCACTTTCAAATATAACATGGTTTTCTAATTTATTTACACATTTTTCAATAATAATTAGCGCTTTTTTAATCATAATTTCTTTTGCGACCATCTTCATTTGAGTTCAATTTATTATTCTCCATCATTTTCTTTATGTTTTTTTATCATATTTATTATTTAAAATACAAAAAATTAGTCAGGACGCGAGTAGCACACAAGTAGGACATAATAATGTGCTAGTCGTGTTCGATCCGGTCGCCTGGATTTACTAAAATCATTATTGAGGATCTGTTAAAAACATGTTAATAGTCTATTCTAGCAATCGAATTTTCGTGTTTTCTCTAAAACTCAAATCCGACTCGACTTGACTCAATTTCGCATTATTTGTAAATTCTTAATTTGAGAATATCGTAAGATTTCGGAAAATCTCCTTCCTCCATACAGAAAATATTACGTAATATGTAATAAAAAAAAATATCGAAAATAATTTTAAATTATTTATTCATACATTTTAAATAAATTTGTAATAGTCTTCTTTGGTCTTACGTAATTGCTGGACGGACCCTAACGCAAGTAGAGGTTTTTTATTAGAAAAATCAACTGCACGTGTCAGTCTTTTGCAAAATGAAACTGTTTGAAATAGAATGCCTCACGTGTTAAAACACTGATACACGTCTGTTAGCATTTATAAAAATCTTGAAAAAGAATATATTTTTCACTTACAGTCGGGTGCCGCTACAGTAACGTGCTCGATAGATTAACAATTTGGGACTCACTATAATAACATTTAACATTCTCACCACGACGTATCAATAAACATATACATGTACAACAGGAGGAGAAAAAATGGGGGTATGTGTTTGAATAAAAAGAATACCGAGAAAACTCTGTTACGCATAACGTACGCACTGTTGGTGCATATTATACTACAAATCACTCTATGCGAGAATTGCATGAAATCCATGCTATTTTTTCACCGTCCGCCCCTTGCAATACTCGCACGGGCCGTGCTAATTTCGTCTAATCTTATTGCTTTTTCTGCAACAGAGTATGAGCGAATAATCCACGGAAATACTTTGTTCGTTATTGGTAAGACATTTTTCTCAGTGTAGGGAGAAATTGTATCGGATCCTTTCGATCCCGACTATGTTACTATAACGGCACTCGACTGTACATCGATATTTCCCATTATTGTTATTACTATTATTATATTTATTATAAATCACTATCATTATTTTCTTCAATATAATATATAGATACACGGAGAGATAATTTTAGCGTTTGCAGCATGAAACCAATTAACAGTATTAGTTAACTAAATTAACGCTGTTAACTTTCCAGTAATACATAAATGTCCGCCCCTTTTTAACTTCCTGTTAATTATAAATGTTAATTTACCATTAAAAGTCCTGCGTAGTAGTTTTCTTTGGCAGCTAGGGCTGCGCACTACTTTTAAATTACCTTCCCTTCGGGAAAGGTACGTATGTACTAAACTCCACCCAGGTTAAAATTTTTTGTTTTCATTTTTCATTTTCTACCACAAGTAGAAAAAGTTGTTAACAGGAAGTTAAAAAGGGGTGGTCATTTAAGCTTCTTTCGCGTGAATCTGCAATGTATGGATTCTTGCTCTAATAGGCTAATAGCAGAAACGGAACTTACTACAAAACGAGGGAAGAAATTTATGCGGCAAACGCTAGAATTTTCCCTCAGTCTACATTTTATAAAATCGTTTTACCACCTATATCCATATAGATTAAGGATATTTTTCATCAATCAGTAAAACAAGAAATAAGTATTGAAATACACGAATATATAAGCAACATTAGTCTTATACAGTTAAATGTTTGACTGATATAAAATCATCTTTATCAAATGTTATATTAAAAAAAAAACAATCAAAGAAAGACACCGAAGTAAATTTAAAAATAAATTAAGAGAAAATTAACCCAAGTTGTTTTTTATTTTAAGTTTCTACAATATTCAGTTATTCCGAGACACTGTTTTCTTCAGCACATTTATCATTTTTTACTTCTATTCTGAGTGGTGAACGACATCTTGTTTTTGTACGACTTCCTAATCGAGAGCGTAAGTCACCTCTTAAAGTTTCTCTCAAATCCCTTCTTGATGAAAATGACTGACTGCAAAGATAATAAATTAAATAAATAATATAGTATGTACAGCATTGCTTAGTGTGTAATAGGATGGCCTAAAAACACATTGTAAATTTGTTTTTCGCTGAAAAGGGCATGACACCCCCGCACTTTGTTCTAATTAAAAAAAAAAAAAAAACAAATTGAGTACCTATTTTTGGATTTTTTAAAATATTTTTAGTCTTAACTAGTGCCGTCGGGCACCTCAATTTTACCATGTAAAATTCATGGAAATAATTGCAATTTTCGAAAGATCAAAATTGTTTGCAAGGGCTTGAAAAAAGTTAACATTACACTGAAACAAAAAGTTTATTAATTTTTAGTGAACTAGTTGACTATACTTTTAGATATGACATAAAATCGATGAAACATTAAGAAGTTTTTTTATAAGCATTGGTTGACTAGTTAATAAAATTTCACTAACTATCAACCATCCTTTCGATAACTAAAAAACCGTGAAAATTTAAGTTTTGGCTACAATTTGTCAGATATTCCTTTTAATTTGTTATTGAAGCAAAGCAATTTTAAGCACACTACAACATTTTACACTTAACACTTCTTTACATTTCATTTAAACACATACATAATAACACATTCCGAAGGTATACATCCTGACTCGACTGTCAATTAATCGGCTGTACTCAGTAGAGTGTTTTCCGTAGTTTTCCTTTACTGTGATCAGAGCGGGTCAGGCAAATGCGAGTACTTCTAATAAAAGACGTCTACGGAATGCAAGCGAGTTAGGGTGTCAGGTTGTGGGAAATTGGAAGAGAAACCATGGATAGTACATATGTGACTGTCCATGAGAAAAGGTGCCTTAGCTCCCAAACGTCAATTTTACAGGGTGAGCGTTTAAAGTTGCAACAATGCAAATTAAATCAATGTAACATTTCAATTCTTGCTTAATAACACAAAATATTTTTTAAAGCAACAATTTTTTATTTTTGGAAATAAAAGAACAAATTAAAATCTGTCAGTTGGCATTAAAAAATCAAAATTTATTTTTTTGGAGCTAAGGCACCTTTTCTCGTGGACAGTAACATATCGTCGGGGCTACTTCAATACCGCGAATCTACACTTGGTTAATACGGCGTATCTACAAATTCGTTAAAAGCTATATTGTAATGCAAATTGCACTAAAAGTAGCCCTTAAAGGATTTGTAGATACGCGGCATTAACAAAGTGTAGATTCACAGTAATGCACTAGCTCCGACGATATATGAGGATTAGAAATGGATTCTGTTCCAATCTGTAGTTCAGTATAGACGTGTTTTATGACAAGTCCCGTTATTGTTATATTTGTTGGAAGATATCAGTGAATTTTAATTATAAATATCCAATCTAGATTTATACAGTGTTTGGTTTGGTTCATCCTTTTGGTTTTATAAAGAGGCTGGGAACTTCTTTGGTGCATTTCGACGTATATCTGATCTTACAAGGAATTTCTGCAGCATTTCTGTCAAATTAAAAATGGCGACCTAACGGAGCACATGCCGAGAAGGAAATAAAATTATTCTTAAGGAGATTTGCAGACATCAAAACTATAATCAACCGGAAGTCAACTTCTGATATTCAAGGAATTTTTGAGGTGATTATGTTCCAATTATTATGCAAGTAGCTAAACGCTACTACCAGTTTGTCTGAGCAGTACTCGCAGCATCCACAACAGTATCAACAACAATTTCAACCTCAACAACAAGCTCTACAAAATAATCAACCATCTCAACAGAATTTTTCCCAGAAGGAGACTTCTCAGCAAGCTTTTGTTCAACAAATAGCTGATCAGATAAATCATATACAGCAAAACCAGTTTACTTATGGCGATCAGTCCACGCAGTCACTCTATCTACAATATCCTCAAGTTCGACTCTTGCAAACGTTACAACGAGCTAATCTTCGATTTAATCCTCCAAATCAACATGCTGAGATTACAAGTGGTTCCCGCTTCTTTGAGGAAAATTTGATGGAAACTCACGAACACGGTCTGAATGATTTGACTCTGGATCAGAATTCGGCTCGCTTTGTTTCAACAGCTGGTAACAATCAGGATCGAAATCAAGATTTTTATGCTCCGCAATACCTGGGTCCAAATTTTCAGTTTTAATCGGTGAATTTAAGGAGTTACATGGGTTTCACAGCTTTAAAAAATCAATTTTTTTTATTATCTTATTAATTTCTACAACATCTCGAGAATATTATCCTAAATTTTCAAGTCGATCCGAATAAAAGCTTCGGAGATACAGCCTTGGGAAGGTGCGCGCTCAGAGTCAGGTATTATGTGTACGCAGCTAAAAAAAAATCTGCGAGCGAGACTCGCGAAAACAGGATTCATCATAGACAGGAGCGAAAGGATGCCCTAGATACTACAGCTGCTGCAGGTTCTTTACTTTATGGCCCAGGAATCGACGATTCAATGGAAGTTAACAAAAATGTTTTATTTCCAGTTTTGTTGTTACTCAAAACTTATGCGTTTTTCTCGAAACTGTGTTTTCAAAGTCGGTTGTCAAAATTTCTCGGAAACTACCCAACCGATCTTAATGAAATTTTGCACAGGCCTTCGAAATACAATTCTCCAATACTTGGACGAAGGGTTTTTTTTTCTTCAATCACAACTATTAAAAAAAAAAAATGTTGAGCAAATTTTACCAAAATTTGCATTTTTTTGTAAAAAGGTCTGCCAAAAATCCAATTTTCACTTTTTTTTTCCCTTCGTCCACTTTCTAGTTTCAGGTCTGTACTAAAAGAAAATATTTAGTTTTTTCATTTCAGATGATTCTGTCAGGAATTGTGCTGTCAACGCGGACGCACCTTTTTTCCGAGGGGTCACCGGAAATGACGTCTCAATGGCTGATTTCTGAATATTTTTCTTCGCAAATTTCAAAAATTCTTCTTTAACCCTCTGCCTACGCTACAAAATTCCCACTTTGGTATCTAACCACGTGATCATTTCATGGACACGAAAGATGCATGTGTTGGCAGCCGAGTTTCAGGATCGTAATCATAACAAAAGAACAAGATCTTTGTGCAAAGAAAGATTTGTAAATTAATTATACAGAATTTATATCAAATTAAGAAAAAGATTATTTATTAGATTTCATTTGAGAATTATATTGAAGTCTAACCTGTAAATTATGTACAAACAAGGCTTAAGTTTAATAAAAAGTCGTCATGTGTAACATAACCTTAAAAGTGAAATGTCAAAACTGATATTAACAACTATTTATCTAAAAACTAAATAATTAGTAATTATATTGCTTTATAAACATAAATAATAATTATAAGCTATAAATCGTTAAAAAATAATAGCCTGAGAACTCTCCAGAATTCTCGTATAATTGTTGAACCTATTTTTTAAACTTTACTCAGACAGGGCACCTATGCCTCAATAAAGCTTTTGAAATACGATCCTAATCTGTTAAAATGAATTCAAATCGAACAAATACATTAATCTTTATGTAAATGAGTGCTGTTATTAGTTAGTCTCCTTCCATAAGCCCAAATAGACGATTTTAGACGATAACGGTCATTTGAGTAGGCAGAGGGTTAAATATATATATATTTAAGAAACTAAAAAGTTATAATACAATATTTCCTTCTTTATATAAAAAAAAATTGTTGAAAATAGGCCTTTTTTTGCCAAGTAAGTCCATGTAACCCCTTAACAGATGCATCTCAACAACAGGGAATATTTAAAACATCCTCTTCCCTTCTCTAGATTTCCTGATCAATTACCTAACAGATCAAAAAATATGCAAGGTTAATGGTTCTGGTAGATTCAAATAGTTTATATGTTTTCATAGTGCACCATTTTTGTCCGCCATATTGGATCCGACATTTTGAATTTTAAAATCCTGATGCTAGATTCGTAATCAGCGACCCCGAAAACACCCGAGTAGTCAGTTTTAAGCGAATCCGATAAGTTTTTAACTTTTTTGTCCACCATATGGGATCCGCCATTTTGTATTTTAAAAAACTAACACCGGATTCGTAATCAGCGACCCCAAAAACCTCAAAGTAAGAAGTTTAAATCAATTAAAGCGTAAAGAAGTATCAATATTAACTTGTTAATTTTAAGATCGTTTTTTTCGAAATCTTGTTTTAGCACGTAAGCCCCGTTCTCACTGTCCAAGTCACATATGCTTAACCGAGACATGGCTGACCCTGGATATATATTTTAATTTATTCGGCTATACAGTTTACAGGAAGGATAGACTTGATAGACGAGGTGGTAGTGGGGTCTCAATTCTTGTCGAGGATTCCTTATTTACTTCTTCACTGAATCTGACTTTTTCTGATTCTTGGGATATCTATCCATTTGACGTTTTAGGTATGAGGATACGAATTCCGGGTTCGATCACTTTTGGTCTGGCCGTCGTATATTTTACATCGGTCTCGAAGCCTGAGATCGAAACTTGGTGAGAACTGATGAGCCTACAGAGAGATATTTCAACCGAAATCGTATATGGAGATTTCAATGCTATCTCAACCTTATGGGAAGCGGGAAAATCAAGCACTAAGGGTACTAAGCTCTCGGCAGCGGCAAAGATATCCTCTTTAAGTTCTATAAATAACTACATGCCTACCCACATCACAAAATATAAAGAGAAAATAAACAATCTGGACAAACAAAATTAAATCACATTGCGTAAATACTAAGCTACTTGATTGGGTCAATGTGGATCAAGAGTTAAATCAGTTACTTACGAATGATGACTACAAAGATGCTCCTGGTACTCCTCAAGACAAATACAGTGCTCTCATTACAGATACTAAAGATATTTTAATTAAAAGTAAAACCTACTTCCCTTGTGCCAATAAGGGTAAGACCGAATTCATTTCAAATCAGGCAGGCTTTACTTCTTCGGGACTGAAAGTAATTTTTGCCTTCAAAATTTCGTTTTATAAAGAATTTTAGACGACACGTATTTTTTTATTTTGCTAAAAAAATTTTTTTTGGAAGTTATAAGGATTTTAAGTTTAAACGTCGGAAAATTCGTTTCTACAAAATTCAGGGAGAAAAATCTTTAAAGTGTTGGAATTTTTTAAGTAATTAAGATAATTTATTTTTTCTTTTTGCATCTGAAAAAGCTTTTGTTCGTCTTTCCAAATCCATTGGAAAAATTAAAAAATATTAAAAAATAACAAAATGGCGGTCATTTTACTAAAAAACTTAAAATTGAATTTACTCAAAAACCCCACCTTTTTTTTTGCTCAAAATTTTTTTGGGAATTGTAGTCATAGGGAGGAATATTTTCCATAAGAATTTAACTTGTGCCCAATTATGGTACAAGAGAAAAATTTTTTTTTTATTTTTTAAAGCGAAACATCATTCTTCTCAAGAAATACACTAGACAAGAAAAAATTTCTGAAATAAAAGGTGTTTGTTTTGAAAAAATCTAAAATAATGTCTTCTGTCATTTTTATCTATTTTGCGTTTTTTCAGTCAATTATGAAAAACATTGATTAAGCACTCACATTTGTTGCATTTTTAATGTCGGTATCAATATTTTTTTGATTTACAATTTTTTTCCTCCACAGTAACATATAAATAGTTAATTATCTTTGCTGTCACTAAAGTTACAATTGTTGACAATTTTTGTGTTCAATAAAGCAATAGCGAGTATGAATATTGAGACGTTAATGAGTTATATATTATTTTTGTAAAAACCAAAGACATTACATGATTTTTGCATGGAAATGTCATTATTATTTTTGTTTAAAGTTCAAAAGAGTTTAACAACAGAGAGTTTTATCGATTTTTTTTCAAAATTCACTGAAAAAACGCAAAATTGAGAAAAATGACAGAAGACATTATTTTAGATTTTTTAAAGACAAACAATTTTTACTTGCGAAATTTTTTCATATCTAGTGAATTTCTTGAGAAAAATGATGTTTTGCTTTAAAAAAATAAAAATTTTTTTTTCTTTTGTACCATAATCGGGCACAAGTTAAATTCTTATGGAAAATATTCCTTCCTATGAACACAATTTCCAAAAAAATTTTGAGCAAAAAAAAAGGTGGGGTTTTTGAGTAAATTCAGCAAAATAAAAAAATACGTGTCGTCTAAAATTCTTTATAAAACGACATTTTGAAGGCAAAAAGTACTTTCATTTCCGAAAAGGTCTAGTCTGCCTGATTTGAAATGAATTCGGTCGTAAGAGAAAAGCTCAACCTGGTTGGATGCTAGCTGCGACGAGTTAATTGAGGTAAGAAGGTCAGCATTAAAGGATTATCAGCGGAATCAAAATAGGGACTTGCTCAGGAGATTCAAGGAGGTAAGTAACTGGGTTACGAGGGGAGTAAGAAGGATTAACTCTAAAGTTTATTAAAAATTTTGTGGGGAACTTGATTTTAATAATATAAAGGAATGATCAATATTTGTCAAACAGTAAAGACGCTTGCCTCTATAACGCAATCTAATTATGTATGTACTTTGTGGCGGATGTTTACAAAGCCTTTGCCTGGTAAAGTGCACTGTACTTGATCACCTTTCTTTTTTCATCCAAGGAAATCAAGCACAGTGTACTTTTAATTCAATTTTCCCATCGAAGATAATTTAACAATTGATTAGCCTGGAAGTTCCGCCTAGGATTGTTAATTTTATTGGGTTTATCATCTCTAGGAGGAATCTTCACTTTGATTTGGATCGCTCGAATTCTATAATTTCGGGGATAGGAGTTTTACAGGGGAGAGTACTCTCACCTTATTTAGTCTAGCACTAAGGCACGTCAAAGATCAATTGCCGGAGGAGGTTGAGGTTATCTTATATGCGGATGACATCCTATTCTATACGATTCAGGATGATCCTAAAAGCGCAAAACATTTGCTAAATGAATTTTATGAGATATACAAGGTCTGATTGTTGGATTTTGGTCTTGAGATCTCGTTGGAAAAAGTGCAATTCACTATCTTCACTCGGTGTTCAGACTTTAGTGTATTGAAATCACAGAATTGGGGTTGGCTCGAATTTACGACTCGAGGCCAGTTGCCAGTTCAAATATTACCAGTAAAAATAAAGTGACGTGTTTGGGAAGCGTGTGGCTGCAGCACCTCTCGGTGGCCAATTTCTCAGCTGCTCGCCGGTCGCGTCTATCAACACGTGTTCTCAGTGTTAAAATTTTTCTGTGAATGTTAGGTCATTGTCTCACGCAGTTTCGCGTTTTCGTAAGGTTTTGTTCTCAAGGTTCGTCTCATTTGTACTTCTCAGAAGGACTACTCAAAATTGTGTTGTGTGTGTTGTGTGGTGTCAGATCACCAGAAATTACAAGTGTAATTTCTACGGAAAGAACTCAAATACAAAGGACATAATTTGCTGTGTGTGTTTGTGCTTTTTACTTGCTTGACCACGGATTTACTCAATAAAAAAAGGTATTTTTCATAATTAAAGGTGTTCTCATTTTATTGAATTTTATTTTATTCTCTGTAAAATCATTCTCCGTAAAGTGAAATCCTCAAACATTTTCCTCACTTCCCGGTACTGCTCAAAACATTTGGTCCTTCGAGCCGGATAAAAGGTTGAGAATAGTGCGCGAGAATTAATTGAGAATAAAAATTAAGTGTATATTTCTGTGGCTCGTGCTTTCTCCTCACCTAAGGACGGAATCATAGTGAAGTAAAATCGCCAGTTAGTGTGAACACGTGCTCGGGTTGCGGTAATTCTCAGTGTCCGCCATCTTTTCTCGACGCCTTCTTCTCCACCTTCTTCGGTCACGTTCGGCGGTGCCTGGCAGTGTTCGCGACCTCTCACTCTCGGACTCTCTCACTCTCGCGCTGCCAGAGAGACGCGGTGTTATACTGCAGTGCTCGTGGACTTTTCTCTCTCGGATTCTCTCTTTCGCTGCCAGCCAGACTCGGCGTGCAAGTAGTAGTGCACGGTTCTCACCACACAGACACTTCTCTTTCGGTCTCTTTCTCTCTCTGAGACACCTCTCTCCTTAGACTCGACTCTCTAAGCGGTCTATAGTTCTCTCTCTTTCGCTTGTCGCTTCGTTCTCATTTCTTTCTCCCCGTGTAAACTGACAGCTGAGAGATGTCGACCACGGGCAATCACTCGAAAAGCGACGACGAAAAACTCAAAGTGGTTCCGGAACCAGAAAAAACCGAGTCAAAGGACAAACCGGCTTCGGATAACCCGGATAAGGAGAACCCTTTTAATCGGGCGGATGACAAGGAGGGCAAGGCAGGACCGAGCCTAAAGGTCCGCTCTCGGGCAAATTCGACAAAGTCGGACAAATCAGACCAGCCCTCAGTGAAGGAGGGTGGTTCAAAACGGGGCGAGTATGCCAGCTCTTCGGCTAATGTAGAACTCAAGGTCGCAGCTCAATTAACTCGTTTACGGTTTTTTACGGACACACTCAATGAGGCACCTTCAAGCAACTAAAGGATTTTCTCACTGGGCGGGCTAGGGCGATGGAAAATATCTCCTCATATTCTCAGTCGACAGGATTTCAACCCGCTCCGACAAAGGCTTTACTCAAGGCAAAACTGTTCATCCTGTGGAGACAATCATTATATTGTCGTTTGCGACAAATTCAAGAACTTGTCTCCTAGGGCTCGCAAGGAGCTTGTTATTTAGAAGCGTCTCTGCTTTAATTGTCTTGGTCGGCACAGCGCTAAGGCGTGCCAGTCTCAAAAAAGGTGCAACAAGTGTGACGGAAAACATCACACTATGATCCATCAGACGGACGGGATAAGCTCATCAAGGGATCAAGGAGCTGCCCCCAATCAAGGACCCTCTCACCATCAAGGATTATCAGGAATGCAAAGATCCTCTCAATCCGGTGTTCATTCCTCCAATGCGGATTGACCATCAGGAATTTCTCACCACAAGAGCCCAACTCACTCAAGGCAGACGTTTCTCTTGGCAACTTCTCGGGCTCTACACATCTCACCTCAAGGAACTTCTCACCCAGTTTATTCTCTGTAAAATCATTCTCTGTAAAGTGAAATTCTCAAACCTTTTCCTCACTTCCCGGTACTGCTCAAAACACTCGGAATACAGGTTTAAAGACAATAACATATCTTGGTATAACTCTGTACCAAAATCTTCTCTGGAATGCGCACATCTTAAATGTAATTAAAAAAGCGAATAAAGCTATCAATGTTATAAAAATTCTGGCCAGAGTTTCATGGGGCACTTCTCCCTTGACTTTGATTACGGTCTGTAAGTCCCTGATTGCTGCATGTCTGAATTGGGGAGCAATTTCCTTCTGGAAGGCAAGTGAGACTTTGTTGGCTCTGGACACGGCTTTCTTTACTGCTTTGAGAGTCGCACTTGGCTGTATGAGAAAGACTCCTATCACAATTCTTCTTTCTGAAGCGGAAGTTACACATCCTGAACTTACGAGGTATGATGGCTGATGCTTTCATTTTAAGGACAGCCCTCGGAGTTTCCTGCAATAACTAACTCTAGGATAATCTTTGCGGATCCAAACAAGATGATCGGACTTGATCATCATTTGTGGAGTTGTCTGCTCTGGCCTTATCGATCAATTTTGGAAACAAGGAATCAATATTTCCGGCAGGTAAATGTGAAGACCCCCAGACCTTGGTTTGAGGATCTAAATCTCAGGAGAAGGGTAGGAAATCTGATCACACACAGAAAAGAGATTGCACGTTAAAAGCCAGTGCACACTCTATAAGGTTTGAAGAATTGCATGACCGCTGTATAACACCTGTCAGGCACGCTGAACGACAGTGTAGGCACGGGTTTTTACCGTGCAGTTTAGGCAGTGCACCAAGATTTTCGGTTATCGCATACACAGGCTGTGTGTACTCACCACAAGACCATGTTACACGTCACACTACACTGTGTTTCTTGGTGATTGCACGGAGAAAGAGCGTGAAATCCCCTTTCCGTACACGGTTCATATTCTTATTACGGATCATTTTGACACGATAAGATGGGATATTTCCCAGAAATGCCCCTATGGATATCATTACAAAGACCTTTCTTATATACTTAAGGTCTGCGTGCTGTTCTCTCCAGGCCGACCTAGATTTCACGGTTATTTATTTAGCATCTTTCCTGAGAGCCCTTTTGTTATTGACGCTTTTTATCTTTTGATCTTAAATCCTAACATTAATGGTGCACTGGAGACAAAAAATTTTTTTAAACAGTCTACCATGATCATTTAAAACAAAGTTTACACAGCTTTGATTTTGATTTGAGCAGTATTTTATAAACTCAAAGCTGGTTAACAGAATTTACAGTGATTCTACATTATAATTATAGTAATAACTTAATCAAAACTCTTTATAATAGCATAATAACTCACTCACGTTTAACAATTATATTTTTCCTTTTTTTCTGTTCTTTTTTTTTTCTTCTCCCTGCCCAACCCTTTAGGTAGCCATCTTAACGACAGTCTACTCAACGCACTCTAGTTTCTCTCAGAAAACTTCAAAAGGATCTCAACATCTGCTCTGACAATTTTAAGAAACGAAGTTCTGGCTAATTGACCTTCGGGGGCTCAAGGCCATCAAGCAAACCAAACCAAACCAAACCATGAGGATTAGAAATGTAAAAACCCAATAAGGGTACACATGGAGAAATAAATTATAATAACACATTCACATACACTTAAATATACACTCCCGCGTACACATGGAATGTTAAGGTTCGAACTGTTGTCAGAAATATTGAAAAAAATATTCCAAATTTAAACTTTTATCGATCAATCAATATCTAAAAGTAATCGACTAGTTCACTAAATTTTAATCAACCTTTTTTTTCCACAAACTTCTGGATATTAAAGCTGTCTCTCTGATGAGTAATTAATTTACCTATATAACTTTTAATTTTGACAACCCTAATCCGGTATAAAACTGCACCAAAGTTACCCCTTTTTTAAACACTTTTGCACACACACAGCACTTTACCCATGTAAAATCTACGTTTGACAGTTTTATCGACAGGAACGGTTATTATTAATTATCGCAAGTAATATTAACTCTTTCATATTTTTTATTAATATTTTTAACTATTCGACTATTGTTTAAAGAAATTAACTTTTTTCTAAAAAACCATATAAATGACTTTTATGTTTTATTGAAATGTTTTCACTGAAATTCTCTACAAAAAATTTTGAAATTGTTTAAAAATTTATTATTGATTTACAATTAAGTTCATGTCTAATTAGTTAACAAAATTACACAGCCCCACAAAAAAAGTGTTTGTTCGAGACACTACATAAGTATATTCCTAAGTTTTTTCTTAGCTAAATCCATATCTGAAGTCAAGATTGTTAGATTAATTTAACTTTTTCAGATAATCTCAGAAACAACAATTTTTAAAAACAGAAATAAAGCAAAAAACTTTTTTTGTTTGAGACAATTAATAGGTGGTGCATTTCTACGTTTTTTTTATCTGCTGACTACGAATCCAAGGTCAGAATAACTAGATTGACAAGAAATTTTTAGATAATATCCAAAAGCCATTTTTTCATTTTTTCAAACTAGCGTAGTGTTTTAGACAAAAACTTTTTTTTTCGTAGGTGTTCGTAGGGCTGTGTTATTTTTATACCGGATTTAGGTTAAATGCATTCTAGATTAAATGGGATTTAGGATAAATGCATTTGAAGCTGAATAGGATTTAGGTTAAATTGAATTTAGGTTAAATGGGATTTGGGCTAAATGCAGTTTGTTATATAGAATTTAGGCTGAACACATTTTAGGTTAAAGGAGATTTAGGCTGAATGCCTTTTTGGTTAAATGGTTTTTAGTTTGATTGCATTTTAAGTTAAATGGTATTTAGGTTGAATGCATTTTAGATTAAATTGGATTTAGGATAAATGTAATTGACGCTGAATAGGATTTAGGTTAAATGGGATTTAGACTAAAAGCACTTTTGGTTAAATGGAATTTAGGCTCAATGCATTTTAGGTTAAATGGGATTTATGGTGAATGCATTTTAGGTTAAATGGGATTTAGGCTGAATGCATTTTAGGTTAAATGGGATTTAGGCTAAATGCATTTTAGATTAAATAGAATTTAGGCTGAATGCACTTTAGAATTAATACGATTAAGGTTAAATGGTTTTTAGGCTGAATGCACTTTAGATTAAATACGATTTAGGTTAAATTGTTTTTAGGCCGAATGCATTTTAGATATAATGGGATGTAGGCTGAATGCACAGGACGCATAAATTCAAACCGATTGACATTTGATCGACTGGACATTAGGACGAAGGGCATTTAGACGAATTGACATTAGGACGAATCAACATTTGGATGAATCGACATTTTGACGAAAGGACATTTGGACAAATCAACATTTTGGCGGAAGGACATTTGGACGAATTGACATTTGGACGAAAAGACATTTGGAGGAATCGACATTTTGACAAAAGGACATCTGGACTAATCGACATTTAATCGAAACAACATTTTGACGAAATGACACTTGAACGAATCTTTTTTGGCATATAAGTTTACTCTCTATATTGTACTTGTTCATGGTTTCCAATTATTAAATATTCCAAGTTTTGATAGGGTTCAGTGTTTATCCGAGAGATGGAGCTAGGAGTATTAAAATTTACGTAATCTGTAGGTAAATTACCTAAAAATTATCAAAAAATATAAAAATTCCATTTTATACACAATTTTAATACTCCTAGATCCATCTCTCGGA
This sequence comes from Ganaspis brasiliensis, assembly GCA_037103525.1. Taxonomy (NCBI): domain Eukaryota; kingdom Metazoa; phylum Arthropoda; class Insecta; order Hymenoptera; family Figitidae; genus Ganaspis; species Ganaspis brasiliensis. The sequence continues at coordinate 614,769 of JAZKLR010000353.1, forward strand.
TAAACACTGAACCCTATCAACACTTGGAATATTTGAATTGGAAAACATGAGCAAGTGCAATATATAGAGTAAACTTATATGCCAAAAAAGATTCGTCCAAGTGTCGTTTCGTCAAAATGTCGTTTCGATTAAATGTCGATTCGTCCAAATGTCATTTCCTCAAAATGTCGAATCGTCAAAATGTCGATTCGTCCAAATGTCCTTCCATTAAATTGTCGATTCGTCCAAACGCCCTTCGTCCAAATGTCCAGTCGATCAAATGTCAGTCGGTATGAATTTATGCGTCCCGAATGCACTTGAGGCTGAATGGGATTTAGGCTAAATGCATTTTAGGTTAAATGAAATTTAGGCTGAATACATTTTAGGTTGAAGGAGATTTAGGCTCAATGCATTTTAGATGAAATGGGATTTAGGCTAAATGCATTTTAGGTTAAATGGAATTTAGGCTGAATACATTTTAGGGTAAATGGGATTTAGGCTGAATGCATTTTAGGTTAAATGGGTTTTAGGCTGAATGCATTTTAGGTTAAATGGAATTTAGGATAAATGCATTTTAAGCTGAATGGGTTTTAGGGAAAATGGGTTTTAGAGAATATTCATGAGTCTCGGTTTTACGTGGGTAAAGTGCTATAAGTGTCATATTTTAAAAAAAAGTTAACTTTTAAGACCCTCTAAAAAATAGTTATTTTAAAGAAATTTACAAATAAATTTTTGGAATTTTCTCTATGAACTCTTTTGAAAAGAAACAGCGTTATTCGATCCAAAAATATTTTTTTTTAATGATTTCATTTTAATTCTACGAAAAAGTTTTTTTTCCATGCATTTTACATTGGAAACTTTGAGCGTTTTAAGCGACCTATAATTTAAAAAAAAGGGGTATTTTTTTCGATGTAGAACAATCCTAGTGGGTGATTTCCAACTTTTTTGTTTTTGGACCACCCTAATGTGCATTCTATATTTTATGCAACGCACTAGTACTAATAGTAAAGAACATTTGTTTTAAAAATATGAAGCTCCTTGATGAAGAGTATCTAAGCAGCAAAAATGTATAGGCTATGTTTATCATCGTTTTATCTTGATTAATGGATTCTTTTTTACTTTTCCAAAATCATAAATAATTTTTATTGGATATTTGAGATAGATAATACACATATTGTACACATATTGACAAAAGGTGTTGAGGAAGGTTTAGGATCTAGCTTCCGACGAAATAGACATAGGCAAAATTTGTCAGTAAACTTTCGCATAAAATACTTAATACTTTGTCACGAAACAAAGGTAGGTTTACCTAAAATATCAGTAGAAAGGTTTGTCTGGTCTGAGTTTGCTTGGATTTTGGCTTAAAATTAATTTTTAAAATTTCCCGAAAATTAGAATTTTTTTTTAAAATTAGTTTAAGCCAAAAGTAAAGGAGCCTTGGGTTGGACCCAATTTCTAATGATATTTTAGGTATACCTTTACCAAGTTTTGGGAAAAAATATGCGTTAAGTACTTATTATAAGGTTAACAAATTTATCTCATTGTCAAATTTGCAAAAGTAAGTCGTTATTTTTGCTACGTAAGTTGACATTAACAAATATTAACAAATAATAAGTGTTTACAAAGTGAAAATAAAAATGTTATTATTGATGTACAGATTTGTGTTCTAAAAGTGGTGGTTCAATGTAAACACAGGGTATTGAAAATGTTACTAATCTGTCAGATTAGACAAAATAAAATTTTATTACATGATCAATGTAATTTATGTATATGACGTGATAATTACCTAGACAAATGTTTTAGTTTCATAGTGATGCAAGAAAAAATTAAAAATTAGTAAAATTGAATTAATTCTACACTGAGAGAAATCTACTGCAATTATTGCATGTAGGGTCTTCCCAAAAAATATAAGTCACTGTTCGATATAATTTTAGCATAAAGATTGTAATAAATTTAATAAGTAATCACGTATTTATTGTAACGAAGTGTTAGATGCATTACGAATAAGTGACAGCTGCTTTATTTGCCCTAACCTCACATTAATAATGCAAGAGGGCAACATATAATATAGGTACTGTCTTCTTATTAAAATTGCTCAAAGTTGTCCTAATATTCAGGCCGAGTTTATACAACACAAACTTAGCTGCGTACATATGCTTTAACATACTTCCATAGGACCTACGTGTTAAAATGTTAAAGCATATCTGGCGATAGCTGTACATATACACAAAGTTTGTGTTGTATAAACTCGGCCTGAATATTACACTGAAAAAACTTTGAGCCGGCAAACCACTCAGGGCTGGTCGCGCTGCCTTCCACACTTGAGAGAGCTCTGACGCACTATTTTTGGTATCTCAGACGTACCACACTGGTAAGGCTGAGCTCTCACAGGCAAGGGTAGATGCACAACCATCATTTTCCCGTGCCGTACCAATGAAAAGGGATTGCTGCTTACTCACATTGGGTCGTCAGCACCCACATTAAGAGCTCTGGCGACCCAAACAGAGGTGAGCAGGTGTACTTGATTTGGTAAGGCAGACTTACTCGCAGGTACGTCTGCCCGCCCAAATTTTTTTCAGTGTAGACCAAAGATACTTTACAAATAGATCCGGCAAGGGTCCTGGTGGCATGTGGACTAACTAAAAATTTCCATTAGTAAGAAAAGGACACAGATATCTCCGTCCTTTTCTTACTAATGGAAATTTTTAGTTAGTCCACATGCCACCAGGACCCTTGCCGGATCTATTTGTAAAGTAAGAAGGCTTGAATTAGATATAATTAAATATTTCAGAGTTATAATGAAAATGTGATCGTTTTTGTATTTTATTCAATTCCTGATTTGAATCCGAAGCTCAATTCATCCAGGAAAATAAATTTGTTGAAAATATGAATTATACTCTATTCGCATAGCGCATTTAAATTAAAGTTGAATTCTGAAGAGAGAAATGACAAATTATCATTTTTAATTACGTTCAATTCTGGCTAGAACTTCTTGGAATGCGTTTGGTTCTATTCCACTGACAGCAATAGGTAAAAATCTTCTCCAATTACATCCAATTCTTTTAACAGAAAAATGCAGTACGGTGCTGATTAAAATTAAGAAAATTAAATATTGTTTGTTTTTCAAGCTAAAATTTTGATTTTTTAAAATTCTAAATCTAAAAGTTCTAACAATTATGGATATCCAAAAATTTTTGAAAAAGACTTAGAATTAAAGAAATAGCAGCTTATCTCGTAAACAGTCACATATATTACAAATCTGACATCAATTTTGAGTTTGGGTAATAAGTATATAAACCGAATTTATAAATCATGAAAAACAAGTATAATATTAAAATACTAAATATAAATTATTTATACATTGTAAAAAGGAATAATTTTTAAATGTTGAGTAGCTGGAATTAAAACGAATAGGATACTCTTGTTTTTCTTTGCTGATTGGGAAATTAAGCTTTGGATTCAAATCAGGAATTCAGTCGGATTAAAATTTTCAATTACATTCTATTCCAGCCTTCTTGCCGGGTTGTAAAGTATCTTTAATTAGACCAACTTTGAGCAATTTTTATATGGAAAGTATGTTACATTTATGATATGACACAGTAGTGATTTTAATACAAAGTTAATATAAAGTTAGCAACGATCTCTTTGATCTTATTTCAATGGGACTATTTTTACAGTAAGTGCACAGATTTATGCTAAAAAGGCAAGAATTGGGTTATGTGATTAAAGTAAAATGCTCTTCCTTGCAATAATAGTAGTACATTTTTCTCAGTGTATGACTTTATAAAAAATCCATCTCAATGATGCCCACTCTCCCTTATTTATAATTACTGACAGCAGTAAAAAGTTTACAACCTAGTAAATGCTAAAGATATTAATTTTTTTTTTAAATACTGAACTCTTTGCTCAAATTAATAAATTTTTCTTTTCAGTTTTTAAATAATTCATTAAGTAGAATTCAAGAAATAAAATAAGTTTTAACTCAAAAGTTTTTATTGGAATGTTTAACTGAGAGACCGAATACAGCAACTGCCTCTGCGCTCGAAATGTCGGACACAAGGTAGTCAGGTAGCAGTGAGCGACAATTGGCTGCTTAAGGAAGTTCTACCGTAAATCGAATAATCAAACAAATTTTGATAAAACTTGGTGTACTGATAGATAAAGTTTCTAAAATTTTGTAGTTAAATTTTTTAGACCTGTAGGTTCCTGGGAAAAAGCTATGATCGATATATTTTTTCACTGTTTAACCTGTTTAACATTGATTCTTATGAGAATTCATTACTCTGTCACATATATATTTTCGTACTAAAAATTATTAAATGACCAGATAGTGATCAAAGTTTGTATAGTTAAACACAGATATCTAATGAGCCGATATTGTATTTAAAAAAGGACAATGGGTTCTTGTGAGAGTTGCAATAAATTAATTTGTAAAAATATTTCACGTTTTACACGATACAGTTTAGACGTTCTGACATTTTAAAATGTTAATTTTGATCGCACATGAAAAATAGTCATATTTAAAAAGTAAATAAAGTTAAAAAAGTTAATAAATACAATTATTTGATTATATATTAGTAAAATTAAATTTAAACCTAGCCTCAAAATAATGGTCTCTGTTTTGACTAGTATTGTGATACGATAGAACTCCCTTAATGAGCGCAGAGGCAGTTGCTGCACCCCCCAGCAACAAGGCCAATATTGAAAAGGATTAAAAAATTTAATAATTTTAATGATTTCTCTAATTATTTAATCTTTTTGAATCCCTTTTTCCGACTCGACTTTTGAATCCCGTGATGATAGCTAGTTTGATCGTGAAAAGAATCCCAGTGAATCCTATTTTAAATTTGTGTACAATTTGGAAATTACTTTCAATCCGACAATTTCAATATACTTTGAAGTCAGTTTCGCGTCGTTTGCATTTGACGCGATGTTTTAAATTTCGTGTTTTTGAAAGAAGTCGCCGGTTATTATGTGGGGGCGCCTTAAGGTTCCCCCTTTCTCTCCTTCCCTGCGTCGTGTGCGTAGCGGTTCGAAAAAACGCCGCACAGGAAATCAGAGAAATTGTTGATGTTGAGCTGTACGGACGTGGTGTGCGTAATTCCGAAGTGTGGTGGCTGTTTCTCACTAAAGTGCAGCATTTTATAATAAATATCTGGCATACATAAGAATGTTGGTGTCTCGAGATTATTTACGCCCTTCTGACGAGTTTTTCTACTAGCGGATAAATTCTAACAACTATTTATCCACATTGGTGACCCCGCAAATTTGAACATGGCGTCTCAATCTCCGCATGTCGGAAGAAGATTTCATCTCTGAAAATCACTCGCATCATTCAACTGAAGGACAAAGAGCATCCAAATTCATCATTCTGGACCAAGTAAGAATTGATTTGTGGAAAAAGTTATCTCATTTTCCAACAATACTGTCACGCCACATGGCAACATAACCTCAATTCAACGAACAAGCTTCAATCACGCCGTCGTATTTCCCTGGTCGAGCAAAATTTCCAGGAGGCTCAACAAAGAAAAAGCATTGTAATTCGATTCTGCATAATTTATTTTGCAAAACAATAAATTATTGCAAATGGACTTCGAGGGAGCAGCACCGGAAGTGCCCCAGCACGTTTCCGGAAATAGACCAGTACATCGTCTTCTTGGATCAAGTGTCATCGGTTTCACGAGGTCATCAGGCAGAGAGTCAACAGTTTTTCCTAAGTGTTAAAAAAAAATGTAAGGTAAAATGTCCGGAAATATTTATTATTTCGTCAAAATAAGGAACAAAAATTTTTTCTCTTTTTTAAAAATAATTTTAAACGATGTTTGAGTATATGCAATAATTTTCTTTAGAAAAAAATTGGTTTTTCTCTATTTTTTAAAAAAAAAAAAGAAAGAAAACATTTTTTTTTTCCGTTTTTCTTGTTTTAATCTGGAAAGAAAAAAAGTAAATAGAAATAATAAAGTAGAAAAATTCTGCAATGTGACGTGAGAAGTGTTTATCACAAAGAAATTTAAATTTACAAATAAAATGACGTCAACGTTTTGTTCTTATTGTATATTGGATTTATAAATGTGGTTGTAAACGTGTTGAATTGGGAAGTGACAGAATATTCAAACATAGTTCTACAGTCGCATAGAACTGAAAGTAAAATAAAAGGTTTTTTTTGACAGAAACCATTATAATCAATTGTACTAAGATCAATTTTCTTTAATAAATTTAAGAGATTTTATAATGTTGAATCTTGGAAATAAAAATATAATGGCTGAGTAGAGTTCCATTAAAGTGACACGACCAGTGATCGAAGACACAGATATTATTTTCATCTACCTGTTTATTTATTTTTTTTATTTTGATATAAGGAATGAAAATTTGATTATGAGTCATAGTTATATCTAGTTAAAATGGATTCTGGATTTATGCGGTTTTAATGCATTGTGGTCGTTTGATTTGAAATCGTTCAAGAGGGTGAATGATACTTTTGAATTTTAATTAAGATAAGAAATGTCAACACTTAGTCGATACTCAATGGGGGATTTCTGTCAAACATGATTACTTAATGCATCGGTATAGAGTCAGGAATTGGTTTTAAAATTGGTATCGAAATGACAAATAAATGAGTAACTTAATTTAATAATTTATTTTAATGATTTAATTTAATGAGCCGATTGTTTAAATGTTATTTATTTGATAATATAATTTAATAACTTCAATATTATTCATTTCGCGATAATGATATCTTACATTAATATATACATGGTATTATTATTTTTCTTTTTTGTCTTGTAAACGGAAATTTCGATTGCTGGTCGTGCGCTTAAGACTGTCACTTTGGATTATTGTATACTTTACGTAGTGAGTGTTTCATTCGCATTTGTATGTTTAAAAGAGTATTGTTTTTATATTGATGATTCTTTATGAGAACACTAAGTTGGGAGATAAAATGCTTTTGACAATTTATGGATACAATCCTTAATTTTGGAAAGTCTTACATTTGAATCATTTCGGTATACTGGTATATACACTGTCTAATAATAATTTGCCATTAATGAGATGACCGTTCTCGTGTTCGTGAAACGTATTGAAACGCGATGTGGGATTTTTTTTTTTTTTTTTTTAACGAAAACACTTCATATTCTCGTTCTTCTTCCGGGTTCCTTCTCCTCCTCTCCCCCGCGACGTCGAGGGTATGAAAAGAGGTAATTACTTCACATAAACATATTAAATAAATAAACAATCAAACAAATTGAATAGTTTATAATAAAATTAATTAAGTAATTAGGTTTTCTTGAGAAAACTTCTGTTTTTTATGCAACTTTTTTGATCTTTTTAGTAATTTTTTTTTTTTTTGGGTTCACGATTTCCAAATTGTACTTACACTTATTAATTAAAAAAAAAAAATTTTTTTTTTCTTTCGCTTTTGTCTATAATAATATATAATCTTGGTTGTGACACGGGATATGACACGACGCGAGGAGACAGGACAGGAAAACCCGAATGTCTCAGGCTCTGGCAATCAACCAGATCCTAATTTAACAAATAGACACGAGGCGTTGAACGAACTTGAACGTATATTAGAGCAACGCAGTGAGGTAGTCACACGACGTGAACGCGAGTTAGAGGCACGGTTAGCACAGATAACAAGAGACCCACCAAGCACGAACCAGTCAGCTGGTAGTACGAATACGGGAAATAGTTCGGTCGGTCAAGTGGTCTCTGATGGCCATAATGCGATTAGACTTCCGAAATTTAGTGCGAACGATCCTGAGCTGTGGTTCGTGCAGGTTGAATCGGTTTTTGCGCGTGCTAAAATTATAACTGAGCAAGCAAAGGCTCAGCTTCTAATATCGCAAATGGATGCTGAGACTTTAACCTGTGTCAGACACATTATTATGGCCGATCCAAGACCTATTAATTCATATACTCAAATAAAAACCGGTGTTATTGCCCATTTCTCAATCTCAAAAGAATCAAGCGTGTTTCAATTAATAAGGGGTGACGTGACAATAGATGGAAAACCATCTCAAATTTTGAGTCGTCTTAGGAGCTTAAATGCGGGGAACTGTAACAATGAGGTTCTTAAAACAATATTTTTATCCAAACTTCCCCATCAACATCAACTGATGCTGATAGCCTATAGAGATGCATCATTAGATGAACTGGCCTATCGCGCTGATAAGATGTCTGAATTAGACCGGATTAATATTGCTTCGAATTCTGCAGTCTCTAGTGAACCCTCCCCGGCTGAAAAAGACGATAAGGTAGATAAAGTAGAGGTTCTCGCTGTCGAAATAGCGTCATTAAAATCTAGAGTTGAAGAAACAGCTAATCGGAGATCACGTGGAACACAGCGACGTGGGTACGGAAACAGCAACAACTTCGGCAATAATCCCGGCATAGGTCGCGCACGTTCTTGGTATCGTGGTAACAATAGTTACAGAGGTCGAGGACGGAGTAGGAGTTTTTACCGGGGTTTTGGTTATGGAAGGGGATTTGATTCGAGAAATTTCCAGTCTGGTCGTCATTGTTACGACAGAGGACACTATTCCGGCCACTATGGGCGTGGATAGAATTCTGGATGTAATCATCGTTCGCCCAAGGAATCATGTTGTACTGGTAATCATGACTCAAGCAACAGTCGAGAATTGCCGGAAAATTAAAATGCCGGCATCGTATTGAGACGAACTTTGTTGGCGTCAAATCCAGACGTCTCCATATTCGCGATTTGAGTTCAAGGCGTATGTTTCTGGTTGATACGGGATCTGATCTTTCAATCTTGCCAGTAAAGTATTTCCGTAATCGCAGGCCGGATGAAATGGTCCTTTACGCAGCCAATAAATCAAAAATAGCGACTTACGGCGAAGAACGTTCAATTTTAAATTTGGGTTTGAAACGAAATTTCTCGTGGCAATTCTGTGTAGCGGATATTCCTCGTCCTATATTGGGCGCAGACTTCTTGTCGCATTTTGGACTCGTAGTGGATTTAAAGAATTGTTCATTAATAGATTCCACCTCCCAACTGAGAGTTAAAGGCGAATTAGGTGTAGCACTTTACACGAGCGTAAGTACCGTGGATAGAACTAATCCTTATAGTGACATATTGGCGGAATATCCTGAAATTACAAGACTGGATCAAATTGCGTCGGTTCCTTCATCTGGTGTGTTCCATCACATCCAGACGTTTGGCCCTCGAGCAGCTCAGCGTGCTCGTCGGTTGCCCCCAGATAAACTGAAAATCGCTAGAGATCAGTTTCAAGAGATGGTCCGAATGGGTATATGTAGACCTTCGAATAGTCCCTGGGCTACGCCTATAATCATAAAAAAAAAGAAAAATGGGAGTTGGCGCATATGCGGCGATTTTCGTCGTTTGAATGCGCGGACAATCCCTGATCGATATCCGGTGCCACATCTGTATGATATGTCCTCAAATTTACACGGGAAAAAGATTTTTTCTAAATTAGATCTTTATATGGCGTATCATCAGATACCCATAGCTCCCGAGGACGTGCACAAGACAGCGGTAATAACCCCATTTGGCCTTTTCGAGTACCTTGCGACGACATTCGGGTTGAGAAACGCAGGTCAGACCTTTCAAAGGTATCTTCATAAGGCGTTAGGAGATTTGGATTTCATATTCACTTATATCGATGATATATTGATCGCGTCTGTTGACGAAGTTGAGCACAGAAATCATCTGCGCATAGTGTTCGAACGGTTGAAACAACACAAACTGCGCATAAATTTGACAAAGTGTCAATTCGGGAAGTCCGAGGTCGAATTCTTGGGCTACGTGGTCAATAAACAAGGTATTAAACCCATGAACGAAAAAGTCAAAGCGATTTTGGATTTTCCTCTTCCAAAAACAGTGTCTGATCTCCGTCGGTTCTTAGGTATGGTGAATTTTTATCGCCGTTGTTTACGTAGTGCAGCGCAAACTCAGATTCCGCTTCTAGCTTTCCTACATAATACGAAAAAGCGAGATAAAAGAATCATCAACTGGGATGTAACTTCCAGAAAAGCTTTTGTTGATATGAAAGATGTGCTCGCGCGCGCGACATTGTTCATTCACCCCGCTGCTGAGTCGCAGATTCGTTTGGTGACAGATGCGTCTGACAACGGTATGGGCGCTGTATTGGAGCAATTGTCGGAAGGAATTTGGCAGCCTCTCGCTTTCTTTTCTAGGAAACTATCAGAAACTCAGAAAAATTACAGTACATACGATAGGGAACTCACTGCCATATATGAAGCAATAAAGTATTTTAGACATTTTCTAGAGGGTCGAACATTTAAAATTCTTACTGACCACACGCCCCTGACCTACGCATTCTCTCAGAAGAACGATAAAATTAACCCAAGGAAACAGCGCCAAATTTCCTTTATTTCACAGTTTTCTACCTGGATAGGGCATATTTCCGGTGAGGATAATATCGTTGCAGATTCACTTTCGCGCGTAGACTCGATTGTAACGCCCTCCGTCTTCAATCTTAAAGAATTAGCTGAAGCTCAGGCAATGGATCAAGAGATAACAACTTATATTAACTCAAAAAAAACAGGACTCTCGTTAACTAAAATTGTTGTTGACAAAGACGGAACATCTATTGCGTGCGAAACTCGTGACGGCATTGTTCGCCCTTACCTTCCCATACCTTTGCGTAAATTGATATTCGACGTTTTCCATAAACCTGCTCATCCTGGAATAAAAGCATCGGACAGATTGATTAGTCGTAAATTCGTTTGGCCTTCCATGCACAAAGATATTGCCAAATGGGCAAAAACTTGTGTTGATTGCCAGCCTTCAAAAATAAATCGTCATGTCAGGCTCAAACCTGCTCAATTCGTAGCCCCTCAGGCACGTTTCAAGCATGTGCATGTCGATATTGTCGGTCCTTTGCCCTCCAGTGAAGGTTATGCATATTTGCTTACAATGATTGATAGATTCTCAAGGTGGACAGAAGCGATTCCTATGCGTAATATGACCGCAGAAACTGTAGGCAGAGCGTTTTTTGACGATTGGGTGTCTCGTTTTGGGGTTCCGGATGTAATAACGACCGATCAGGGCGCTCAATCTGAGGGACGAGTGAGTCAAAGTCTGGTAAAACTGCTCGGATGCAAGAAGATACGGACCACCGCTTACCATCCCGCATCCAACGGTATGGTAGAGCGCTGGCACCGATCTTTAAAAAATGCATTAAAGTGCCATATAAATGAGTCATGGACTCAATCATTACCGGTCCTATTGCTTGGACTCAGGACGAATCTGATGACATGTGGTTTTTCTCCTGCAGAATACATGTATGGTACAACCTTACAGATTCCAGGTGAATTTATTCTCCCATCAGACGATATAGAGAACCATGAATCCTTTGTTAAAAGATATAAGGAACACATGAATACGTTGAGACCGGTACCTGTGGTACATAATGATAAACGTAAGGTATTCATCTATCGAGATCTGAGGGATTGCACGCACGTTTTTCTAAAAGTAGGGGGTGTTAAATCGTCGTTACAACGTCCTTATAATGGACCATTTAAAGTGATAAAACGTGTAAGCGATAGGGTGTTTGAAATTGAGATAAATGGCAAACAAAAGAGCGTTTCTATTAAAAATTTGAAGCCGGCATATTTTTTGAGCGATCAGGAGCCGATAGATTCAGAAAAGACGAAAAAGGTGCCGTGCGAGTGGAGAAAAAAAGCCGAAATCGGTAAAGATAAAGAACCGGGGAAGAAATCGGTAAGCTCGAAAACAGAAATTTCGGAACCTAGTCGTAGCGAGATTTTCACCAGAGTAACGGAAAATATTCCGGACGATCACGGTGTCGCAAGACAAGCTGTTTCCGGTCAGATATTGGATAAAGTGGTAGAGCAAGAGGCCTTGTGTCAGAAGCAAAACAAGGTCCAAACAAAAAAAGTTAAACAGGTGCCGACAATATTACGCAAAAAGCAAATAACGTCGAACCAAACCATCGTAAACGATAGGCCTAACATTGAAATTCCGGCACAAAATAAAACAGAGGAATCACGTGTAAAGGCTCCCGTAAAACGTCAGAGATTCATTCCCTCGATTTTGCGGAGGGGCTCGAGGGGACCCGCATTTCATATAGATGGATGTAGTAAATATGCAAGTTGGTGTTATTAAAGGGATAAGTCTTATTCCGCTCGATCGCGAGATTGATCACCTCGTGTAGTGGGAAAGATTTTGACGTAGGAAAATAACAGATGAAAGAATAAGAATCTAACGTTAGTACGAAAAATAAAAGTTTCGCGAAACCAAAGTCTCCTATAAGGAAAAAGAGGAAAGACAGGAGTGTAAAAGTATACCTGTATTTTTATTTCTATTTTGTAAAAAGCGCTATATTATACATATTTATTCTTAATTATAATATTAATCTTGACTATCCAGTAATTGACAAAAGACAGAATAAAAGATAGACTGATTAGGATAAGACTATGGTTTTTATATAACCAAGAAAAATTATATTTTTTTTTATGACGACGTTGTCAAATTAAATGTGAAAAAGAATTATATAAAATGTTATCTCCGGACAGAAGAAGATATATATACATGGATTTTGTTGGTTTATAGATAGACATTGTAAAATTTTGAGAAGACAGCCATCTGTGTGTGGAATGAGTAAAAAAAAAAAAGTAGAAAAAAGATTGTAGCACTTTCATTATAAAATTTCTTTAACAATTAATTAAGTTCGATATTATTATTATTTTTTTTTATTTTCACATCATGTGACTTTTCAATTGTTTATGGTTTTACCGTTAAGACTTGGGGGGGAGTGTGTGGGGGCGCCTTAAGGTTCCCCCTCTTTCTCCTTCCCTGCGTCGTGTGCGTAGCGGTTCGAAAAAACGCCGCACAGGAAATCAGAGAAATTGTTGATGTTGAGCTGTACGGACGTGGTGTGCGTAATTCCGAAGTGTGGTGGCTGTTTCTCACTAAAGTGCAGCATTTTATAATAAATATCTGGCATACATAAGAATGTTGGTGTCTCGAGATTATTTACGCCCTTCTGACGAGTTTTTCTACTAGCGGATAAATTCTAACAACTATTTATCCACAATTATACTAACTAGCAATAAAGAAATTCATGAGCACTCAAATATTCTATTATATAATTAGAATACTTTAATTTATGTTGTTATATGTAATACATGTTTGTTTGATCTCTTTTTTCGAGAAAAATGATAAATGTTGTAGGTTAACTGTTAACGTTTTTCTTTTCACTTACTGGAAAGTGCATAGAGTTCAATAAATGATTTTCCACTTATAATTATGTATTCAGATCCAGAGACTATTTACTATATTTAATATTCATTATATTGAATCAAAAATTTATTTTTGTATACTGCACTGTAAAAGATCATTTAAACTCTATTCAATACCTTTCTATCCGAATCTACTTAAAAAAATTTAAAATGGTATTGCCAGGATTAAATTTGGCTAGTTTTTGGTTTCTATCAAAGGATTGGAAAGTGCTGTCGGAAAAAGGGTTTCAAAAATATTAAAAACTTTTAATACATATTAATGTTGTCCTTCTTGCTGGTTCTGGACTCTCATATGCGAATAATTTTGCAAATTTAAGATAAAATGAATACTTTATACGGTCAATGAACTTTTAATGTAAAGAATATACTTTTTAATTAAGGGGGTTGACCCGTGTGACAGCCGTTTTTTTAACTGTTTTTTGGGATTTTTTTCTGAAGGGCGATTAAGACTTACAACTTTGAATTTTCTACCATCGATTTAGTAACTATTGAAGCAAATACAGAAATTTTTTGAAGTCAAAATAATGAAAACTTTACGTGACACAGCGCGGGGAAGTAATTCATGTAAAAAAAAAGTACAGCATTGGTCGCCATGATTCCGACCGTCTGAATGATCCAAAATCAAAAAATAAAAAATCATTTTAATCTGTGTCACTGCAGCTATGAGCTGAACTAGGATTATTTAAAAATATTGAAAAATAAAATTTTTACGCGACTTTGAATTTTTATTTCTAAAAAAAAACTTTATTTTGGGCCTGTTTTCTTTTATATAAAAAAACTACGTGACCTTTTTTAATTATCCTAGTTCAGCTTGTAGCCCCACATGTGTTAAACATACCTTATAAATTTCAAGATGATCGGTCAAGTCGTTTTTGAGATATCATAGCGACCAGTTGAAAAAAAATGGTTTCGAGAGAAACGCGTTTGAAAGCTCAAGTACGAATAAGGCAGTGAGTTCGGAATTATTACTAAAGCAACTGTTATATTCAAAAATTTATTTTAGGAAACTAAAGTTTTTCTAAATGTACTTATTTTTTACTTATATAAATGTGTATGAAATAATAAAATTGGCGGATAAAAACCAAAGCGACAAACCTTCAATGCTAGTTGAAAGCTCAACCGCGCGCTCGACCATCATGCTTTCTCACTGTAAAAACTTTTTAACAACGACGAATATGTCAAAATCGGTTTACCCACATATTCTGCATATGTTACAGGTGTGATATATAAAAAATAAAAAAATTCGATTTTTCGGATCTATCACACGGGTCAACCCCCTTAACCGTACATAACCTAGTAAATTACCAATCTACCTAGTACCGTAAAACAGGCTAATTTCGCTCAAATTTCCATGTTTTTTTGAAAAAAGTAGAAGAAAAAGTTAATAATAAATTTTAGTACTGCAAATATATAATTTCTGACTCTTCCTCTTTAATTTCACGAAGTAAAAAAATTACTATATATTGCGTAAACCTATTTAATATACCTTTTTAATAACATTTACAGTCATCAAAATAAATATTTAACCATGTTTTGTGTTTTAGAATTTTGTCCTGAGAAATAACCTTAGATACTTGATAAACAATTGAATGATACATTATATTCATGAACGAAATTACCCAACAAATATGGAATAATTTTTTAAATTGACTTTTTTCAAAATCTATTCAAATTTTCAGTAATTTTATTTTTGCTAAATCATGTCAGGGATATAGGAAATAAGATTATTACATGATTTTAACATAAAATATTTTAAATATAGGTTTCACAAGCGACTTTTACACACTACTTGCTCAATGAGCAAAATCGACATATTTAAATAAATATTATTTTTCAAAAACTTGACTATAATTCTGCTTTAAAATACCTTTGAGACACAGTTTGATACTTTTCTTAACATTAGCAATTTTAAATTTTATATTTTTGTTAGAAATAACAATAAATAAATTTTGAGAAAAAAAGTTTCCACTGAGCGAAGTTACCCTACATGAGCGAAGTTAGCCTGTTTTACGGTAAATTAAGAGTTTTAGGGAAATAAGGAAATCAAGTGTACTATACACGGGAACTTACTACTGCCAAAGTACCTAGGTAGTGTAAAGTGCCCATAATATATGTGCGTTGCATAAAATATTTTAGATCATGACTATCTGGGAAAAACAAAAAATTCAGTAAAAACATATACGTACCTATTATTTACAGCTTTTACTTCACTTTTTACTGCATTGCGATTTAATCGGGTCCAAACAGTAGAAGCAATGCGTGGCTTACGTGGCACTACCTTTATTACACTTCCTTTTGGTCCACGAACTTCTTTTTCTGACAGTTCACTATCATTGTCACTATCTTCTCCTTCTTCTTTCTCTTCTTCGACTTCTTCTTCTTCGTCTTCTTCTTCGTCTTCTTCTTCGCCCTCTTCCTGTTCCTCTCTCGCATAGTCTTCATCTTCTTCCTGCTCTTCTATTTCCACTTCCTCTTCTCCATCTTCTTCTCCATCTTCCTCATTTTTGTTTGTTTCTTGTTCCTCAATTTCAGAATCTACGATTTCACCTTCTTCTTCCTAAAATTTATTAACAATTTCAATTTATTAAAATGCGACAAGATATTTATAATCTAAAATTTTGCAAGCGAATACAAGAGGTTTAACAAATGGAATTCAAAGTTTTTTGATAAAAATAAACCACATACATACCTCTGATATATCTGCTCTCGAAGTGTCGTAGTTTGTAATTACAATTTGAATTGCATCTCGAACAGGTTCTTTTGATCTTCCGAGTCTCGACCTTAAATCTCTGTTTGCATTCATTTCGTGCTAAAGAATTTAAAAAAATTATTATTAGCGATTATTATTATTTTTAGAGATTAAAACAGATAAACTGGTACTTCTAACGACCAGCTTTGAATTAATATCGGCGGGTGTTACGAAAAAATTCATCCCTATATGGTCGCATGCATTTCCTCCAAACCGAATTGCTCGAAATTTAGTTGTCCGAATTTGTAATTCTCTGAACATGCATTTGTCAGAATTTGTAATACGCCGAACTTGCATTATCTTGTTTGGTCAGAACTTCTAAATCCCTGAACTTGCATTTGTCCGAACTTTAAAATCACCGAACTCACCTTTGGCCGAACTCACATTTGTCAAAACATTTAGCTCTCCGAACTATCACTTGTCAGACTCATTAACTTACCGACTACGAAAATCACCAAATTTGCATTTGCCCGACCCTAGGAAAGTATGCTTTCTAAACGAGTCTTCTGATTAGCTGGTAATTTTCCGGAAAATTTACCAGCCAATCAGAAGACTCCTTTAGAAAGCCTACTTTCCGTGGGTCGGGTAAATCCAAATTCGTAGATTTCAAAGTTCGGACAAATGCAAATACAGGAATTTAGAAGTTCTGACAGTTTCAAATTTAGGGAGTTGAATATTCTGCTAAATGCGAATTCGAGGAATTACAAATTCTGACAACAGCAAGTTTAGAGAATTACAAATTCGGAAAATTAAATTTCGGGCAATTGTAAGTTCGGTCAATTAGGTTCTGGAGGAAATTTATGCGACCCATAAAAATGTGTATTTATTTTCTTAATGAATGTTACACTACAGAAGAGAAATATAAAAATGTATATTTTTTCAACGTTAACCTCTAAAGTTTAATTTTACACATAAAAAATTGTACGTGAAGTGTTTTTTTTATAACTATGCGTAAAGTCATTTACTTTTCACACTGTTTGTTACTTTACGCACTGTTACACATATACATGCGCACTACTATTCTAAAGGACAAATGTATGCACTTGAGCGCATGAAACGTCACACTCATATAATCATCAATTTTACGCACTTGTATCTTAAATAACTAT
The DNA here is from genome assembly GCA_037103525.1 of Ganaspis brasiliensis. Classification (NCBI taxonomy): domain Eukaryota; kingdom Metazoa; phylum Arthropoda; class Insecta; order Hymenoptera; family Figitidae; genus Ganaspis; species Ganaspis brasiliensis. The sequence goes on from JAZKLR010000353.1 coordinate 631,875, forward strand.
TTTTATAAATCTTAAATGACTTGTGGTTTAGCCAACTGTGAGAACTATCATTAACTAAGAAGAATCAGATAAAGATAACAATTGGACTTTCGGTTGAATGTCCGACAAATGTTCATGCGTTGTCGCACTGTCCCGTCAATTTCGAGAGAGAAATCTGTTTTTGTCGTATCGCGAGTGCTGTGGAGGTGTTCTTTGAAAAGTGTGGGAGGCATTTTAGGTGTGTGGATGTGTTGTGGGTACTTGATGAACTAAATACTTATTCTTTTTGAAAGTTAATCGAGCGAAGGGAGGTTATGGACGTTGATAAGAGAAAAATTGGTGGGTAATCTTAATGGAAGATTAAAGGACTGGGCCTCCCAAAAAAGTGATAAAATGGTAAGATCTGAAGAGAATTTGACATCGAAAGGGAAAAAAGAAACTATAAACTTAAGTGAAATGGACCATAATGAAAAAGAGGAAACAGAATTAATCAAAGTGTCAGAACCAGGGGACGGTAAAAGTGATCAAAAGGAACAAAGCGTCTTGACGCTAAATTTTTCGATAATAGAAAATATGGACGATTGGTGGAAAGAAAAGGTCAAGTATGAAATGAATATATTTTTTAACAATATTAAAGAATGTTGGAAATCAAATAAAGAAAAGGAAGAAGAAAGTGCTACAAAAGAGGATGCAGCCACTATTGCGCTAGAAAGAGCTAAAGAAAGAGAGATACAGTGGGACAAGGAAAGAAAATTTCTGCCAAACAAAGTAAGTGAACTTGAAAAGGAATTAAAATAATTAAAATTAAATAGCGCAAGAAAGCCAACAGATAAAGGTAATGTAAAAAATGCACAAAACAGAAAAATTAACGAAAACAACTTCAGAGAGGACGGAATGAGGGATACAGCAGATAAAGCAATTTATGGAAATGATTTTCTGGCAGATGACGGTACAAAAACCCACAGTAATCTTGGGGCCGATAAATATGAACAAATTACAAATTCAGTTGGTTGTAATAATAGAAATGAAAAGGAACGCACGAGAGTACATCATCTTGGCGGACTTCAGTAGCAAACAACAGTGTCAGATAAATTGGGAGAAGGAGAATGGACCTTCGAAAAAAAGGCAAGATTGTCAAGAGGAAAGAATGTATTGGTTAGAGGACTTCAGTCTACAGGAGGAGGTAAACATGCCTGTTTACTGAGATAGTACAAAGAGTAATCGGCTTGAGACTTCAGGTGGTTTCTCAAATCTCACTCAGGGCAGGTGAAATTGTGTTTACTTTAAACTTTCTCAGTCAGAAAAAGATCTTGATGAAATATTGGAACACATAGCGGCTACCAGATGTGGGAATAGAAATTAATGACGACTTTAATTACGACTTGGCGACAACGTGAAATAAAATCTTGGCTGGAAACCTTAGCTACAAAGGCAAGAGAGCAGGGAAGAAGAGCAAGGGTTTTAGATTACCAACCAAGTATTTGTTTAAATGACGTCTGGCTACAGTGGAACGAAAGATCGACAGCATTAGAGGAGATTCACCAGGACGAAGCAGTATGTTTCTTAAACGCTAACAACAAGGGAAAAGAACTGGAGAATAGTTGACTAGAGGATCAACGCGGGATAAGGGTTATTTATTGGAATGTGGCGGGATTAAAAGGAAATAAATGTAAAGGAATTTCGAAACAGTTAGAAAAATATGATTGAATAATATTATTGGAAACGTGGGTTGTAAAAGCAGGTCAGGAGTCACTTTTGAATAAAGTAAGTCAACTTAATAATGATTTTACGTAGGTGGCACAAAAAGCAGTCAAAACTAAAAAATTTGAAAGAGGGAAGGGCAGAATTTCGGTTGGATATAATAAAAGTTTGGGAAAAGATTTACATGTAGAAACTTCGGTCAACGAGGCGACGATAACTAATTTATCTTTGTTCAACGGTAAGAAATCTAGAATGATTGCAGTGTATAATAATATGGGTTATACACAAGGAGGGGGAAAAAATGATTGAGTTCTGTGACAAAGAGGGATTAATTATTACAAATGTACCTGTAAGAGGAGACTGGGAGGGCACAATCACGTATGTGGGAGATGCGGAGAACAAAAAAGGTTCTGTTCTAGATTTAGTGTTATTAAAAGAACATTCGCTGAAGAAGGTATTGGGTGAACTCAAGGCAATTCCCCCAGTTGACTCGGACCATCTGGGTGTAAGTTTTAATTTACTAGGAGAGGCTGGGATAGATAAAATTAGGACAAAAAAAAAGTTAAAAGAAGGACGATAGATAAAAATAATAGATGTGAAAAGTTAGTATGAAACAATGAGAAATTAGAAGAATACGTAGAAAGATTAGAACAAAGAAGAATAACATGGAAATGCCTTAAAAAATATCTTAAAAAGGGAAAAATAGAAGCAAAAAATAGAGGCAGAAGATGTTGAGAAAGTGGGGCATAGAGAGTGGGAAAAAATGGAAGAATGGAAAGAGATAGAGGGACTAGATGAAGACATTGGCTGGGCTGAATTTTGTATTTCTCTGAATAAAATAAAGAAAGGTAAATCAGCGGGAGAAGATTGTATCGCAAGAGAGTTTTTTAAAATATTTACCTAAAAAATAAAAAATGAAATTCTGGCAGATTTTACAAGTAGTAAGGGAGCCAGGGTCGTTGATAGAGTGGTGGAATGTGGCTAGAATCTTTCCCATTCACAAAGGGGGAGATGAAACTGTTAGTGATAATTATAGAGGCATTGTATTACTTGATTTGGGTTATAAAATCTCGGTATTGTAGTAATATTTCCTTCCAAATTGTATTCTTAAAGACAAGATTAATCGATCTTGGGAAGGTTAGATAAAAACAAGATAAAAATAAAAAACTTCAAGAAATTTTTTTATTTTTCTTGCACACAGCAAAGTTTTGTTGGCTCGGGTTTGCCAACCTCGTCAGGCTGTAAAATTTATTCAAAAAACCCTTTGTTAAAACAACACTGTTCACAAGATTATAGTTAAAATAAATTAAAAAACAATTATGGTAAAAGACAAATAAATATAAAGAAAAAATTAAACAGAAATAAAAAATTATTTACCTAAATTTATTTAAAACATCAATATTTTAATACGTCAAACAGTAAAATAAATATTTAAAATCAAAATAAATTAGAATAGTATCACGAGAACGTAACATTCTGTCGATGGCTGTGTCAGAACTGAATTAAAATTAGGGATGGTAAAGTCGACTTCGAGTTTCGATTAAAGTCGACTTTCTTCTTTCGAAAGTCGATTTTTCATAATCGACTCTTGAATCCTGAAAATCGATTAAATTCGAATACTTTCGTCGAGTTTCGATCGAATTTCAGTGAATAATACATTTTTGGTAAATTTTGTTTCTTTTTCTTTTTATCTCTCTTGTCCTTATGGACAAGTTTTACCGACAGTATGAAAGTTCATTTATACGTTAAAAACTTCAAGTGGTGCAACGCAACCCATCCTTGGTAATCTGGACACCTTTTTTTAAGGCGACTCTCTAATGCAATTTTTGCACCTTAAAATTTACCTACCCTTCCCTTATTGTCAACTGTGTAATGCAATTGGTTAGTTCTGTTGGAAAAACACTATTGCCTGAGATCGATTTATCGACCACAAATATAAGATTCCAAAAATCCAAATCTTGTCTGATCTTGTTCGAGTGTTACTTAAACAAAATTGTCAATCTTTTACTTTTTGTATCCTTGAAAGTTTTCAAATTTGTGACTGTGAATTGAAATTGTTTTCATAATGGCACCAAGTGCAGTTCGGCCGTATTTTGAGAAAATCAAAAATAATTTAAAAGTAAAGTGCAATAAATGCGGCAAAGATATAGTATATATAATAATAGCACCACAACTTTGACTAACCATTTAAAGACTGCTCATAATATATTTATTCAAAAACACATGCCAAAAAATGTAAAAATGGCCAAAGTATTCAAATACTATATAAGTTTCACATTATTTATTTATTCACGCAAAGGTAATACATAAAACAAACACCATATCAATTTTAAATAAAGGTTTCAAAAATGTATTGAAAAGTCGAAAAGTTGAAAAAAAATCGAACTTCTTGGTTCGATCGATCGACTTTGAAAGTCGACTGGTACAAAGTCGATCGAAAAGTCTAAAGTCGACTAATAATAAAAACTTACCAACCCTAATTAAAATTAGGAATTTCGTCGATTTTACACAATAATAAAGAGTCATTAGTCTTTAGACGTCCCTGAACCCAACAAAAAAATAATACTAATATTAAGAAATCGATCATGAATTTAATTTTCTGAGTAACGGAGAGAGAACCTTATTTAAAGAAAAACTGTCTTCAATTTTATTTATTGTTGAATTGTTAGAATTTATATGAATCATTTCAGAGATTCTTCTCTTTTTCCAATTGAAAAAACTTTCATAATTTAGGATTTTTATATTATTCCAATAAAACTCATGACCGACCTCACAACAATGGTGTCCAATAACAGTATTGACATTTTTATTTTTTTTTGTGTTCTCTAATACGTGCTTTCAAAGCGCACATGAATAAATTAAAATCTTCTCTTTTAATCGAAAATAACAATGATGACAGTATTAATAACAACAATTTATTTAAATTTAATATGTGCCTAAAGTTTGTGTACCATATAATTAAGAATGTTTTTTCAAGTTGTCTTATATGTTAAAAAAGTATCAAATTTCTACGTTTCCGCTTGTAAACAAGAACTTAAGTAGCATTGTTAGATTGGGTAAAGATGTGACAGAAAAACTAGATCGCACAAACACTGTCTATAAATTTAATTAAAAAGATTGCCCAGTATCATATATAGGAGAAACGAAACGCGCTTTGAAGGAACGTATTAAAGAACACAAAAATTACAAATGTTAATACTATTACTAGCAAAATACAACGCGCGCCAGCGTGCGATTAGTTTTTCATACATTTTAGAAATTATAAAATACAATAATAAATATAGCAAATCGGTAAATAATATTTATCTAATAAGAAGAAATAAATATTTTAAATATAATATTAAAAAATCAATTAATATAAATAAAATAAATATTTATTTAGGACAAAATTTATAATATTTTAGAATTAAAAAAAATTGCAAAAAATAACTGAATTTAAACAAAAAAATTGCAAATTTTGCAAATTAATAAAAAAAATGAAATCAATTAAAAATTGGGGAAAGTAATTTAAACAATCATAAAAATGTTTTAAACATAAAGAAAATAATATAAATTTGAGAAAAATACTGGAGAATCTTAAAAGTAAATTAAAACAAAATTGAATAATGAAAAATTAGATAAAATAATTGAAAATTGAAAAAACGTGGTTAAAAATTGAGATAAATAAATTAAAATTTTAAAAAGTAATTAAAATTTGAGAAAATAATTAAACAAATTACATAAATTATTTTAAATAAAGGACAGTTAAACAAAATTTGAGAAAAATACTTAAAACTTCCAGAAGTTCATTGAAATAAAAGAAAATAATTAAAAATTAGAGGAAATAAATGAAAAAAGATAAACATAATTTAAAATTGAACAGAACAAGTTTTAATTAAAGAGAAATAAGTAAAAACTTTTTGGCAATTATGAAAAAGAACGAGAAAAAGAACGATTGTAATTGAAAATTGAAGAAAATAATATAAAAAATAATATAAATAATGAAATAATTGAAAAGTCAGGTAAATAGTTAAAAAAATTTTGAAATTATGAAACAAATGTGAAGAATTGAAAAATAAATGACATTTAAGTGTGATAATTGAAAAAAATACAGAATTTTTTTTTTTTAAGAAAAAATAATTGAAATTTGATAAAAATACATGAAGATCTTAGAAATCACTGGACTGGAGGAATGCTAAAAGTAATTGAAATTTACGATAATTGATAAAAAAATTTTGAAATTCTGATAACAAATAAAAATAATTAAATATTGACAAAAATATTTGAATTTTCAGAAAAATACTAAAAAATCTTAGAAAATAATTTTAGAAAATGAGAATAATAATTAACAATCGAGAAAAATAATTGAAAAATGATAAGATTAATTAAAAATTAAAAAAAATAATTAAAATAAAATGCTGAAAATAATTTAAGATTGAGAAAGAAAATTTAATTATGATGAAAATAATTTAAATATGAAAAATTAAGAACATTCAATAAAATTTAAGAGAAATATCTGAAAAAACCATAGAATATATGTTTTAAAAAAATAATAATTACAAAATTACTTAAAAAGTTTTAATTAAAGAGAATAATTAAAAAATCGCAGAAATAACAAAAATTGATGAAAATAATTGCAATATCGGATAAATAATTGAAATTTTCAAAAGTAATGCCAAAATAATGAATATAATTATAAATTGATGAAAATCAAGAAAAAATGCGGAATTTATTTTTAAGCAAAAGACAATTAAAAACCAGCACAACACGACACTAACGAAAAAGGTTACCTTATTCTTTCAATTCAAATTTCAAAATATTTCCTGATAAAGGGAGTCAAAATCAATAAAATAACAGGGACTAACTTCACTTCAGTTTTTAAAACGTGGACAGAAAAAGGTGAATAAATATTAATACTAACTAACTTCACTTCAGACTTTAAAACATCAACAGAAAAAGATGAATAACTAAAAATACTAACTACCTTCAGGAGTTTACGGAGATTATTCTTATTTAATTAATTGGACACCATGGTTGTGAGGTCGGTCATGAGTTTTATTGGAATAATATAAAAATCCTAAATTATGAAAGTAATTGGAAAAAGAGAAGAATCTCTGAAATGATTCATATAAATTCTAACAATTCAACAATAAACAAAATTGAAGACAGTTTTTCTTTAAATAAGGTTCTCTCTCCGTTACACAGAAAATTAAATTCATGATCGATTTCTTAATATTAGTATTATTGTTTTGTTGGGTTCAGGGACGTCTAAAGACTAATGACTCTTTATTATTGTGTAAAATCGACGAAATTCCTAATTTTAATTCAGTTCTGACTCAGCCATCGACAGAATGTTACGTTCTCGTGATACTATTTTAATTTATTTTGATTTTAATAGTTATTTGTGTAACAACGGCGCATCTGTAGGTGAATCGAGACCCGTGTGAAGTCGCTTCGCTCGTGCGGCAATCACACGAGTCGAGATTCCCCTAGATGCGCCCGAGTTCCACACATAATTTTATATTTATTTGTCTTTTACCATAATTGTTTTTTAACTTTTTTTTAACTATAATCTTGTGAACAGTGTTGTGTTAACAAAGTGTTTTTTAAATAAATTTTACAGCCTGACGAGGTTGGCAAACCCGAGCCAACCAAACGTTGCTGTGTGCAAGTAAAATAAAAAAAATTTTTTGAAGTTTTTATTTTTATCTAACCTTTCCAAGATCGATTAATCTTATATTTAAGATTATAAAATCTTGGCTAATATTATGGCACAGAGACTAAAAACCAAAGTAGTCTGTCTTAAACTTGCTGACGATATAGCTGTAACAGCAGATGATAGTAAGGTATTAACAAGAATGCTCAGAGCAGCAGAGAAATCGGTACCTCCGAACAAAAAAAAAACCACTCTCGCGTTATACGCCTAAAAACTCCTCTCTGACGTCGGTTGTCTAAAACAACCACACTTTGTTTTTCCAATTTTTCAGAAACTTAAAAAATTCAAAATCTCAATACAATATTGTATAGATTGGTGCATATTTAAGTTAGTCTATTTCAAATGCTGTTTTGATTTTAATTGAAACATTTTGACATTTCATTTAACCAAAAAAACGCAGTGGTTGTTTTAGACGACCAACGTCAGAGAGGAGTTTTTAGGCGTATAACGCGATAGTAGTTTTTTTTTGCTCGTAGGTTCCGAAATACTTCGAAGGGAAGAAACTGGAGAAAAGGGTGAAAAGTTGAAAATAAGTCGAGAAGAAATCGACTTAGTTTATAAATAAAATAAATAATAAAATTAAATAGTTAGTAATTTGATGTATTTAGGGTTTTGGTTCTCCTCAAAAAATATATTTGATACTCATATTAAGAAAATAGAAAGAAAAGAAACTTAAGCTTTGAATGCCGCTAGGGGGATAAGCATTCACTAAAAAGCAGACTTTATATTCTCAGTAGCCCAGAAAAAAGTGGGGCTCTATATGGTGGTGAAATATGGGGACTGCAGAAAAGATTAAAAATAGAAAGAGTACAAGGTAAAGTGGTAAAATCGAGTATGGTGGTTACTAAAAACACACCGGCTTACATTTGGAAAGTAGAAGGTGGTCAAGGTAGTATGGAAATTCTAATGAAGGATAGAGTGTTTAGATACTTACGAAAATTATGGAACTTAAGTGAGGATAAAGTAATTAGACAATGTTTTAAAGAGGAACTAAGAGGGATATGCAATAAAAATCCAACTTATTGGGGTAAAACCCCACAAGCTACCTTAGAACTAGAGGGAGATGGAGAGGAACTTAAGATAAAATTGGACTCACATCTTGAAAAAGAAAAAAAATAGGGAAAAATTGGAGGACCATAGAAAAATAGCACGATCTAAATTTAACCCACAGTACAAACTGCTTTTAAAAAATGAGAGAGATGAAAATCAGTATAACTATTGGGAAGATAGTCCAATTTTATGGGGTAATAAGGTGACTTGGGCCAGAATGAGGAGTGGCAACATAGGTAGAGCAGGGAATAAGGGCTATAAAGAAGTGCAATGTAGACTTTGTTCAAAAAAGAAAGAAACTTTAGATCATCTGCTGAAGTGTCAAATGGTTAGAAAAGAATTAGCCGAATATTGGGAAAAGTGTCAAGAGTTGTGATGTGAAGAGTCAACTAGGGAATTGTTAAAGGGTAAACCAATTAATGAATTGTGCAAATATGTACGCGAATGGGTAAAACTGACACGAATAACTTTAGATTCGAAGGAGAGTTAAAATGAGGGCAACGATCGTGAAGGAAGAAAACCCTTTATCCTCCAGAGCACAGTGGACCTGTATTTAGCTAGGTAAAATTTAATTCGAGCAATGTAAAATGTCATCGCACTTTAATTTTTTTATTTAATTTTTATTTATTTTTCTAAAACCGTAGATTAGTACGAAAAATGGTATTACTAGGGCATTTAGATAGTCAAGTCTTTAATTACAGTTTTATGTAAATTGTCAAGTTTATTATATGGTTCTTAGCTTTAGTATGTTATTTAATTCTGTAGGGGGTTATTCTGGGAAGGGAAATGTAAAAAGTTGAAAGGTCGTACATATTAATGAATAAATTGTATTGTATAATGATAACAATTTTGCAAAACTTGCTGCTGTCTACGAATAGTAGTGTGACCAAAAAATAAGATCCACATAAGCCTCAAGGTAAAGTTCCATGTCTACCTTTTGCAATGCGCTGTATTGAGAAGAAAATGGTAATAGTATATTGTGCACTAAGTATCGAAAGAAGCTGTTTTCCGACGAATGCAGCTATTTACACATGGTTGTTACAGAAGTCTGGATGAAAAATTCCAGGACAATTTTCAGAAATAATTCATTGTTTTCGTAGCAAGGGTATTCCTAGTGCACTCGTTAGATATTCTCGGGATGCCTTGATATTCTTTGATATTCCCAAATATTCTGTCATATTCTAATATATTCCTAAGTATTTTTGAGTATTCTCAAATAATCTCCAATATTTTGATACATTTTATGGTGTTATCATAGATTTTTAACATTTTAAAGAAACAAAGATTGGAAAAAACTAATATATACTTTTTCTGAGAAATGAAACCGTTAATTTGTCCTGAAGAGGAGGTCATTTAGACTTCGAAACGTTGACACATATGAACATTTGAATAAATAATAAAAAATTCTTGTCTGAAGCTATCGTTTTTCTTCTAATAATTTATACTATCTCAGACGTTAAGAGTAGTTATATATATATATATATATGTATGTATGTATGTATGTATGTATGTATGTATGTATGTATGTATGTACATATATGTCTAATTTGAATATATTTTTACATATAATTATTATTTTTAATTGAACATACTTTTATTGTTAAATTCTATAAAACAAGAAGACCTAAAAGTATAGAGATTTCGTTAATATTTTAGTCAGAAATTTTTAAAAAATCTGTGATTTTCAGTGTTTGATTGTAAAGCAAATTACTTATGAAGTGATAAACATTTTTTACGTTTTTCGGTTCACTTCAAAGATAAATTTTAATAAAATAAATATTATTCACAAGTATTAAGGGCATAAGATAGAAAAATGAAGTCACTAGAAGAGGCAAAATTTGTTTATCAATTTTCTCTTAAAATACTACACAATTTGGCACAAAACTTCGTATAATCACCTAAAATATAATTTAAAATGTCTGCCTAACAAGTCCACATTAACTAATTTATTTTGTCTTTTAAGAGCGAGAAACGTCAACATTGAAATTAGGAGAGAGCATTTTTCTTCACAAGTTTGATCAGCCTTAAAGCAAAATTATAACAAACTCAGGACATGCAGATGACCCCTAATTTTAAAAAATAATTTCCTTTCTTGTCCTAAAAATTTACAATCTACGATGTAGATCTTTCCCCTAAAGGTGTTACGTGTTTTTTTAACGGCCCCCTAAAAGTAATACAAAATATTTATTATCTCAGAAGTGCATAAATATTTTGAATTTTTATCAAACATTAAAAATCTCTATTCTTTAAAAGTAACTAATTGAAATATTAATAGAATCACTACTTTTAGGTCTTATTCTGTTTAGAGTTTTTTAAGCTTTTAAGAAATACAAGGAAACAGTTTTAGTTTTTATGAAGTTTTTTATACTTTTTAAGTTTAAAGGTGTTTTTTTATATATATTTATTATTTAGAATTATTTGTGCCCAGCTTGAATTGCTGCCCACAAAGTTAGTGATGCCATTTTTAAAATTAAAAAAAAATTTGTGCTGAATTGTGCTGCAAAACATTTTTTCAAACAATTATTTTTTGACCCAAAAAAACCAAAAACATTTTTTTGTTTCAGGATCGCCAATTTTGCAAAATACAAAAAATAATGTTGTGCTGAGTACCACAAATTGTACGGAATAATGTGCCTTAAAATAAATTAATGCTTATTATGTATTATTAAGGAGGTTAGTTGAAAATCACTAATCATCGGTACAAGTTTGAAATTTTTAGCAAAAATAAATATAAAATATTAATACACATTATTGTGAAATCTACGCTAATTTTACCGTACAGTTTTTAAGATCTAGTCGTCCAAAGTTCACTATTTTTCTTCATATTTTGCAGTGGGCTAATGGCAGACTCGCAAAAAAAAGTGTTAATTTGACATATATACCAATTAATAACTTTTGATGCACAATTAGGATTTAACACAAAATTAATTTAATATTTAAAGATAATATTACTCTTGAAAGACAAAAATATTTACCGTTTAGTTGTTGAGTATTATTTATCTGAAAATTAAAATGTTGCAAAAAAAATTTTTTATGTTGAAAACACAAAGACAAGCTGTACAAAAATGTGAATAGAGCAAAAATTCAAATAAAACAACGAATTTTTTAATAAATTTTTTGCAGTTAAAAGAGAAGTAACGTAAATAACTTCTTGTAAAATATAAATTTATTTACTTAAAATTTTTATAACTGTCACTGAAAGAAATTTTTTTCAAGTAACAGTCATAAACTTCAAATCGAAAATTCTGTTGCTGTCACCGAAATCATGGTTGGTTTGCCACATTACATTTCTAAACATACTGCACTACGGCCTTCAAAAAATTATCAATTTTTTGATAAATTTTTCTATTATTTACTGTTTTTAATGTAGCAGCATAAGAAATATTATGTACTTAAAAATATTAAATTTAGTTTTACATAAAACTTTTGATTTTATATTCGTCGTTTTAGAAAAAAAAGTCTTCTCTTTGACTAGCTCATTCAAACTAACCACCTTAAAAAATAATTTTTTGGAAAAATGTTTTGCGGCACAATTTAGCACAAATTTTTTGTTTTTTTTTTAATTTTAAAAATTGAATGGTTTTATATTCCATGGGTTATAGTTACCCGTTTATATTATTAAATAAATAAGTAAATAAATGTTTTTAATCAGGGACTGACACGAAAACCGAAACAAAATATATTTTATTTTTGTTTCGTTTCGGTTTTGAAAAACTGAAACAAAATATAAATTTAATTTTGTTTTGTGTTGAACCTGAAACGAAAAGGCTCTGAATTACGTTTTCGTCTCATGCCCGAAACGAAAAGACTTCGAATTTTGTTTTCGTTTCATGCCCGAAACGAAAATCCGCTCCGAATTCCGTTTTCGTTTCTCATAAAAAAGGCTCTAAATTTCACAAAAACAATTTTAAACACAATTCTTTTCTTGCAGGAGACGAAAACGAAATTCAGAGTCTTTTCGTTTTGGGCATGAGACTGAAACGAAATTCGGAGTTGATTTTCGTTTCGGGCATGAGACGAAAACGTAATTCAGAGCCTTTTCGTTTCAGGCTCAATAAAAAACAATATTGATTGTACATTTTTGTTTCGTCACAACAATTCAAAACAGAAACAGAATTCGGTTTTCGTGTCAGTCCCTGTTTTTAATTCATCTCAAAATAAGTGGTTTCACAATTCTGACCAGTAGCTTGTTTTCTGATATTCTTATATGTACTCAAACATCATATTCAAACGTATTCTCATAAATTTAAACATTTTCTCCTTTATATTCCGCATATTCTCACATTATTTCACCTATTATGAGTATTCCATATTGCCAAGTAACCTCAAATTTTTCCTAAGTATTCTAAGATATTTCCAAGTATTTCTACGTACCGTAAGGCGGGCTAATTTCGCTCAGAACGGGGTAACTTCGTTCACCTACTTATTTACAGTAAATTATTTTTCAAAAAAAGTTTGATCCTTTTATGATCAAGTAACAATATTAAATTTGCTAATACAAGTATCAAACTTTAGTTTCAAGATAATTTGAAGCAATAACATACGTGAGCGAACTTAGCCTGTCTTACGGTATCATACATTCTTATTAATAAAGCTTCCTAGCTGATTTTAATAGGAAATTTATGATTATTATTGCTAGTTTCTGATTTGTAAAATTAACCATAACCATTAACTAGTGCAGAAATAACTAATTTTCTTTGGATATATGCGAATCAAAAGAAAGAATAATTATGATTCAGAGGTACAAATAAAAGTGTCGTATATATGGGGCATTCCACGTGACATTTTCATTTAAAAATTTTTTTTGCTTGGAATAATTTTTTTCTGATTCTCTATGAAAAATAAGGAAACACGTATTTTTTTATTTTTTTATTGAATGAAAATTGCAGAAGTTAGGAATTTTTGAAATTTAACGTTTTTTGAAATAGAGCATTTTTAACCTTCGTTTTTCTCCGTTATTATTAGTAAATTGAAAATAATGCCCTATATAAAATTTGTTCCATTTTTTTTTAGATTTTTTAGACATGTAGGGTAAAAGTACCAACTACTGCGATGTGAAATCGAAGTCCGATAAAATATTGGAAAAGAAGATAAATATAAATGAAAGATAAATATTTGACTGATTTTAAAAACACACTTGTTATTTATTGAAGTAGAAACCACTAATTAAAATATTCAAAGAAATGATGTATTCTTAAAAATAACAAATTTATGAATAATACTCAGTGCTGGTATTACTACGAGTCTGCACCAATTACTGTGTCCCAATTACTGCGACGAGAATAATGTGTATTTGAAGGTTAGGTTGTTCGCACTAATAGAAACACGTGCCTGTTCCAATTACTGCGATAGGTTGTAATCTAAACTTGAATAATTAATTAATTAATGATTTAAACGTATATCTTAATTGGCAATTGTGTTGAGTAAGGTTTTAAATAATTTTTTCAATTAATTTAAATTAATTTTAAACTCTTAAAAAGTGCATAATAATGTTTTTCAAAAGAATTGCAGTAATTGGTGCATTTACAGTAATAGGTACATCTACCCAAGTAAAAAATAATTAATTTGCAACAAAAATACACGAAAAATTGAATTTACGCTTAAAAAGTGACTTTTCTCAAAACAGAAGGTCTCGATTTTCGATTTTTTTCTTTCAATGCACTTACTGATTAATAAAGAAATTTTTCTCGTAAGTCTAAAAGTGGTGCTCTGTAGCGTTTTAATCATATTTGCATTTATATAGTTTACTTTTACATTTTTTTTAATTTTAACCTTCTGTTACAAAACAAAAGAACTGTTTTCACAGGAATTTGTAAGTTGAAGTTGTTTCATTTCTATAATTCATAATTTAAACTTTTTACAACAAGAAATTATTATAAATATCATTGAAACATTAAAGAGCACCACTTTTAGATTTACAAGAAAAATTTCTTTATTAATCAGTGACTGCATTGAAAGAAAAAAATCGAAAATCGAGACCTTCGGTTTCGAGAAAAGTCACTTTTTAAGCGTAAATTCAATTTTTCATGTATTTTTGTTGCAAATTCATTATTTTTTACTACATGTCTAAAAAATATAAGAAAAATTGAACAAAATTTATGTAGGGCATTATTTTCAATTTACTAATAATAACGGAGAAAAACGAAGGTTAAAAATGCTCTATTTCAAAAAACGTTAAATTTCAAAAATTCATAACTTCTGCAATTTTCATTCAATAAAAAAATATGTGTTTTCTTCTTTTTCATATAGAATCAGAAAAAAATTATTCCAAACAAAAAAAAATGTTGAATGAAAATGTCACGTGGAATGCCCACATACAGAAAAGGGTTCTTTGAATCTATAACTTGTTAAAAGTCCAACAATGTCCTTTTCTCTCTCATTACAACTCAGCAACCATGGGACTGTGCCAGCAAAGCATATAGGCCTTACTAACTATTATAGTATAGAACTGACTCTTAGTTTTAAAGCAGTAATCTTTGCTTTCTTATTAAAGCAAGAAATCATGCATTTATAGCAAAGAAAGAACGTCTTACTGCAAAGGCAAGATCTTTACGTTTTTTCGTGCTGAAACTGGTGCAATGATATGATAAGTAGGCATGGCCAAATCTCTCGTTGCACCCGCTTAAGCACGAAAAAGCGTCAACGTCAAGTTCTTGCTTTTGCAGTATGACGTTCTGGTCTATTTACTACTTTGCTACTTACTTTTGCTATATATGCGTGATTTCTTGCTTTAATAGGTGAGCGAAGATTACTGCTTTAAAAGTAAGAGGCAGTTTCAAGCTAGAAAAGTGAGTTTTTTTCCGTGTATATTTATATTTTATATTTATAAATGCTTGTTTTAAAAATGAGATGTTTTAAATACCTGTTTACGTAATTTTTTAAGACGTTTCTGCACTTTTTCTTCTTCATCGTCAGCACGCATTCTCATTCGAGGTACTTTACTCTTTTTAAACCATTCTTCCTCACTATCGCTACAAGATTCGCTGTCAGATTCTTCTGATACAGATACTTCATCTTGTTGTTGATTTCTCGAGCCTAACCTCTCTTTTACGCTGCTGGATTGGTCCGAAGTATGATACTTTTGTATAAAGTCATCCTCTATAGTATCACCAACACCCCAATTTTGAGACAAATCCCCCCAAGGGTTTTTTGATACAGCTTTCACATCTTCATCGGATAAATTACCTTTCATTTTTTTTTTATTTTGTGATGATTGTTTATATGATCGTTTCCTGGTTTCGGTTAGGATTCCTCTTACACCTAATAGAATATTATTAAATTAAATAAAAATAAACAATAAATTTAAATTATAAAGAGCCTAGGAATTCCATAAAATCCATTAATTAGAATTTACTTTTCACGAATTTTCATTAGGTACATAGAATTTTCTTTTAGTCGAATTTTAATTCTTCAAATTTGATTTTAAATCCAATCTGTTTTAACTTTTATTTGTCAAAAAAAAATTTAAAATACATTTTGTCAAAAAAGCATATAAAAATTCCTGAAATTCAAAAGTAGGCCCAGAAAACTGAAAAATTATTAATTTTTTAATTGTTAAAAAAACTAACAGCCAATACTATTAAATCCATTAGTACAATAATCCAGAATAATATTTATGTCAATAAAATCATGATATAGGGTAGAGTCAGGGGTAGTGGAGCAGTTCGGGAGGTGGTACATTGTAATTTTCTGACAAACTACTGGAAAAAATATGTTCCAAACTGGATATAATTGAGGTTAACGTAAGCACACGACGTCTAAACGTTTGCTTTGTGCCGTGTTGATTAATTAATTAGAAAGAAAATAAAAAAAAAAAATTTTAGACGGTGCAAAGAAATCAGATTTAAGTTTAAGTATCTACCTTGTTCTATTTGATTGGCTAAAAATTCGGTCAAATAGAAATTCCAACACAAATACTGGAAATTCTACTAAATGAAAGTTTGTCAATGTGAAGTATCAGTTAATAATATAATATATAGAGTCTGTCACATTGAAATTCGCTCGCAAGAAAAGTCGGTTATTTAAAAGTTCTGCCAAATTAATATTAATCTACACTACCGTCGGAAATTGTCGGTCCGATCGATAAAAGTGATTTCAAAAACACAGCTCAATTCAAATCAGGATATCTTGGTCAAAAAGTTAGATAGGAATTTCGGATTAAAATATTTAGAAATCTTACAAAATTCTGCGTCAAATTAACTGCTGATACATTATTTTTAACTGATGAAAGTAATTATATTATTTGATGAGTTTGGATAAAAATTATCAAATTTTCCGTATATATCGTTCTATAAGTTTAGCTCCTTGGCTGATCTACAAAAAGTCTACAAAAAATTTGAAGTCCCCTTGTTTTTTTGCTGAATTGTAAGCTTTAATTTGAGCTAAGAAAACTTGAAAAATATTAAGAGGTTCTCGAAATATGACTTGAAATGTCCCAGAAGGATTTCCAGAAAAACCGTCATTTTAAAAAAAAAACACTGTTTTAGCTGATTTTGAAGGAAAATATGTTCCAACGTTTTGAGTCATATTTCGAGAACCACTTAATATTTTTCAAGTTATATTAACTCAAATTAAAGTTTACAATTCAGCAAAGAAAACAAGGGTAACTTCAAATTTTTTGTAGACTTTTTGTAGATCAGGCAACGAGCTAAACTTATCGAACGATATGCGAAAAATTTGATACTTTTCATCCAAACTCATCAAATAATATAATCATTTTGACAAGTCAAAAATAATGCAGGTATCAGTAGACCTTAAGACGCCAAATTTTATAAGATTTCCAAATATTTAAATCCGAAGTTCCTATCTAACTTTTTGATCAGGATATCCTGATTTAAATTGAGCTGTGTTTTTGAAACCACTTTTATCGATCGGACCGACAATTTCCTAAAGTAGTGTATTCGGATGAACAGAATATCGCATAAACATTAATTCTGCAATATAAAAACTCTAACAAATAGAAACTTTGCTAAATAAACATTTTGTTATTTAAAAAGTTCGATATCATATACATTCTGTCAAAAATATATTTTAGTAAATGAACGTTCTGACAAATGGTAATAATTTTAAATATTAATTCCGCCATACAAAAATTCGACGAAATACACATTCTATTAAATAACATTTCTAAAATATAGAAATGATTACAAACGAAATTTCGTATAATTAAACATTCTGTTAACTAGATATTGTGTTAAATAAACATTCTGACTATAAGTATTTCTGTTAAATTGTAATTCTGGCATATTTAAATTCGGCTAAATTAATATTTTATAAAATAAAATTTCTATGGTGTATAGAATCTGTCAAATTATAATCCATTGGAATAAAAATTATAAGATATGAAAATAGGTTATATAAAAATTCTAGCACACAAAAGTTAGGTTATCTGATATTAACATTGAACGGTCAATCTATTCAAGAAAAATTTTTCCAAGTAAAATTTCGGTTTGGAAAAATGCCCATTAAATTAAAATTCGTACATTTAAAAATTAAGTTAATTACTGTTTCTATTTTTTACAAGTTAATGTTAACGAAAATTTTAATAATCGATAATTCGATTCTAAAACTTTTCGTCTACATACCCCTTTTTACAAATACTAATTCGGGGAAACAAACATTCGGTAAAATTCTAGATAATCAACTTTAAGGAGCATGTCTGAGTCTCGAACAGCTGTGCAAAATAGCTTTAAACAAAGTGTTGTTACAAATGTAATAATTTTTAAATACCTCCAAAATTAGGATTTCCATATTTCTTATAATATTCGCTCATTTTCTCAGCATGAGGTTGTTTCTTGTCTGACTTTGTAGCGAACCGCATAAAAATTCCTTTGGACTTCTGATAACTAATTCCTTTTCGCCATATTCCAGGAGGTAAAGGATACTCGATGTCTTTTACATGAATTTCTTTCTCATCAATATTATTTGAAGCCTTTGTATTGTCCGAATTATTTTCATCAGTTGCAATACATATCTCAGATTGATTTCGATTGCTTACCCCTATTATTTTTTTTGATAAGCCTACTAATGCTCTTGCAGCAGATGCAGAATCTAACCACACAACGTTACCTGAATTAAAAAAATTAATAAAATATAATAAAAGATTAATAATTCTTTAAATATAAAGATTTTTTAAGAAAAAGAAGAAAAATTACTTGACTATAACTTTTAACAATAATTAGAAATAATCTCAGAAATAAAATTTTAACCCCCTGCTATTAATTCATTAATCGGAAATTTCTACACTGAGAGAAATCCGATGCAATTATTGTATCAAACATAACCTCGATTAATCATATGGAAGTACTCGTGACAATTTATGCTTGAATCCAAATAAAATTTGCAAGGAATCCAACTTTTCTTAGCACTCAGTTCTACTTATAAAATTTGCTCGAACTCCAACTAGTTTTTAGGCGAAGTTTATACAACACAAGCTTACCCGCGTGTACACATAAAGGCGCGCAAACGTAAACACAGAAATGTGTGCGTCTTTTATGTATACACGCAGGTTAGCTTGTGTTGTATAAACTCCGCCTGAAAACTAGTTAGCGTTCGAGCAAATTTTATAAGCAGAACTGAGTGCTAAGAAAAGTTGGATTCCTTGCAAATTTTATTTGGATTCAAGCATAAATTGTCACGAGTACTTCCATATGCTTAATCGAGGTTATGTTTGATACAATAATTGCATCAGATTTCTCTCAGTGTAGTGTACAAAGAAATAAAATTAAAAAATTATATATTTATTAAGTAAACTTAGGATTTTAATATTAATGAGTAAGTACAATAAGTGACCCAGTCGTGGACAATAAATCAAGATAACAAAAGAACATCATTCATTTTCAAAGTAATTAATTATTCTACAAAATTTTTTCAAGTCATTTTGTTAAAAAGAAAATGAAAATAACAATGTAAGAAATACTATACGTAATTTCTAAAAGCATGCCAATACTCACAAGAAACATCGTTGATCCATTCCAAAGATGCAGGAGCATAATCTTCAAAATACTTAAATACGTCTTTTGTACTCATTTCTTCAGTGCCTCTCACGTGTAAAACATTCAATCGAAAATTTTTAGTATTTTCATTATCTTCCGTAACGCCCATACTATAAAATTGAATCAAAAGTGTATAGTCTATTTGGCATAAATCGTATTTAAAATTTAACATTAGGCTGGTTTGGCATTTAGTTTATTTGGCATTGAGGTGCATGAATATTCCCCAAATCTTATTCAGCCAAAATCTTATTTGGGCTATATCTTATTTAGCCTAAATCTCATCTAGCCTAAATCTTATTTCATTTGGCATAATTTTTTCACAATTTTTTCACAATACTAAATTAGTCGAAATAGGCCAGATGAGATTTAGGCTAAATAAAATTTAGGCCAGATAAGATTTAGACTAAATAAGATTTAGTTCAAATAAGATTTGGGGAGTATTCATGGACCTCTTGCTCCCCATTTTCAATAAATAAAAGAAATTGTTGATCCGTTGCAGCAAAGTTGTGTAGGATTTTAATTTCTATTGCATATGTTGTGAAACAAAAAACACTAAACACATAAGTTATAACGTTTTTATTCTACGTTTCGTCAACATTTCGTTGACCTCTTCAGACTGTCAATTATAAAAACTTGAGAAAATATTTTTAACACGAACAGAACACGTTATATAAAAATTACTTATCAAATAAATTCTATTTCTAATAACAGAAACATCAAAATTAAAAAGAAACATCACTAAGAAGTGACATCGTCATCGGTGTTGTCATGTTAACGACAAGAGATGCACTGTAGAAAAAATAATACATTCTTGAATTGCAAATTCAAGATGATTCGGAAAAATGAACGTATACAGATATTGACAAATTCAAAACAATAAATGACAAATTGAAATAATAAGCCTGGTGAATACAATAATGTTTTTTTTTTTTAATCTTGTGGACATTTTAAACAAAAATTATAAGCTACATCTACAGAGAAAATTCTCTGTTTCTTAATTGTTATTCACCAGACTTATTATTTCAACTTCTCATTTATTGTTTTGAATTTGTCAATATCTGTATACGTTCATTTTTCCGAGTCTTCTTGAATTCGTTATAATTTATGTGTTTAGTATTTTTTGTTCTGCTGTTTCACAACATATGCAATAAAAATCAGAAACCTACACAACTTGGCTGCAACGGATCAACAATTTCTTTTATTTATAAATCTTATTTCTCAGAATACTTAGTACAAAGTTTAACTGACAAAAAATCAGATTTATGATGAATAAGCATAGGGTTATCGCTATTTTGCCATTGGCTCATTTAACATAATTTACAAAGAGCTTTCGGCTATTAAAGTTTTATGGCAAATAGGCTTATGGCTCTTATTAGATTTAGCCAAATAAACGTTATATTAAGTGGAATTTGGTCATACGTGTATTATGCAATTTTAGACAAAGCATCTGGTTCTAGAAATAGTTTGACGGAAAAATTCAATAAAATTCAATATAGTTCAGGCTCTACAAGCCGTAATGAATTAGCGTGATACACTGGTTAGTTTCCCGCCCGGCTACTGGGGCGCTTTTGTCGCTACACACAGATGCAAAATTTGTATAGCGACAAGGCAATGATGTGTGTTAGTAAATACCTATACATATGACTGCCATGTCGCTATACAAATTTTGCATCTGTGTGTAGCGACAAAAGCGCCGCAGTAGCCGGGCGGGAAACTAACCAGTGCATCACACTCATACATTACGGCTTGTAGAGCCTGATATAGTTGAAGTCGTGAAGGAGGATAAGAAGATGAAACGCCTTTAGTTTGTCCCAGGAAAACTTGACACCATTTGGGAGGGGCTACCACTGAACTATAATACTACTGGAACAGGCACAGCGCTACAAAAGCGGCATAGAGAGAGAGAGAGAGTTGTGGAGGGGCATGTTGTCTCTTTCTGTACAGTCCGCTTGAGAAGTTTGCTTGTGCCAAACACTCACAACACGCAAAACTGACCAACGCATTAGTTTTAAAGTTTTAGCATTCACTGAAATGACGCGTTCGGCGAGAGAGAAAGCATGCCCCCCCATCTGTCTGTCTCACAGCCGCTGCTCTCTTTCAGCTCAACAAGCGTGGTGCCTGTTCCAGTAGTATTATAGTTCAATGGGGGCTACAGTAACACACAAGTCTGGTTTTGCCTGCTAGCAAGTGCACTCGACATTGCTCGACACATGACGCTGCATGGTGAAAGGGACCTATCTCCCAAAAAATTGATTTTTATTTTATTAAGCCAATCGGCAGTTTTTGCGTTGCTCTTTCTTTTTCAGAAATCAGAAATTTACTACAATCACTATTTTTCAAGCTATAAAACTTCAAACATTAGTATGTTGAGTGAGTTTGGTTCACAGCTCAACTACGAGCGTTTGTCCTATAAATTTTCCTTCATATTTGGAAGATAGGTCGCTTTCATCGTAGAGCGTCACAATATGGTGAATTTTACAATTAATTTATCACGTGGCGTACACAAACACAAAGTAAATATTTTTTAATGTGTTTTTCAAGTAGATGACAAATTTAATTCTATGTTTTCCCTGAAGAGGGACTTTTGTCGTGAGGCAAAAAAAATAAAGCTGACTACTTCAAAAATATACGTCTTTTTATCTTCTAATCCTACTTCATGGTGTAAGTGTATTAATTACTGCCACGAAGTAAGAATACGGACAACAACGGACAATAAGGAGTCTTAACTGCACTGGCTATTTTGAATAAAAGTGACCCCTGCGATC
Source organism: Ganaspis brasiliensis (assembly GCA_037103525.1). Classification (NCBI taxonomy): domain Eukaryota; kingdom Metazoa; phylum Arthropoda; class Insecta; order Hymenoptera; family Figitidae; genus Ganaspis; species Ganaspis brasiliensis. The sequence continues at coordinate 654,059 of JAZKLR010000353.1, forward strand.
CTTTCGGGAAAAGTCGTAAATGTGATCACGTGATGCTCTGATTGTGCGCAGTACATATAGTAGCAGACGTTAAGAACATAACCTCTATTTAATCGCCATTCCCTTCGCAGTAATTCACACATTGATTATTATTTTAAAATTACTTTTTAAACTATTTTAATATAACGAATGCCAAAATATCACATGTTTAAATTAACTATTTTTGTTAGGTAATATAGCCAAAATGTTATCTTAATCACTCTTGTTTTTCCAATATAGATTCTTTTAGATGAAAAATTTGCCAAGATGAAAGGATTCAAACTTACAATTAGTAGCATTAAAAACCTAGTTTTGTGAGAAAGGAATTTAAAGTTGGAATCTATCATTAGCTCCCATGCCAATTTAAAATAAAATTAATACCTTGGTACACACGTACACACATTTTAAGCCTATTTAAAAAATCTTATACCTTAAATATGACAAATTCTTCTTAAGATTTCTTCTTGCAGTTATTCTTGAAAAAGTCGATTTTCTATGGATTTTTTTTTAAATTGAGAGAAATCGTTATTTTCTACATGCTTTCTGTCTGGTTAAAATTTCAGGGCCCTTTTTCTGTCTAAAATTTAATATATTCATTTTCAAAATTTCAATTTTACATGCAAAATAATAAAAATTGAAATTTCGAACAAGAATATCTCAATTTTTAGACGGTAAAGGGTCCTGAAATTTTAAACAGATAGAAGGTACATATAAAAAAACGTTTTCTCACAATTTATAGAAAATCCATAGAAAATCGATTTTTTTCAAGTATAACTGCAAAAGAAATACCTTAAAACACAAATGTAATTTTAAAATCGTAACATTATTTTTTTTAAAATGTCTACAGGCTTCACAGTGACAATGAAGAATATTTTAGAGGAAATGGGGAACACAATATACAAAAATAGGGAACTTTTAGGGTACCTACTTTAAAAACTTTATAAATAAAGATAAATTAATTATATGCAATAGAACCTCGATTTTATTTGGGTAGGACAAAAAAACAAGTTGTAGGATAACAAAAAAATTACAGAATTTTCAAATTAAAAAAAAAAAAAGGAGAACTTCAGAAAAAATTAAAAAAAGATAAGAATATAACGGTAAATTAAAAAAAAATTAAATAATTAATTAAAAAATAATAAACAAAATTAAAAATAGGAAAAAATCAATTAAAAAAGATTATAAAATTAATCAAAATTAAAAGAAAGAGTTTAAATTTGAGATAAATAATTGAAAATTCAATAAATCACTTAAAAAATAATTTTAAAAATTAACAATTGTTTCTATAATTGAAAAATTATAGAAACAACTGAAAATTGAGAAAATAATTGAAAATTGGTGAAAACAATCGAGAATTGAGAAAAATAATTAAAAATTTAGGAAACTAATTAAAAAATGATTAAGGTAATTTAAAATCGAATAAATCACTGAGGAGGTTATAAAACAAATTAAAGATTGAAAAAAAATAGAAATTTAAGATTAATAAATGAAGATTATAAATGAATCAAACTAAAAATAATTTTAAAAATTAAAAATTGAATAAATACAATTTTCAAAATTATAGAAATAATTGAAAATTGAAGACAGTAATTTAAAACGAAGAACATATTTGAAAATTAAAGAAAACAATCGAGATTTGAGAAGAATAATTGAAAAATGGCAAAAATAATAAGAAATTTTTAAAATAATTGAAATTTGTGATAAATAATTAAAAATTTAGGAAATTAATTACAAAATACCGAAAGTAATTGTAAATTTTAAAAAAATAATTGAAACATTTTAAAATATATTAACAATTTTTTTTAATTAATTGAAATTTGAAATAAATAATTAAAGGTTTAGTAAATCAGTTAAAAAATAATTGAAAAATTTATTAAAAAAATTGAAAAATGATGGAAATATTTGAAAAATAATAATACAAATTACTGAAATTTGAAATTTATTAAAAGAACTGAAAAATGATAAACACAATGAAAAAATAATGAAAAAAATTCTAATGTAAAAAATAATTGCAAGTTTTGTAAATTAATTGAAAAATAATGAAAATATTTAATAAGTAGAAAAAAATAATTTTAATTTGATAAAAATAACTGACAGCTTATGAAATTAGTCAAATAATAATAGAATAGAAATAAGTATGAATAGTAGGGAAAAATTAAGAAATAATAATAAATATAATTGTAAATTGAAAAAAAGAATTGGAATCAGAGCTGAAGGATTGGAAATTCAGGAAATCTATTGAAATTTAATTTAATAAATGAAAAATTAGAGAAAATAATTTAAAAATGATAGAAATAATTGAAGATTGAAAAAATAATAAAAATGGAAAGAAGATTGAAAATCTCTAGATACCTTGACTTTAAATATACTTTCGTGAAAATTAGGGGAAAAATAGGTAAAATTTTCTAAATAGGGGACTTTTAGGGACCAATCGCAAAAAAGGGGACATTTAGGGGAAATAGGAGACGGTCTGTGAAGCCTGTGTCTACCCAAACTTAATATTAAAAGTGAAAAGTTGTAATTTATTTGTACAGAAATTTACTAATATTACCTAGAATATAATTCCTGATACTCTTGTAAACGTGAAAATATTTGTTTATCATTTAATCCAAATCGTTTAGCACGTTCTTCAATTTTCTGTTTTCCCTCATTACTAAAAATATCTATACCAGTTAAAAAGGTACCTCCTTTGTTTTCGTAACGCGTTTCTGGTACCTAAACATAAAAATAATTAGTTGTTATTTACTAAGTTGCTTAAAAATAGCGATATTAACAAAGTTGTTATACATTTTTATGTTTAATAAATTTAGGAAAAATATAGATCACATAAAATTTCATAAATAAGATTGTAAAATTACATATAATGCCACATTAAATGTGTTTAATTATTTTAATAACACTGACATCATAAGTTAGACTTTACGGACCGTTTTATGAGACTTTTAAGAGTTCATTTCTCAGCCTAGGCCGTGAAGTAAATAACGTTGCAATTTTATTATCTGACGCCGGTCAGCTAATCTCTACTTCCTAAGTAACACGCACTATTATTATTATATGAGTATCATAGTAGGGGAGACCGGGGCTAGTTGGGTCAGGGATAGGTTGGGTCATTGCAGTTTACTCAAATGTTATTAATCGAATTAATTCCTCTCTACACAAAAATTATTTCACATAGTGAGATGCAAGATTGTGCCAAGTTTCATTATTTTATCATCATTAATGTAGAGTAAATGTAAGAAAAACTAATTTTGATACTCCAAAGTACATTTTTACCCACTTGTTTTTTTTTGGTTATATCTTCCTGAGTAATGGGTTAGGAAAGGTTTAATTATCAATTTTTGATCTTTGAATAGTTGCTTTTAAAGCACAATGAAGAGATTTTAATTTATATTTCCAGTATCGATAGGAAAAAATGAAATATTTGAAACACACCGCCGGGGTCAGTTGGGTCGTTTTGGCCGGGGTTAGTTGGGTCGCTCGAACGCATGACGAATCGACTATATACTTATACTACATTAACTAAACCACATTAATTTAATTAAATTTAACTATCAGTAATTTATTTCAATCAATCAACACATATGATAATAATTATAATTATATAAAGTAATGTTCTAATATTTAAACAGGTTGGGTCACTTTGGATTTATCTAAAAACATTGTTAAAAAAAAAAAAAAGTTATAGCGGGACTTCTTCTTTTTCAAATGAAAGCTAAAATGAAGAGTAGCATGACAAAAGGGGTCAAGCGACAATTTCATATTTTTACAGGAAGTTAAACGTTAACTGCGAAAAAAGTATATGATTTAAAGAAAAATTGGGAAACTAGTTATGAATTATCAAATTGACGAATCAAATAGAAAGAAGTTTGTTAAAAAAATTGATTGTTTTCAAGAAAATAATAAATTAATAAATGGGCGATTCCACGTGAGATTTACATGCAGATTTAAAATTCGGCCAACCATATTTTTTTCATTCTTTATTGAAAAAAAAAATACGTAATTTTTTTTTTATATTGTTTTTGGTAGCTTAGTTTTTGAGTTATGGATTTTTCAAATTTTTTGTTTTTAAAAGTATACCTACTTTTAAACACATATATCTCTGAAACTATGTACTATAGAAAAATTTTGCCAGAAGAGAAAAAGTTTAGTTTTTCCTCGATTTTTAAATAATTTTAACAAACAAACAAAAAATTTGAATTTTTTATAAACAAATTAATTTTTTTTAATTTAGGGTTTTTTTTTTTAACATACTTGGGAGTAATAAGAAAAGTTTCCAAAAGTTGCAGAGTGGGCCTGATGATCTTAATGGGTTAAAATGAATTTTTCTTCACCGATATCCGAAAGTACACTGAGAAAAAAATTGCTATGATAGCAAACTGAAATGTTAATATAGCGCCTGTAACTATTTTTGTTATTATATAACAAAAAAAATTGCTAAGGCAGCAAATAGGTTGCTAAAACAGCAAAATAAATTAGTTTCTTAGTGTACTTTCGGATAGGGGATGAAGAACAATTCATTTTAACCCATTAAGATCATCAAGCCCACTCTGAAACCTTCTGCAAACTTTTCTTATTTCTCCCAAGTATCTTAAAAAAATTTTTTTTTTAAAAATCCCCTAAATTAAAAAAAAATTAATTTGTTTATAAAAAATTGACATTTTTTTTTAAAGAATTCAAATTTTTTGATTGTTTGTTAAAATTATTTAAAAATCGAGGAAAAACTAAACTTTTTCTCTTCTGTCAAAATTTTTCTATAGTGCATAGTTTCAGAGATATGTGTTTAAAAATAGGTATACTTATAAAAAAAAAAATTTGAAAAATCCATAACTCGAAAACTAAGCTACCAAAAACAATATAAAAAAATTATGTATATTTTTTTTCAATAAAGAATGAAAAAAATATGGTTGGCCAAATTTAAAATCTGCATGTAAATCACACGTGAAATCGTCCAAATGTTTCTCTTAAAATCGAGCAATAAAATTTAGGTTAGACGCTAATACGTACCTTTTTTACAACTATTTATTAAAAATTTAATATCACACGCGCAATAGTTGTTAATTTTATAAATTTATTTCTTATAGAAAGTATTTTTTGCATTAATGTGGCACTTTCGTTGTAAAAATACATTTTTTTGTCTATTTTTGACCTTATTTACATAGCCACTATACACTTCTATTGTTTTTTAATTGGTTTATGATTGTAGCTAAAAATTTATGCATTTGTGATTTCAATTTTGTTGAAAAATTGGTTTAAAAACACAATTCAAAAGAAAATCCTTTACCAAAAATGTGTAAATGAATTCTCTTGATTTTTTAATGAAAAAATCTCATATTCGAAAAATTGGCGCTTTACCCTTTGTTATGCTACCCTTCAAATATTAGAGCAAGTTTCTTGTACGATAAGGTTTTCATAAATTGGTTATTAACGAAGTTAAACAACGAACAGTGCAGAATGACCCAAAATGCCCCGGTCTCCCCTAATATTACATTTAATATTACTAATATTACGGGGTGATGTTGCAGTAATACTGACATGACATTAAAATGGCCACGTCAACATTGTAAAAATTACTGGGACTATATGTCTCAGACTGAGACACAATACGTGTCTTGTGTCCCCCTAAAGCATATATCGTATCTCATTTTGAGGCAATGGAGAGATTTCTTTTTACAGTGAAGGTACTATTACAGGGTAATATTACAGGGTTTTGTATAAATACTTTAATTAGATTTTTGGTTTAATTACCCTTACAAAAAAGTAGTACTGGATTCAGTACTGGGAAGAAGTACTGGGATAAGTACTGGGAAACCACTACTTTTTTCGCGCAATATAATTTTTAAGCACAATAACAAATTTTTTTAAAAATTTTATTGGAACTGTGGTTTTGCGTTCAATGTATTCCTCTCTATTTAATTTACAAGAAAAAACTACTGCGCAGCCGTGGGACCCATAGAAACTTAGTGCGCAACGTGAACAAATTTTCAGCAGTGCATGGCGAAAAAAGTACTGTTTTTACAGTACTTACCCCAGTACTGAACCCAGTACTTGTCCCAGTACTTAACCCAGTACTGAATTCGGTACTTCTTTTTTGTAAGGGTATTTTAGGAACATATTTATTTGAAAAACAAGATTATATAAAAGGCCATTTATAAATTATGTCACACTAATTTCGATGAATTTTGATCCCGAGCTATGTCAGACTTTTTACAAGGGGCCATTTAAAATTTCAAAATGACAGTTACATTTCTCTAGACCCCCCCCCCCCCCACTCCCCTTATACCCCTTATAATGTGTGACGTAATTTATGAATGACCTTTAAGAAATGATTATAAGATTTATTTATATTAAGAATGTTTTTTATAATTTGTTAAAAGAAAGTTATGCAATTGACAAATGTTGATCACACTTTAAATGAGATGTGTTTTGCCCAAATAATTTTAAAATGAAATTGGACTAATACGAATAGTCAATGGTTTGCATGTTTAATTATTTTTTTTTTTAATAAATTATAAAAAATTTTGTAAAATATGAATAAATATTATATAATATAATTATTTCTATAATCTTGTTCATCAATTTAAAAATTTTAACCACAAATTAAGTTACAATATTTATACAAAATGTAGGTACACTTGGTCAATTTCAAAACAAAAAAATAATTTTTCCAAAAACGGCTCTGCGGATTATTTTAAATTTTCTTGAAAAATACTCAGGGAGGACCCCAGTATGTGAATCATCCGGAAAATTCCATTTCGCTTGACCTTTGATTTAAAATTGGTTCAAGCCACCGTGAACCACTAGGATAAGTGCGTTAGTTGCTGCTGATGCTTCAGTTGCTGCGGTTTTCAGAACAATATCAATGTGTTTTTCTTCTTAAAAAAACAATAAAATAAAGCAGACACACATTAACCATTAAAATCAAATTAACTAATCGATTGCGGTATAATCGATTGCGCCCTCTTTTTTTGTTAAATAAAAAAAAACTACACTGTAAAAAAAGAAACTTGTAATATAATATTACGAGTTATTTGTAAACGAATATTACCTACTATTAAAGTGGTATAAATGAAGTTTTAATGAATGTTTCTTTTAACTTTTTACCTCTAAAGTTTGATTTACTTAATTTAGGGGTAGTTTTTCGTTTAGAAAAAACCAGAGGATGATGGAGAAATTTTTTACTTTGTTTTTGTGCTGTTGGAGCAAAAATACAGAAATAGTTTGTTTTGTTTTAAAAAACAATCTGTTTTTTAAATTGTTTACCTCTAAAGTTTGGTGTTGAAAATTTAAGGGTAGTTTTTTAATTAAAAATAACTAGAGTGCTTTCTGGAGAACTTTTATTTCTCCAAATTGCTTTCGCGTAATTTTGACTCTGTATTGTCCTCTCGCATACCGTTTTTGTAATTATTCTACTTTCTCACTTGAAGAGTGACATCTTGAAAACATAAACACTCCCGACAAGAAGCCTTGAAAAGAAAAGAATTAAATTTATTCGACATTTACTCAGAGGAGGTCCAAGGTATATTTTTTACCCTGGCAAACCCATTGTTTTACTTATCAGAAAGGTTGATAGTTTAATACAGCTGTCATATTGCCAATCTTAAATCATATTCCTGTTCAACGATGGCAAAAACTCGCTTACTGCTGTCATTTTTGTCAAAGAAAATTACTTTTTTAAAAAGTTGACATTTTTTTTATAGCTGTCATTTGTCAACTTACCAATTCTACATCAAATGTGTATCTAGTGACACCAAAAACCCTCTTACTGTCATTTTGGTCAAAAAAACTTACTTTATAAAAATGTTGACAATTTTTTTACAGCTGATAACTGTCAAATTGACAATTTGCCATCAAATTCGTCATCAGCGACTCCAAAAACCTTAAAAATGACGTGCATTACTTTATACGTAATGCCAATTTTTCTCGAGAGTTAAATAGTTAAGTAAATTTTTCATAATTATTATTGTATGCAATTATACAATTGTTTATACCTTAAACGATTACTTAATGATTTTAATGTCTGTGTTATTAAAATAGCGTACTGTCCAACTTCTGCTGCAAAGAAGCTATATTTTTATTTTAAGTTTTTAATTTAACGAAAACATTGATTATATGTAATTAATTTTTTATTAATTCGAATCCTTTAAATGTAA